>OX366531.1:7851865-8462294 GCA_947256265.1 Acronicta leporina
AATAATCAAGACAGGTAAACTGTAATAATTATGATGTGTACATCATCCATAGTTTGTAATATAATGGCTGCTGGTTGTCAGATTATATATCTGTTTATATATTTCGTTTGGTTATCATCTTGCTGGATCAATAATAAACTATATTGGTCTTATTCCAAAACACTGACTAACTATAGTACTGAGTAACTATACTTTGAGAATCTCCAAACCATAAAAATATAAACTGTGTTTTATATATAGATATTTATATATCTGGTACCAAAGTTAAAACCATTGAGACCCCTAGTTTATCTTTGGACTAACCTTGAAACTACTTTATTAAAGCCAGAATCTGGTCATTGTCCAATGTCAGCAACATACATCGGTATATCAGTATCATGAATCCTTTTGAAAAAGATTTAATAAATATAACAAAATTAATAAAACTGTCACACTAATTTTTTCTCCAGAACATTTTCCCTGAGCAATTGTGATCTCTTTTTCTTTTGCTGTTCCATTTTATATTTCTTTGTCACTATTTAACAATACATACACTACCACAAACATAAAAACAGTTACAAAAAACAACAGTTTCAATTTTAAATTACTGAGAAAAAGTATGAACAAATAACAAGACCATTTTTAATTAGTACTCAACATAAACATTGTCTCGAATATCATGCGCGCAGTTGTAGAAAAATGTAACAACTTGAATATAAAGGGCTCATCAAAAGTATAAGCTGTGCTTGCTCAATAGATTGTAATATAAACAAAGAACTATTTTTACGATATATTTTTGTACTGATAGATAATTATTAAAGCATTTCAAGTGTTACAATAATTTAGACTTTTAGAGGAGCAGAACATTGTTTGGAATTAATTAAGTATGAACTAATGAAAGACTGTAATTTTTTGCTTATTTATCTGTGGATTTTATGTAGTCCATGTTTGAACAAACATACCATCACGCCTATATTCTCCGAAGGGTTAGGCAGAGGTGTACTAATGTACACCCACAGTTCGCTGGTAAGTTAGGTTAGGTTTCCATGTTTGAAATTAGATTTATATGATCCTTGGATAGTCTTGGATTTGAAATAAGCACACTTATTGTACCACATAATATCTTCAGTACTGTAAACAAACCTAGATCTATTAGTCCTGGTTTGGAACAAGACATGCGATTTTTGTAATAAGATGGTTTAATATTTTGAATTTTCCAGTGACATATTTATATTTAGGGGGTAGTAACCAAAAACATAACATTTTAAAGCTTTTTTTTTCTTGTAGACTCTCTCTTGTTCAATTATAATAGAAATGTAATTTGTACTAATCAACACTTTTCTTTAGGTGGTTATGTTCAATCTTGAGGTGGGAGCCGCTCCACAGAGCCAGACTGGGACCAAAGAAGAGGAGGTCAATCACAATAAGTTAGAAGACATGATCAAAGAGCTTGCAACCACACTCAAAACTGTCAAACATGAACAAGAATACATGCAGGTATGAATTTAGGCTCTCACAAGCTTGACATGGAAGTTGTGGTTGTAAATGACTAATGAATGTGAATTGTACTGACAAGGAATGACTTAAATTATCTATAGTCAATCCCTGCAAAATCTTACATTTCCTTCTATAAATTGACCTTAGACTTGGCAAAATATGTGTATGAATGAACCAATTTACTAACATGCACTTAAAGACAAGAATCTTTACATAACATTTAATTTCAATTGGCTTATATTACAAGGTTTAAAACTGTGTTATTATTACTATTTAAAGCTTTATTTTTGGCAATAAATTCACTAGTTATTTATTATGAATGCTGGTGGCAATAAATGGATGAAAAGTTTCATTACTGTCATATAATTATACAGTATGAAACACCAATAAAATGTTATTATGTATGTGCTAACATATTTTTTTATTATCTAATTGTAGGTTCGCGACCGTATCCATCGCGCGATCAACGAAAGCACAAACTCTCGCGTGGTGATGTGGTCTATCTTCGAAGCATCTGTTCTTCTCGTCATGACTCTTGGACAGGTCTATTACCTGAAGAGATTCTTCGAAGTTCAACGCGTCGTGTAATAGTGCCTTATGCCTGTAACTGTACCTGCAAATTTTACAGACAAAGGAAATTTGCTTTTACAGTCGAGTATAGAAGGGACATATTTCTTTAGAGTTGATTTTGAAAATATAATTTATCAGAAGATGCCTGTAAAGTAAATTTTTATAATAGTGCAAATTACACATAAGAGAAATATGTCCCATTTTTTCATGAAACATATCTCGCTCCTATTCACTACTCTCTCCTATTTAAGTAAATTCATTAAAAAAACCTCACCTGTTTAAACTATACATAGTCAACATTAATCTTTAGTAAACATTTAAAATAATGATGCGCGCCAAACTTCTTGTATAAAGCATTTGGGACGGCTGAGCTCACGCCGCGTACTGGGTGGCTAATTTATACTTCATTTCGTCACAATGTAAATGTAATAACGTAAGACATTGCAAATATTGTTATATTCATAGCAATGTGACATAAACATGGAGCGAGACTGCGAGTGGATTCTTCGCGATCTGAAGTGTGTATGGAACGGTGTGCAGTGTTGTATTGTATGTAATTACGCGTTGAATGACTAAATAAATTAATATTGTTTGTAATGAAATGTTTGTTCTTCCCGTCCCGGGTTAACACCTTAGGTACACAGGAAATGATAAGTGGTTAGCCTACTTTTTGATTAACATAAATGTGACTGTTCACGCATCATACGCGTGTACCAGAAGCGGCGGGGGAGGCGCGGGCGGAGGGGACCACACAGCTGATCGTGCCATCGGCCGGCCGCGCCCCTACTACTCGTCCTGTCACGGTCGCCAATTGTTTAAGATATGAAATTAAATATGACTCGCTTGAAATACATAATTTAATTGTGGACTACGGTTACAATAAAGTTAATTTAAATTGCACAGTACGTTCTATAAATACATGGTTAAAATTCATTTCTAATTTACACTTCCTTTCTAATATTAAAATTAGCAGAAATGTTCTTTGTAATTTCCCGGTATCTATAGAATTGCATTGTTTTGTCGATGCGTCACAGAAAGCGTATGCCTCATGTGTATACTTGCGTTCAATAAATGATAAAAATGAGGTTACAGTAACACTTTTATGCGCAAAGGCAAGGGTTGCACCCTTAAAGACTATAACTATACCAAAATTGGAATTACTCGGTACTTTGCTGGGAGCTAGATTATGTAATAAAGTTCTGCAGTCATTACGATTCAATATAAGTTCTAAAACCATTTGGACTGATTCAACAGTGGTTTTAGGATGGTTGAAAACTGATGTAAGAAATCTTAAAATGTTTGTCTGCAACAGGGTTAATGAAATTAATGAGCTAACTAATGATTTTGAACATAGACATGTATCTACGGATATGAACCCTGCAGACTTGGCCTCAAGAGGAATTGAACCTCAGGACCTATCATCTTCTTCTTTGTGGTGGCAAGGTCCTCCTTTCTTAAAGAAGGAACGCTTAGAATGGCCACATAATTCATTCGTAGCTCAAAAATTACCCGAGTTAAAGGTACATTCGATAATATGTGCAGCAAACAATTCTGCTGACAATAGTTTATTTATAGATTTAAATAAGTACTCCAATTTCAATAAATTAAGTAGAATATTTGCGTATGTTCTACGTTTTGTTAACAACTGTAATAAACATAAACAAAAGTACTCAGGCCCTATAAATTCAGATGAAATAAATAATTCAGTTATGCTATTAATTAAATTTGGTCAATTACAATCATTTTCTTTCGAAATTGGGTTACTTAAACAAGGAAAACCGTTACCACAGAAAAATAAGTTGTTACAGTTAACTCCATTCATAGATTCAAATGACATTCTCCGTGTGGGTGGTCGTTTAAAAAACTCAAATTTTAATTTTGAAAAAAAACATCCTATTATATTAGATTCAAAACATCATTTAACCAAGTTAATAATGATTAGTGAACATATACGTTTATTCCATGCAGGCCAACAGCTACTATTGGCATCAGTGCGTGACAAGTACTGGCCTATTGGAGGGAGATGCTTAGCCCGGCAAGTAGTTAGACAGTGCATCATTTGCGTTCGACTGCGAGCACATGCGGTGCAACCAATAATGGGTCATTTACCTGAAGCGCGTACTAATGCTTATTTCCCTTTCTACTCGTGTGGAGTTGACTTTGCTGGACCTTTTATGATAAGTAGCCGTAAAGGTCGTGGTAACCGAATTAGTAAATGTTACTTATGTTTATTTGTATGCCTCAGTACAAAGGCAGTGCACTTAGAACTTGTGAGTGAACTGAGCACTCAAGCTTTTATTTTATGCCTAAGACGATTCGTGTCACGCAGAGGAAAATGTCATGAGATCTTTTGCGACAACGGCAGGAATTTCGTGGGTGCAAACAATGAATTGGGCAAGCTGCTTAGATCCAGCCGTCAGTCGGTCAGTGATTTCGCCACTTCTGAGCAAATCAAATTTGTATTTAGCCCCGCTTATTCTCCTCATTTCGGCGGAATATTTGAGGCCGGAATAAAATCCGCAAAATTTCATTTAAAACGTGTAGCTGGGAAGGCTGCTTTGACGTTTGAGGAGCTAGCAACGCTGTTCACACAAATCGAAGCTATTCTTAATTCACGCCCGCTGACTCCGCTCTCGTCCAGTTGTACTGATCCTACTCCTCTGACTCCAGGCCACTTCCTAATTGGGAGACCACTAATGTCTATCCCAACGAAGCCCATCACCACGACCAGACCAAACAGATACGAGCTCCTAGAGAAGATAAGGCAGCACTTTTGGGAGAGGTGGCGCCTGGAATATATATCAGAGCTGCAGCAGCGCACCAAATGGCTCACTGGACAACAAGGGCTCACCAACGGAGACGTAGTTGTGCTGAAAGAAGACAACTTGCCGCCTTTACAATGGCGGCTAGGACGCGTCTGTCGTCTCTATCCAGGGGCCGATGGCGTCAGTAGGGTAGCTGACGTCACTACCTCAAGGGGCATTATACGAAGGGCTACCAATAAATTATGTCTTTTGCCAACTTCAGAATGCAAAGATGACAGCGAAGCAGAGAGAGCCGCTTCCAGGCTCCCTACCTCGTCGACATCTTGAAAGCTAGGGCTTTCAACGCGCCGGAGGATGTTCACGCATCATACGCGTGTACCAGAAGCGGCGGGGGAGGCGCGGGCGGAGGGGACCACACAGCTGATCGTGCCATCGGCCGGCCGCGCCCCTACTACTCGTCAATAGAACGGTCAACGACGGACGTACTGTGCAATTTAAATTAACTTTATTGTAACCGTAGTCCACAATTAAATTATGTATTTCAAGCGAGTCATATTTAATTTCATATCTTAAACAGTGACCATAATATAACAATTTTTATTTTTAAAGAATAAATTAACAAAATATTTTTAATAGAAACACAATTATTTTATAAAATAAATTTATTGTATCTTAACATTTAAGTACATCAGCACCATCGTTTCTATTTCTGTATAATGCAGAATATCACTTCGATTAGATGGAACATGTAATCAATGGAATCTTATTCTTCTTGACAATATTTATGCACTTATTTTTAGATAAAGGAAAAGCCCTTTCAATTAATGGACGAAGTAAATTGCTACTAATCAGATCTACAAGTAAATCACACTACTAGTTTATTTAGCAAATGCTGATACTAACAAAGCCCTGAAACAAAAAATAAAATATTGAAATAAAACCACTACGGGTTATGGGTTCCTAATTATCGGGTTAAAGTGGTTCAAAGTCAAAATTAGTTGTATGGTTCCAAAAAGTGGGTTTTATTTCAATGTTTCTAATATTCGCACAAGTGTCAGAAATTAGTCATATTAACTACCTCTTTCTATTAAAAAAAACATGAGAAAGGAATAGAAGAGTTATTCCTCAGTAGCATTTCCTTGCAAACGACAATGCCATAAACAAATTTGAAAGTTCTAAAATATTTTCTATCCTTTTTCAATAATGTTTAATTTGAATTTTGGCTCAACAGATTCAACTCAGATCGAGATCAGCATGTAATAGATAATTATCTCCATTCCAGTAAAATTTTAAAACTTGCTATATAATAAAATATGTAAAATTTTTAGGAATATTTCAGTAATTGTTTCATACTTTCTTTTTTTCATATTATAGATATATATATATATTTATTGAGATTCACACAGGCTATTTTAAATGTTATGCGGAAATTTGTGGGATTTTCCCCGACCAACAAAGCAAAAATCCCTAAAAAAATATTATGTGCTTTGTTAGCTTTTATTTGGAGACAAACTGATTGGTAACCTTCAACTCGGGTAGCACTTTCAACGGCACCTCAAAAAAACAAACATTTCTACTAGGGCCTATAAAATGATATAAGCGAAAATTCGAATCAAGTCGAATGGAGAACCTCATAATTTCCCTTGTCAGTGACGTCACGCAACTACTTACTATAAATTATGGCAAAGTACCTACAATCAAAAGAAAAAAACCGAAAATGTTATTTGTCTATTGATAATGGTATGCTTACTGTCCTTTTTTTTAAACTTTTGTCTATGTTTATTATGCTTCACTTGTCAGGGCGGATTTTCTGTAGGCTGAGTCCGACACAGTAGACTGAGTAAAGTATTGAAAGATTTCTAAGAGCTTATGTCTAGTCGTCCAGTTACAAGCGCAGGGACGACGGCCCCAGCTGGCAGCCTCTGTAACGAGGCCGTAGCACCCGGCAGCTCTAGGAGGACGTTTGCGCCGCAAGCGCTGAGCAATCTACTGCTGCACTGTTGAGGGAATTTCAACTGTTTTCAATAATTTATCGTAATAAACAGTGATGTAAATACTATGTACTGGATTTGAATAATACCATTGGAAAATACATGTTGTGTTTTACACATTCGGCAGTATGAATTTAGAATGGGTAGGAATTTTCACCAATTGAAATTCCTCGCGTCAGGAGTCATTATTTGCTGCACTCGTAATAGGTATCTGTAGAAGTTCGGTATTGCAAAACCACACACACAGACATACCTGACTCCCCAACAAGGTAGCAGTGGGCATGTCTCCGTCGGCGGAGAGCTCGAGCGCGGCGCGCGCGTACTCGGGGCGCGGGTCCAGCTGCGCGGCGTGGGCCAGGCGCACGCGCAGGCGCGCCCAGCCGCCGCGCCCGCCGCGCCCGCCGCCCCCGCCCCGCCCGCCGCAACACACGCGCAGCGCGCGGATCACGAAAAGCAACGCGCACACGTATGCTGACACTGGGTTACCTGCGTCAATTATTCAATTATTTTATTCACTAGAAATAAAACGCAATAAGAGTTATGTTTCCATAAACTCGTTAGTTAAGTTACCGGGTAAAGCGAAGATGTATTTCTTTTTGCCCTCAAACTCGCAGGTGGCGAAGGTAGTCGGCTTGCCCGGCTTCATGCGCACACGACCATAGTGTATCGTCGCATTAAAGTCCTAAAACAAAAATAAGATTTTTGTAGTTCCCAGTGTCAATGATGTTAAAAAGAACTTAATATACATATACCTATCAGGATAAAGTCATAAACTAATATAGTCGTTAAATTGTTCGATGCGACGTCATTGAATTTTAATTCATTTCTGTGTGTTCCAATTCAAATGTGGGGCATTTACCTTCAGTAGCACAGGTTTGAGCAGATCTTTTTCCCCCATGGAGACGCCGCCGGTACATACGAGTATATCGGCCAACTTGAGCGCAGCTGAGATTCCCGCCACGATCTCGGGAGGAGAGTCGCGTGCAATGCCACAGTCTATACTGTCGTAGCCGTGCTCTCTGAAACATTAATAGAGCTGGGTACTGTCCGTCCTACCATGCGGGTTAAAAGGGCTACGACGCAGAACGTGCGCTTCGTAAAATGTGCACTAACAAAAGTGCACGTGTCGTATAGAGTACTTAGAAAATCAAAATTAAAAATCGTTCGGATTTTCTTAAATTCTGATCATTTCAAAATCTATAAGACATAGTAATTGCAACAGACTCGTCCCCTTTTACAAAGACATACCTAAATAAACCAGCGAACAGTGGGTGTACATTAAGTACGGCTTAACCTCACCCTTCGGGGAATACAGGCGTGATGCTATGTTATGTTTATAAAATCTTACTTGAGTAATACTCTAAGCATAGTTCGGTTGGAGTCTCGTATGTGTGCCGGCTTAAGCTTCACCTCCGACGGCTCTTGTAGCTCGTTGCCTGTCGACAATAGCGCCACCTGAAAACACCAACCGCACATTTTGAAATGTCAGTCACTTGCACCAACTTCATAAGTGTTTTTAAAACACAATTTTTCATTGTAATTTTGTGTTTAAGTACAATTTAAACATATTTAAGAAGTTGGCGCAAGTGGCCCTAAATGTTAAAAAATATGTTTAATTTAAACCATATCTAATGCAACGTTAGATACCACTAATAATTACATATTCTAGTCATTAGTTAACCTTTTAAAAGAAAACATTTTAAAAGTAGGAAATACCTTAGGTGGTGCTCGTACGGTGACATTCTGATATCCGGCGCCGGCCAATATTCCGATTTTAGCCGAATCTAATATATGACCTGAAAACAACAAACTATGCTTGAAAAGGATACACCCGCCGAGTACCCTTCGTAATATTGTCAGCAACATTAAAAGGTATTTTTTTCTTGTTTCTCCTTTTTGGACTACTTGCCCCCCTTACATAGGACCTAAATACCGGCGAATTGTGGGTTTTACATAGAACATCTAGGGCAACAGCAACTGTCCACAAAAATATGTGTTCAGTAAATTAACCTTTATCAACGAGTACTGTCCCCATAGGTATGTCGAAGCCCACGCTTCTGATATCCTGCTCAGGCTCGGGCGTCTTTAGAATCTCCACCTCCAGCTCAGTCTGACCATCTTCCGAAGCTGATATCAATCGTGTATCTTCCACCTGAAGGAGAATATTGTTTTTTTAACCATATTTGCGTCATTGGTCTTTTGATCGCAAACGCGGCTGAGTGTGCGAATTGCAGTTCGTCGAGCAAGCGTTTTTTAACGTTTATTTTTTCTATGATTTTATTAGTAGTTCAAATTCAAATTCTTTATTTGCATAACTTTAACTTCACTCGAGATAGAATTCAAACCTTTGAAACGTCATATTACCACGAAATACAATTATCTTAAGGCTGACTATGATAATATTAATATTGAACTTTTAAATTTAAACTGGGATGATATACTATCACATCTAACAGCCGAACAGGCGGTCAGTACGTTTTACGACTATGTTTATGGTTTAATTCACAAACATGTCACTTGCAAGAGAACTAAATCTTCTCGTTTTCCCACTTGGTTTAGCCCATCACTTATCCATACTTTTAAGAAGAAAGATCGTGCTTGGATACGATGGAAAAAATTCAGAAACTTGTCTGATTACGAAACCTTTTCACTTAATCGTAAGCGTTTTAAACTGATTTATGACGAATGTTTTAAACGATATATAAAGTCAGTGGAAGATAGCATACCTTTAAATGTTAAACACTTTTGGTCGTATGTATCCAACCGCAAGGGCAAAGCGGGCATCCCCTCAACTATGTACTTAAATAACTTTTCTTCTAGCAATCCTAATGAAATATGTAATCTTTTTTCAACATTTTTTAAATCCGTCTATGAACCCACTTGTTTCAACCCTGAAAACTGGCAACCACCTATAAGCTTCGCTGAAAATTCTGTACCTATCGCCAGCATTTATCTTAGCAAGGACAATGTACATAGGGAGCTAAAGGCTTTAGATCAAACCAAAGGACATGGACCTGATGGTATCCCCCCCGGATTCTTTAAGAACACAGCTAATTCGACCTGCTTACCACTATTTATTATCTATTTCCTCAACTACGTTATCTTATTATACCAGAACAGCATGGTTTTGTTAAATGTCGATCAACCGCCACCAATCTTTTGATTTTTATAAACTATATATTTGAGAATATGGACAACCGCATCCAAGTGGATACTGTGTACACTGACTTTCGGAAGGCTTTTGACAAAGTGGACCATAAACTACTGTTGGACAAAATTGCCTTCAACGGCATCAGAGGTAGCTTACTAAGGTGGTTTGCGTCTTATATATACAATAGGACACAAAAAGTTGTAATACACGGCTACGAGTCAGACAGTGTTTTCGTTGGGTCTGGAGTACCTCAAGGATCAGTTTTAGGCCCTCTGCTTTTCATTTTCTTCATTAATGGTATTAAAACTTGTTTTATTAATTCTAATTTCTTAATGTACGCTGATGATATAAAGATTTTTAAAGCTTGTTCAAACTTTCAGGACTGCCAACAACTACAAGATGACCTCTATCGACTCTCTCAATACTGTATAGATAATAAACTACAACTCAGCTTACCTAAATGTAATTTTATCTCATTTACAAAAAACAGACACAAAATATTTTTTACGTACACCTTACATAACACTGCTTTGAAAAAAGTTGAGACCACACGCGACCTTGGGGTATTCCTGGATTCAAAATTACACTTTAACACTCATATCGACAGTGTTACTAATAAGGCCTTTCGGATGTATGGTTTCGTCATGAGGTCCTCAAGGGACTTTCAGAAACCTTCTACTTTGGTATTCTTATACAAGACCCTAATTCGCTCTCAGCTGGAATATACAGTTCCTATTTGGAGTCCTTTCTACTTTGACTATCTATCTATAAGGACCCGCCTCTCATGATCATTCCCCTCTGTCAAGGTAGTGGATTAAAAAATCTAACGCGTTTATCAAAACTGTTTCCGAAATCGATTTTTCATTAACAGAATCGTTTCCACTCAGTAAGGTCATCATAAATGCTCCGTGTAACTACCGATATACGTGCAGTTAATGTATGCAAAAAAATATCTAATATCTTATTTAGATAAAGATGGAGTTATTTTCCGTATGTAAGTATTAAAGTTCATTTATTTCTATTTAAATCACATAATACAATTTATTAATAAAGATCGAGGACGTTACCGATTCAATAATCGAGTATAAAATAATCGTTTAGTAGCAGTAGAGCAAGCATGCACTCCCCACGAGACTACCCGCACTCCCCACGAGACTAGCAATTTTTTTTTACTAACAATATGAGCCTTCTGCTAATAAGCGTAAGATTTAAATTTGTAATATCCATCAAAATGTCATTTTTTGATTTTCAATTATATATCATCCAATAGGATGTCACCATTTATGATTTCCAATTATAGGTCTTAATGCAGAATTACCGTTTTTTGGCAATTATAGGCCTTATATATATTATGACATAATGCATAAAACTCGAATTTTAAAAAGTGTAGCGAGACTATGTCCCTCTTTTGTTTTGTCATTTTAATTAATGATGTGATAGTGTTTGTTTACGATTTCGAATCGATATCGATATTATTTTCGTGTTCAATGTAAGACCAAATTATAATAATTGCTAAAGGTCACTAAAGATGAATATCATGAATTTATGACATCACCATATGTTTATAAAATTTAATAAAATAACATTTTTGGAAATGACGTAACTAAGATTATTGATTATTTTTGATATCCAGTGCTATTAGATATTTTATTTGTTACTTTTCAGATCTACAAAAGACCTTCATTTAAAATGAAGTAGGTGTGATTGCAAAATAATAGCTTAAGCCGTTGCAGATATATGTGTTGACAAAAGAATTTATAAATTAACATATTTAAATCGTATTTTAAAAATAATTGAAAATGATTTCTAAGATACGGTACGGTTTGAAGGTCTGGGGTTTCTTTTACCGCTTAGGTGGAAAACCAGCACATGGCCCGCCTGATGGTAAGTGGTTACCGTAGCCTATTATATGAACGCTTGCAACATCTGGGGTATCACTCGCCCGTTGCCGACCCTGTAAAAATCTTTTCACACCCGGTAGACAACCCACAACACCGGTACCCCCCACTGCCAACATAACGCTTCCTCGCAGAGCTCTGGCGATCTTTCTCACCGTTAGGAACACAACATAGTACAGTGCTATGTTATTTGGCTACTATTTTCTGCAAAGTGTAGGTATTTCCCCAGTTGGGCAGCTCCAATTGTAAGTAGAGTTATTCAATTCCACTATGCCCTGCCTCTCGGGGTGTTTCTTCAAACACATTATTTTCTTTTTGCGATATCCGGCTCAAAGAAATAACGAGAGTACGGAACACGACATACCATCCCCTCTTTATTCCCCGAAGGGTTAGACAGATGCGTACTTAGGGGGCGAGCCTATTGCCATTAATCGGGCATCAACCCTTAATTTTATAGAAAAACTCCAATAACACATTGCTCGACCGGGGAATCGAACCCAGGACCTCTAGCGTAGCGCTTCTGTTCATATTAACGCGCGACATAATGAACAAAATCGTATTTACTCCTACTTATATCTCGTGGGAAACAAAACGCTCTGTCTAGTGTCATTCCTATTAAATCAGCCTGGCAAAGAATGGAAAAAATCAAAATCAAAGAATCAAACTAATTGGTATCAAAGTATTTGTAACAAAACGTCCCCAATATCCGCTCTATCTATACTAATATTATAAAGAGGAAAGATTTGTATGTATCAATGTATGTAACAAATAAAATCAAAAACTACTAGGCCGATTTCGAAAATTCTTTCACCATTTGAATGCTACATTATTCAAGATTAAGGACGCTATTACATTTTGAACTTGCTCAAATTTAGGTATCTGATTTGCAACACAACAACATTAAGCGCACGCACACATTGAAACCGCTGTCCGCTCGATTTTATACGTAACTTAACTAATCTTGATCCATGAAGGTATTATTTTTTAATTTTACTGGTATTAATTGAGTCAAATTAGTAATAAGTTTGCAATCGAATTTGGTAACCATGGAAAACATGATTATCACGCAGATGGTACTTATTAACAAGTACCATCTGCGTGACAATCACGTTTTCAGTATTAATTGGAGTTTATCAATACTCATTACGTACATAATGTAGGTACCCAAACTAAATGGACTAATTACCATATTCTTACGAATTCTAAATTCTAACGACCATTTTGCTGTTACAAGGAAAACCCATCCCCATTTTGAAAAGATGTAAGTACTTATGTGCTGACAATTGTTGGATCAATATATATTCAAATATTAGCCTGGGAGTTTATAGTAGATTTTCGTTTTGATATTTAAAAATAATCATTCTCTTATGGATGTATTTTATTTACTGAGACTGGGGCACAAGATCAGATTTTTGATAAAAATTAAAACAAAAGTAGGTAGTAAACGGTATAATATATTGTTTATACACATTATATACACATTTTCTTTACATTATTTTATATTATATATTTTTTTATATTATATACCTACACATTTTGCAAAGAAGTTCAAATTGAGAATGAAGGCCAGCTCTTTTTTCTTTAATCATGCTGAGATACTTCACGCCGCAATCAAAAAGAGAAGTGTACTACTACTACTACATATATGGATAAGCTGCTCAAAAAGATAATCAATCTCGATTATTCTTCTGCCTTTATATGGCTTATATTCCTTTATCGCGAATTTCTGCTCCTGAAAATAAAAAGGCAACATTACTAGGTACTTACCTAAGGAAAATCAAATAAAAAAATTACGTAGGTACAATCGTTGATATAACTTTTTTTTCTTCTTTTATAAAGCTTACTAGCAATATGGGTCACACATTACTAGTATTATTTTTAACCCCTCGTGCTAAGCTAAATGCTTGTGTTACGATTGGGTTCACGACGGTAGTGCAATCGGTGGGGTTCGAACCGGCAACCACATGATCGCAAGTCCGATGCCCTAGCCATTAGGCTACCGCCGCTTCTAAACACTTACAAGTGAAATATCATTTTGATCATCATCACCTACGGAGACATCTAACTGCTGCACTCCCTGTTAAATAAAAAAAACCTACTATATTTTCTAATATAAGGTATGGCATAACAAAACTCCAGAGTAGATTTGTTATTTCTGATTACTTACAAAGTCGCATTCCTTTTTTTAATTGCTACGTGTGCAGTTTTTTTGCTCCTTGTCAAAATTTCTGAAGTCGTGGCATCTATAATAACAAATATCAATATTTTAGCAATGCCCAACAAAAAAAAGCATACTTGGTGTCAAAAGTTACAGCCATGCGCCTGTTTCATTTACAAACGCCACACATCACGCACACGCACATCAGGTTATACAAAGCTGTAAATTTGGTGATTAAGTTCAATATCGAGTGAACAAATTTGTCAGTTTGTGGTAACGTGATGTGCTGGCGACCGTACCAACTAAGTCAATTTATCACAAAAATATTACACCTGTCATCTTGAATCAAAAATTTGATGGTATATTCATAAACATCACCTCCACAATCAATAACAATATAGATTAAAAAAAAAATAAGCCTGCCATTTTGAATTAAAACATGAATGACGTACACACGGCTACAGGTCTACCTATACAAAACCAGTCTAAGCTGATCTCGCACTTTATAGGCTTTCTATGCAATAAGAGGCTAGCGTAAACTGATTTGTATAGCTTAATGTGTAGCCGTGCGTACTCGTAATCATCACCCCCAAAAATCCCAAAATCGACTATTAGTATATTCGGTATCCAATATCTCAAAAATATTTTTTTACGCAATTTTTTTCCTGTACATGATAATATCATTATTCATATAAATCTTTATCCGTAATCTACATCCATTATACAAAAAAATACAACTATGTATTTATTTCTAAAACAAATTTCAATAATTGTACTTACTTTTATTTCGGACCGAAAAAGTATCAACTTCGTCCAACCAGAGTATACAACACGGCGCTCTCTTTTTACGTATTTTTTTTTTGACAGCATGCGATACACCCGTGCTTCCAGGAGCGCGTTTGAGCGCGGAATGACGAACGGCGAGTAGAAATTGTATGGAGAAATTTGGGAGCGTTTCATTTTTTTCTCATAAATTAAAAAATTATTCATTTGGCTAAAAAATTTTTAGCTATTCGTATAGAGGACTATATAAGCAACGTTTTTATATTATTTTTATGTTTATATTTGCAGTGGATTTAGCTATACTGGTACCTATTCAGACCCCATTTTTTGTTTTTTTTTGCGATTAGTGTGATGGTAAAATCGTATTTGTGTGAAAATGTTGTATAGGGTTATACAATTTTTATGGAATCATTGTGGAGATGAATATATTATCTTTAATTTGAAACCAAGATATCCTCGCAGTTGTGCTCCTAATTCGTTAAAATGGTACCTGAAAAGCACTGATATTTGTAGAAAAATGTGATAGCGTCCTTAACATAGGCTATAGAATATGTATTTCGAAAAGTTAGCGATTTCTCTCACCCGTGCGTTTATTTTCCAATTACATAGTATGTACCTATTTATCTATACCTAAATAGTTTCTTTGTTTTGTATTTCATTAGCATGCAATGAGAGCATTGCATTGAAAATAATTATGACGCAAGATATTAAAAAGGTGTGTATGGATGATTTTAATTTTGCAAATAAATAATTACATATAAAAATAATTTGTAATCGTTGTTACGTTTTTATCCATTCTTCCTAAAATAATCTATCGATATAAAATATCGACATAGTAGCTTCCTAATTATTTTTATTGTATTATACGTTCGTATTGTCGTAAATTCTTGTATGTTGACGTATATGACCTCTATATGTGCGTAAAATGGTGTTAGTGGTGAAGATTTTAATATGTGTGAGTTCGTAGCGATACAAAATGATTTTGAGTATGTGTGCAGCAATGTCTATGTAGTGTTTCCTCCCCCCGCACCAAAAGTGACAGACTTTTTTGTTCATAGAATTAGGCGCGTCACTTGTCCAGGGATAGATAGTCAAAGCCTTTCTATGACAAGTATGTAAATATTAGAGCAAGTGCAAAAGAAGTTCCTACGCAATGTGTATTACAAATACTGTCACTCTAGAATTTCTTATCTTGAACTGTTAAAACACTTTAACCTATTGAGCTTGGAGTCTAGGCGTACATTCCTTATGGTTATGATGTTGCATGACATTTGTAATCATAAATTTGATAATAGTTATCTTACCAATAGATTATGTTATGTAGTACCTAGAACAGTTATCCGGCGAGAGGTGCGCGTTCCCCGTCTATTTCATACTGAGAAGTGCAAAACAAACGAGGGGGCACCTCTCCGCCGCCTTATAGTAACCTATAACACACACTTCATTGATATCGATATCTTTGCGTTTTCACCTTTGACTATCTATCCCTGGACAAGTGACGCGCTTATTTCTATGAACAAAAAAGTCTGTCACTTTTGGTGCGGGGGGAGGAAACACTACATAGACATTGCTGCACACATACTCAAAATCATTTTGTATCGCCACGAACTCACACATATTAAATTCTTCACCACTAACACAATTTACGCACACATAGAGGTCAAATACGTCAACATACAAGAATTGACGTCAATACGAACGTATAATACAATAAAAATAATTAGGAAGCTACTATGTCGATATTTTATGTCGATAGATTATTTTAGGAAGAATGGAGAAAAACGTAACAACATTACAAATTATTTTTATATGTAATTATTTATTTGCAAAATTAAAATCATCCATACACACCTTTTTAATATCTTGCGTCATAATTATTTTCAATGCAATGCTCTCATTGCATGCTAATGAAATACAAAACAAAGGAACTGTTTAGGTATAGATAAATAGGTGTAACATACTATGTAATTGGAAAATAAACGCACGGGTGAGAGAAATCGCAAACTTTTCGAAATACATATTCTATAGCCTATGTTAATCTTGAATAATGTAGCATTCAAATGGTGAAAGAATTTTCGAAATCGGCCTAGAAGTTTTTGAGTTTATTTGTTACATACATTGATACATACAAATCTTTCCTCTTTATAATATTAGTATAGATAGAGCGGATATTGGGGACGTTATGTTACAAATACTTTGATACCAATTAGTTTGATTCTTTCATTTTGATTTTTTCTTTTCTTTGCCAGGCTGATATATTAGGAATAACACTAGACAGAGCATTTTGTTTCCCACGAGATATAAGTAGGAGTAAATACGATTTTGTTCATTATGTCGCGCGTTAATATGAACAGAAGCGCTACGCTAGAGGTCCTGGGTTCGATTCCCCGGTCGAGCAATGTGTTATTGGAGTTTTTCTATAAAATTATGGGTTGATGCCCGATTAATGGCAATAGGCTCGCCCCCTAAGAACGCATCTGTCTAACCCTTCGGGGAATAAAGACGTGATGGTATGTCGTGTTCCGTACTCTCGTTATTTCTTTGAGCCGGATATCGAAAAAAGAAAATAATGTGTTTGAAGAAACACCCCGAGAGGCAGGGCATAGTGGAATTGAATAACTCACTTACAATTGGAGCTGCCCAACTGGGGAAACACCTACACTTTGCAGAAAATAGTAGCCAAATAACATAGCACTGTACTACTAGTATTCTATTATCTGTGACTGTACTATGTTGTGTTCCTAACGGTGAGCAAGATCGCCAGAGCTCCGCGAGGAAGCGTTATGTTGGCAGTGGGGGTACCGGTGTTGTGGGTTGTCTACCGGGTGTGAAAAGATTTTTACAGGTTCGGCAACGGGCGAGTGATACCCCAGGTGTTGCAAGCGTTCATATAATAGGGTACATTAACACTATATATACACTTACCATCAGGCGGGACATGTGCTGGTTTTCCACCTAAGCGGTAAAAGAGACCCCAGACCTTCTAAACTATCCGTATCTTAGAAATCATTTTCAATGATTTTTGAAATACGATTTAAATATGTTAATTTATAAATTCTTTTGTCAACAAATTTATCCGCAACGGCTTAAGCTATTATTTATCAATCACACCTATATCATTTTAAATGAAGGTCTTTTGTAGATCTGAAAAAGTAACAAATAAAATATCTAATACTGGATATCAAAAATAATCAATAATCTTAGTTACGTCATTTCCAAAAATGTTATTTTATTAAAATATATTGATATCATAAATTCATGATATTCATCTTTAGTGATCTTTAGCAATTATTATAATTTGGTCTTACATTGAACACGAAAATAATATCGATATCGATTCGAAATCTTAAACAAACACTATCACATCATTAATTAAAATGGCAAAACAAAAGAGGGACATAGTCTCGCTACACTTTTTAAAATTCGAGTTTTATGCATTATGTCATAATATATATAAGGCCTATAATTGCCAAAAAACGGTAATTCTGCATTAAGACCTATAATTGGAAATCATAAATGGTGACATCCTATTGGATGATATATAATTGAAATCAAAAAATGACATTTTGATGGATATTTCAAATTTAAATCTTACGTGTATTAGCAGAAGGCTGATATTGTTAGTAAAAAAAATTTGCTAGTCTCGTGGGGAGTGCGGATAGTCTCGTGGGGAGTGCGGATAGTCTCGTGGGGAGTGCATGCTTGAACTAAACGATTATTTTATACTCGATTATTGAATCAGTAACGTCCTCGATCTTTATTAATAAATTGTATTATGTGATTTAAATAGAAATAAATGAACTTTAATACTTACATACGGAAAATAACTCCATCTTTATCTAAATAAGATATTAGATATTTTTTTGCATACATTAACTGCACGTATATCGGTATTTACACGGAGCATTTATGATGACCTTACTGAGCGGAAACGATTCTGTTAATGAAAAATCGATTTCGGAAACAGTTTTGATAAACGCGTTAGATTTTTTAATCCACTACCTTGCCAGAGGGGAATGATCATGAGAGGCGGGTCCTTATAGATAGATAGTCAAAGGTTTTCACAAGCTAAATTTAAAAAAAATTAAGAATGTCAATTTAATACAAAATAATAGAACATTTAAAAGTGACAATTACTTTATAGTTGGATCTTCTAAATATTCGCTAGTAGATTGGAACTTCAATTTGTATTTGGTAGCCGCATGGAGCTACAAGATATCGGCATACAAGAATAAATAAAAGTTTTCGGAGATGACAGATTACATATAACTGACTACTCAAATTTGCACTACCTAATGCTCTATCAGGTTAATTTTAACGTAACTCTAGCAAACCTCGTTTATGTTGTTCAAAGAGTAATTGTAAGATGACACGTTGTCGTGATGTTTTCAGTCATTTGAAGCATGCCTATCCTAGCCTAGTTACTTACATTTGGCGAGAGCTAACAAGGCAGGTCGCCAACAAGTGACATAATTATATGTATACACATACACATAGCCATAAAGATAACATGAAATACAATCGACTTTCGTTCTTAAATGAGATTTAGAAGATACATATTCATAATTATGTATACATTTTGATATTACAGTGTATCTTGTTTTGTTTCATGGATCACTACATAAACAAAGTTGTCTGTTTGTGGACTTAGTTCTTTTAATATAGGTACGAAACGTTTTTTCTTGTGGTTTTCACTATCATTTACGAATTTCGTCAGTGTTATATGCATATTATTACCAGTACATTGCACCCGTGTGGTACAACAGTAGTTTTAATAATAATACATACATGCGTACTAGAACTACATGTATGTAAGTAAGAATCTAGGGTACCTACAATAAACTCCTTCAGATCGCTAATTAAATGTATTGCATACAGAATCAAATGCACTGTTTGATTCACCTGTAATTTTTTTTTTGATAAAATGAAAGCGTTGCGACATCCTTCTAATCGGAGTCAAGAATATAGATTAGATGTATCTACCTGTACAACACAGTCAGCGCCCGCGGGCACTGCGGCGCCGGTGTTGACCCGGGCGCACTCCCCGGCGCAGAGAGGCGCAGTGGGCGCGTCCCCCGCCGTCACGGCCGTGCGCACGCGACGTATGCCCGCACCGTCTATGCTCAGGCATGCGTACCCTGACAACAAATACCAAAAAAAGTAAGTACTTAGGTGTATACCGTAAATCAACCGACAACTTCATCATAATAACTAGATGGGGACGTCTCTATAACTACGAAAAGCGTAAAAATAAGTAATCCATAGAAACTACACAGAAATAACTAATGGAACAATAGGTACTGACACTTACGCGAATAATATGGATGCTGTAAAGGATCCGAAAGGTCGGAAATTAAATACATAATAATATAAATATACCGCCGAATACCGCGATAAAATCCGTAAAAAGTAGTTTCATTTGAGTGATGGAACAATGCTTAAAAAACTAGTTTCTAAGTCAACGCAATACTTATAAAAAATAAGCCGCTTCGACAATCACAAATTCATGCATTAACACCTATAGAACTTTTTTGATGTCCGGAAAATCCAGGGTATATCGGGCTCATACCGACTAAACACCGCACTTGCCTTCTTGTGTCTTTTCACGGCCGTGGGATTCTCGAAATTCGCCAAGATACCACAATAACAGCCTGTGGTCCAGCCTTCACAGGACCACTTCAAAGGGCGAGGCCGGGTTGCTCTTCATCCTTCTCGAAGACACGTGCGTACAGGGACCACTGTCCGGTCGGCGAAACATGAATTTAATTTCACAAGTACTTGAGGGGAAAAACAGATAATCATACCTAATTTGTAGTTATTCCCATTTTTTTTATGATTACAATCTTATATTTTGCAGGTGGGTATGAACCCCCGAAGGAATTTTCGCCTAGTTTCGGCGGGGAGGCCTAGTAATCTCTCTAAGGCTATCGAGGGGTGGGGGGGTAGAACATTGGACGTCTGCGGTGGGATCTTGGATAGAGGGCCCGACATAACCGTCCCTCATCCCCGAAGGCGCATTTCCCTACCCGGAAAATAAAGGTGGGTATATGAACATGAGATTTATCTACATTTATGTAAGTATGTATAGGTAGGAATCAACGTATTGTAGATAATTTTATTTGCCCTTCAACTCGACTTGTCTTTTTGTAAGCACAATCAAGACAAACAAGAACCACTGGAAATTTTTCAAAGAAATCATGCTTGTATACAATAATTGAGAGTTAAATACCTTTTATTGAGCATTTTCTTCCATCTAAATTAGATAAATTAATTAGGTAGGTATAATCAATAGCAAACTGTTTGACCCATTAGGCACTGACCCTTATCACCGAATAAAATCAAAATTAAGTGTCTTATAAAAGGGCCACTAGGGGTATCACCCTCTTCAAAGACCACCACCATCACATCTGCTTATAGCCACTAGGGCTGATCGCAAGATTATAAATAAATAAATAAAAGTTTCCTGAGGAATATTATGTTGACTTGTTGAAAAATATATCCAGACTTTCGGCTGACAACTACCTAATTAAATAGTTTATTTAGCTGAATAAACTTCAGCAAACAATTAAAGTTGTGTGAACATTAATAGCAGTATTGTTTTACAAAAAAATGCATATTCATTACTTTCAAAGTCAAAATAATATAATTTACAAATACAGTGTATTATTTCGCATGTCATTATTGCGTCGCCGGTATTTAAACCACTTTACTGGCACGCATTGCTACAACGGCTGTAAAATTAAGAATATTGATTGGGAATTTCATGTTGCATTTAACGCGCAGTGGGCGCGTCCCCCGCCGTCACGGCCGTGCGCACGCGACGTATGCCCGCACCGTCTATGCTCAGGCATGCGTACCCTGACAACAAATACCAAAAAAAGTAAGTACTTAGGTGTATACCGTAAATCAACCGACAACTTCATCATAATAACTAGATGGGGACGTCTCTATAACTACGAAAAGCGTAAAAATAAGTAATCCATAGAAACTACACAGAAATAACTAATGGAACAATAGGTACTGACACTTACGCGAATAATATGGATGCTGTAAAGGATCCGAAAGGTCGGAAATTAAATACATAATAATATAAATATACCGCCGAATACCGCGATAAAATCCGTAAAAAGTAGTTTCATTTGAGTGATGGAACAATGCTTAAAAAACTAGTTTCTAAGTCAACGCAATACTTATAAAAAATAAGCCGCTTCGACAATCACAAATTCATGCATTAACACCTGTAGAACTTTTTTGATGTCCGGAAAATCCAGGGTATATCGGGCTCATACCGACTAAACACCGCACTTGCCTTCTTGTGTCTTTTCACGGCCGTGGGATTCTCGAAATTCGCCAAGATACCACAATAACAGCCTGTGGTCCAGCCTTCACAGGACCACTTCAAAGGGCGAGGCCGGGTTGCTCTTCATCCTTCTCGAAGACACGTGCGTACAGGGACCACTGTCCGGTCGGCGAAACATGAATTTAATTTCACAAGTACTTGAGGGGAAAAACAGATAATCATACCTAATTTGTAGTTATTCCCATTTTTTTTATGATTACAATCTTATATTTTGCAGGTGGGTATGAACCCCCGAAGGAATTTTCGCCTAGTTTCGGCGGGGAGGCCTAGTAATCTCTCTAAGGCTATCGAGGGGTGGGGGGGTAGAACATTGGACGTCTGCGGTGGGATCTTGGATAGAGGGCCCGACATAACCGTCCCTCATCCCCGAAGGCGCATTTCCCTACCCGGAAAATAAAGGTGGGTATATGAACATGAGATTTATCTACATTTATGTAAGTATGTATAGGTAGGAATCAACGTATTGTAGATAATTTTATTTGCCCTTCAACTCGACTTGTCTTTTTGTAAGCACAATCAAGACAAACAAGAACCACTGGAAATTTTTCAAAGAAATCATGCTTGTATACAATAATTGAGAGTTAAATACCTTTTATTGAGCATTTTCTTCCATCTAAATTAGATAAATTAATTAGGTAGGTATAATCAATAGCAAACTGTTTGACCCATTAGGCACTGACCCTTATCACCGAATAAAATCAAAATTAAGTGTCTTATAAAAGGGCCACTAGGGGTATCACCCTCTTCAAAGACCACCACCATCACATCTGCTTATAGCCACTAGGGCTGATCGCAAGATTATAAATAAATAAATAAAAGTTTCCTGAGGAATATTATGTTGACTTGTTGAAAAATATATCCAGACTTTCGGCTGACAACTACCTAATTAAATAGTTTATTTAGCTGAATAAACTTCAGCAAACAATTAAAGTTGTGTGAACATTAATAGCAGTATTGTTTTACAAAAAAATGCATATTCATTACTTTCAAAGTCAAAATAATATAATTTACAAATACAGTGTATTATTTCGCATGTCATTATTGCGTCGCCGGTATTTAAACCACTTTACTGGCACGCATTGCTACAACGGCTGTAAAATTAAGAATATTGATTGGGAATTTCATGTTGCATTTAAACTTAGATTTATAAATTATAACATAGTAGCCAGTGCAAAACAGTTAAAGCTGTTCAGAAACAGTTGTAGAGTCGGTACCAATTTTTCCGCGCGTCTTGAAACCGGGACCAACTTAGTACCCACAGAAAGCGAGTTGACTGACCAGCCGTCTACACTGACCGGTGCAAGGGCTCCCTCCTCGCCCCCCGATGCAACATTACAAAATCGAGAGTGAGACCATTACAATAATGGTCATCTTAAATCTTTAAAAGTGAATCGGTGTCTCTTGGCGAGTGCACTCCATCTTAGGTTGCAGTGTCGCTTAACATCAGGCGAACTGGCGATCAAGCTTAAGCCTATCAAGAACATAAAAAAGTAGCAATTTAAGGAACATACATAGTATTCACATGACACCGCCAAATAAATAATTATTTTATCTGAATCTCCACAATCAACAATATTGATTTTTTATTGTATCTGCAAACTGTTAGTAACATTTTATGATGTATTGTTGTGCCTATTTAATATAAAAATAATGAACAACATAATCAAATCTATGACATAATTTGATAAACCTTGCAGAAAATGGTGACACTTTTGGTATAATGACTGAAGCTTCCATAGATTGTGGGTTTGATCGCCATGCGAAACACTTATATGTATATTCTACTGATATCTGTTCTGAGTCTGGGTGTTTTTATATTTTGCCATTATGTTTTTGAGATTATCATTAGCCTAGAATACAGATCTTATTCAGAAAACTTTATTATGCAATAGGAATTGAATAGGATTGAAGAATTAGGGTATTTAATCACTGGGGCCAAATTATAATCATACTTTCAATACAAAAAAGACTTACCATCTTTGACTGAAGCAGGAAATGGTGGCATTGGCTCCTTGGCATATAAAGTCTGAGCTACAATTCTGCCCAGACCTTCTTCAATGGTTACTATCTCCAGCCTTTCCTTCCAGTCAGACATAACATCATCAACAACCTTCCAAGCTTCAGCCATCTCTATCATGGGGAATGGGGACTCTCTGGGCCTCAGGGCCACTTTAGACACATCCACATTACTGCTATGTGTACATGTATGATTGAACTGCATAGAATTGTGAATGTAGCTCACTTCAGCTACCTCATTATGTATCAAAGATATTGCATGTGGCAAGATTGGCTTCACAACCTCAAAACATTCTGTTACAGCCTTTTTGCTTCCAGGGAAGTTAACAATGAGTGTTTTATCCCGAATGCCAGCTACTGCACGAGACAATTGGGCCATTGGAGTCTTTTTCAAGCTTGCTAATGTCACAGCGATAGTAATTCCTGGCACTTCTCTTTGTATTATTGCCTTGGTTGCTTCTGGTGTAACATCTCTAGGAGTTAAACCTGTGCCTCCCGTTGTTATCACCAAATCTAAATTAGTTTCGCAGAAGTATTTTAGCTCCCTTTCAATTATTTCTTTCTCATCAGGGATAATGATTGTGTGCAGGTTGGCCTCAGGAAATAACTCCCTGACAAATTCAGCTAGCGCCGGCCCCGAGGTATCTTTTGAGTTGTCTTTGAAACATGTGTCACTGATAGTGATCACTGCTACTGCTTTCACCATCTTGAATTTCTAAATATAAAATGATTAGGCTATAAAAATCAAAACATTTTTTTAAATAAGATTTTTAGCCAAAATTTATCAAGCAAAAACCACTAGTAACCATTTTTTATAATGAGTTGACTAGTATGTACTCTATAATTATTATCGGAAGAGTTGATTTATTATTTTTAAACCTAAATAAAAAATTCAAACAAGCGTTTACGTACCTTATATCTACCCACGTTGTAGTTGCAATGGCAGTGAACGAACCAGAAGGAAACCTTTATTACATCACACTGATAAGTGATGCCGTAATAAAAACAGTAAAAATAACAACAGTTCTTACACCAACGGCCTACAAACCCAAACTAAAAAAAAACAACAGATAACTTTTTACTCAACACGTCAACGTCAAGATAATTATGTATTGACATTGATAGATTAGCACAGTAGGCAACTGAACGGCACAAATAAATGCATTCAGTAGATTATTTATAAATAAATAAAATATTTACTTATTTCTCCCATAAAAATTCTACACAAAAACACTGATCTCAATATTTCTATGCTATATAATATAATATGCAAGATAATAGAAAAGATAATATAACGTCCTTGGCTATGGAATATGGTATTATTGAATTTTATTTACCATTTCAATTTCATTAAATTGATTTATTCCTGAATTCTGATTAATTTATTTTGTATATAATATCCTGTGAAATTAATTTATTTTTACTATGTGAGGTTCGGTGGTATGCACTCCACACCACAACTATGAGGATTTACACAAGTATATCTCATCCCTAATTCAACATGTACGGCCTTTTTGGAAGGGCAGCATAGAGAGAGTATTTCAAACCTTTATGTTTAAATCTCATCCCTAATTCAACATGTACAGCCGTTTTGGAAGGGCAGCATAGAGAATTTCAAATTAAGCAATCCTATTTCTTTTACAATTTCCCGTAATCTATATATTTAGAAGAAAGTCGTGTTAGTTACACCATTTATAACTCAAGAACGGCTGAACCGATTTGACTGAAAATTGGTGGAGAGGTAGCTTAGAACCAGGAGACGGACATAGGACTTTTTATCCCGTTCCCGTGGGATGTGATGACAGACCGAAATCCACGGAGCGAAGCCGCGGTCAGAAGCTAGTTATGTATAAACACTGACCTCTATTAATTTGAAATACTCTCTCTATGCTGCCCTTCCAAAACGGCTGTACATGTTGAATTAGGGATCAGATATACTTGTGTAAATCCTCAGCATAAATTCCAAGAATGTTACTAGGGCCTCCACATACAGTAATCCCCAATCTATTTGGTCGGGCTGACGTTGTTGCAACCGCCTTCTTGCGCATGGTACAGTCAAGTGAAAAATTACTAACGCAAATATCCTGTTTAGTATTAGATCAGTAAGTAGTTACCTAGATAGATTTTTATTTTATACATATGCATAACATAATATATATCAAAAATATTTATTTATTTGAAGCAGGGTTACAGCTTCCAAAAAAGTCACAACGTGGTCACAACCCTAAGAAGAGGTCCATCCCATCGGAAGAATGATCGTCTTCGTCTTCAAAATCCGTTACCGATTCATTTCGCTTCCACGAATGCACAATTCATCAGTCAAATTTATCAATAATTCTGTGGCTTTTCTTATATTCTTGCTCGATATTTTTTATCTTCTTTATTGCATAATGCATTCAATCCGATAACACGACATCGGTAAACAATAATAACAAAACACTTACGAACAATAATAGCAAAAACACTAACTACCAATAACAAAAACGAAATGAACGATTTTGACCTCGAATGTATTCTCAGAACGCAATGAGCATGTGGTTCACATACGGACGTAATAATCAAACAGTAGCAAGGACGAGAGCGGGTAGGAGGGAGCGCGCGGGTGAGCGTGGCAGACGCCCCGTACAACCGCGCTCTTCCATCTACCCCTATGATACCCTAATATGGATTCTGCGTAGCGGCTCACGCTTTTTTTCAGCCCGGCCAAAAAGATTGGAGAGTACTGTACCAGTATGTAAAAATACGAGAGTCAAAAACCATGTATCAAAATATTTGGAAATATTTGGCAGTGAATTCGCTCCTTTTGGTATATTACTTGAGTAAGCTTACACAAACAAATATTTAAGAAACAAAACATTAGTCAATCATCAATCAATATTTAATTAAAACCAACTTAACATGATTATCCAACACGTAAACTAAGACACATAATAAGGCACCACACTTAATATTTATATAACTTCAATAATACTGTTCTTTATAATAATACATAATTTTTATACCGATCACGTACTTTGTTAATAACGTGTTTATCTAGTTGGACGGAAGTGCAGGTTTGTATCAGTTTGTAAAGAGGCGCGTATCGCCGCATTGCAGTGGAGTTGCCAATTATAAGGAGTTTATGTTTGGCGCGAGTCACGCTTACAGCTAGACGGCGCTGGT
Organism: Acronicta leporina; assembly: GCA_947256265.1. Taxonomy (NCBI): domain Eukaryota; kingdom Metazoa; phylum Arthropoda; class Insecta; order Lepidoptera; family Noctuidae; genus Acronicta; species Acronicta leporina. The sequence goes on from OX366531.1 coordinate 7,879,196, forward strand.
CGTTTAATACTTCACCTTCCTGTAAAACGAGGACAACATCATATGTCATTAATTAAAATAAAAAGAGACCACTTCTATACGACTCTTCAATTACATCACTCATGCTAAATTGCACCTAATACCCAGGTAAGTACAATGCTTTTTGCAACTGATGCACAAACTAGACCGTCGAATGACATCTTTGACTATCTATCCCTGGACAAGTGACGCGCCTAATTCTATGAACAAAAAAGTCTGTCACTTTTGGTGCGGGGGGAGGAAACACTACATAGACATTGCTGCACACATACTCAAAATCATTTTGTATCGCCACAAACTCACACATATTAAATTCTTCACCACTAACACAATTTACGCACACATAGAGGTCAAATACGTCAACATACAAGAATTGACGACAATACGAACGTATAATACAATAAAAATAATTAGGAAGCTACTATGTCGATATTTTATATCGATAGATTATTTTAGGAAGAATGGAGAAAAAGGTAACAACATCACAAATTATTTTTATATGTAATTATTTATTTGCAAAATTAAAATCATCCATACACACCTTTTTAATATCTTGCGTGATAATTATTTTCAATGCAATGCTCTCATTGCATGTTAATGAAATACAAAACAAAGGAACTGTTTAGGTATAGATAAATAGGTGTAACATACTATGTAATTGGAAAATAAACGCACGGGTGAGAGAAATCGCAAACTTTTCGAAATACATATTCTATAGCCTATGTTAATCTTGAATAATGTAGCAATCAAATGGTGAAAGAATTTTCGAAATCGGGCTAGTAGTTTTTGAGTTTATTTGTTACATACATTGATACATACAAATCTTTCCTCTTTATAATATTAGTATAGATAGAGCGGATATTGGGGACGTTATGTTACAAATACTTTGATACCAATTAGTTTGATTCTTTCATTTTGATTTTTTCTTTTCTTTGCCAGGCTGATATATTAGGAATAACACTAGACAGAGCATTTTGTCTCCCACGAGATATAAGTAGGAGTAAATACGATATTGTTCATTATGTCGCGCGTTAATATGAACAGAAGCGCTACGCTAGAGGTCCTGGGTTCGATTCCCCGGTCGAGCAATGTGTTATTGGAGTTTTTCTATAAAATTAAGGGTTGATGCCCGATTAATGGCAATAGGCTCGCCCCCTAAGTACGCATCTGTCTAACCCTTCGGGGAATAAAGACGTGATGGTATGTCGTGTTCCGTACTCTCGTTATTTCTTTGAGCCGGATATCGAAAAAAGAAAATAATGTGTTTGAAGAAACACCCCGAGAGGCAGGGCATAGTGGAATTGAATAACTCCACTTACAATTGGAGCTGCCCAACTGGGGAAACACCTACACTTTGCAGAAAATAGTAGCGAAATAACATAGCACTGTACTACTAGTATTCTATTATCTGTGACTGTACTATGTTGTGTTCCTAACAGTGAGCAAGATCGCCAGAGCTCCGCGAGGAAGCGTTATGTTGGCAGTGGGGGTACCGGTGTTGTGGGTTGTCTACCGGGTGTGAAAAGATTTTTACAGGTTCGGCAACGGGCGAATGATACCCCAGGTGTTGCAAGCGTTCATATAATAGGGTACATTAACACTATATATACACTTACCATCAGGCGGGACATGTGCTGGTTTTCCACCTAAGCGGTAAAAGAAACCCCAGACCTTCTAACCATACCGTATCTTAGAAATCATTTTCAATGATTTTTGAAATACGATTTAAATAGGTTAATTTATAAATTCTTTTGTCAACAAATTTATCCGCAACGGCTTAAGCTATTATTTATCAATCACACCTATATCATTTTAAATGAAGGTCTTTTGTAGATCTGAAAAAGTAACAAATAAAATATCTAATACTGGATATCAAAAATAATCAATAATCTTAGTTACGTCATTTCCAAAAATGTTATTTTATTAAAATATGTATAGTGATATCATAAATTCATGATATTCATTTTTAGTGATCTTTAGCAATTATTATAATTTGGTCTTACATTGAACACGAAAATAATATCGATATCGATTCGAAATCGTAAACAAACATTATCACATCATTAATTACAATGACAAAACAAAAGAGGGACATAGTCTCGCTACACTTTTTAAAATTCGAGTTTTATGCATTATGTCATAATATATAATATCCAAAAATAATTGCCAAAAAACGGTAATTCTGCATTAAGAGGTCTTAATGCAGAATTACCGTTTTTTGGCAATTATAGGCCTTATATATATTATGACATAATGCATAAAACTCGAATTTTAAAAAGTGTAGCGAGACTATGTCCCTCTTTTGTTTTGTCATTGTAATTAATGATGTGATAATGTTTGTTTACGATTTCGAATCGATATCGATATTATTTTCGTGTTCAATGTAAGACCAAATTATAATAATTGCTAAAGATCTATAGATATATATATTAGAAATCAGAAATGGTGACATCCTATTGGATGATATATAATTGAAACCAAAAAATCACATTTTGATGGATATTTCAAATTTAAATCTTACGTGTATTAGCAGAAGGCTGATATTGTTAGTAAAAAAAATTTGCTAGTCTCGTGGGGAGTGCGGATAGTCTCGTGGGGAGTGCGGGTAGTCTCGTGGGGAGTGCATGCTTGAACTAAACGATTATTTTATACTCGATTATTGAATCGGTAACGTCCTCGATCTTTATTAATAAATTGTATTATGTGATTTAAATAGAAATAAATGAACTTTAATACTTACATACGGAAAATAACTCCATCTTTATCTAAATAAGATATTAGATATTTTTTTGCATACATTAACTGCACGTATATCGGTATTTACACGGAGCATTTATGATGACCTTACTGAGCGGAAACGATTCTGTTAATGAAAAATCGATTTCGGAAACAGTTTTGATAAACGCGTTAGATTTTTTAATCCACTACCTTGACAGAGGGGAATGATCATGAGAGGCGGGTCCTTACAGATAGATAGTCAAAGAATGACATAGCCGGCAACAGATCCACCTGTATTACAGTTCTATGTAACATACTTAAGTATTGATTACAATTAATTAACTAACCTTAACTTTCTTGTTATCGTGTTTGTCAGAGCATCTCGTACAAGAGTATATGATGACGGGTTTGTCTCTGCCCTGGAACTGGTCGACGGTGCTAACTTCCACCGCGTGGTGCAACAGACAGCGGCGTAAGAGAGCCACCTGGTCGCGGTACGGAGCTATAATGCCGATGTCTGAAGACTTTACATTACCCTGTTGGGTTAGGTTAGGTTAGTAATGTAAATTGAATTATGAGTCAATCAATAAAAAATAAGGAAAATATATTTGTAGTTAGCGGAGTTTAACTTTTTGCCAGGTAATGCCGCAACACTATAATATTAAAAATCGAGCTTTACCCATAAATTACGTCACACGATTTTCATGATTTCACGGCGTCACATTTGTGCTATCCCTCCCGATAGCACAAATCTGACGCCATGAAATCATGAGTCTTGTGACGTAATTTATGGGTAGCCCCAAATCATAGCTATAGTAAAAATCTGTCAGATACAATCGATGGATGTCTCTATTGCGTGGTAACATCTACCTAGAGTAGTTGCAATATCCCGAAGGTCCCTGCCAACTATATACTAAATATAACTGAGGGCTAATTAATAATCAATGTTCACTGACCTGTTTCAATGCATCTACCAAGGCCATGACGATACATGCCTCAGTGGAGTTGGTGCATGAATTCTTATTGATACGTGGATCGAGCATGTTGTCAACAGATTCCACATCTATAAACAACGCAGCGTGTTGCGGTTCCGGACTACAAGCAGTTGCTAACCACGGTGATTCTGATAAATCAAGTATTTTCTGAAAACAAAAGAAATCATCCATAATTATCATGGATGCTATTGTACTGAAAGTACTGCTTTAGAAACGAGGGCTCATCAGATAGTCTCAACTGATGAAAAAACACACGGCTACCGGCGCTCATGAAGTCTCTCTTGCCATGATGAGAGGATTTCCCCTTTCTCGGATCATATATGAAAGAATAATGAGGGTATATATGCTTATAAAAATGTGGTTGCATTGCATGCCTTCTAATACTTTGTTTGCTTCGAAGATGTTGATGAAAACATAAGAAACTTAGACCAGTAAATAAACATAAATGAGCAGTGTGTAAATGTTACTTCCGTATATTAAGTATTTATGAAGTATCTAGTAATCTACACTGATTATTTTATTTAGACTTTAAGAGATAATCTCAGGAACTACAGGGTCATTTCTAAAAAAATCTTTGACTAATAGAAAGTCAAAATATCTCCGAATGACAGAACATGTCCAGGCAAACGAACACGTTAAATAACCCGTTCACACTTATCTGGCGTACCTGCACATCTACTTCGAGCTTGGCTTGAGCAATGGTCTTGTTAGCACATTTGAGCCTGTCGTTGTAGGCGACTTGGTTCGCGATGTCCGCAAGAGCTTGGTTCATGCGGTACTGAAGCTGTAACGTAGACGTCGCCTCGTCACACATGAGCCTATGAAATAGACTCTCTTCCATACCTAAGCGTCTGCAATAAAAGAGCTTTATATGTTAAGTATCTCTGCTTAATGTTTTTTTTCTATAAACTGGTATAGGATCGGATGTCTGCGACTATAATGCAAGGGAAAGACATACCCACAAATATACCTACCACCTCACCAGGTGGCAAATGATCCATGACGATTTTGAGGATTTTTTGCATACTATTAAGAAATATACAAATATTTTGACTACAAGTACCTTGCAGCTCGACTCCTGACCACTGGCGGCAATTGTTCTGGATCTCCAACTAAGACGAACCTCTTTGCCGCAAAGAGAGGACGCAATACAGTGGATTGTAACACCTAAAATAATACAAAAATATAGTTTTACAGTTAAAGCTAGTTGCCATTATGTTATAAAAGAGAAATTGTGTTTCTAATTTGCCTCAATAGCCTTGTGGTTCTAATCGCGACTACTAGCAGTCCTGGGTTCGATTTCCAGATGTGTTATTGAGTCTAGTAGTGTTATTTTTTCTATGAAATTCTCAGTAGCAACTTGGAATTTGGATTTCGCAAAACTTTTGATAAAACTGTATCCGTTACCTGACCTGAGTAATAATTATAACAAATAAGTTTAAGTTACCTGGGTAGCCTCGTCAACTATGCAGAGGTCAAATGTGGTTCGAGCAATCATCGCGTGCGTGGCTCCTAAACATGTCACACCTACAACTTCCTGTGAAAGCATACATAGTATATTTTTAAAATGGACACAGATGAGATATTGTTCGGGTGTCACAGATGGTATGATGTTTACTTCAGTAGTACGTCAAAGAGTGCCTACTGGAAAGGTATAGGCTACTGCTACTCAGGAATTATCCCTTGGATGGAAGGACCTCAGTCATTCCGGCCACTGAGCACCTTAGCAAGACGACATCAATATGGCTTACATACAATGTTATCTTGATTAGTGACCCTTGCTTTAGAGCCAACAAACACTACAACAAACTAGGTAACTTAAGAACGAGAAGGGCGGAAAGTAGCTGTGCAGTGTGCTGTACTATTACTTACTTATCTTATATTTACTATTCTGATCGCGATCAGAATAGGTCAGTATAAAATAAATATCTACTCCTACGTCATGCAATTAAAATACATATATAAAACACTGATATAAAAATCTTTGCATAATCATAAATAATACCATAGAATCATAGAGCTGCGTGAGTTTCTCAGGCGTGTCGCAGTCTGCGGCAAGCGTATTTTCGCTTCTCTTATGTAGAACGGGAGCAACGCGTGCCGAAGACCCAAGGCGCATTACTTTCAGCGAATCTGGTAGCCTAAGACAGATATATAAACACATAATGAAATAAATAAAAAGCATGTGTTGGGTAACCTTGAATGATAGAGTGATTAAGGCGCGTCCCCGTGCAAAACGTAGCGCTAGTCATTTTTTGTGCAGTTTTCTGGAGCTATCTACTCTTTATCCAAAAGAAATATCAACTAACAAAAAATATATTAAAATTCTCCATAATCTTGACTCCAAAGTGGTAGATTTAATTTTTTGTTTACTTAGTATAATGTTTAATTTAACACCTCGCAACGAAACCACAGAAATGAAAAATAATTATTTATTAAATGCATCTTCTCGCAAAGTAGCCAATATTTTGATTTGCTACTTACACTATAGGATAGGCAATTTAATAATGAACATAATCCTAGAAAAAATTTTTTTTAAAGAGCAATCTGTGATTTTATAAAGATTTTATTCTAAATTTGCTACTATATATCTTGCGCTGGGGTTTGAGATTCAGTGTGCCGCAAGCATGGTGCATTCTCTTAGAACATAATTGCTGGAACTGTTTTCGTCTCGCGCCATCTAGTGCTGATAGTTGAAGCATTTAATTAAAATCCTCGACAATGTTGCTATTACTAAAAAGAATTTTAAGTTCTTGAAGAATATATTTTTTCATTTTATTATAACATCATTTTAAAATAAAATATAATCACAGAAGCATATAATTACATTATTTTGCTAATAAAACGTCAGTAAAAGTAATTAATTTGGCTTTTAATAGCAAGTTACTAAAATTTATTTAATGACGGCAACTTTCATGAACACATTTAAAAAAATTAAAAAATAGAGTATGACAATAAAAGATGTCTGCCGTTTTGATGCGCACAGGCATTTCTTGATTCATCTAACTTTTTGCGTTACTGAGTATTATTTTATACTTGTAATTGCTTTGAAAGTTGTTTCATCGCTATTGGTGTTGAGTTGAAGTATCCTCCGCTGTAGCTGTGCTCTTGTGATTGACGTCGAGTTCTATCTATCGTAACCCAATATATACATACGTACCTATCTATAATTATATCTAGCTATTCAGAATTTCAACTATGTGCACCAGGTGGTGCCACTTTCTTAGGCATAATTTTTTCATTTGACATACCCATCTATACCCAAATATACATATTAATCTATGGCCGCAAGGTCCCGAGGGTGAAACACGTGTCGTTTGTCACCGGACCGCATCGGCTCACACATTCAGTCACATTATTAGTAGAGTACCTACCTAAAAATAATATTAGTTTATTGAGTGTTTTTGTTATTGACGTTTGTTTTGGTTACTTATAGTTTTTGTATTAGTTATTTATGATTTTATTACTGCGAAAGGACGCTTTGTGTGTATATAATAGAACTATTGAGTTTGCGAAAAGACGCTATTGTTTTGTAAACGGTGAAAATGCCTAAGTACAAGAAAGTTGTGCGACAAGGTCGTGCAAAAGTGATGATGATGAACGAAGCTCGGTAAGCAGTCTCGTCGTACCTACTTATTTATTTTCTAAGCCAAAGTTCGCACGAACGTAAAAATATCACGGCAGGATATTATTGCGCAATGTATTTTCAACGCTTGGTCTTGAGCCGAGCGTACAGAATCCAATAGATGCATTCGAGCGCGTGGAATGAACACACTGTTGGAATCGCGACTCTCCGCGATAGGTATTGCGTTGAAAATCCATTGCGCCAAATAAAATAGCCGCGGGGAAATAGCGCATGTGCGAACGAGGGCAAAATAAATGACAGTTAAATAATTTACCTATTTATTATTATTTATAATTATAGTACATAGGTAAAACTAATTTCATTGTCAGTAATTATAATTAATTAATTAAGTAGTAATTTAATTAATTATTTATTAATTAAAAAATATTTTATTAAAAAATAAATTTAATTAAAAAATCATTTAATTATTATTTCTTTAAATTATAAGCAATGCAATTTATTTGTCAATTATTTATTTTGTAGCTGGGCTAAAAGAACAAGCCGGAATAGTCAAGATGAAACACCAACAACATCTAAAGATTCTCAACAAAATTACGTTGATAGCACGTATGTACCCTACCTACATTTCTACTATAAACCTACTAATTGCTGGTCTAAGATGTGAGTAATTAGTGAAGTCATAACATCTCATCGTTATCATACATTTTATACCTATATTGTATACAAAACATTTTAATTTAAACTTACAAAAAAAAAATTGTATCTTCCCACAAATGTTCGTTTATCATGCGTGTACCACAGATTTATGAAACTGACAGACACATTCACATTGATTCAGTTATCTACGTGTTTCAGTAATTGTTTATTGATTTTTGTTTGTAAATATTTAAGATTTGATTAATTTTAAAATAAATAATCTTTTTAGATCAAAAGATAACCAGTCTGATGCACAGCAACACCTAAAACTATGTAATGTAAATTAAGTCAATGGCGCTAAGTGTACTAACAATATGGAAAACTAGAATCCTATTTTCTATGAGATTTTTCAAGGTAGGTAGTTAGTTGAAACTTGGAGAGGACGTCTGTCAGGTCAGCTAGTTACCTAATAATAAAATTGACTTCGTAGTTTTATTTTACTACTTTTATCACAGACATGAGGGATATCGATATTTAAACACGATAAAGAAAAAAATCATTTTTCATGTGACAACAATCGTCGTCAGTCGTTAACCCTTTAAAAATTCATGAAATTTTTAAAACCTAGTGTTTAGATATCGGTACGACGGTATGTACCACGTTTGCAATTTCGCTAGGTACTTTTTTTTAATAAGTAATAAATGATGATAAAATTTACTTCGTTATTTAATTTTTCTACCTATATCAGTCACCGTCTACATAACTCTAACTAACAGGTAAGTAACCTTCAATCTATAAAATAAACACCGCACAACGTTTACTATAGAGTACCATCAATACTTGTATTAGAATAAAAGTTGGAAGTATGTATTCAAGGAAGTTGTAGTCACTGAATTCATTATACAAAAAATATTTAGGTGCACCAATAAATGTTTACTATAAAGAAATATTTTTTTATTGAATATCAGGTCTTTCAATTCTGAGGTCTGTGGTTTTTACTTATACTCGTAAGGTGTTCGCCAGACGGCGCTAGTAGTGTTTTACGAAGTATTATAGAGGTGGGGTGCGGCAAAGAGGGAACGAATGCTCAAGGTTATTTGGTCAGGGTACGGCCTTAACAGTGTGGTGGGGGAGTGGTATGGTGTGAAAGAAGATGCAAATAACAAAGACTAGTAACAAAGATTGAGAATGGTAATGTTAAGGTTGTTTGGACATGTAGAAAGGATGGGTGAACAGAGATTGACGAAACGAGTACATACATCATGGCGAGTACGGGTGAGAGATAGTAGGGGCCGACCTCGGCGAATGTACCAAAACAAAATTGCGGCCGTTCTCAAAAAGGGTAAGGTTAAAAGCACCCTAAGAACCGACGATCATGCATGAGGAGGTCAATGCACGTAGATGAAGCGAAAGTGTTGTGGCAGGATCGTAGCAAGTGGAAATGTATTCAGTCTCTGCCTGCCAATGGGAGTCAGGCGTGAAAATATGTATTTATGTAAATAATAACAGGTTGTATTAAATATATAATCACATATTATAACTAAAAGTACGAGCCGCGCTGAGTTTGTGTTGTTCGGATTAATCTCAGAAATACGGTACGGAATTTCATATGGTTTTCAGCAATTAATAGAAAGGGGCTTTATGTCGGAACGTTATAATTTATGAATATATAATTTATCTTGTTGTAAGTCTCACCTGCTTAGTACGGTATCAACTGCAGAATGCGTGTGCGCAGTGACGAGGACGCGTTGCTTCAGACCTACCAGCATCTGTATGAGCACGCTTATTGTCTGAGTTTTGCCTGCAAGAACAAGGTTAGAGAAAACAAGTTTGTACCCGATTTTAATAACGTGTATAAAGGCTCCTAATTCTTAAGAGCTCCTGATTCTTAAGAGTTTTTATAAATATTCTTCTTCTTGGACGGCAGTTAGGTATCGATAGTAGCCAAAGAAGGTGGAATATTAGATCGAAGTCTATATCAATAAAACCTATAGGCAAGACAATAAGATTCGCGAGCCTGGTTTTCCGCAACGCCAACAGGTCCTGTTCCACTACAAATTAATCAACCCTTTCAAATTACGAGGTATAACATTGAATTCACCAAGTCAGCTGAGCTAGCTCAGAATTCTACTACAAACGAAATAAGTAGGTAATTTTTCAAAATGTAGTCTAAATTAGTAAGCTTGCAATGTATTTACCAGTGCCGGGTAGACCCCTCATGAGCGCGTAGTCCCCGGCTGCCAGCGACTTTAACACGGCGCGCTGCTGTTGTATGTTGAGACCTTTCATCAGCCGAGTTCCCAGTCGACCCACATCGCGAGGCAACTTGGCTTCGAAATGCGGTGTTTCCTTGTCTATTATCAACCTGAGAATTTTTTTATCGTGATGATATTTTGAAACTGTGGGTGGAGATTGGAAACCAAATATTTAAAGACTGCTAAAAAACTTATCCCTCCGATAAAATTAACGGACACTAATAGGCTAGTTGACTTATTATATGTTTTTTACTATAAATAGAGCCGAACAACATAAACAACATTAAAATCTGTTAATAAATATGAACTTTATAAGCATTTCATGTTTATGCTAGACGGAGAGAGTACTATAGCACGTTGTTCCGTCAATCCGTACGTCATACATATTCTACACTGAGACTAGTTTTGCGGGAAAGAGACAGAGCATCCCCTCTCAATCTCCACCAAAAACTTAAAAGCTTATACAGGTGGCGATTTAATCACCTGCATCCTTCTAGCAGGTGAATCAGACCACGAAATACTACCCATATCAATAAAAAAAAACATACCTTAATTTTGCATCAAAATGTCCTTATATTTTGTATGCATACAGTCAAAGACATAGCGCGGACGTTGAACTCATTGTAGGTATGTATCTATCTAGAGATAGCGAGTCAAGCAACTACTTGATCGGGCCGTCCGCATAAGGTCAACGTACTTCAGGGTGCATATCGTTTTATGAAAGTTTTGAATAATTATCAAGTCCTTTAACACGGGATTGCTTAAAGATACAAATTATAAATTAAGTCTAATATTCTATATGTTATCAATACTACACCATGTTGAAGCAGTGCAGGTGATTAAATCGCCACCCGTATACCTTGAAACTCTATTAGTGTTTCCATTATTTGTTCATTATATTAATTATATTTTGAAACACTTTTTAATAGGACAGTTATTTTTAATGCCACACAGTCAACTACCCGCAGGGTAACTAAGTAAAAAGAGTAACCAGTTACCGGTCCCTAAATCGTCGCGCGATCAAGTCGCTGAATTGGTATTTCGTAAGCGAAGTCTGCTCGTCTCGGTTCAATTCTTAAATCGTCGCTGTCAATGAAATCTTCATACAAACTAGCGCCATTGGCAACCGACGGCAGAAACCACTCAAGTTCCAAATATTCAGTTAAGGGTACGCAAAAAGTTTCCATACCTCAGAGTATCGATACTTTCTATACCATAACTTAGATCTGTTAGTACCGTCGATTACCACCGGCGCTAGTTTCTATGCAGATTGATATCATAACTAAACTTTTTCAAAACAATATCAACGAAACCACATTTTGTATCTTCGAGCACTACATTTTTATGTAGTAATCGTTTTAGAATAATATTGTATAACTTTTTGCTTGCTTTTAAAGCCAAATAATGTCTGATTTGTCTTTGACAGTTCATAATCCTCTTCGGTTACCGTCACGTGGCCGTCATTTTGCTTACATAATACGAATGTTGGAGCTTTTGTAACGAGGTTCCCGTTTCTGGGTTGCGTCTTTAGTGCCTCAGTTTCTCACCAGAGGAAGCATAGTCGGTGTGGTACAAATTTGAGTATGACAGACGCGATTTCGTAATTGTAACCGGTCGCCATCTTAGCTAGTCACCCTGCCGATTACACCAAACTCGCAATCTGTTGACTGGTATAATAGTTTTCATAACACAAAAATTTCTATGCACCATTAATCAGGAAAGAATCTATAAAGCGTTTTGAGAGTTTCTTAATACTTACTTTCGTAGTCTTTCTGCTCGTTCACTGTCTTCCATAAGTACGCCCAAGTTGGTTAGATTCTGCACAGTGGATGCATATGACTCGTAAGTGTCTATGTGAAATAAGGTGTCTTCATTCAAACGACTACTTAAATCCCTGAAAGATCGATACAAAGGATAAGACATTGATTATTACATATTAAAATGATAAATAGGGTAAGATTCAGACCAACTGGCTCGCATCGGAACGGAGCCGTACCGCTACCACGGCATGCGTACGGCTGCCGCGGCAGACAGCGTCATAAAGACAATCATTATGTCTGAACTAAAGAAATTAGTTTTTCTTCCGTATCCATTTTTGACTTGTAACTGTCGCTTGAAGAACACAACTTGAATGATTCGCTAGTTGCTGCACCGTAATCTCCGTTCGTATTCCATGACGCACGGCCGACTGGCTCCGAACAGATCCGACGGCAGCCGATTGGATGCCGACGGCGCCGCTCGGAGCCAGTCGGGGCCGGTCGGCCGTCGCGACAGCCGAACGCTTTCTGCGACACGTCGCGACGCGTCGCGGGATGCCGACGAAGGTAACTATGCGTAAGTTGCATGCAAATATGAACTGTAATTAGTGTTGATACATTTCAATGTTCTTTACCGCATTGTAAAATGCCACCCGGCCCGGCCCGATGCGAGCCGATTGGTCTGAATCGTACCTAGGTCATATTGTTACGCCCAGGAGCTATTAGAATGACGTAGATGGGTCACGAAGGTTCTGGATAAATCGTAGAAGCATGTAGAATATTCGAAAGAAAGTACTCGAATACGTACTCACGTAATAACAATAGCTCAAGGTCGGGTTCAAAGGTCAATGTCCGTAAACAATAGACGATCAAGTACCTACTCGCATTTTGTAGGCTTCTCGCGATTGTTCGATACTAGAATCTTCGTGACAGATATAAATAGCCGTCGTGAGGGTCGGCTAGGGCAGTTTAGTTTTGGACAAGGTGAAGTGAACATCAAAGTGAAGACAAGTGATTCTCAGTGTGACAAGTAATAGTGTAGTGACTTTATTTGTGACTAGCTGACCTGAGAGACGTTGTCCTCTACAAGTTTCAACTAACTACTACGAAAAATCTCATAGAAAACGGATTCTGGTTTTCCATATTTTTAAACTTAGCGCCATTGACTTAATTTACATTACTTAATTTAAAAAAAATGATCGCTAATATATACAGACATACCTACCTACATAGATAAAAATCTCAAATAACTGTTTCGGTATCAGTAAAGATTAACAATTTTTTTTATTTATTATACATAGGTAGAATACGTGGTATATTATATTATGATTTGATTAGATGGAAACTCTTGAGAATCTACACTATGGAGGTTTCACATTATAAAATCAGTTACTTTAAAGCTGGATGCTATAAAGAAGAAAAGAATGATTGTCAAAAATTGTCAACTCAAAATGACACCTGTTATGGAATCAAATTTCATTGAGGTAATAACGATGTCGTGTTAGTCTTCTAGAGAATAAATTGTCATTCTTTCTTTACTTCTTTACCCTACTCAAATATTTAGTTTTTACACCGGCTGATGCTCGCTGGATAAGTCCTATGTATGTCCCGTGATGCCTTGTATAAGTAGAGTTAGAATAACTGTACTAATAATCAATTCCCGATCACAATAATTGTTTTTGATTTCTTTGTTTTATTTTCTTGTTTTATCTTATTTAGTACGTGTGAGTGTATTTTTTAAATTTTATTTCTTGATTCTGTTATAATGTTTGACCCGTGCTAGTCTAGTACGGAAATACTTAAAAAGGAAATTTGCTTCAACGGTTATTATTCAAATTCTACGTTTTCAATCGTTAAAATGTTAATAACTTTTGATAGAGTGAACCGATTTTAATGAAATATAGCCTAAATGTTAATCCAAGAAACAGGCTATGAATTCCTGTCCACTTCCTCCAAATCTCTTCAGTAGTTATCATTTGATGCGCGGTCAAACATACAGACAAACCGACAGACAAACAGACAGACAAAAGTTCCAAAAATAATAGAAATGGATTGTGTTACCGATTCTGAGTCCCCCAAATTAGTTTTTTTGTAAATATAAGCAATGTACAGACACGGCTCACTTACATTCTTATTATATGTAAGATTTCTGTTGTGTGGTGTCAAGTTTATTAAAGTATTTGTTTATTTCGGTAAAATTAGCGTTAATTAATTTATCCCGAACCCCAGCTTGTAACATTTGGTGTCAGAAGTACTGGGATAAATTATGCCGGTTTTGCCGAAGGACGATACGGAAGGTATCCGTACCAGAAGTCAGCGGCAGCAAGAAATGGACCAGAGACGATTTAGAGATTCTCCGGCACTTCCTGCGGGTCATCTACAACCAACAACAGACCCAGTCGCTGGTCCATCTGGAACTTCTCCGGTACCAGCTGTTGATCTGGCGGCTTTAGTAGCAATGATGCAGGAGCAGGCCCGCCGTCAGGAAGAGCAGGCTCGCTTACTGCGGGAGCAGCTACAGAGTGACAAAGAGGAGCAGGCACGCCGGGAAGAGGAGCAGGCCAAACGCCAAGAGGATCAGATGCTCCTCATAAAAGACCTTCATGGGACTCTTGGCAAACAGCTTGGTGTTATGAAGGAGCAGGTGGAACAGCACGAGACCCGGATTTCTAAAACCGAGGAACAGATTGCTAACGTGACAAAGGCATTAGGTAATTTAGAGGCACGAAACGTACGTTTTGCTTCCGGGGATGCTGCTCCCGTAACCTCTTCCCTACGTGGATTCAAACTGCCACCATTTGATGGGTCCTCTTCATGGTCCGCGTATAAAATGCAATTTAAAGCCTTTGTTGCGTCAAACGGGTGGGACGAAGGTCAGGCTAAGACGGCACTCACCCTTTGCCTCCGTGGTCAGGCCTTAACAGTACTGGAGGCCATCGGCGACAGCGTGACGTACGATCAGCTGATTGAGGCATTGGACTCGAGATATGGTGACGCCCATCTTGAATACGTGTTCCGTGCACAGCTGAAGGATCGGGTACAGCGCGGTTCAGAGACTCTGCAGCAGTGGGCCGTAGAAATTGAAAAGCTGGTTCGGAAAGCGTACCAGTCTACACCTGTGCTTATCGACGGAAATCTGGTGCAGGCGTTCATCGATGGAATCCGTGACCTAGAAGTCAGAGCCGCTGTGAGACTTGGTCATCACAGGACATTGAAAGACGCCTTAGCCCATGCGTTGGAAGTGGAGGCAGTCAGGCAGGACTATCGAGCTTATCGTATCCGGGAAGTCGTGTTACCGACATGTTACCTCTGTGGAGAAGAGGGTCACTTCCAGGTGGGTTGTGCGAGGCGCAGCAAAATTTCAAGGGAACGTGTGATAGTGCCTAGATGCTACGTCTGTGGTAAGCGAGGACACTTTCAAGCCAGTTGCTGGAGAAAGGAGGATGGAAAAAGGAGAATGATAGCTGCTCCAAGATGTTATATATGTGGAGAAAGAGGCCACCTCCGGATGAGTTGCCCGAAGCAAAGCAGATCTCGTGCATGTTTTCCGAGTAGACCGTGCTCTGAAAACTGGAGGAAGAATGGAGATGACGCATATTCTGGAGTGAAGCAAGAGGCTAAGGAAGCAGTGCCCGTGAGGATGCTGACAGCGGATCTGAATGATGTACGAAACAGTAGCTCCGAGCAAGTTGGTCAATCGGCCAAACTAACTTCTGAGAGAATGAAGACGCGTTATGACTGTAAGATGAACAACAAAGGCTTCGACGAGGGTTCACTAGTGTGGCTAATTAACCCGGTGCGCGTCAAAGGAAAGTCATCCAAGTTACGGGTAAAATGCAATGGCCCCTATAGAGCTGCGACTAAGATCAACGATGTCAACTACCAGATACAGCAAGGACCAAGAGGTGCTCCGAAACCAGTTCACGTGGATCGTTTACCCTGTTATTACGGATCTAATGATGCATGCTCGGGACGAGCATGTTTTAGGAGGGGGCAGTGTTACGCCCAGGAGCTATTAGAATGACGTAGATGGGTCACGAAGGTTCTGGATAAATCGTAGAAGCATGTAGAATATTCGAAAGAAAGTACTCGAATACGTACTCACGTAATAACAATAGCTCAAGGTCGGAATCAAAGGTCAATGTCCGTAAACAATAGACGATCAAGTACCTACTCGCATTTTGTAGGCTTCTCGCGATTGTTCGATACTAGAATCTTCGTGACTGATATAAATAGCCGTCGTGAGGGTCGGCTAGGGCAGTTTAGTTTTGGACAAGGTGAAGTGAACATCAAAGTGAAGACAAGTGATTCTCAGTGTGACAAGTAATAGTGTAGTGACTTTATTTGTGATTTCTGTTGTGTGTTGTCAAGTTTATTAAAGTATTTGTTTATTTCGGTAAAATTAGCGTTAATTAATTTATCCCGAACCCCAGCTTGTAACAATATTAATCGGAAGGGCATGTCAGTTTAGTAAGTATCCCGATACGACTCTCAGGTCGAGCAGTGTTGTTGGATTTTTCTATTAATTAAGCTCTATAATATATTAATAGCTCATAACTTTTGTGTCCGGATTATAGCAATTGCCGGGCCCTTAAGTACATGGGACCTAAATCAAATGGTGAATTGTGAGTGTACCTCTACCTAAACTTTCAGGGCTACAGCCACTACAGGCATCAGAAGTTATATGACAAACAGAAATTATTCAACAATATTGCTATTCTTACCTCTCCAAGAAAATATGTATCTCTTTAGCATTCGACACAGTTACCACTCCCGCTGCGATCCAAGGCCGATTTTCTATGCTCACTATAGAAAATTCTCCCTCTTGTGGGCCTTTATTTACTTTCACATCACTTTTTGTTCCTAAAAATATATTGAATTTTAGGCAAGTTACGCGATTAATAATCTAATTCTATAAATATAACTAATTTTATATACCTTTCTCGTCAAGTTTTCTTTGGAAGATATGCAAGTATCTGCTTTCCAAAAGTACAACTGTCATTAATTTCAAGTTGCCGGCACATGTACCGCGAGTTTCTCTGAAATCATTGTATTTTCCTTCGTTTTACATATTCCGTTCATAACATTCATAAGGCGGTGCATACAATATACTAATTAATTAGTGACTATGATTTCAATATCCCAGACAATAAATATGGGGACGAAACTTATTATTATATTTACAGCAACTGATAGGCAAGGTTCGGTACTTTCTTAAATTTTTCTCACCTGTTTTGCACGCTATCGGTCCACAGCGCATGTAATGGTGACTTCACCATCTGTCCTCTTTCTTCCATCCTGAGAAGCGCCGCCCAATGCAGGAAGTACTTTATATGCTTTGGTGATAGGTGACCCAACGCATCATTGCGCAGTTTAGACAGGGGATGACATTCTGACACGCTTGGACCGTCAGTGTGCCTATAATTTATTTAGGAGTATAAAGTACATCAGCAGCCTAGTGATATGACCATTGAATAGCCAAATCAAAGCGATAGACTTGGCCTCTCTTGTTACTCTGATTTTTCGGAATAATTTGTGTATTAATGATTAATTATCACTCGCCTAAAATGGTAAAGGAAAACATCGTGAGGAGCAGAGGCGCCTCGTCCTAAGGAGCGCTGGAGCGCTGCACTCCCAAAAAATTTACTCAACAAAATGTATTTTTTTTATCTAAGTTTATATGTTGGTAAAAACACATTTTATTGGAATTATTCATTTACGTAAGAAATAACGCATCGATTTACTATTTACGCTCTGAAGCCGACGCAGTAGAAAGCAGTATAGGTACAAAATTTGGCGTCAAGATGTACTGAGTGGATAGCGCGGTGCGCCGGTAGTCGGCGCTCATATGAAAACAAAGTTAAGTGCAACGGTTTGTACGAAATTCAATGAGTGCGAAAGAGAAAGCCCGCTCGGCGCGTGAAACGGAAGATTTGTATGAGAAATTAGGCAAATCTGGAGCGGCGCTCTTGCGCGACGTTGCCAAACCTCGATAGAGCGCGGCCCGCAGCCGCCGGCGCTACGCGACGACATCGTGCGTTGTTGCCGGTTTGATGTCAACAAATAAACGAATAAATAAACGTCAGTACGACTACGAATTCACTTTATGAATGAATATGAATAACATCGTTGTGCAATATTTGTTTAAAATTAAAAAGTATTAATAATAAAATGGATCAATGCAGTGTACCTATGTTTTTTTAAAAACTATGTTGACTCAAGAGGTACGTCTCGAACTGAAAGCAAGAACTTAATAAGTACAAAAATGTGTTACAAAAGCTAAAACCTACACTCATGTTTTTAAACCTGAACAATAATTATCAAAACCCCGTGGTTGTGAAAAAACCAACAAACTGTTTTGTTTCCCGTGTCTTGTTTGGTTCCGGCGGCGGTGGGGGTGTCTGCATGGATTAAAACGGGTGTTGATGATTTAGCGCACCTTTCAATGAAAGTGAAGAAACATGCGCCGTCTCGATTTTTGTTTTTTTTTATGGTATAGGGGGGCAAACGAGCAAACACCAGAGGAGTCGCATGTGCGTTGCCCGTCTTTAAGAGGGTTTGGGCCTCCGGTAACCTGAACTCACTCGGCGAAACATAACGCAAGCGTTGTTTCACGCCGGTTTTCTGTGAGGCCGTGGTATCACTCCGGTCGAGCCGGCCCATTCGTGCTGAAGCATGGCTCTCCCACGTTAAACGATTTCATAATTCTTAGTAATAAGTACCTATGGTATACGTGAAGTGCATTGGCATCTATCGAGCGACAAGGTATTCGTAGGTACTAGATTCCGGGTATCGAAAATGTATTAGAAAATTTAATGAACGAATCAAAGATGACCAATATAGCGCACAGATTAGCAAGTTGAAGTATATTTTTTAAAGGCCATATTTTTTTGTGAACACCCAAGAAACATTTTCACGAGCCGCCACTGGTGAGGAGTCCTGCATGCCTAAGAGTTAACTCGACGACGTGTGAAGTCTGCCAATCCGCATTAAGCCAGCGAGACGGACTGTAGCCTAACCCTCTCTCACTCAGAAAGGAGACCCATACTACTAGTATTCTTTTATCTGTGCCCATACCCAGTGTTGTGCAGTGCGACAAACAATTCGTTGATGACGCTGATAAAGTACATCTACAGCATTATTACACGACTGTTCAGTGTGCAGGTTCTGATGCGCGACATTCGATTTTCGTAGTTAAAGCCGGTTCTAAACATAACTGAATGGAGGTTTGATAGGCTTTATGCTACGAGTATGCGATTTGATAGTGAGGCAAAAATACATGACGCAGAACTAGACAGACATCATCTATGCGAAATTAATGGTAGCGGCGCACCTTTAGTTATTAGATTCCAGTATTTAGAGCCCTTTACAGATATTCAAAGTGGTTACAATTACAGATGCTTTAGAAATACGTAAAACGAGTCTCACCAGAGATGCAAGGAGCATAGAGTGAGGTAGGGGCATTTGGCGCAGGCATTGTGATGATCCACTGGTTCTGGCAGCTTCTGTTGTAACAATACAGATGCGTCCTCTATGTCCGTAATATTCTCTGTAGGTATAAAACGTAAATATGTAATAAAACTAAATCTCCCGGAAAAACTACTTCTAAAAATATAAATAAACAAAGCTAAAAAGACCTGGGTCGATGTCTTGCGCTGATGTGGCTAAGTACTGCACGAGTTGGTTCCGCAGCATCACCAAGTCTCGGCGTTCGGGGTACCCACAGCTCACCTCTCGCAACTCTACGCGGTCCCTGAATACATGTAGATGCTTTTTTAAGTCATGCAAATATTGATCCTTGATCCCTCCATGCAAAGAAAAATAAACCAATCAATATCAAAATCACCCAAAGATAACACCAGCCAACCATCCTTATTTTCTCGCCTTATCTTATACTAGATTCTGCCCGCGACTTCGTCCGCGTAGCGTGATGATATACAGGAATATTTTTTAAGCAGTGCGCAAAAAAATTTTGGTAGTTCAGTATCAGTAATAGAACACAATCCCATTATTAGTTCAAAACTTTTTTTTAAATTTTTATCCGGCTTGAAATCAGCAAAATATGGACACATAATATCAATTCGCAATAATAACAATATGCACGTGTGCCAGCCGACTCACACGCCGGTGTACAGCTGATGTAGGTACTAAGGCGCACGCGCTTTGCCGTGCGCTAGCGAGTAACCATAAAATCAGTTTCCAAGTAAACATCTTTCGTTAACGATAACTTCGATATTTTGTACTAAGACATATCAAAATAACAAATTGGTGTTTAATAAAAGTCGTTTAAGTATCAATTGTCAAAGTTTGCGCACTGAATAAAAAATATTCCGGTATAGCCTATAGCCTTCTTCAATAAATGGGCTATCCAACACTGAAAGAATTATTCAAATCGGACCAGTAGTTCCTGAGATTAACGTGTTCAAGCAAACTAACAAACAAACTCTTCAGCTTTATATATTAGTATAGATATAAAATCCTCGTATCACAATGTTAGTTACCATACTCCTCCGAAACGGCTTGACCGATTTTTATGAAATTTTAAATGCATGGTCTGAGAATTTTAAGTTATAAGGGTTATCCACCCCTTACATATAGAGTTCACGGGAGGCTCGACGGGGAAAGTAAAGTTAGGGATTCTCCATCCGTGCGAAGCCGGGGCGGGCCGCTAGTATTAACTAAAAGAATCAAAGCTGGCTCTATAGTTTTGAACAGAACAACTCTTGTCTCATACTTCAGGTAAAGTAGCAGGCCCCGCTGTGCCGCCTGAGTGGGGTCCTCGCCGTTGTTCAGATTGAGCATCATGCCGTACAGCACCAGCTGCCCGCGGTGCTCCGCCGACATGGATGCCTTGCCACTTTTCAATTCTAAAGGTACTACAGCCCGTTGACGACCTGCGTGAAAAATTTGCTAAAGAGACCAGATACGAGCCAAAAATTCATAGGATTAGACGTTTACCGTATAAGTATAAGGTCGAAGTTCATCTGTATGTACATTTTAAGTATATCAAGATGTATTTCTGCTTGCAAAACCAATTAGGAGGAGTACAAGTAGGTAACCTTAGTCAACTCATATTGAGCTTAATATAGTATAGGTACCATTTGTTACCTTTTCTCTCATGTATCGTGACTTGTAAAGTGGCGTCAATTTTCCCCTTCAAGCCTAACTTTGGACAGCAAAGGTTTTCTTCAATGTCTAATACTTTATCAATGTGTCCTGACCAGTTACTATTATTTTTTTGTCCATACTGAAATCAATATTTTCTATTATAAAAGGCAATCTTTTAGTAAAATACAACACGTTTTTACTAAAATACAACAAAAATAAGAAAATAAACGTTCAAATCCTTAGCTTTTTACGAAACATGCAGAGAGTAATAATACTATTAAAATAAATTACTGTAACAGTAGGAGGTTTCTCTGCTATGTAAGTGTTCATAAAGTCAGCAAGTGGTGGGATATATTTGTATATATTACATCGTGCTTCTTCTTCACTCAACCCGGCGTCATACAGTCTCTCTATGGACTCCTTTATTATACTGTTGGTTACCATACGTAGTTGTTCTACAGACATAATCTTTTCGGTGAGAGCCTTTTGTACTAGCTCGTGAATTAGTATACCTGTTGTCATCTGAAATTAATCATTTTGGACAGTAATTTTTGTGGGAATTTTGCAACTTTTGGACTATCTACTATAATATCAATCAGAAATTATGTATCACCTATAATGTCTCTTTAACCCCATATAATAGCCATATTAAAAAAAAAGATAGTATAAATATGTAAATAAAAAAATATTCTAGAACTACGAAACTTTTTTGGGGAAGCCTTGCTTTTATACTTGTGATTTGTAAATAAATCTAGAACAAATTAAGACGTGAATAACTAAGTTGATTCTATTTATTATTATTGTATTGAATTTATTAATGTCCTGTGATTTATTGAATTACTTTATTTTTGAATGTTGTGCTTATTATTTTGTATATTAACCTAATTTGTACTAGGGAAAAACATACGCTGCATTTTCTATAATTTTAACATCCTGCATGACTAAATACTCAGTATGTAAACGCATGTTTTTTTTTTTGACAAATAAATCGTCTTTCTTTCTTTATTTCTTTAACACTACTAAAAAAAATTGAAAAAACTAAAACTAGACATAGAAATGGAGAAATATCTAGGTAATAATCAAAGCCAAACACGCCACTTACAGCCATATTAGCTGAGTCTATTCCTCTCCACCGTTCTTGCAGTACTGCCTTCCGTTTACAGAACACACCAGCCACAACACTTGTGCTGGAGATCAAGTGGTCAGGCTGCAGTACTAGCAGTCCTGATGTGTTAGTAACACAGAAGTGACCAGTTGAGTCCCGTGTTGCTAGTACACTGACTATATCGCCAGGTGTTAAGGGTGTATCAAGCCTGAAAGTTTTGAATCAAGAT
Source organism: Acronicta leporina (assembly GCA_947256265.1). Classification (NCBI taxonomy): domain Eukaryota; kingdom Metazoa; phylum Arthropoda; class Insecta; order Lepidoptera; family Noctuidae; genus Acronicta; species Acronicta leporina. The sequence continues at coordinate 7,901,603 of OX366531.1, forward strand.
ATTTATTTGCAAGGATATTTTTTTAATTTATAATTATTATGTACTAGCTTCTGCCCGCGACTTCGTCCGCGTAGCGTGATGATATATAGCCTATAGCCTTCCTCAATAAATGGGCTATCTAACACTGAAAGAATTTTTCAAATCGGACCAGTAGTTCCTGAGATTAGCGCGTTCAAGCAAACAAACAAAAAAACAAACAAACAAACTCTTCAGCTTTATATATTAGTATAGATTTACTTTAATTTCCTATGGCAGTTACTGCTAAGAACTTTTATTTCATTATCATGCAAACAATCAATCAAACGTAAACTGCAGCAGAATATCTGCTATTCCAGCCCCAAATGTTGCATAAAAAATGACTACTTTACTGGCTGACAATTCAATCTTACCATATTCCTTCAACAAAACATGTGGCTTTCTGATTATCACAGTTCTTCAGTCTCAGTTCCACTCTGGCAGAAAGGTGTTTAACATTAAGTATCTCACAACGCTGTATTATACTTAAATCCAGATCTTCAATACCATCCTGCATTACACACATCATTGGCAAATATAAAGAATGAGTAACAAACATTGGCAGTTTAAAAGATCTTGTGCATTGAAAATTTGTCACATTCAAATTAATAATAACTTGTGACTCATCATATAAAATAATGATGTATTCAGAATACTGTATTATTTTTACTTGTTACTAGATTCTGCCCACGGCTTCACTCACTTGAAGCTCGAAAACCAACAGTGATGATCTCTTATTTGTAAGAATTTGTTGTAATCTTATTTTTAAGCTGTATCTCAGGTTCCATTTAATTATTTAAGATAAGAAGTATACCAGTTTTTAAGTTGGAGCACATACTTTCTAACAGTGATAACAACATTAAAATCTATTCAGTATTTTTTGCGCCAACCCGTAACAAACATAGCTTTTCTACAATTTTATAATAGTAATTTTAAAATTTTAATTATATAATAGTAATAAAAGAATAAAGAGAAAAAGAGACTTGGTTATTGTAGTGAAGAAAAAATTCGAATTGCAGGCAGGATTCAAACCTGCGTGTTCTGGTTAGATACACCAGACGCTATGACCACTATGCCACCGCACCACTTGTTAATGTATAAAAGTAATTCATTAACTATAGCCTATTACATCATACCTCTTCTATATCATTAACATCCCAGTTGTCTGCAAAGTCATCAAACATATCCTCAGAACCAAAATCCAGGACTTTGACAGTGGATCCACACTTAGATGGCGACAGTACATACTTAAGGATCTTCTCTGGAGTTGTGAGCTTGTTAATTGGTGAACAAATAAACCCTGCTTTTATAAAAATACTTCATTAAACTACATTTTCACTTGATAATAGATCTCTATAAAAAATCCACATAGATACTGACAGACCTGGGAAGCATACATATAAATGTATAGCATAGTAGGCTAAGGTACTCACACAAATACATCTGGGTCCTCCCCAACAAACCATAAATTAAATTTGATATTTTCCTACTTTCACAAAAGCACACAAATTATGTGCTGTTGTAGAGTTGTGAAAAATAGCTCACTATAACATACCATATTCAACTTTCACTAGAGATTTACGCATTTCTATCTACAATAGAGCCAGTCAGAGGTAGTGCCCAGAGTGGCAAATTGTCAAGGGGAATGTAATTTTATATTATAGATAACTGTGGTGAATTAGTAATTTTTATTATTAAATTGATAATGACACTTTATCCATTTTATGCAAGATTTCAATAATGGACAGCATCTTAAATCTGGAACTGGGCTTCTCCCAAACCTATGTCCAGCATCTGCCACTGGAAGCATATCTAAGTTTTAAAAGCACATCAGTAAGCTTAAAATTGAAGTTAATTTTATAGCATAAGCAAATGAGATTTACTGCATTGTGTAAAACCATCTCAAACATACTGCTTTAGGTAACATTTTCAATATTTAGAAAAATAAATACAGCTACCTACATACCTTGTAGAGGACTACTCTTAGCACTCTTTGATTTGGGGCTTGGTATTTTTATACCACTTTTTGATTGAGAATCTTCAGGATTTAATTCTTTGGGAGTTATAACTTTTGTTCTATAATCTTCCTGCTTACAGCCATTTTTATACACACATGATTCCTTATTGAACTTATTATTTTTGTTTGGTGATACATGACTATTTACTTTATTTTGGATATCTGTAAATCGGGGAATGTCTGATTCTGCTCTCTTTTCAGTAAAATTATTGTATGCTTTGTTTGAGAAATTTCTACTGTTATCATTTTCTTTTTTTGGCGATCTTTGCTTAAAACAATTGGTATTGTCTATTACGGGTGAAGCATGTATTCTACTATTATCAATCTTCGATTTTTTCGGTGTATTTGTGCAATTTTGACAATTTCCTGTTGAGACTGACTCGTCTAAATCTATATTATCTGTATTGATGGGTGAGGATGCCTTTCTTTTGTTACTTCTGTTTTCAGGGTATGTTCTCTGCGATTGCGTTTCAGCAGAAACTTGAGGTTTCTGACTGGCGTTGTTCATACCATTTTTGAGGAAGTCCGTTATAGATTTTTGTTTCTTTGAATCACCAGTCTGCTGTGGCTAAAAAGAAAGATAAACGTATCAAATCCTCCTTTCTGTTTATTATACTTACAATTTATGTATGTTTAACAGAATCCATTAATTGCACCTTCTTCAAACTTAACGTTCTTGGCATTTTGTAAACATATTATTTTAACAATGGAAGTAAAATTTAATTGAACGTTCTTGGCATTTTGTAAACAGCAAAAATTGAAATACAAATGGAAGACAAATAAAATTGACTGTACTTTTCCCGCCTTTTATGACAATTGACATGACTCTAGGGATGTTACATGAAAGAAATATATAGTCGATAGTTATCTTATCGATATATTTTAAAAGTATCCTTAGAGATCTTTGACTATCTATCTATAAGGACCCGCCTCTCATGATCATTCCCCTCTGTCAAGGTAGTGGATTAAAAAATCTAACGCGTTTATCAAAACTGTTTCCGAAATCGATTTTTCATTAACAGAATCGTTTCCGCTCAGTAAGGTCATCATAAATGCTCCGTGTAAATACCGATATACGTGCAGTTAATGTATGCAAAAAAATATCTAATATCTTATTTAGATAAAGATGGAGTTATTTTCCGTATGTAAGTATTAGAGTTCATTTATTTCTATTTAAATTACATAATACAATTTATTAATAATGATCGAGGACGTTACCGATTCAATAATCGAGTATAAAATAATCGTTTAGTTCAAGCATGCACTCCCCACGAGACTACCCGCACTCCCCACGAGACTATCCGCACTCCCCACGAGACTAGCAAATTTTTTTTACTAACAATTTCAGCCTTCTTCTAATAAACGTAAGATTTAAATTTGAAATATCCATCAAAATGTCATTTTTTGATTTTCAATTATATATCATCCAATAGGATGTCACCATTTATGATTTCCAATTATAGGTCTTAATGCAGAATTACCATCTTTTGGCAATTATAGGCCTTATATATATAAGGACATAATGCATAAAACTCGATTTTTAAAAGTGTAGCGAGACTATGTCCCTCTTTTGTTTTGTCATTTTAATTAATGATGTGATAGTGATTGTTTACGATTTCGAATCGATATCGATATTATTTTCGTGTTCAATGTAAGACCAAATTATAATAATTGCTAAAGATCACTAAAGATGAATATCTTGAATTTATGATATGATATAAAATTTAATAAAATAACATTTTTGGAAATGACGTACCTAAGATTATTGATTATTTTTGATATCCAGTGCTATTAGATATTTTATTTGTTACTTTTTCAGATCTACAAAAGACCTTCATTTAAAATGAAGTAGGTGTGATTGATAAATAATAGCCATTGAAAATGATTTCTTAGATACGGTATGGTTAGAAGGTCTGGGGTTTCTTTTACCGCTTAGGTGGAAAACCAGCACATGACCCGCCTGATGGTAAGTGGTTACTGTACCCTATTATATGAACGCTTGCAACACCTGGGGTATCACTCGCCCGTTGCCGACCCTGTAAAAATCTTTTCACACCCGGTAGACAACCCACAACACCGGTACCCCCACTGCCAACATAACGCTTCCTCGCGGACCTTTGGTGATCTTGCTCACCGTTAGGAACACAACATAGTACAGTACTATGTTATTTGGCTACTATTTTCTGCAAAGTGTAGGTATTTCCCCAGTTGGGCAGCTCCAATTTCAAGTGGAGTTATTCAATTCAACTATGCCCTGCCTCTTGCGGGGTGTTTCTTCAAACACATTATTTTCTTTTTTCGATATCCGGGTCAAAGAAATAACGAGAGTACGGAACACGACATACCATCACGTCTTTATTTCCCGAAGGAAATGTTAAGAAATGTTAGGTTAGACAGATGCGTACTTAGGGGGCGAGCCTATTGCCATTAATCGGGCATAAACCCTTAATTTTATAGAAAAACTCCAATAACACATTGCTCGACCGGGGAATCGAACCCAGGACCTCCAGCGTAGCAGTCGCTTCTTATCATATTAACGCGCGACATAATGAACAAAATCGTATTTACTCCTACTTATATCTCGTGGGAGACAAAATTCTCTGTCTAGTGTTATTCCTAATATATCAGCCTGGCAAAGAAAAGAAAAAATCCAAATCAAAGAATCAAACTAATTGGTATCAAAGTATTTGTAAAATAACGTCCCCAATATCCGCTCTATCTATACTAATATTATAAAGAGGAAAGATTTGTATGTATCAATGTATATAACAAATAAACTCAAAAACTACTAGGCCGATTTCGTAAATTCTTTCACCATTTGAATGCTACATTATTCAAGATTAACATAGGCTATAGAATATGTATTTCGAAAATTTAGCGATTTCTCTCACCCGTGCGTTTATTTTCCAATTACATAGTAGGTATGTAACTATTTATCTATACCTAAATAGTTTCTTTGTTTTGTATTTCATTAGCATGCAATGAGAGCATTGCATTGAAAATAATTATGACGCAAGATATTAAAAAGGTGTGTATGGATGATTTTAATTTTGCAAATAAATAATTATATATAAAAATAATTTGTAATCGTTACGTTTTTATCCATTCTTCCTAAAATAATCTATCGATATAAAATATCGACATAGTAGCTTCCTAATTATTTTTATTGTATTATACGTTCGTATTGTCGTCAATTCTTGTATGTTGACGTATTTGACCTCTATGTGTGCGTAAATTGTGTTAGTGGTGAAGATTTAAATATGTGTGAGTTCGTAGCGATACAAAATGATTTTGAGTATGTGTGCAGCAATGTCTATGTAGTGTTTCCTCCCCCCGCACCAAAAGTGACAGACTTTTTTGTTCAAAGAATTAAGCGCGTCACTTGTCCAGGGATAGATAGTCAAAGTTAGAGATCGAGTGAAAAGTGTCTATATAATTGAATATTTTTTTCTAAACTTACGGGTCAATCTCCAAAGCGGCCGTATTCGTGTGATCGCTCTGGTGCTTTTCAGATATTGTTATTTAATGGTAATTATGTATCTCATTAAAAATAATGATATTCAAATAGTATATTTTTACTACTGGCCTTCAATTTCAAACAGTTATGGAAATAATAAAGTTCAAAAAAATTCACGGCCAGAGTAATCATAATTGGTGCCAGAGCGATCAAAAATGGTAAAACCAGTGAAACAAAAAAATTATAACATATTTTAGAAAAAGTTCAAGGCTATTATCAGTCATACATATAAAAAATACGGAATCTTTTATATAACTGCCTCATTGGCCAAGTGGTCCCGAGCGCGACTGCTACGCTAGAGGTCCTGGGTTCGATTCCCAGGTCGAGCAAAGTGTTATTGGGTTTTTCTATGAAATTCCCAGTAGCAGCTCGGAGTTAGGAATTTGTGCCCGGTGAATGGCAATAGGCTCGCCCCCTATTACATGGGACCTAAACATACCGGCGAACTGTGGGTGTACATTAGTACGGCTCTGCCTAACCCTTCGGGAAATACAGGCGTGATGGTATGTTATGTTATCTTTTATATAAAATAATCACTAAAATAACAAATTAACATTATTATAAAAATCAACTTTTGGCATAGCTTCATTTCTTTGGACTTAATTAAATAACTTTAGATAAATGAGACAAAATTAAAAACCTTTTGAATTTTTTTAGTTATAAAATGACTTAAACTCATTAAATATTAGTTTTTAAAAAGTAATTAAAGAAAACAAACCTTTATAAAGAACATGATAAAAACCTAAAAAATAAACAATTTATACAAAACGTAACTATTTGTAATCGTAATGCTTATTAGGACTTATAATCATGGCTAAAATAACAGTATTTTCATGTTGTTTTTAAATTATATAACAAATTTTCATAGAAAGCTTTTTTCCTTTGGTAACTTTCTCTTGACTTTACAAGCTATTGTGCATATAGATCTGGATCATTTTTTATCTTGGCCATTCTACGACGCTCAGCCAATTTCTTCCTTAGACGTTTTTCTTCATTTTTTTTTCTTTATTTATTTTCTTTCAGATAATTTATTTCGAGGCATGATATCAATCTGCAACAATAGTTGCCATTAAATTTTAGAGAAAAAGGGGTTTTGGGTTTATGTTACCCGAAGAAATCCAGAAAATATTATAAATTAAAGGTTATATGCATAGTTCATTGTTTTTTATAGTTACAGTCTACTACTTCTTAAAATAGATTTATAACGCATAATTAATGCAAAATATCATCGTTCTGGTCTTTTGGACAGAGCAATCAGAGCCATAGCGATCAGAAAAAGTTACAAAATCATAAATATAGCCGAATTAAAAAGCAATAGAAAGTTTTGATTACTTCTTATAAAAAACATCATAATGACCACTTAATTCACATAATAAAGACATTCACAAGGTTACTATTAAATTTAAATAACGTGTCATAGCAATCATAAAGTTCGAGAACCAAATCCAGAGCAATCATAAACTTACCTTCGTAATTTTGGAACTAGGTAATGTGGCACACGTTAGACGTTCGGCGGTTAGACCACTACTGGTGTTGCCCCGCGGGAGGGGAATAGAGTGTCTATGTCGCGTAACTAGGGAGGAGCGTGATGTTTTACCTCAGCGCGGAGCGACGAGATAAAATGACCGGTCACGATTTTAAATTAAAATTGTGGTAAAAGTATTGCTAATATTACAAAAAATATTTTATAAGTATGAAGATTAACTATTTGTTATGTAATTTATATAAGTTGTTTGGTATGATACTTCTCATTCAAAAGTTAAAGAATATTTTTTTCATTCAATCGGGAGTTGGGTCAACCCAGAGCGATCAGGATTTTAGGGTTTAAGATTTTTTTTTAAATATTTAAAATAAACTTATTCATAATATTAGCCTTGTACCACGTACATAAGGTACCAAACTGTCTTATTTTTAAAACTTTTTACGATTTTAAAATGGGTTTATCCTGCCCGACACGAAAAAAAATGCCTCTGGAGATCGACCCTTACACGAAGTACAATCTGGGCATTAAGAAAAGGTCTATATTAAAGGACATACAAATAAAACAATATTGAATTTAATACTCCAAATTAAATATCGAATATCAATAATTATATCTTGGTTTACAAAAACCTATTAACTACCGATATTTTTAAAATGAAAATATCGATATTTTGATTGAATATGAATTTTTTGCTCACCCCTACATGACATGTGTCAATGTGTCACATGTCACATCATCACCCCTCAGATGAAGATAAATAATAAGCATCAGTATGCATCTCTTAGTAGTTTGTGAGCATCAGCCACTGAGTAGGCATTTTGGTAGGCATGAGATGCACTTGCATGATTCAATACCGGGGCTTTCAAGTACGAGTATGAAAAAATACCAGGGTCGAAAACCAAGTATCAAAATACTTGAAAGTATTTGGTCGCGGCCCGCCCCGCAGCGTACGGTGCGGCGCGCGGCGCCTCGGCAATGCGGTGTCATACTAGTATCTCTTAGTAGTCTTTGGCGGGTGGTGTCTTCGAAGTTTAAAAATACTCGTTGTTGAAAGTATTTTTTGCCAATACGATTATGCGCCTTATATGAATGAAGTTATGGATTGATTTTCAATGCATGCGAGTATTTTTAATACTCGTATGGCGGGATGCCTGCCGGCAACGTGCCGAGTCCTCGAGTCCTTCTAAATTATTATACTCTTTGGAAAACATAAAGATACTCACTACAATAACCCGTTGCATTATTATCGGTGTTCCAGTGATACTTATTATGACATACATTTTTTTTGTAATATTTCTCAGATCGGTGTCCTCTGTTTATGAATGGTTGAATCACAGACTATTAAGAGATACTATTACGATAAGATCAGAGGTTCAATCCGTCGGTAGAGTGTCAAGGAGTTCAACGTGCTCAGACTAATGAGTGTCAGTGTCACTGTCAGTCTGACACTGATAGACATGTCAGTCTGTCTGTCACATTCATTTTCAATCATCTGTATTGATGTGATGAGGTTAAGTCTCGTGCCGTTGTTTATTTATCGAATTGAATAGCGGAATAGTAAAACCCATAAGGCGACTTTCTGAGCAAAATGTCTAAGAGGCCAGAACACCAAGCACCACCTGAAGTCGTAAGACATATTTTATTAAAGAACCAAGTCAGGAAAAAGTGTTCAAAGTACATTAAGTATTTATTATTTTGTTATTTTTAGTTCTACAATGAAGATGAGGCGCGAAAGTATACACAAAAGTGAGTTCTATCCATTTATTCGATCTTAAACCATAACTACAATAGTATAGGTATACAGCTGATCTGCCAGCACCACTATTACCTAGGGGGTACGAATTAAGTCACTGCAGCCAAATACGGCTGCAAGGCTAGAATCGTACGTACCTCTACCTATTATCTATAATACCTACATAATATTGGTACTATTAGTCAACATACTGTCGTGGAATTGTGGCTAACACCTAGAATAGCTAGGTGCTAGCTAATACCATACAATAGGTTAAAATTTATTATTTAAGTGGTTATAGTTAGCCCTCGAATGTTATGTTGCAATGCTTGGAAAAGGTACTAAGTCTTAAGTACCTACCCTATTGTAAATTTTACCTTATGTACACTTAGTTTGCAATAAATGATTTGAATTTTGAATAGGTAAAATTATAATTGTTCCCTTTCAGTTCGCGCATTATTGACATCCAGGCGCAGATGACAGAGAGATGCATAGAGTTGCTACTTTTACCTGAAGATACTCCATGCCTTCTGCTAGACATAGGATGTGGTTCAGGCCTGTCTGGGGCAGTACTAGAAGAAAATGGACACATGTGGATTGGCATGGATATATCACCAGCAATGCTAGGTAAATCATTATACTACAACAGCAAGTAATTTATATGTATATACTTCATACTTTTAGCCATATTGAATCTTTATCTGCAGGCTATATTAAGATCTTTATTAAGAACATTAATTTCAAACCTGCGCATGACTGCCGTTCATTACCAATAAAAAAATATTTACTCATTAAATAGATGTAGCTAAAGAAAGAGAAACAGAAGGTGACCTAGTACTGTCAGACATGGGTGAAGGAGTGCCATTCAGAGCAGGGTGTTTTGATGGAGCCGTCTCAGTGTCAGCTCTTCAGTGGCTCTTCAATGCTGACAAGAAGTCCCACAACCCAGTCAAAAGGCTGCATCAATTCTTTAGTACATTGTATGCTTCATTGGTATGATCAACCTTATTTAATTCTTCTCCTATTTCTGTAAAATGTTCTCATGCAATTTATTTTTAATAAAAAAATAAAATAATCCTTGAATTTGCTGCTGCTATTATTTGTGTAAATATCAATCATTGCAACCTGTACAAACAGTAAATTGAAAAACTGCTAACAGAAGTAACATACATTTCTAAAAATCTAAATTATGTTAATTTTAGTCAAGATCAGCTAGAGCTGTGTTCCAGTTTTACCCAGAGAATGAGAGTCAAATGGACCTTTTGACCTCACAAGCTATGAAGGCTGGCTTCTATGGAGGTGTAGTGGTAGACTTTCCTAATTCTGCCAAAGCTAAGAAATTCTTCTTAGTGCTCATGACTGGAGGTTCAGCACCTTTGCCACAAGCATTAGGTAATTATTTAAAAAGTCATCAGAATAAGCACTAGATCACATACATTGATAAAGTTCTCATAAGGCGTATTCTAATTTCATAAGATAATTAAATTGTCTGAATATTTCAGGTACACAGGAAAGTGATAATAACCTTCAAGTTAAGTATGCCAAAAGAGAAGCAACAAGAAATGTTAGAGGTAAACCACTTAAGAATACCAGAGCCTGGATCATGGAAAAAAAAGAAAGGAGAAGGAAACAAGGCAAAGAGACCAAGCCTGATACAAAATACACAGGCAGGAAGAGAACTGGTCGGTTTTAGAAAAAGCCTGATTTATGTAAACTGTATAATAATTTAATTACTAAGCTAAACTACAACAAAATAAGTTTTAAAATAAAATTATCTTTTCAAAACATATTTCCAAATTGTATCTACTCCACTACCTATGGTTTCTACAGGTATCATATTAGGGAGTGGGAACCTGCAAGCTATTACTACAGTATCATTATCTGTCTCTTTTAATAATTTCTGTTCAAAGTCCTTCATCATTTGTTCTACACCAAATATCACTATGTTGTTATAGGGCTTTAAATCAAATTTCCAAAGGTCACGACGATAAAATTTGCTGCTTCGGTAATCCGGGTTCAGAAATGCAGCTATACGAGAATAGTAGACAAGCCAGGGGTTCAATTCAACTCCGTCTGCTTTGAAACCTAATTTCGCGGCGGTAAACACAATCCTTCCATCACCCGACCCCACATCTAGCAGTTTACCGCTACGGCCAGCTAAGGCCTTGGTAACTCCAAGTACTTGTTCGGTAGTAGCAGGCACGAAGGGCAGACACACTTTCCTCAGAGCTGGTAATACGGTAAACGGAATACAAACAAGGCTGACTCCAACCGCTAGACCTCCGGTAGTATACATCAATATTTTTCCTGTAGGTGATAGCTTTGATGGATTTTTTGGCTGCGAACTTTCAGAACTTTGGAGTAATTCTAACTCCATTGTTATTAAAATTAAAAAAAAGATAATTTTATGGTTACAAATATAATTCTGTCTCAATTTTAAAGTTCGTTTTGTGTTTTGACTTGACGAAATGACGACTGACATTTTGTTGACATTAATGTTGTTTCCATATTACAAGTTTGCCAATGACGACGATAGGCATACATCCTAATTAACAAAACAAATCTAAAATCCGAATTATCGATAATCCGAAATAAATAAAAACTGTATTTAAAAACCCTTTGACAAAACCAAAACACGGTAAATCCAAATGGACTTCACGATAACGTGCTAACAAACGCTTGGAACCAATGGAGAGCTTTTCGATTTTTAAATTTTGCTTTGGTTTAGTTTTGTAGAATCGGTTTGACTAGTTCGGAGTATCGATAGATTAGATACGATACGAATTGTGGCTGAAATCTGATTTTAGATACGTTTTAATATATCGTAGGCATAAAATAAATAAAATTACTCTTATTTTTTGTATCGTAAATCGTAATCCTTTCTTCAGCAATGGACTTGATTTGGCTGATGCTAATATCATAGTATGGTAGAACCTAGAACGCATTTCTACAGTCTGTGTGGCTAGCTGTTACGGCTGTCACAGTCAAAGAGTAATAGATCCATAAAGGAAGAATAGATAATAGATCATAGTCACAGTCATGTCATCTGTCATACGGTCGATGACCGTCAATGTTTGATTTGATTTGATATTTCAGCTCATGTCAAAAATACGGTCGGAGTTTAGGCGGGAAAATGTAAAGTGCACGTTGTCGATTTTATATTATTTTTCAAAACTTGAATTTCTCCGAAGTTTGATGTGTAATTATGGTGGATAATTAACCATTAAGTGTTCGTGAACGTGTGAGAGTGTAGGCAAATGATATAAAATTGAAAATCGTGACTTTTTGGGTTCACACCTAAACTCCATCGAAGCCTCAATAAAGTTTCTACCGTTTTATTGGGGCAACTGAACATTATACTTGACACTGGCGAACACAAAAAGTGTGGTGCCATAATACAATCCCATGATGGGAAATATTAACTACTTGATTATTCTAATACTTGACACTGGCAAATACACAAAAAGTGTGGCGCCATAATTTAAAAAAAAAAAAAAAAAATACGGTCGTAGTACTACTACTTTAGTTTTAGTACTTATTCGGTAGAACGACTGGTTCACACTATTTTGCCATAAAAGTACAAATTTCTAACTAAGAGGATCACTAATTTAAATAAATGACTGCGTTTGAAGAGTTTGGTGTCCTGCCCGAACTGGGGAAGGCCATAGATGAGATGGACTGGACCCTACCAACAGATGTTCAGGCCGAAGCCATACCGCTTATTCTGGGTGGTGGAGACGTGCTCATGGCTGCTGAAACTGGCAGCGGAAAAACTGGAGCTTTCTGCTTGCCCATATTGCAGATAGTTTGGGAGACTTTGAAAGATGTACAGGAGGGAAGAGTAAGCAAGATCATAACATCAATCTCATCAGAATGGACAATGTCTTTCGTCGACCGCACGGACGCGCTGGCGGTGACACCAGACGGTCTGCGGTGCCAGTCGCGCGATCAAAAGGGCTGGCATGGCTGCAGGGCTACCAAGGGTGTGCACACGAAGGGTGCATACTACTATGAGGCCACAGTCACCGACGAGGGATTGTGCCGTGTTGGCTGGTCTACACAAGCTGTAAGTGAAAATACTATGCCCTATGTAGGGTTTCCAGTTGTCTGGATTCACCCAGACATGTCAGGCTTTATACAGTTGTGTCTTTTTGTAAACCCTGTCTCACTAAAAGATGCAGAACGAAAATGAGTGCACAACTTGTGTAAATAGATGTAGATTTTTTTATGGATTAGCTTTTCTATTTTTGGCCCTGTAAATATGCATAGGGAAATAGTTATAATTATATAATTTATTTACAAGATTCTATTTATCAATGGTAGAATAATTAATAGATAATAGAGGAAAGATATTTATGTATGTATGTAACAAATAAACTCAAAAACCACTGGGCAGATATCAATATTTTTTTCACCATTTGAATGCTACATTACTTCAGATTATTTAGAGGCTCCAGATCATTATAGAATATTTTGAAAAAAGTTAAGGAGTTCAACTGCTATTTCTGTATAATTTAATTTCATAGATATATTGCACCATATTTCAAAATATGTACATACCTACCTACTCAATTACTCATAATTACAATACCTAGTCTGTAATAATTCTGCATAATCTGTAATATTTTTACTATATTGGGATACTTAATATAAGAGCAACACAAAATATTTTGTAACAAAAATAAATTATTATTTTTTAGGCAAGGCTGGATCTTGGTACAGATCGACTGGGTTTTGGCTTTGGAGGCACTGGCAAGAAGTCAAATGCCAAAAACTTTGATGATTATGGTAGTGCCTATGGAATGAATGATGTAATAGGTATGCTATTTTTGTCCTTATAAAATGCTTACCAATAATTATGTAATTTCAATGTAAGAAAAGTCCTTAGACAAGCATAATTTGAATGCTATGATAATCATGAAACATATTATTATTGTATCTTACCAGGATACATTGTGAGCTCTTCTCGAATGTTCTCCCTTTCTCCTCTATGTTTTTTACTATGTATAACTTTTGTCACTGATCACAATTAATACTGTTTGTACAACCGAAATAAGTCCTTATTCTTGTTTAGTAATTTGTGTTTAAGAAGAACCGTAAGAAACATACTATCATCACATCCATATTCCCCAAAGGGTTAGGCAGAGGCATACTAAAGTACACTCACAGTTTGCTGGTATGTTTAGGTCCCATGTAATAGGCGGCGAGCCTATTGCCATGAGTCGGGCACAAATTCCAATCACCGAGCTGCTACTGGGAATTACATTCAAAAACCCAATAACACTGCTCGACCTGGGAATCGAACCCAGGACCTCTAGCATAGCAGTCGCTCTTAGGACAACTAGGCTAATGAAGCAATAAAAACAACTGCATTACATTATGCTTTAGAAACAAAAATCATTTTTCTGTTATAGTTACTATGTATATCTACCAAGAATCAGCTCGCATACACAAACGACTTTATCAACCTTTGAGTGAGTCATCATCTCAGTGATATTTAATAGAAGTGGCGGTAGCCTAATGACTAGGGCTTCGGACTTGTGATAATGTGGTTGCTGGTTCGAAACTCACCCATTGCACTACCGACGTCAATCTACTCGTATCACAAGCGTTTAGCTTAGCACAAAGGGTTAACAAGAATACTAGCAATGTGCAATCAACATTGCTAGTAAGCTTTTTAAAAAAAATACTAAAATGTTAACATAACCATCCACAGGATGTCTACTAAATCTGAACAATGGTGAGATTCGTTACACTAAGAATGGAGAAGACCTTGGTGTTGCCTTCAATCTGAACCAGACAAGGTGTGGCGATTGTTACTTCCCTGCAGTTGTACTCAAAAATGCTGAAATGAGCTTCAATTTTGGTAAAACACCATTTAAGGTTTGTACACGGAATTGTAATTATTTTCTCAAATCTTAATAATAATTAGGAAAATATGTCACCTCCTATTTCCTTTTTGCTAACAAGCAAGGAAAAAAAATCTTTATTATGTATAACTGGGAATGTATGTGTATGTATGACAAAGTTTATTAAGTTCTGATCTAATCTTCTTCTATTACTTATACTCATTATGAGTAAAAACATCTTTCAAATGTGTTTATGATTTCGGTCAGCCTCACGATCTTCTAGATTCCCAATTTGGTTTTCAAAGTCTTTAATACGAATTTTCAAAAATAAAAAAAAAGCCTGGATTAAATGGAAGACATATAAAAACGTGTCTGACTATGAACAATTCTCCTTCCTTAGACGCAGATTCTGCCTAGAATGTAATAAAAGCTACAATAGATATATTGATTCCGTGGAAGATAATGTACATAAAAATATTAAATATTTATGGAGTTATATCTCAAACCGCAAATCAAATCCAGGCGTACCTTCCTCAATGACGTATAAAAACCAGAGCACCAATAACCCCAAAGAAATTTGCGATTTATTTTCTAAATTTTTTCACTCTGTATATGAACCATCCACGTTTGGGGGGGATGACTGGTCTCCTCCCGAAGCATATTTAGAAGGTGCAGCTATAATTAGTCATATTCATTTAACCCTCGACAAAATCATAACAGCTTTAAAATCATTGGATATTACCAAAGGACCTGGACCGGATGGTGTCCCGGCGTATTATCTTAAACATACCGCTAGTACAGTATGTATACCTCTACATATTATTTACAATAAATGTATTATAGAGGTTACTTTTCCAGACATCTGGAAAAAGGCATATATAACGCCGGTGCATAAGTCTGGCTCTAAACATAACGTGGAGAACTATCGTCCAATCTCTATTTTGTCTGCCTTGTCGAAGCTTTTCGAGAGACTTGTCCATGATGAGATCAATCCTATCTTGCACAATATAATAATAAAATAACAGCACGGTTTTGTCAAAAAAAGATCTACAGCCACGAATTTGTTAGTCTTTACAGATTACTTATTTAATAACATGGATCAACGTTCACAAGTAGATGCTGTGTACACAGACTTCCGTAAAGCTTTCGATAAGGTAGATCACGCACTACTTCTTGCAAAGATTGCATACAACGGCATACGAGGCGACTTATTGCGTTGGTTCTCATCATATGTTACAAATAGAACTCAAAAGGTGGTGATACAGGGTCACGAGTCTGAATCAATTAATGTAACTTCTGGTGTACCGCAAGGCTCCATTCTCGGTCCCCTACTATTTATCCATTCATTAATGACATTACCAGCTGTTTTAAGCATTCTAAATTTTTACTTTACGCTGATGACCTTAAAGTTTTTAGAAAAATAAGTAGTGTTAATGATTGCATTTTGTTTCAAGACGGTCTCAATAGGTTCTCAATTTACTGCAATAATAATAAGCTCCAACTAAGCATACCAAAATGTCTATCTATGACATTCACAAAAAATAAAAATATTTTTTCTTATACATATCATTTAAGCAACACAGCTCTACAAAAAGAGTCTACAGTTCGAGACCTCGGAGTACTGTTAGACAGTAAACTTCATTTGGATCGACATATTGATAGAATTATTAGCAACGCATTTCGAATGTATGGATTTGTAATGAGAGCAACAACTGACTTTAAACGCTCACACACATACATACTCTTATATAAATCCTTGATAAGGTCACAGCTGGAATATGCCGTTATGGTATGGAACCCCTATTATAAGAAATACATACATAACCTAGAGAAAGTACAACACAAATTTCTTAAAGCAACACACTACCGCTGCTCACGTAGATCCCTAACTTATGACGAACTGCTCAACTATTACAATTTAACAAAATTGGAGTCCAGGCGCACCTTTCTGGAAACGATGTTTCTTTATGACCTCTGTGCTAATAGATATGATTGTTCGGACTTAATTAACAGTTTGTGCTATGTTGTACCGAGAACTGTATTGAGACGAGAAGTGCGCGCGTGTCCCCTGTTTGCAGTGTCTTCTTGTCGCACAAATGCTGGGCTCCGCGCGCCTCTTCGTCGCTTGGCTAATAATTACAATGTAAAATTCTCTGATGTAGATATATTTTCTCTGTCTGCTAGCAAATTTCGGAATATTTTAAACAATAAAATCAAGGATTTGTAATAAAATGAAAAATAAAAATAAAATAAAAAATCATTGTATCTCTAGTTATTAAGAAACTTTAACTGTGTCACACTCGTGGACGTACCAAAACACTGTATTTTACATATAAACTGTGGATAACGTAGTGAGTTACACACTTATAATATGTATATGTTTGCCTACTGTCATGTGTATTTTAGTGTGTAATTGTTTGTTTTCCCGAACTAGTAAATAAGTAAATAAATCATTTGTGCTATTTTTTATGCAGTACCCACCAACAGGGGAATACATAGCTGTTTCCTCTGCACCTAAAGAATGTGTGAAGAATAATGTGGTGGCAGCTGACAGCTCTGTTGAGGCCAAGCCTGCTAATAATGCTCCAAAATCTATTATTATCGAGGTAAGTGTAAGAGTACATGTGTATTTAATTTTGTCGATTTTCATTTGAACACATGGCAACAATACTTGAATTGTTGCCATATGTATGAGAGGCACACCTCCCAGTTGATAGTTGGCGGTAGAAGATAACTAAAATTCGGCGTATTTACATTATTAATACCTAGTATTGTAATAAAAAATCTACATTACATTTCTATATATAAACATAATATTTTAGCCATCTAGAGAGTTGGCGGAACAAACCTGCAATCAGATAACAAAGTTCAAGAAGTATCTAGAAAACCCCAAGATCCGGGAGCTACTTGTGGTAGGCGGTATCAACGTGAAGGATCAGATCAATGCACTCAATGCTGGGATTGATATCGTCGTTGGCACGCCTGGTAGACTTGAGGACCTTATTCAAGGAGGTAATGTTGCAAAGACGTACTTACTTTGGCTAACTCTGGTAACTTGTAACTCAATCTTAGGTTTTATCGAGATTGCTAAGATATGAGACCTTTGTTATCTGCTATACATACTAGTTTGGCGCACATTACGCACACATACATACGCGCCGAGTACTTCTGTAAGCTCGCCTAAGTAGTTTTTTACTACTACATATGCAGTAGGCTCTGTACCTGGACCTTTATATTGGACTTCCGGACGATGCTTATAAAATTACGTGGTATAACTAAGGTCACCATTGGTCATAGCGTCTGGTGTATTGAATGGAAGACTGGAAGAATTTTTCCTTCACTAAAATAACTATAACCTTAGCACGGGAAATGCAAGAAAAACTAGAACATTTCTAAGTTAATCATGCTGCAGCGCATTTTTTGACAGGTTATTTATCTCTTACCCACTGCCGCTTCTTCGTGCTGGACGAGGCGGACGGTCTCCTGAAGGCGGGCTACGGGGAGTTGATCGAACGACTGCACCGGCAGATCCCTAAGATCACATCTGACGGACGACGACTTCAGATGGTCGTATGCTCTGCCACGCTACACGCTTTCGAAGTTAAGAAGATGGCGGTAAGATTCTGCGCATGACTGAGATTATGTATTACGCTGAGCGATGGCAGTGTTGCGTAGATGTGACATAACTGACCTTACCTACCTACTTGTATCAGTAAATGACAAAAATTGGTACCATGATATAAGTGCAAACCTGCAAACTAACATGCATTAAAAAACAACGAATAATGTAAATCGTAACTCAAAACTTTATTCACCTAAACTCTTCTGGCAAGTATAGAAGCAAACAGTTTCGTATCAATTCTAGTAGTGCCTTCTTTTTGCGATACTTTTAACCATGTCGTTTCTTCAGGAATCACTAGACAAAACTGTCATGTAAAAAATTCGTTTAACAGGAGAAGTTAATGCACTTCCCGACATGGGTAGATCTGAAAGGCGAGGACGCCGTCCCTGAGACAGTGCATCACGTCGTAGTCAACGTGGACCCGCAGAGGGACCGCCTGTGGGAGACTCTGCGCAAGTAAATTACTTGCTTTATTTATTTATTTATTAAGGTTTACCCACAGCTTGTGCATACAATATATATCTTATGTATAAATTATGACAATATTAGACTTACACACTAGCCAATTACGGGTTGACCAACATTCACAAAATTATGCGAATATGTACCTACTTAAAAATAATTACAGGTAATGAAGAAATACGAGCCTTATATTTAGATATTAGATTATTTATTTTATAACTATTCAACATAAATATATACTATATGAACAAAAATATAAAATACTCATATATAAAATTCGTCATTTTTTACCCGACTATAAGGAGGGTATAATAATAATAATAAATACTTTTATTTCAGACCGTAGTCCATTTATAGTATAATTATGTATATGATTTCTTTGGCACGCTCTCTTGGCGTCGTTAGATTCATCTCAGTTGTGAGAGTGACACTAGGCTATCAAACACTAGAATAAAAAAATATTTTCTATAAACCTAACCCCATCTTATTTCTATCTTTTTAGCAGTCGTTGTTTTTATTATAAAAAATCTTGCAGATAAACTGTATCTTTGTATTATTGTCATTAGGCATGTGCAGACTGATGGTGTTCACTCGAAGGACAACATTCACAGTGGCAACACAACGCCCGAAACGTTGTCGGAGGCCGTCAAGATCCTCAAGGGAGAGTATTGCGTCCGCGCCATCAGGGAACATAAGATGGATAGGTTATCAGATTTTATTATGATTTTTAATACAGCTTGAACGCGTCTACTAATACTTCACTGGAAATAAACGACCGGATTGCATTCTTACATTTATTTCCATTGAAGTATATTAGACGAAATGGTAGAACTGGAACCTAGAATCCGAATAATAACACACTTTGAATAAGTTGTGTTTGAATTAAGATTTATTTTGGTATTACGTTAGTATTGGAAATTCGATTCGGACTCATAAACACTATTAAAACTTTTGCAACGTTTCCCTAGTGCCCTGTGCTTTACTTTTAATCGGAATGAAACTCCATATTCTTATCACATTGGGAGCGACAAGCTTGTTCCCAAGATCTACTTGGCAATGACATAGTGATAAAAATGAATTGTAATGATAGTATAAAAATTATAATACCATAATTGCTCTTGCCGCACATATCGTGCGTGTGACGCAGACCTAGGTATATACCCAAGTTTTTAAGTTGAACCACAGCTTTATATGTACAATTAGAATATCACAAGCTTTCGAGAAACAGATATTGCGAGAAACCTAAAAATCCAACTTATACATTTTTGTTATCTTATCTATATATATAAAAGAAAGTCGTGTTAGTTACTTCATTTATAACTCAAGAACGGCTGAACCGATTTGGCTGAAAATTGGTGGAGAGGTAGCTTAGAACCAGGAGACGGACATAGGATACTTTTTATCCCATTCCCGTGGGATGTGATGACAGACCGAATTCCACGGGGGCGAAGCCGCGGGCAGAAGCTAGTTGTTAATAAACACATACATATAATATATAATGTACAAAAAACACTGGTTTTACCAAAATGCAACTGTTTTCTCAGGGCCATAATCTTTTGCCGAACAAAGCTGGACTGCGACAACCTTGAACGTTATCTTAAATCGTACGGCAACGAGTTTTCTTGCGTGTGCCTCCACGGCGACCGCAAGCCGGCGGAACGTAAAGGCAACTTGGAGAAATTCAAGAACAGCCAGGTCAAGTTCCTGATTTGTACCGATGTCGCTGCCAGGGGCATCGATATATCAGGATTGCCTTTTAGTAAGTGTTCTTGTTGTTTGTTGGACGCATTCAATTGATTGTCACCTGTAGCCTAAGCACAAAGAACTATCGAATTCGTATCGTAAAAGTATAGTTTTTTCAGCTACAAATCTCATACATACGTTACATATTTTCACGCCGGTCTCCCATTGGGATAGGCGGAGATTATAGATTGCCACTTGCTACGATCCTGGCACACCACTTTCGCCACGCACATACGCGGTTTGTCGTAACGTAGTGGTAAAGAGCCCAATACACCAATACGTGTTTCTGTTAACGATCTCAATATACAATAGGTAAGTGTGAACTTACAGAACAGCCTGTTTTAGGGAAATGGTCAATTAGTCAAACCTTGCAGCAGTCGATCCATAGTAGGTCCGATCTGGCAATGTTTAAAATTATTATTATTGACGAATCTTGCAACTGAAAAGAAAAATTATATTCATGAGCAGGGCTGCCACTTGACGACGTGTTTGATAGCTATTTATTTACTTGCCAGTGATCAACGTGACGCTGCCGGACGAGAAGTCTAACTACGTGCACCGTATCGGTCGCGTCGGTCGAGCGGAACGCATGGGTCTCGCCATCAGTCTCGTCTCTACCGTGCCTGAAAAGGTAATCCAATCGCATTACAGAAATTCTAAACACCGATAAAAATTACAAAGACCATCAAGAACTTGAACTTTTCAAGCTAAAGAATGCATTTTTTGTCGTATTATAACCGCATATAATCTAATTTGTGTGATCAGGTGTGGTACCACGGCGAATGGTGCTCGTCCCGCGGCCGCAACTGCTGGAACACCAACTTGATCGATGACCGACCCAGGGGCTGCTGCATGTGGTACAATGAACCGCAGGTAATGTTAATGATACAGACATACTGGTGACTGCAACAAACGGTAGACTTTTTAGACCTCAGGCCACAAACTTAAGAGATGTTCTAGCACCCCTAATCTTGCTTGCTAGGTGAAATGTTGTGGAAGTGCCGCTGCATCAGGCTATAGTAATGATGTGAGACTCGCAATCGCAAACTGTGGCTACGCCGTATTGAACAGGTGTAAAAGGACCTCCGTATCAGTACATTAGTACTTATTAACACATCTCTCGTTCGCAGTATTTGGCTGACATCGAAGACCACCTGACCATCACGATTCCGCAAGTGGGCACTGACATGAAGGTTCCTGCCAACGAATTCGACGGAAAGGTCGTATACGGAGAGAAGAAGCGGCAAACCGGAACTGGATATCTGGTACGTTTGGATGTCTTCGGTTATGACATCTTTCGTCCCTTCCCGTATTCAAAAATGTACGAGTATAGCAGGGGGAAAAATGTCCTCCAATTCAACTGATAGCTAGTCCCCACCTGATATGTACATTTTGGACTTCAGAATTGAGTCCTAGATAGAACTAGCCTAGGTAGCGCCCGTGTGCAATCATTACCCTAGCGCCCTCCAGTTAAAAATTTGAACGTGCCGCAGCCGGGCGGCGCGAGCGATGTGGCGTCCGGCGCCCTTTAAGACCGCGGCACCCGTGTGCAATGCACACAATGCACCGAAAGCCGCCTCTGAGCCTATGTGTTATTCCAGACTATAATGTATCTCTGTGCCAAATTTTATTCAGATCCGTTTAGCCGTAGCGTAAAAAATTAACAACAAACATTCATGCATCCTCACAAACTTTCACGTTTATAATATAACAGTAGGATTAAAATATTACATTCACATTCCTCACAAGAAAATATTTTTTCAACAATAGCATCAAATCAATACCCAGAAAACCATCTGTTGTTGAAAATAAACTACTTTTCAAGTATTTCATCGCGTCATATTGATATGTACTTTAATTCCCGACTTTTCAAATCCTTTACAGGATCCATGGTCAGGAGTATTTAAATCATTAAGACGTCCAAATCTTGGGCCACTTTAGGATTAAGGCCGACTTGCACCACTTAAGAAGTGGGCCATAATGATTTAAATACTACTTAAATAATTAAAAACGAGTTATAAAGTTCTATAGTATAAGATGATGCTCCCGGATAGTAAAAACTAAAATTAAGTCCAATTTTATAATTTTCAGGATCACGTGAGTCAAATGGCGCCCGTAGTTAAAGCTCTGCAGGAATTGGAATCGCAAGCACAGCTCTACTATCTCAAAATGCATCATAATGTCACCATAGCGTAATATCAGTGCCAGTATGTTTTTAAATATTTTAGAAATAACAAATATAATTTTGCTTATTCAGAAATGTTGAAGTCACATGTTTCGTCTAAAATAAGTCTTTAATGTAATGTTGTCAGTGTAATATCAAAGAACACAAACACAATACATAATAAAAAACACAATCTCAAATTCATTTTTATATATTTCAACCAATTCTCAATCTCTACTGATTATTATTAGGGCAGTGTGGCGGCCCGCGTTTTAAAATAAATAATTAAGTCTCATAACACCACTACTTAGGAAAATAGCCGTTAACAATACTGTTATAATTATCATAGTCCTTAGCGATTTCCATCGCTTCACATTTCAGAAGGAATATTAAAATAGGTTCTATAAAAAACTTTTTGGAAAATTAACTTTGGATATATAAAAATATATTATTATTTGTATTAAAAAGGGTTCCTCGGCTTCTATTAAGATTTCATAATTAAATTCATTGTGTAATATAAATAATATAAAGATAAATAGCTAATTTGGAAGTCGAGGTTCCACAGCTCAAGTATTATTAGCCATTAATAATAATAAAACACTTTTTAAAATGTGCTTTTCAGTTGAGTACTGATTTTGAGCGCTAATAGCGGTTTCTCATAATGCAAATTTTGCAAGATAACTTTTGTTTTACAATTGTTTAAAGATTTCAATTTATTATAAAGAATAATTTCTGAGCACACATTAACAAACTTATTTACTTAACCGTTTCGTAGCGGCCAGTCTAGTTATCAATGCGGCACAGGTCTAGTAAATATTTTTATTCAAATAGCAGCACTGTTTTATATTTTTGTCCGATATTGAATATTAAAAGCCTGCTTAACTTTAAGGTTGACCTACAAAAACAAAGTTTCCTGAAATTGGAAGTGCGTTATCAAATCGCGTTTTAAAAAAAGTATGATGAGGCTGGGTTTGATTGAGGAGCTTCTAACCAGTTATTCAATTTACCATAACTAATAGCTCGGTCACTTAAAAAATTGAATTATAAAGTTAGCTACTGTTGTTTTGGAACTATAATCGCGACTGGAAACTTAATTGAGCATAGAAAAGGATTCTAATATACATACAGAATAATATCTTATAATTATATACTAATAAATACCGCTACGCTGTAATGTAGTTTAATCTACAGATTCATTAAGTGCAACTAATATTTTTTTAAACTTTAATAAAAAGCAAATCCTTTATAATTTTTAGTTGTTTTCGTTAGAATTAACTTTCATGGCAGTTTTCGCTTATAACAGTTATTTTTACGTAACATGCAATCAGCTAAATTCAAAAATCTGTAGAGCAAACTACTTGAAACCGCGGCGCAATTCATCATTTTGATGAAACAAAAAGCATTCAATATAATTACATTGATTCATTTTAAATAATATTTTGTAAAATTTTCGATTTGGGAGATATTCAAACCAAACTTAGCCTTTGTAGCAGCGAACAATCCAATATGTTAGGTCAGGAAGTTACTTCAATAACAAGTAACAAGGAGTACGAACTACGAATACTAATGTAAAAGCGATGTAATTAATGTTGCCAGATCTGCGTTAAGTCTTCAGATGGCGCTGACTCGCTATGTGTACAAATATTGTGATTATTTATTATACATTATTATATTAGATCCAGCATCATTGCTTATATTAAGTAGAAAAATGAAGTGCACGATTGGGTACAATAACATTATTTTAGTAGGTTCGCCAGCCGTTTAACATTAATTTTGATAATTCAATGGGTATAATCATAATACAATTATAAAAGACCCAAAGGTTCAACTGAAGCTGAATTGCAAAGGTACGATGTCTGGCTAACCACGTCTATATTACATACGAATAACAAAAATACTTTAATATTACTCTTTTGGTGACCACTGATACCCACCAGCTGCATAACTTATAATAATTTATACTATGATACATATAAAAAATCCTTATTATTACAAAAAATCCTTCTAGTTTTGACATGTATCAAAAATTCTTTCCTGATATTATATTGAGACGGTAAGGCGCTTGTGCCGAGGTCGGGCGCGACGCTGGCGCATGTTTCATTCTAACAAGTAAAGTCACCACATCTCGTATTCACTTTACTCTCGAGGATACAGCCTCTTATCACACATACGCTTATAATGAATAAACAAGTCGCGAGTGGACAGGACGTAAAAGAAACTACAATTTTATGTCATTGCTGCAATAGTAAAAATACTTTTCTTTTTCCCTAGTCATTACTCGCTCTTAATTTAGTTTTCCCACCAATATAGTTAGGTAAAATATTATGTATGCTATTTATTATTTTGGAATTACGTATTTAGCACGTCCGATTTAACTTCGTGATTCATAATTCGTGATTCGTGATTCATCAGTATCACTCATGAAGATTAAGACGATAATTTGAATGTAAAGCGTATGATCGGTTTATGCAATTATTGTTATTACTTACAGTATTGTTTAATGTGTTACTTATTGAGCACTTATAAACTAAAACAATGTAATTCTGTCTGAAATATCGAATATTATAAAATAATTGTTCTATAGTAAGTTTGCGAGTGTTCATCGTCGTCACATTATTACAATCAGAGACGACTAATACGTTTTATTTAATTATTATAGTATGCTACTGCTACAATGGTGTTCCATGATGTAACAATGTATGGAAGCCACTTGATGATCTCACTTCGGTGGGCAATCGCAGCATAGTTTTACGAATGTATACGGCACGATTTTATATGATATTCTATTTTTTTTGTGAAGGAATAATTCGACTGCGGGCAGGATTAGAACCTGCGTCTTCTCGTTTAATACAACAGACCACTATGACCAACTAAGCCACCGCGAGTCTTAACCCCTTATTCATAAAAATATAAAACGTCTTATGATATAATACCTATATTATATTATTTTGTCTTGTTATGACACGTAATATTTTATGACAGGGAAATTAAGAAGACAAAACATATAACTATAGCTATAGCAGTTTTATAAAATGTTTTATGTTATGATGAATAGCATGAGACATGCAAAAAAATACAAAAGATGATATTCTAATATTAAATGAAGGGTTCAGTTAAAATTTTACAAATATATTTGGACTTTCGACATATATAGGACTAAAAATATCATAAATACGTAATGATCCACTCTTACAACCTCACGTCTTTCTTTCTGATATTTTTAACTTAACATTAAATTAAATCTAATTATAAATACGAAAACTATTCGAGTTTGTGTCCTGACCGAGCAGTATCATGGTTGGTACAGTTAGCAACTCAGTATTCAGTATCAAAT
The DNA here is from genome assembly GCA_947256265.1 of Acronicta leporina. Lineage (NCBI taxonomy): Eukaryota > Metazoa > Arthropoda > Insecta > Lepidoptera > Noctuidae > Acronicta > Acronicta leporina. The sequence continues at coordinate 7,927,541 of OX366531.1, forward strand.
ATATCGGAACGAATCTACAAACAGACTCCCTTAATTATTAATTTGCAACAAAACTACCAGAGCCATTTAATCTGATTACAGTTTTCATAAATTAAACAAAATTATTATACATAGCCTTAAACCAAGCTTTTCACCAGTCTTCTTGCAATAATTCACAAATTCCAACATTATCATCATTCTTATCAGCATCAAATAAAGCTAGTTCAATATTGGATTCCAGGAGCGCATTGAGCCCCTTTAAGCTAGGCGATATTGAGCTAGAAACGTGCAACACTGACATTAGTAGATATCCATCTACTTTTCATTTAGTTGTTCAGATCATTTCGATTTTTGAATAGTTTGCATGTTCACATAGATGCTAACTGTACCAAATCTTTGCTATTGGATTGACCAAGCAACAATCGTCATGTTTCTTCATCGTCAGATTTTGTACCTTATAGGCATAATTTTTAAGTATATTTTAGGTAAACAAGACATGGGGAAACATTTGTTGCCAAAATATACACCCAAAGCTACGTCAAATAAAACAATCGTAACAAGGCTAACTGTCAATCGTGGCGTCCTTTTGACAAATACAACAATTATAATCGAGGTCCTCAGTCACAATATTATAATATCATTTTTATTGAACTATCTACTCGATATCTCTTACGATGGACTTAAAGTCTACCCAAAATAGCTCTTAGAACACTAGAACAATTTGGTACAACAATATATCCCTGTTTATAAGATATCTAGTCGAGAGTATCATTTCCAGGGTGATTTATAATCAATCAATAACTCATACAAAAAATGTTTTATAAACCATTGTTATCTGGTCGAAAACAATATATATTCCCTTCTAACTCATATAAGTATAGGCATGGGGTCTCATCCCGAACAAATGAAACATAGTTCAAATGAATTGTTAATAGATGGCATTACATGTATCGATTCCCAAACCTCGTGTGTTTGGCTTCGAAATTCTTACGAGGAAAGACCTTAAAAAAATATGTACTTACATATATCAAATGTTTATACATAGGACAATATAATTTAAGTCTAATTTCTTCAATTATATGATATTCAAATAAATCCTCGTGATTCTCGCTTTCTTTGGTAAATAGATGGCGCTGTTTGCTGTTTTCGCTCATTTTACAAAAAGAAAAGATGGCGCTGTTCGCAGTTTCTGAGTCTATAATTATTTCTCTTTTTTTTTTAAATCAAGTATTATTATAAGAATATTATATTTCAGACGAAGTTTTTCTAATGATGTATTATCTTTTTGTACCATCGGGGGCGAAGCACTAATACATACGATAGTCTACTATGATGACAACACGAACATACCTAGGTAGGTAGTACCTACCTAGAAAGCGACTTACACCTAATAGTTAGGGTTACCTTCGTGTAGGTGCCTTGTACCGAATATAGGTACTTACATAATAAAAAAGGTAGGCTAGTAGATACCTACATAGTTCAAGTAGGTATCTACTAGGTATAGATAAATATATATATATATCACAAAATAGGTAAATATCAGTATTCTATCATCAATAAATGCATCATGCAGACGGTCGGAATGGAACGGAACGCGAGTCGTAGGTATCATACCATCGCGTCTCGCTCGAGTTCGCTAGATCAGATATACACTCGGTAGTCCGACAGCTGCGAATGCGCCGTAGTAGGTACCTACCTACCTACGTAACGAACGAACGGTGTCGTGATGGTTTTGTGTTTAAAAGCCGTAAGCATACCTATATGTATATACCATAGTACCTATATACCTACCAGAGAACGAAGAATATTAAGTAGGTACTAGTACCTACGTACGTTTAAGTATTTGTTTTTTTTAATAGATCGGTATTTCGCTTCTTCTACCGAACAAAATACCTACCTACCTAGATAGTGAATAGGGTAAAAAGTGAGACACGTAGTAGGTACTTACTAGTTTTACTTACCTACCTATTTATGTACCTACTTACGAAGTACTTACCTATCATATTGAAATAATTACTTATGATAGGTACTTAGATATTTAAAATGGTAGGTAGAGGTACCTAGGTACATATCTAATAAGATTTACATTATCATTTACTTTTTAAGTAGGTACCTAAGCTTTTGTAGTGAATAGTAAGAGGTTTTCATTGCTGTAGGTAGCTCACACGCTATGCAAGTAGGTAGGTAGATGAAATTAAAATACTGTGGGCGGGAAGCCCTATAGCGTGTTTACGTCATCATGAGTAGATACGTTTATCTACTCATTGTCATGATGTCTTAGGTATGCGCGTAGGGATGAGATACACTTACCAGTGTCAAAAACCAAGTATCAAAATAGGTAGGTACTTACCTACTTGAAAGTATTTGGCACAGCTAGAGTTCTAACCCTACTATATAATATAAATATTATCCTACAATATTTCTGAAAAAAGTATAAGTATTAGTAGGCAAAACTACTACATGTTTTCGTTATCTATTATATTTTTATGGGTAATAATTTTAGAACTACCCTCTATTTTTGACCGACAAAGAGTTGGCAACCCTAGCCACAGCCCGCCTCGCCTCGCAGCGTAAGGCGCGGCCCGGCGCGCGTCGCGGCGGCGCGGGCGCGCCGTCCCGGCAGCGCGGGTTGAAAATACTCGTAGTTCAAAGTTTTTTTTTTGCCAATCCGATTATGCACGTTGGGCGTATCGCAATATGGATCAATTTTCTATGCATGCGAGTATTTGAAAACTGTGAGTGTTCCTACATTAGCACGCCTCTGCCTAACCCTTCGGTATATGTATTATAATTATGTTAGATAAAAATGTATGGTCCCGGGTTCGATTCCTAACTAAACATTTATAGATCTATCTAAATTAAACTTTAATTATTTAGTTAGGAATCGAACCCTGGACCTCATAATGTTCACCTGTCACGTTCAACAAACACTAGACTATTTTTGTGAACCCCATGAAAAAAAATCACAAGCCGCCTAGCTGCAAGTATGTGTCTGTGATCTGTGATGAACTGATGACTGATGTACTTAGGTATAAATAGCGAGGCGAACGAGTTACACAGTATAAGCTCTAATCGTAGTGACTTAAAATTATTTGTAGCAGGTCACAAAATTATTTTTTGCTTTCGTTATTTTAAAATTAATCTTTAAAACAAGCTTAATTTGGTATAAATTCTCTTGCATTTAGTAGCAGGTCGGAAAATCATGTTTGTTTTCGTAACATTAAAATTATTTTTTAAAGCAACTAGGTAGGTAGGTACCTACCTAGTTTTTAGCACATGAGTAGATATACTACTCTGTGTTTTTAGTAAGTAAGTAATCTCTTCCAAATATTATATTTTATTTTTTGCGGGAAGATCTCGTTGCCTTGCCACTTGAGTTGCGTTGCGAGTGCGACATGTAGGTAGTAGGCACTTGTAACTAAGTAGGTAGGTAGGTAGGTACCTAGGTATATTTATACAATAACTTTATTATCATTTTGCGATAAAGATATATAAGAACTAGCTTCCGCCCGCGGCTTTGCTCGCGTGGATTTCGGTTTGTCACTCGGTCTTTATCACGGACACTTGTCAGTTGTCACCTCCCAGCCCAAAATAATCAATTAAGTAAGTACCTACCTACTTAAACTATTTTTTTGTAATATTTTGCTTTTTTTTTCTATGCTATATAGGAAACTTTGAAGGGCGGAATTGAACCTGCGTAGAGTCTTCTGGCTAAATAGGTAGGTAGGTTCCTACACCGATGTCGGTTGACAAGCAAAGTAGGCAGCTCGCTTTTCAATAGTTAAACTCGCGGTGGCTCAGTGGTCGTCTGGTGTACTTATCTAACCAGAAGACGCAGGCTCGATTTTCAGGCAGTCGATTTTTTCCATCACTAAACTAGGTACCTACTTACTTAGAAAATATTCTAGTAAACCGCGACAAAGTCTCGTTTTAAACGGCCGGCCAGCGCTAGTGGTAGGTAGGCTAAGTACCGACCTACCTACTTGATCATTATTTTGTCGTGGAGTTATTTTAAAACTATGATAATTATCTCCGATATTCATTAAAACCAAATGATGTCAATGGCAATTCTGTTCAAAATTAAATAGGTAGGTACCTACTTGTGATGAATAACGTATTTAAGTAGGTACCTAATTGGTATGGATTAATGATATTAATCCATAACACAACAAAAGTGTAGGTATATACTACACTTTTGTTGTGTTAAACACCTTCGCAAATAATGCATTATTTTAGAACAAATTTGATTGGGTACCTACAACAAAAAAGGTTATAGGTAGTGAGTCAACCTTAACAGATAGATAGGTAGGTACCTACCTAGGTATATTATGCAGCCATTGACTTCGTTTACGCAGCGCACGCAATGGAAGCCCTCAAAAGAAATAACTTTTACCCGTTTTTGCTACATTTTTCATTGATGCCCCGCTCCTATAAGTCATAGCGTGATATTTTATAAGATATTTTATAGCCTATAACCTTCCTCGATAAATGCACTATCTAACACAAAAGATACCTATTTTAAATTCGAACCAGTAGGTAGTTCCTGAGATTTCCGCGGTCAACCAAACAAACAAACTTTTTAGCTTTGTAATACTTATTAAATAAAAAATAATAATTAGATGTTCACAATCTTGGATTATAAACATTTTGTTTTTTTCACAATCAGAAACTATGAAATTGACACCCACGTCATGTTATATTTAAAAAAATAATGTCGGCTATTAAAAATATATTATGTCATTTATGAAATCAGTAGGTATCCTGAGAAACCTTGAAAATGACACCTACATTTTTACATGAATTTACGTTAAATAATAACGAAAATAAACTACGCGTAAGAAGATAGGTAAGTAGTTTTATAAAATTAAATGTATTACATAAGTACCTACGCGCTACCGAGAAGGAGGTAGGTACCTGTTCGGGGTGAGCGACCGTAATAACAACAAGTAGCAACTTTAGGTACCTACCTACATCCCGGCGCACCAGCGCCATCTATTGGTTAAATATATAGTAAACACTTGATATACAACCCGAGGCGATAGATGTCGCATGCGTGAACGCGCGTGCTACGTGCGACATCTATCGCCTACAAAAGAAAAACAATTCTGCCCGAAGAATCTCGCCCGATAGGAAGGTCCCATTTCTTTGTATGGGATGAGGCATCTGTACTAGTATTCTTTTATCTGTGGTATAGGGGAGAGATTTTATTTTATATTTTGATTAGTTATCAATACCCATCAAGTCAGTGAAGTTGTGCCAATGAATTAAAAATATCCTGTATATTCAGTGGACGCAAAACCTATTCACACAATAGTAATAAACCTTATTTTTAGTTCATTTGACCCTTTACTAAGTAAATCTATTTCCAGAATTTTACATCCTCTGTATTTTGTTCATAATTTAAGTATTTTAATTTCAACAGCCCAATCACCTTCTAATTCAAATTCCTTTAAGTCGTAGCAAATAAATATTCATAAAGATAGTAGGTATGTTAGAGTCTATGTCGCAGTTAGATTGTATTGTTCGGGAATTTACACGTTTAACGAACCCACATTTGGATGTTTTGTAGAATTACTCATTTGCCGGTACGATAAACGTTTAGTTATATTTTGACTAATTTTTACATATTTATTTTTAACATGGTAAATTCGGGATGAAATATTTTTATATTGGTTAGGTTAGGTTAGAACTGACAAACGACGAGCCGAGCGAGGGAAGCGAGCAGCGGCCGGCGAGTGTCAGAGTCGAAATGTAACCATTGTGCAACTTAGAAAAATTTGGGTTTACTTGACGATCTTATGCCATTGTTATGCCATACAGTGCCACTAGCGCCTAATTTTGGAATCAAAATTTACAATCCGAATTTTCATTTCACGCTGAAACGCATTGTTTTACAAAACAGCTGGACATTAATCTGCTATATTGATGAACTTAAACGTTCATGTCCTTCTTTGCAAAACTGCTGATCTTCATTCAACTGATTTACATAACAGAGCCGTTTTGTAAAGCAGCTAGCGGTTATGTAAAATAGCTAATTTTGTTATCTACTGCGACATCTACAATAAAAGTTACCAATTTACGATTACACCATTTGTCGGAGGTACATATATGATCTTAAGATTTTCCATACTAAATCCAAGCACGAATAAAATTAAGTATTAATACATCATGCTTTCATTGTTCTAAAATAATATTATGTATTCATAAAATGTAAAGATTGTTAAAATAGTTTGGTGGCTCTTGTATCAAATTACAATCAAATGTTTGTTTCATATTTCGCATTCATTCATTACAGCTGACTTAAAAATGACTGAGATCCCTGATCCCTTCATATATGTGAAATTATCATTGAAATGAGTTGCATAAACCACAACTTTAATATCGCCTCTTTACATTTTTGTCTTTATTTATGCCATTATCTTAGTCACATAACCACAAGTGGTCTAAGGCAGTTTATGTATCGTGAACCGACCATCACTCCATCATGCATCCAAAAGTGTTAGGCCACTAGTCTCACTTCTAAACACCTGAACGTCCAATCAACATAAATCTTTATAACAAACAAACTTCATAGTAGCTAAGATTAAATTAATAAATTATTCTTAGTAGTCCAATGAGATTTTTGAAGACCCTTACCTGGAAAAAAAATTGTTCTAAATAAACTTGTAAAGAAATTCTTATCCCTCTGATCCTCGTTTCCAAGGGCTGGTGCATTTAAGCGTACAACAGTTACTGCAATTATTTATGTGTCGTTAAAAAAAATGAAGACAAGATTAATTTAAGTTAACTCAATAACTCAATTTAATTGTCTTAAGAGTAAAAACTAAATATGTTGCTGTAGTAATGCTTATTAGGTCTGCGCCGGCCCTTAAACTATGGCATACCTTTTTCCTTTTTTCATATACATCTAGCATTGATTGCCTCAAAGACATATATTGGTAACAAAGAGACATCATCATTATAATACGTATATCCATTAAATTTTAAATATTTTTAGGCTTGCTAGGAATATTCGTGTTATTCATGGTAAAGTAGTGTTAAATAGAAAATATTATAAAATTAATAATCACCAAATCAAAATAACATATATACAAAAATCAATTGCTGTCCGTTAGTCTCGCTAAAACTCAAGAACGGCTGGGCCGGTTTAGCTGATTTGGGTTTTGAATCGTTTGTGGAAGTCCTGGTAAGGTTTAAAAGGTGAGTAAATATGAAAAAAAAAATCTGATGCGGTACGTAGTTCGCCGGGTCAGCTAGTCTTTTATAAAAAACATTACACACAAACACGTGGCGCAAAGGATCATGCCATGTGTTATCTTTGCATGACTTCTCTAGTCGATCACTGCTTTATTCGGTTTATTCCTACCAGCACACAGTCTATAACATACACCCAAAATAAAAAAATTAACTCACCCAGGTCAGAGCGCCAACCAAGGATGGTGCTGCAGCGACTCTTTAGAACGGTCGCCGTAATCGTAGGTCAGTTCTTCACCGGGAGCGATGTCGTGCGCGGCCAGCAGTACGAGCCGCGGCCCATCCACCCACACCGCCTTCGTGGACAAGTTGCCGTTGCGGGAGTGGTTTACTAGCCGTCCTAAGCGACCCGATTCTGCTGTCGCATCGATGCTACACAAGGAGACCGTATCGGATATGAGTTTAAATTTTAGTAGGTACCTGCCGAGCTCAAAGATATTAACATAATTAGCCATTTTTAAGCGTATATCACTATTTGGAATTGACTCACCAATACTGTTGATCTCCATGTCTAAAGTAGTACATATAGCAGCCGGCCTCCGGGTCCAGCGCATACTTGGCTTCTCGCTCCCTGGCTTCCGCCACGCCCACTAGTTCTCCGGCGTACTCAACCACGAACTGTCCGCGGCCAAAAGGACGCGTCGCTATCACGCCACGACCCTTGCCGTCAAAGTACGCCACCTATAGTGAATGTAATCATAAAATAAATATTTAAAAATGAGAAGGCGTAACATTAGTTTTGATACACGACTAAGTTTGAATGAATAATTTTGGTGTTTCATGCCAAGAATGGATAAAATAGGTAAATAATATAACAGGTTTGTTTTAAAATATGTATACTAAATGAAGTTGAATAATAAAGGTCTTGATCATCGTAATTTGTTGAGTTTTATATTATATCCTCTATCACTGATGACTTGATGCAGTGGTGCAACTCAGCCTTACAAAAACTAGGGGCGTGTCAGGCAATTAAGTAATATTTTAATAATTTAATGTTAATCAAGTTTATTATAAGGGGTTGTTACTCAACCAGAAACATGAACCTAGAAAATGTGAAGCTATTGAGAATATTATAGATCCGCTAGACACCTACCTGAGAACGGATGTTTTAGGTAACATGACAATATATACAAAATAGGTAGCATATTTAATGACGCGTAATAATCTCATAGGAAAATCTAAAGTTAATCTGTAAACAACTCAGTTTGACGGGCGACCTTGGCGCTGCACTTATACGTGATAACCACGCCATCTATTCTTTAACCTGCGCTAGTATCTAAGGAAGGAAGTTATGTGCACTTAGGGGTAAACTACCTACATATATGTAAACCTATTTCCGTATTTAGTTGACGATGATAATTTTGTGTCAATATTATCTAAAACGTCTCTCCTAAACTCACCGCGGCGTCTCAGCGAGACACCAATGGGTGGACCGTCATTACTCGAGAAAAAAAGGGAAAATAGGTACTTCTCAACTATTTGAAGAGTTTCAAATAAAAGTAAGAAAAAATAAGCAATTTTGTTACAATATTAAACGTAATTTATTTGTTTATAATTTATAATACTTTATGCACCATTGGTACAAAGGCGGTCTTAAAAATGACAGTTGGCCCAAGTGGTCACTGTATCAGTTGTGAGGTGCCATTAGGCATTTTCTGCTTTCTGTAATTTATAATATCCGCCACGCGTTTTTTATAACTATATTTCATTTTTTGATAAACTTTGCCTCATACCAAATTTTTCTCCTGTATCGTCCAGACACTCCAGACCCGGGACAAGTCCTGTAGGTCATACAAATATTTGTTCCATGTGGGGATCGAACCTACAACTCGTGGATTCCTGCATATCAAAGTTATTAGACGGTTCCCTTCCGCCCCAATTTGATATGTATTGACCCTTTTTATTTTTTGCTTGCGGCTATAGTATCACTGCGACCGAAAATGGTCTATTGTGATCTCCTAATTGATTAGTAAGTATTGACCCTTACAATAACTAACAAGAAAAAAATCAAAAGTTTTCACTATACTTCGACTTTTAATTGTATTCAGTAACTTGACAGTTCGAAGAGAAATAATGATACCACACTACAACTAATAGTGTTGGGAAAGTGAATGATTTTGGGTAAAGATTGATTGATAAAAATGGTTTAGTATAAAATTAAACTAAAAAATCGTAAATAAAATGTAAAATATAAGAATAATTAATCAAAGCAATTTCCTTTTCTATTTTCTTAATGAACCAACCAAAAATAAAAAACATATAAATTAACTTTTTTTTACTTTTGTAATTTTTGACATTTTACAGATTAACTTACTACTAGAAACAAATTCTACTATTTTTAATAGTTTTTATTATGTTTTGAAGACTAGCTATTCAATATACTTACATATAAAGTTATTGGTTATAAGTACATTATTTAAGTTCATTCAACTTCGTTCATTCTTTGACCACCTCACTATCTTTTTTTTGTCAAAAACTGGTAACCCTTCAACTGTCAAGTTACTGAATACAATTAAAAGTCGAAGTATAGGATGATACTCACACATAAAAAATAACAAGGAGTATAATTTAAACACTATAAATATTTTTAGACCCTAAAGTAAGTATGTACCTAATAAAATAAGTAACTCCAAAAAAAATTAAATGTCTTCAATACTCTATTAAGGTCCAAAATAAGTCAAAACGCATTAGAACAATTGCATGTTTTGTACAAATATACTTTAAGCTTAACAAAATGGATAAATTTAAATGGTCACATGACTGAACACACCAAACTGTGCCCCACTATCAGACTGCTAGCACCAAATCCCTTATTACAACCAAATTTGCTATAATATTTGGTCTAAAATTAACTTTAATGGCGTTTATATACTTTTATGGCATAGAATAAAAAGGAAAAGAGCTTCATTCCTACAATATTTCATATAAAACAATTTTGTGACCATTAATCCATTCTGGCCAGTATTTTGAATATATTGGTAGTAAAATAGGTGCATTTCTGGTAGATGATTAAACACAAGCCTATAAAAAGTTACAAGTTTCTAGTATAACTCACTTGAAGTCCATCTTCCTTTTGTTCTCGCACTGCCCGCTCCAAGTCGCGCATCTTCTCTGCCATAACACACTTGGAGGTTTTCCTTACACTACGTCTAACTGGAAAGTATTCCGTTAGCTTGTGGTTTGAGTCACCATTCACTGCCTTTTCGATTTTGCTAATAGTTTTTTCAATTGGAGGCGGCGAAGGTGAAGGCGAAGGAGGTTCAACTTTAGGGCTTTTAAGCTCTTCCTTGAAATATTCGGTGAGCTTATGACTTTCAGCAGCACGGGCGGCGGCGCGCGCTGCTCTCGATCTCAGCGTATGCCCGTTCGTCATATTTGTAAAACCGTTGCTAGTATTCAGTGGCTTGGATCTCAATTCAATCTTTTTAAGTGGTGGTTCCGAAACGAATTTTGCGTTCTCAGTCTTTGGCGGCGCTGTTGTAATTATCCTATAAATAAATACATCTCTTGATATAATGGACTTCCATTTTGATGTCACCACCACCATAAATATTGTTCAATAAAAATAACCTTTACAAGCACTTGGACGTCAATATGAATAAAAATAATTATAATAATAAGAGAATAGAAAAGTTTAAAGCATTGCATTGACTAACTTAATTCACTGCATCACTTATTTTGACATTCTACCAAGGAGTAACAGCCCTGTTTCATAGTGTATACTAGTTTCCATTAGTTGATCCAGGTGATTAAATAAAGTTCAATAAAATAAATATTCAATAGTGTTGCCTCAGTTACCTGCGCTTTCTATAGTTGCGCGTAGGTCTGACAGGCTTCTCCTCACACAGTTCTATGCGGTGGGGGGTCTTCACTCCCTCCTGTGCTGCCATCAAGCTGTTGGCTGGAAACCATACCATCAACTTACTAATTCTTTTTATTATGTATATGTTTGCTACTTTACTAATACACATTTATTTTATTATGGTTGAATAAATATTATAAATCAAATCACCAAATTAAATAATTAAATTTCACAAGTTGTGATGTTCAAGAAAATAAGCATTGAGTCATCATCACATAATATTATGATCTTCAATCTAAAAGTACACAGTCCAATATGAATCATGGCTAACCAAATAAAAATAATAAATACTGAATAAATTTTGCGTTGTACTACACTTAGGCTTGCCATGATGGGCAGGAAATCCAGGGACGTCCCCAGTTTTTTCCTTTTGTCCTGTGTCCAGTAATAAGACCTTTACTGTTTTGCTTCGATTCTTAAAATCTACTAATTTATTTATAAAGTTATGAGTAAAACTAGGGCTGCCAGCACAGCATGGCTGCTAGGTATGCCACAATCTTTCTCTGGGGGCCAAAAAAGTAGTAAAATACAACAATTAATCAAAACATTATTAATATAATGTTGTAAAAAAGTTGTTTTCAAATTCAGTAACTTGTGTATGGCCTCCACAAAAAATTCGATTTGTTTTTATGAAATTCTCAGGAGCAGCTCAGTTGGGGATTGATTATGTTAAAAGTGAAAAGCCAATAATGGTAGTATGGGAGTATGAGTAGTGTTAGTTGGTAAATGAAACCTTCATTTACCAACTTTACTTGATAAACTATACATTTTAAAAAAGCTCAACTATGGCAGCAAGATTGAATATCTCTACTATTATAAAATTGTAAAAAAGCTGTGTCTGTACATTGAAGATATTAAAAAAAAAACAAGTGGTTTAGGGTATATAAACATCGCCAAATCCAAAAATGTGATTTTTAAAATTCTTGTCTGTTTGTTACGGGTTGGAGCAAAAGCTACTGAATAGATTTTAATTTTGTTATAACCTTTAGAAAGTATATGCTCTAACTTAAAACCTGGTTATGTTCTCATCTCAATTAATTAAACTGTTCCTGAGATACAGGTTGACTTCTTTGATGTATAGACGCCCATATAAAGAAGAGATCATTACTGCTGGTTCTAACATACATTACAATACATTATTTTTGAAATCCATATCTAATCCTAATATAGCTTCAGATAAGCAAAGCCGCGGACAAAAGCTAGTAATATAAATAATTATTAGAGCTCAATATCAGATGGGATCTTAGTATCTGCCAACTCAGGTGACTAGGCGGGAAATGTATAATGGGTCCATCCAGTTCTAAATGTTTACAATAATTACACTACATATTCAAAAAAGTACTGCCCATCTATTATAAATGTTTTACAAAAAGTTATAGTGCTTTATTAATGCATAATCTCCTAGTTTACATGTATTTGGAGACCTCTAATGATTTTTGAAATAAAATAAAACCAAAAAAAAATATAAAAAATTTGTAAGTAATAAGAATTTGTTAAACATAATAAGTTTAGAAAAGTTGGGCCATATTGTACCAATAAACATCTCACCCATTATACTCACATCACACTACTCACCCATTAGAGGTTATGTTAATATTTTATTTAGGTAACTATCCAGAAGTTGCTATCTCAAAATGCAGTGTTAGGACCTGAACTAGAAAACTGCACAAAAATTTCTTAGCGCTATCTTATCTTATCTATTTATTGTTATTACAAATATAACTTACTTCTGTGCATTGCAAAGGAATTATAGAGGGTACCGCGGACAAAGGATAACTCAGTTATAACATGGACATCATGACCATTTTATGTGTAGCTAATTAAATCACTTTACTAACCTCGAACCATTGCCACTACAACTTGATAATCACTGTTAGAAAATCACGAAACACCATAGAACAAGTCTTCAACTTCAAACAAACAAACTAGACTGGCTCGAGTTACCAATATTTTAATCAGACCTTGTCATATTAGGATTGCCGAAAATTATCATGTGATTTGTTTGATTGATGTCATGTTATCATTTTAAAACCGTATTTAGAATAATCTGCATAATAAAACGTATAATTTTAACCACTAAATTAAGAATTTCAGTAACAAATATTGGTAATTCATTCGATTACTTCGAAAATGTCAGACTCGAGACTGAGTGAGTACATAGATTTTAGATTGTCTGTAGAAAATGGACGCTCGTTTTTTTCTAAGCTGCTTTCTTGTGATTGGCCAATCAAAATCATTTTAGCCAATGAATTTAAAAAAGTACCATAGAGATAGCTTTTTTTTCAGCGTTTGTAAGGCTTATAGCTATTGGCTCTGCGCTATATTCACACCACAGCGGTAAACTTAAAATGGGGTAAAGTCGTCGGTAAAGTCAAGACATCCATCCCTACTGCTTAGAGCCTTTGACTATATACCCAATGGACCCGCCTCGCATGATCATTCTCTTCTGTCAAGGTAGTGGATTATAAAATCTACCACGTTTCTAAAAACCGTTTACGGAATCGATTTTTAGAATTAGAATCGTATTCGCTCAGTACGGTTGTCATCAATGCTTCGTGCAAATAAAAAATGCCATCTTGTGCAAATTATGTGTGCAAAAAAAATATATAGCATCTCAAATTTAGAAAAAGATAGATTTACTTTACATTATAAAAGTATTAAAAATGTAATAATTACGTTATTTCTATTAAAACTGTGTAATACTATATACTAGTAAGGATCGAGAACTTTACTGATTCAATAATCGAGTATGAAATAATTCAATTATGAGACTAGCAAATTTTTTTTACTAACAATTTACAACACGTGTGGACAGTATAATTGACAAAGCATTGGCCTTATTAACCTGTTTGCCAAATAAGACTAATACCAAATATGCAATATTGGCTGCCATGGGTGGATGGTAGTATTTGCCTGTATTTGTATGTTTACTTGGGCGTCATATATTTTGCCAAATACAACCAACACCCAATAGCGAACACAAATAGTCATGTGAAGTGCCACCATAAGTTCCACACAGCAGCTCGGCTTCAACGCTGCAGTGATTGCCCCTTCCGTGATTCCGTACCGCAATCAATACCATTTAGTACCTCCGTGTCAGCAGTTTAATAAGGATGAGATCTTGCATAATTCAATACCGAGGCTTTCAAGTACCAGTATGTAAAAATACCAGGGTCTAAAACAAAGTATCAAAATACTTGAAAGTTTTCGGGGGGTTAATAATACTTACATAGCAAAACGATTCATCTCGTCTTACAAAGCCCTAGTTTTACATTATAGTTAAGTAAATACGTTATGGATGAGATATAATTGCTTATTTCAATATCGGGGCCTTCAAGTACGAGTATGTAATAGTAGGGTCTTAAACCAAATATCAAAATACTTGAAAGTATTTGGCTGCAGCCCTTTTTGTATTTTTAATTTGTAATAATTTGTAATTTTTATATTTAATGCATTTTTCGTAAGTTTTGAGAACAACGAGATTAGTAATACCTACTAGATTTTTATTGCAAACAGTATACGAACGCATCCAAATTGAACTCACATTTTTGCTTCCTGGTAAGGGAACATGGAATGAAAAAAATCAGGAGCTAAAAAAAAGCTCATTCGACATCATATATCCCTAGATAAAAATTATAATGAAAAATGTAACTTTTGCACCAAAAATGTTACTTTTCAGGAAGCCAGTTGAATGAGTGAATGAGATAATTGAGATAATATCGCATTCACTCATTCCTCTTAGCAATAAACAAAGGCTAGAGACGTATTTTAGGGATGAGACGTATTTACTTTATTAGTTTTTAAAACCGGGGCTTTGCGTCGAAGTAGGGCGCCCTGGTATGTGCGAACAAAACTTGCAAGTACCTATAAAGTATTTTTTACTAGTTCCACGCACAGACTACTAAGAGCTACTAGTATGTTCCACGCGCGCGGACAAAATTATCACCAGACCGCCACGTACAACTATATTATTATACTCTTTGGTCACGCCGCCGCCGTGCGCGCGCGTCTTAAAAAATACTCGCATTAGTGTTGCCAGGGCCCTTGAGTCAAAAGTAGCTTGCTACTAATATCAAATCTGTGGTCGAAAGTTACGTTTCGTTTCCTCTCTATTATCTGTGGTTTCCTGGTCGCGACCGACTTGTGCGCAAAGTCTAAGTAAACGATTTAAAAACTTGGATGTAAAATTCTTTTTAGACATGAATGAGAAAAAGCCATGCTACATTTGGGATGAAAAATTAATTGAAGATTGTGATCGATTACCAGCAGTTACAGGAAGGGTACCAGTTTAATTAAGATATATTTATAAAGTTTCAATATAATCAACCCATAATAAGTCCCACTGCTGGGCACGGTATAGTCCACCACGCTAGCCTAATGCGGGTTGGCACTGTTGGCAGACTTCACATGCCGTCGAGAAAATCTCTCAGACGTGCAGGTTTCCTCAGGATGTTTTCCTTCACCGTTTTTACGCACATAACTTCGAAAAGTCCGAGGTGCATGCCTTGGATTTGAACTCGAGACCTTTGACTTGGCAGTCCAATGACATATTACTAGACCATCATGGCACAGTTTCATACTAAGTGTCATTTATATATTTTTAGGCCAGTATGGTCCATGATTTAATAGAGGCTTATCATCTCTTGGATCAAATCACAGTTGTGAGATCATCAATGGCTACATACCAGGATATGAAGGAGTTCCACTCTGAGCTGTATCTTGACCATTTGAAACGATTTACTGAAGTTGATGATGACTATATGACTGGCACTCAAGATGAGGAGTATGGCATTGGTAAGCAATAAGACTAGGTACATTACTAAACTTACAGCTTGATAGAAAGATTTTATATCATCAAGTTTCTATGCTTTCCTTTACCTGACAAATTTTTTACTGGGAATATTGAGGTTTAATTCTCTTGAAGTTACGCATTACTACTGTTTGCTCTCTTTTGCCCGCCAGGTCATGGGGGTTGAATTTGATCAAGATCTAGTTATGTTGATGTAAATTATAATCTTATAATGGAAAATATAAAGTTACATAAAAGATAGATTATAGATAAGGTGGCATAGTACATTGAACTAACTACAAAGTAAGTTATGTTGTTTGAGAAGACAAGTTACTTGCTTTTCAATAGATGTATCACCATTAAGACCTAAGTTCAGAAAGTGAAGGCAAATTTTTAAAATGGCAGACGGGACTTGCTGTGGCTTAGTGGTCATAGCTTCTGGTGTATCTAACCAGAAGACGCAGGTTCGAACCATCCTGCGAGTCAAATTTTTCCTTCACCATAATAACTATAATCTTGGCATGAAAGATGCAAAAAAATCACAAAAAGATACTAAAATATCTTTACAGGATTTCTGATTATTTTTGCTTATGTGAATTTTGTGACTGTCCTAGAATTGTTATTTAATGTTGTTAGTTATGGTTGTAGGATATGACTGTCCCCCTGTGTCCAACATGTTTGAGATGGTGTCTTCAATAGCCGGAGGCTCCATAACTGCAGCCAGATGTCTGCTGCTGGGTATTACTGATATTGCCATTAACTGGTGTGGTGGCTGGCACCATGCACATAGGTACTTATTTTCATAAAGAGTATACTTCTAGAAGTGATCTACAACATCTATTCTAACTTGCTGTTGCACATGGTTTTACTCACATCCCAAATAACTTTTCAAAACCAGGTATAGTTCACTCATTACAACTTAACCCAAAATTAACGGAGAGGGGGAAGTGAAGAAGGATTAGCATACATAAACATTAAACATACCATCACGCCTATATTCCCCGAAGGGTTAGGCAGAGGCGTACTAATGTACACCCACAGTTCGCCGGTATGTTTAGGTCCCATGTAATAGGGGGCGAGCCTATTGCCATTAACCGGGCACAAATTCCTAACTTCGAGCTGCTACTGGGAATTTCATAGAAAAACCCAATAACACTTTGCTCGACCTGGGAATCGAACCCAGGACCTATAGCGTAGCAGTCGCACTCAGGACCACTTAGCTAATGAGGCAGTTAGCATACAAAACTTAACTACGGCAGGATTAGCATACAAAATGTACTAAAAATTGACTACGGCGCTATCCACCATTTTGCTTCAAGTTATTTTGCGCCAGCATTAGTATATGTCTTTCTCCAAGGTACAATCTATCTCTATGTCAAAATTCACCATAATTGGTCAGACATTTAGACATGAAAAGGTATAACAGAGATAATTGCATATTTATATGGATTATGAAAAAGGAATGTTGTGGCTGCTTAATTGCCTTGTTAGTCTAGTGGTCCTAAGCAACCATTGCTATGCTAGAGGTTCTGGGTTTGATATCCAGGTTGAGCAATGTGTAATTGGTTATTCTATGAAATTCTCAGTAGCAGCTCATAGTTTGGGATTTGTCAGAAGTTAATGCCAATGGGCTCACCACCTGTTGTTACATGGGACCTAAATATACTGGCAAACTGTGGGATTAGTAAACCTCTGCCTAATCTTTCAGGGGATATGGGTTTGATGGTATGTTATGTGTTCATGAATGTTGTATTTCAACATAAAAGTGGTTGGTATTCCCGTATTAAAGGCTTTGATTGTCTAAAATAATAATGACTTACGGATTAATATTTGAATGTCTGCTGTAAATATTGATAAGTATAATTCTGTAGCAAACAGTCCCATAATTTATTAGATTTTCTATTTGTTTTGATATTTTTCGTAAAAAAAAATTGTTTCAGGTCTAAAGCAGAAGGTTTTTGTTATGTGAATGACATAGTTATAGCTATTGAAAAGTTAAAGAAAAAGTTTGCCAAAATATTGTACATAGATTTGGATATACATCATGGTAATTTTTTTGACCCTGGCTGTACAGTATTTAATATCAATCCTATTAGGCAAACAGTGAGGAGAATTATTCAAGAATTTTCATAATGGCAATTACAGATCATTACAGTTGGCGCAAAATAACTTGATCCAAAATGGCGGATGCGCAGTAGTCGATTTTTAGTACATTTTGCTCGCAAATGTACTGCGCAAACTTTCCCCCTCTCCGTTAGTTTTGGGTCAACTTATTTTGCGCCAACTGTAATGATCTTTTCAATTATCCATAGATAGGATGATTGCTAATATGTATAAATTTTTTAGTTGAGCTAACATAATTATATTCTTCTAATTCATGAAGTACATGATATTTTTAGGTAATGGAGTCCAAGATGCCTACAGGCTAAATAAATCAGTATTTGTTCTATCCTTCCATAAATTTGAGCCCGGCTTCTTTCCCGGCACCGGAGGGATAGACGACATTGGAGCACAGCATGGTAGAGGATACAGCTGCAACTTCCCCTTGCATGCAGCTTGCTCTGATGATACCATGGAATATTGTTTTGAAAAGTATGGTAAAACTTGAGAGATTCTGATACGATTAAAGAGATCCACATGCTATAATATTATTAGAATTAACTTGAACTTAATACCTAGAGTTATCAACTGTTTGCAGTTTAGGTGCTAAGTGTTAAATAGTGTTATGTGCGAAACCGTTTCGGAATTCTTTGGCGAAAACAAAAAATCGACCAAATCAATGGCACCGACTTCCAAAACTGTTACGGATAAAACATTATTTTTTTGTTTCTGAAGGCGGTTTTACTTGTTATCGCCTTACTACTGCTTAATTAATATACATTACAACGATTACGATACAACTTTTTTTTTATGGGATAGGTGAGCCAACGAGCAGACGGATCACCTGATGGTAAGCGATAACCGCCGCCCATGGACACCTGCAACACCAGAGGAGTCACAAGTGCGTTGCCCGCCTTTAAAAGGATTCGGACCTCACTCACTCGGCGAAACACAAAGCAAGCGTTGTTTCATGCCGATTTTCTGTGAGGCCGTGGTATCACTCCGGTCGAGGTGGCCCATTCGTGCTGAAGCATAGCTCTCCCACGTAAAGTACTCACTACCTTTTATTTTATTTTAGTATAATTCCTACCCTCTCTCGTCCGGCTACGGCAACCTCCCGTTTTGTAACTGTGTTGACCCAACGTATCATCCCATCAACAATTTTCCGACTACTGTTTTCAGAGTGTTCACCTTGGTGTATGACTACTTCAAGCCCGATGCAATAGTAATGCAGTGCGGCGCGGATGCATTGGCACATGACCCGAACGGCGGCGCGAACCTCACAGCGCGCAGCTACTGTCGATGTGTGCGCAGTGTGCTTGATAAACGGAAACCTACCTTAATGTTGGGGGGCGGTAGGATTTATGTTTTTTCAGTTCACAAAAAAAACACGTAACTACATAATATGTCATGGTAAATCTATAATATAAAAATTAATCGCCAAATGTGTTGCTAAGCGAAAATCTCGAGAGCAGCTGAACCGATTTCGCTAATTCTGTTTTTATAATATTCCTTGAAGTACAAGGATGGTTCTTACGGAGAAAATTTTAAAAAATTGTCTGAAAAAGTCTAAAAAACATACTTTTCTATATTCCCATACAAAAGATTCGTAATAATGCTTAAAAGTCAATTTGGGAAGGCAAAACAATTGAGTGACGTTATAATAGTTTCAGAATCGACTGTTAGGCGGTACGAAGTTCGTCGGGTCAGCTAGTCCTTAATAAAACTTTATTTATACCGACACTATTGAATGAGGAAATCCTGTAATGATAGTTTTGATGCTGATAAAACTATCATTACAGGCATTATACAACTGCCTCAATAGCCAAGTGGTCCTGACCGCGACTGCTACGCTAGAGGTCCTGGGTTCGATTCCCAGGTCGAGCAAAGTGTTATTGGGTTTTTCTATGAAATTACCAGTAGCAGCTCGGAGTTAGGAATTTGTGCCCGGTTAATGGCAATAGGCTCGCCCCCTATTACATGGGACCTAAACATACCGGCGAACTGTGGGTGTACATTAGTACGCCTCTGCCTAACCCTTCGAGGAATACAGGCGTGATGATATGTTATGTTGATGCTAATAAATAAATAAATAAATGTACAGTGACATCATCGTCATGGTGAATATATTTTCTACTTTAGTGAGCCCAGAAGCACTTTTTGCTGGTCTGCGCATGCGGATGCTACAGTAATAATCTTTTCCTTTTATTGGAATGTTCCATTAGTTGCCACTTCAGGCTAATCATACACCTGAGCCCATTCAAATTTCGATTGGTTTTTCGCAATTTGTAGATCTATAGCATATTATATATTCATGGCGGTAGTTATTGCGACATTAACTATACAATATTCACAACTAAGAATTAAAACCTTTCCATTAAACATCATTATGTAGTGTGTCATGTACCTAAATCGTCAATTTTGGCTTCTGGCAGTTTTTGCTATGATAAGGATTCCTAAAAGCAAAATGTTCTCATTTGTAAATATTAATAGTTAATGACCATGAATTTCACATGTTACAGACCTAAAAATTGCAAAAAATCGAAATTTCAATTTCAATCTACTAATTCAAATATAAGTCGATCAAACTTTAAATTCTGTAATTACCGCTTGAGCGCTAGTTTGAAGTACGTAATGTTTTTATTTTTGTCTAGGCGGATATAAACATGCAAACGCGGCACGTCTGTGGACGTCACTTACAGCTTTGGTTGCTGGAATAGAGTTGGATGAACAGATACCGGAACACAGTCACTGGCCGCAGTACGGAACCAATTATACCATAGCTGTGGACCGTACATTAACCAAAGATGGCAATACCAAAAGTTACATAGAGAACTGTATCAACAAAATAAATGGTAAGGTTTTTAATATTGATTTATTCAAAGGGCTCTCTGTAAAGTAGAGAGATGGTGTGAGGAGAATCACCCTGACCTTCAAGATCGATTCATGGCTGATCATGATCGCTGCCCGGACTCTAAATGAGCTGGGAACGTGAAACAAGGTCTGTCTTGTTTGGTCAAGGTCTCCCTGTATGCAAGCGCTCGCG
Organism: Acronicta leporina; assembly: GCA_947256265.1. Lineage (NCBI taxonomy): Eukaryota > Metazoa > Arthropoda > Insecta > Lepidoptera > Noctuidae > Acronicta > Acronicta leporina. The sequence continues at coordinate 7,948,571 of OX366531.1, forward strand.
ATTTTCGTGCCCAAATTGCCGCAATTACCCAGAAATCTAGCTATAAAAACCTATTATGGTTGGATGGTTTTTAAAATGTGATAAAACATCGCAGGCCATAATGTGCTTGGCATCCGGTGACGTGATAATGTAATAAATTTCAGGTTCTCGTAAAAAAAAAATGTATTTGAAAACGGCTACATAAACAGATCTATATAAACGGATCTCGATAATGAACAATACCTTCATGGTATTCTTTGGTTCATCAACGTGGGACAGGTTTTCTAAACCAAGTCTTAAACATAATATGCTTAGCTCAGTGAAAAATATGGAATATTAGAATAATAAAAACTTTTTGCAGGTAATTTAGTGCAAACCTTAGGTCGTTCTGGTACTGCTGAACCAGAAGCAAAAAAAAGGAAGACTCATTTGGCGTGTAACAGTCAACAACAAACGCTTAAAGGGGTTGGTACAGAAAAATGGGGTAAAAGGAAAAATAATTATGCTGTTCAAGAAGAGCAAATATTGGCTTCTGATCAGAAAATAAGTAAGGAATGTAATCCTACTGACGTTGCAGATGTTTATGAATTTGTTGATTAGAAATAATAAAAACTATTTTACAGCAATTATATACTTTTATTCAAAAAATGAAACAAAAATATTTCGAAAAAAATATATATTTAAAGTTCGCACTAAACTGTTCAGCACGCAGTAGGTAAGTTACCAAGTAACATTGACATGTTATGCGGAGTTTGCACATTAAACGGAGTTATAATATAGTCCCGTGGACGATTTATCTTAAATTATGCTGATTCAACCAAGACTTGTTGGGCACAGGGAGGCCCAATTAACACATTCATTAGCTTGATACAAAACTAATATAATTGTGAACCGAACAATAAACTTCAGATGACAAGTAATTTCACGACATTTACGATAACATAGTTTTAAATAAAAAAGGCACCCTAATGACATACAACAACTGAATTTATAGACAAAATATTTTGTTCAAAAGAATAACATCTCGTAGCTTGGGGTCTGATAACAAAGGTCTTTCATTTATTTACATAGCATTAGTTTACATAGACAAAAGCTACCTGTCTTTAGGCACAACATAAGCAGATAAATTCCCAACTTAATACTAAATTTATAAAGCCCGGTACCGTACGCATTACGAACACGAACATACGGCTCGTACGTGTGGACATAAATTAGTAAAGCGAACACTAATATCGTTTCACTGGAAATTGTGCTATACCGTCCCGGTGCCCCGCTTTCTGAATTGGCTTTTGGAAGTGGTCAGTATGAACAATGAATTGCATCAATTTTCTCTAAACAACGAAATTAGATCGCCACGAAAACAGTGTTTGTTATTTGTTAGTTGAACTTCTATCCAACTGTTCCTGTCTGATCATGTACCTATGTACATGATCAGACAGGCTTCACGGAAAAATTTAAATGCTTAACTGTGTTTAGCTATCTAAACACAGTTAAGCATTTAAAATTTTCCGATTTCAATTATTTAACTCTCTTTATAAGTGCTTATGTTTGTATTGCAAGCAAGGTGATTCAAAAGCCAGTGTAAAATCAAATGCAAAATTAGATTGAATCTACAGCAATGGAATTTGGTCCAATTTTGGTAAGATGTAGTGCATTCCAACTGATTCAGAAGATCTTACAAATACTGTTTTGGAAAAATAAATGCATTCTTAATAACTTACTCACATATAGCTACAAATAGCACGGCTTAACTCCACTGCTGCAAATTCAAGCTAAAAACGATTAAATTAGCTATTTTAGTCTGTGGGCCGCTTTTCACTATGCTTTTTAGTGAATTCTTCTGCATTCTTTGAAAACTTCTTTCTGTCTTTAAGGAACTCTTCTGCGAGTTCTGCACGCAATGGGTGCTCCGGCTCAGGATCATTGACAAGGGCCACTAGTGCTTGAATAACTGGAGATATAGAAATAGATGACCAGTCAAGTAAAGTTTATAGAAAATTGTGTGTAATTGAGACCAACTTGTAATTGACTACATGAACCTAAATGTAATTTACAAATGATTAGTACATTTTTTTATATTTAAATTATCCAACTTTAAAAAAGCTCATATTCACTTTTTTTCATGCTGCATCTAGGAAGGTGACGGTCTATGTCCAGAAATTATTAAAAGGGAAAAAAATCTACTTTAGTGTTTATTACACTCAAGAAATATAGACATACCTTGATCAGTCTTTGTAGCTGGCTTCCAGTTCTCAGCACTGATGATTGGCAAGCACACCTGGCCTTTCTCATCAATATTTGGATGATAAATCTTAGTTTTGAAACTAATCTTAGGAGGTTTGAATGGATATTCGGCAGGGAAGTTAATCTCAATACGAAATGCACCCTTGTTGTAAGGAGGATTATCCTGGAAAAATAAGGTACTAATTTAAAAAATATGGCTGGCATTATTGGAATATCTTTTACAGTTTTGATAATATAACTGATAAATGGTAAATGATATTTATTTCTGTAAATAGATAAAGACACTTTAACAAGTCAATGTTTTATATTTTTTTGAACTAGATGGCGCCGGCATTTCCTAACTGACGACCTCCGAGAAGAAACACAGAAACAAACTCAGAGAATCATGGTCTCTTTTTTTTTTTTAAAGTCCAGACAATAATAGTAGATATTACAAGAATAATATTGTTATATATTATGCGAGTGTTACGATGTAGGGCAATATCTGGACAGGCCTTTTGAAGAAATAGCCATAGCCAGAAAGTGTCCTAACTGATGGCATGCATACATCAGGCATTGTGTAGCTCAACCATTATTTAGGGAGCTCAATGAACTGTGGCACGACAATACCAGATCAGCAAGACATTTGCGTAAATGGTCATGTAAAATACTCAACGCTGTCAGAAAACGTTAATATACATTTAAAAGTAGCCTACACAGTACTCACATTTACATTGATACCTAACAAATACAGAAATTTAAATTAAAACATAATAAATGAATTGAATGTCAAACTGCCTCATTAGCCAAGGGGTCCTGAGCGCGACTGCTACGCTAGAGGCCCTGGGTTCGATTCCCAGGTCGAGCAGTGTTATTGGGTTTTTCTATAAAATTCCCAGTAGCAGCTCGGAGTTAGGAATTTGTGCCCGGTTAATGGCAATAGGCTCGCCCCCTATCACATGGGACCTAAACATACCGGCGAACTGTGGGTGTACCTTAGTACACCTCTGCCTAACCCTTCGGGGAATACAGGCGTGATGGTATGTATGAATGTCAAATGTCAGATACATCGAAATATCCTGGGCATAACACCTGTGCATGTCTAAAGCTAGCCTTTCCAAACAGCTGTTGGAAGCATTCATGTCATCAGTGCTGGGGCCTAGGGGTCCTAGGGGCCCAGCCAGCCTAGGAGCCTCAGGCCCAATGGCAGGACCTACAAGACCTAAGCTACCAAAAGCCTGGCTTGAAGGGGCCCCAAATACCAAGTGCCTAGGGGCCCTGGCCTGCATGTCATGTGAATGAATTGGTGTTGTTGACACTAATGTGTACTGTTGTGTGTATGAACCACTGACTTTCACCATGACCTGCACTTTCAGACATCTGTTCTTAATTAATGTGGAAGTACAAACTTGAGCCACAACACACACAGAACCTATTGTGAGAGATAATAATCATATCCAATAAATCTTTTGATAAAAAATAAGTATACCTAGCTCATTAATTCTACAATTGTGAGTCACTATAATTATACCTACATGATTGTATTCTCTATAAAAGGCACAATACTTTCAAATTTTACAACATAAAAATCATCCACTTCAGATTTATCATTGCGAGAAACAAGGCTAACATAATAATATATGCATAGTATGATAGCAACTCTACAAGAAAAGTACATGAGAAACAAGTACACAATACTTACAGGAACAATTAATCCCTGCCATGTCAGAATATTAGACTCATCCACTTGTATGTCCCTGAAGGACTTTAGGCCTGATTGCCTGATGTCATTTAGTTCCTAAAACAGAAAAAGCTGATTGATTGATGATGAAAATTTTATAATCACAAAAATGTACATGGCAAGTAGGTAGATAGGATAAGGAAAAAACAAGTTCATGTAATTAATTTTCTCCAGGAGATATGTAGTACTGTTTATCAGTACTTTTGGAATCCACAGGATCAGGTTGACCTATTTTATTTAAATAGCGATAAGCAGATTACCATTCAACTTTTCTCCTACTTACATATTTATAGGTCAACAATTTGATCAGGAAATCGGAATCGCCTTCAATTTTACAAAGTATTCATGAAATAGGTCTTTGTGGTCTACTACTTTAGAGTTTAATTTCTGCAACTAGTAGAATATGTAGCTAATTGCTTATTACCGATCAACGAATGAACCTACTGATTAATTTTATTATCAGCCAAAACAATGATGAGGAAATAGCTCACTCAAAAATGATGTCTCACCTTCTGAAGTCTCCTCGTTGCAGCCATTGTATTGGAATCTGTCAAACTCCCAACTTAAGATCAGATTTCTTGAAAAACTTAAGTTTATGTTTTATATACAGGTCCACACAAACACCATAATTATACGTTAAAAACAAATTATACGAGATTACTCGCAAAATGCTGAAATATTATCTGCAAAATGCGACTAACACCAACAAAATTTCCCCTCGTTACGTTATGTTAGCGCACTCTGAAAAAGAAATATCAATTACCAAAATGTGAAAAATTAACTTCAATTTGCTGGGTGCGTTAAAAAAAATGATATACTCAGTTTCTACGTAATATCTTAATAATTAAACACTAAAATTATTTTAGACAAATGTAATTAAAGGCTAAAATTAATGTTAATAATTGGCGATAATAATGGAACAAAACGCAATTTAAAATGTATAAGATAGCACCCTCTAGTGGCGGTAACATCAATACTTCTAATCATCGGTACCTAAGATTGTCACTCCACGGGTGGCGCTACTCATAAAATACAGTCCTAAGTCAATTATATAGATGTCATTGAAGTAGAGATACAGTACAGTAGGTACACAGCATAGAGGAAAGTAATATATGTACACAGAGTACAAGAGTGACCGCGGTGGGCGCCCCGTGCACTCGCGCTCTTCCATCTTCTCATAGTGATACCTTATGCCTCCTCTACACAATCGGCCATGATGGGCGATTACACGCGAGCACGATCGTGTAGAAGGGCTACTTGCCTGTAGTCGCCCATCATCGTCATAATTGCGGCGATCGGCGACTTGTCGGTTTTTCGGGCACGCATCAAAGGGAATCGCTTGTAGTTGAATGCGCGTGTCCACACGATCGCCATTCGCCGATCATTGAGATCATTCATTCACCGGAAGACAGCGAGCCGTACGGACGTCGCGTTGTTTTTTTGTTTATAATAAAAAAATAGGAAAATAAAAAATCTATATCTATACTAACATATAAAGCTGAAGAGTTTGTTTTTTTGCTTGAACTCGCTAATCTCAGGAACTACTGGTCTGATTTGAAAAATTCTTTCAATGTTAGATAGCCCATTTATTGAGGAAGGCTACAGGCTATAGATCATCACGCTACGCTGACGAAGTCGCGGGCAGAAGCTAGTCAAAAATATAATTATTTTTAAATAATTTCTTCTTCTTCCATTTTTTTTAACACCTTTTCGTTCAACTACATTGATAAAATGATTGTATAGGTACGGAAATTAAATTCATGGTAGCTGCAGCTATAACCTCCACGTCCAACTATAAGGCTTGCCGCTCAATAAATGATCACGGACGATCGTGTGGATGCTTGCACAATGATCGTGACGATTACCTTGCCGATCATAGACGATCAAGGAGTGCCGATCATGGCCGATGGTGTAGAGGAGGCATTTTAATGGATTGTGCGCACTTGACTCGTGCGACTTGCGCCTATGTTCAGCCCGGCCAAAAAGATTGGAGAGTACAGTACTCTCCGCGCATAACACATCTTATGGGAAGATGGAAGAACGCGTGTGCACAGGGGCGCCCACCGCGGTCACCCATCGCGCCCATCGCGCTACCTCCTTCCCGCTCGCGTCCTTGCAACTGTGTGAGTCAGTGTTGCCAGGGCCCTGAGTCGAAAGTTACGTTTCGTTTCCTGAAAAGTAACATTTTTGGTGCAAAAGTTACATTTTGGGATCTATGATGTCGAATGAGCTTTTTTTTTTTTAGCTCCTGATTTTTTCGTTTCTTAAAAATGTGAGTTCAATTTGGATGCGTTCGTGTACTGTTTGCAATAAAATAAAAATCTAGTATTACTTATCTCGTTGTTCTCAAAAGTTACGAAAAATGCCTTAAATATAAAAATTACTTACGTGTTACGCGAGGGGGTCAAAAGTTACGAAAAATGTAAGAAATGTTACCATCTGGCAACACTGGACGCAGGTTCGAATCCTGCCTGCGAGTCGAATTTTTCCTTCACTAAATAACTTTATAAAATTAGCATGGAAAATGCAAAAAAATCACAAAAAGTTAGTTATCAGGTATGGTAGCATCGTATGACATAGAACTAACCGTAAGGTAAGTCATGTCGGTTGAGAGGCAAAGTAACTTGCCTTTCAATAGATGTTACTGACGTCACCTTTAAGACGTAAGTTCAGAATGTGAAGGCAAATTTCGACATGGCAGGTGGGACTCGCGGTGGCTTAGTGGTCAAAGCGTCTGGCGTACCTAGCCAGAAGACGCAGGTTCGAATCCTGCCTGCGAGTCGAATTTTTCCTTCACTAAATAACTTTATAAAATTAGCATGGAAAATGCAAAAAAAAATCACAAAAAGTTAGTTATCAGGTATGGTAGCATCGTACGACATAGAACTAACCGTAAGGTAAGTCATGTCGGTTGAGAGGCAAAGTAACTTGCCTTTCAATAGATGTTACTGACGTCACCTTTAAGACGTAAGTTCAGAATGTGAAGGCAAATTTCGACATGGCAGGTGGGACTCGCGGTGGCTTAGTGGTCATAGCGTCTGGCGTACCTAGCCAGAAGACGCAGGTTCGAATCCTGCCTGCGAGTCGAATTTTTCCTTCACTAAATAACTTTATAAAATCTAGAATGTGTTATAGATCTACAAATTGCGAAAAACCAATTGTAATTTGAATTTGGCGGGCTCAGGTGAACGATATGTGTAACGATGTTATAATATAGGATTATTCACATTTATTTTTGACGTAAATAGTAAGTAATGGGTTACATAATAAATGTAATGTGTTTAAAAAAATTGTAATGCAAGTGATCTGAGATATTTTCTTTATTATAAAACGACAGTATATTATTATTGTAGGGAGACTATTTAAAACATTCAGAATGTAACTGAAGCTGTCATTTTCAGATATTTTGTTTAGGTATGCATATAATACGTACATCAATCACATAGGTATGTTCAAAATACTTTAGTTACATTCAAAATTTAGTATGTCTAACCTACAAAATATATTCTCCAAAGAACCAAATATTTTCCTTACAATTTTTAATATTTTAGTTTTTTGCGTACATAATATATAATTATGTATGATACCAATTGGATTATTGTGACAAATAATAACTTCGACCGGTAGATTTTTACCTTTGTCTACTAAATTTTCGGAAATATGTTTGAACACCCAGTTATCGACCACTGGGTCGTTGCAGATATTTCCAGAAGTTTAATTGACAGTACACCATATGTGTTGTATAAATCAATTCCACTGGTCTTGTTTATATCACGGTGGCGTTGTTAGTCATCCCCGCGCTCATCATCGCGGCGACGGTTGCGCGTGCGCCGGTTCCAGCCCTCCCGCGGGCGCTCGCGCTGGCGGCCCTCCCCGCGCCCGCCTCCACCGCCGCGCTGGAAGAACGAGCCTTGCTTTTCGAAGATACGCTCGTTCGAGTCCACTAGGTTGCCGACCTGTGGGCAGTAAAATAAAATTGTTAAGTTAACCTTTCAAGGAACAATTAGCAGTATCACCATTATTTAATTAATAAATCGATCAGTGATCAGAAAAATCTCTTCAGCTTTATATCGTAACTAGCTTCTGCCCGCGATTTCGTCTACATGGCTTTCAGAATTCAACGTTCAAGGATCAAAGGATGAGTTCGAGGATGAACAAGTCGTTCTGGCGTGAAACAGTAAATAACATCCATACTTTCACTTTTATATTATTAGGATAGTAGGATTCACTACTCAATAACAATAACTTCGTCTGCTTATTATATTTAGAATTGTTTGTTGTTATATTGGGCAGATTTATCATCTTGCAATAGTCTGTTAATTGATGTTAATAATTAGTCTAGTGATCGTAAGCACGACTGCTGAGCTTGTGGTCTTGGGTTCGATTCTCTGACCAAGCAAAGGTTTATTGAGTTTTTGATTTATGGTATTTATGTTGCGTAGCAGGTCGGGGTACTAGTGCCCCCTATTACATGGGACCTGAACATAGCGGCAAAACTTGGGTGTATAGCAGTACACCTCTGCCTATCCTCTTTTTAAGCTATACATATTCAGTGAACATGTTGTATTTTACCTTATCAGCAAGTTGTAGAGCCAACGCTTGCATCCTGGTAGGCTCGGAACGATGTAGAATAGCGCACTCGCTTGGGTCATCGAGCGACGCCAGAAGCTCCTCGTTGATAATCATCTTGGAGACGAGCGAGTGCACGCGCTGGCGCGGCAGCTCAAACATGTCGGCCAGCGAACGTAACGACAGAGAAGCGTACACGTGCGCGTAGGTGAACAAGTACGTGCGGACCGACTCCTCGCGGATCAGACGACCGAGCATGGCGCGCACGTTGTCGGCACCCACCATTAGGTCCCACACCTAGAAAATACACGGGTAATAAAATAATATTATAAGCCTTATAATATTATACTTGACACATGCTTCAAAAACGATTAAGCATTACATACCTTGGCATTCATCTTTTCGTTAACAATGAAGTTGAGACAAGCGCGCCAGTCTCCGCGCCGCATAGCTCGGGCCGCCGCTACAGCGTGTTCCCGCATAGACTCGGGCGGCCCCACCAGCGCCTGCCGCTCACTCGCGCGCAAGTTCTGGTAGAAGGTCTTACTGATCATGCGACGACGAGCATCGAACTCATGGGCGGCCATGTAAGGGATCTCGATCAGCATAGCAGACACCAAATATACGCACTCAAGAAGTTCCAAGTTAATGTGCATGTGGAACGGCATTTGACGTTGCTTTTCGATCTTTTCTTGTTCCTTCGAACGCTCATGTTGACGCTGAGGCAGCAGACCTTGAGCCAGTAACTCCTTCGGTTTACCTGTCATCATCAGCTCAGCAAGGCAACCATGGGCTTCTTTAACATTGCCTCGGCGGAAAGCACACAGTCCCAGATTAGCCATGGTACGATTGTACAGTATCTGAGTGCTGGGGTCTGAATGTTGAACAGTCTCTTGCAAGTGCGACATCAGTAGCAGGTCACGAGCTTGGAACCAGTTATCGTGCAGAGCGTGATGGTAGATATGTGAAAGGATGGCACGAGTCCTAAGTCGGTCAGTTTCGTCGTGAGCATAGATGTATTTGCAAAATTTCTCCATCTTTTTAATGGTTGTTTCCTCACCAGGAGGAAGGTCCTTGCGCACTGCGCGAGGATCAAATTTGTAGTACAGATGATCAATTTTACGCAGATAAGCACGGCATATTTCTTGAGGAGTGCCATCGCGTTCGACCACTTGGCACACGCGGTCAATCAGTGTAGAAACGCGTACTTCGTCCTTCAATCTCTCTACATATTCATTGGAGTGTGGGTCGCACTCTTTGAGCAGTTTGGTGAACTCATCATCAAGACGCTCCAAAGCTGTCAACAAACAACCGCGAACCATGAAAGGCGGCGTGACGAGCTGCTCATTTTCTTCAGTAATGTTTTCGCTTAACTGCATATCTTCATGAGCTAACAGCAGAGTGACCATGTGATCCACATTTTCAACAAGCTTGGACCAGTATTCGGGTTTCATGGCATCGGACACTTTAGGGTTGTAGTCAAATAGAGCGGCGACTGTGGCGGCGCGTAGTTTGAGTTGGAGAGCATCTCCCAGATTGTGGGCCGCAGCGACAGTACGTAACTCATGCAGGAGTTCTAATTGTGCACGACGGTCAGTACGCTTACGACCACGAGCTGCGCTAATTTCACCTAATTTCTTCACAACCAGAGCTGCGTCAATATCGCTGTCCTATTGACGAAATAAACAGGCATTAATAACTAAATTAATGTGGTATACATAGAACTTATACAGTGAGTTTTAACTGACACATTTTCTTACCTTAGCAAACATCTTAGGTTTATCCGAGGTGGCGGCTCCCTTCCTGACAGTCTCCCATTCGCCGCCATCATCGGCCTGGTCTTTCTTGACCTTGCCTATCCTTGCGTCACGCCTGTCTTCACGTCGCTTGGCCTTGCGCCTGTCTCTGTCTTCATCCTCATCTCTCTCGGTGTTTCTCTTCAAGAACCGTTCTCGAATGGTGGTAGCTCCGCGGGTCTCGTCATCGGAGCTGGAACTAGAGTCTGAAGAGCTTGAGCCCCAGTCCATGGAGTCGGAAGACTCGTCATCCTGCGGAGGAGGGCGGCGCGGTGGCTCCGGAGACCGACGGGCTCGCGGCTTCTCCTTGATCTTTTCTTCATCATCAGACTCGTCCGAGGAAGATGTATCTAGAATAGCAATAAATTCTAATTTAATAGATGGGTGGTCCAGAGTGCGACTGCTATGCTAGCTGTCCTGGGTTCGATTCCCATGAGCAGTGTTATTGGGTTTTTCTATGAAATTCCCAGAAGTAGTTTGGAGTTTGGCTTTGGCTTGCCCCCTATTACATGGAACCTAAACATACCGGCGAACTGTGGGCATACATTAATATACCTCTGCCTAACGCTTTGGGGAATACAAGCGTGATGGTATGTTATACTGGCGATCAAGCGTAAGCCTATCAAGAATAAAAAAACAGATGTTATGAACATATTCAATTTGTTGTAACATTTACTAAAAATCTTCAGGTAGGTAATCATTGTTATTAAAAATTAAAAAAAAATTAAGTCAAAAAAAACCGACTTCAAAACTAAAAAAGTAAAAAATAATAAAGATTTAATATTAATTATATTTGCTATTTACTAATAGGTTTGAAGTCGGTGCCAAGCCAATTTAATACTTACGTAGTAACTAGTAAATAATCTGTGTGACAGAATCCTTTTTTTTTTTTCATTATTCTTCGTATTGATTGATCTGCTTATAATATTAAGATTAAATTGCTCTTTATTAGGTTTATTTACGTATCTTAATCATTAGGCGGGCGAAATGCCTTTTCGCCCGCCTGGTGCCTGAAGGCGTCCCCGAATTATAAATAGAAAGTAGGCATTTCATTGTATTAATTTGCTCGTATTCATTTAAGTGATTAAAATATAATAATTTGTTTAAGTCTTGGCACCCACTTCAAACCTATTAGTAAATAGCAAATATAAATAATAGGTAGTATATAATTATTAAATGTTTATTATTTTTTACTCTTTTAGTTTTGAAGTCGGTTTTTTTAACGTAGTTATTTTTATTTAATACTTTTTAGTTTATTGCTGCATTGTCAATTAGCTATAGGTAAACCTACAAAACGTTCTGCGCGCCTTAAAAAATACAGATCTAAAGGAACGGGAAAGCCAATTCTGGGATTTTAAATAAAAAAATGTTCATATAAAAGCTAATGGGCCTACCTGAATCAAATTTTTATGGGACCAATTCGAAACGATTCCGCATCAAACAAAAAAAGAATTACGTAAATCGGTTCAGAAAACTCGGCGAAATCGGTGTACATACATAAAAAGAAATATACGGGCCGAATTGAGAACCTCCTCCTTTTTGCTTTTTGAAATCGGTTAAATATGTAGAAAAATATACACCATCAAAATATTTAAGCCTAGGTTACAAACTGCATAGTTAGTATCAAACAACTATGTAATTAACATTATAAATAGGTCTCTTTTTATACTTTCTTGACCAAAAGAAAATCTAACAATATGATAATATAAAAAAAAATATAGTCAGTACCTTTACGTTCCTCATCATCATCAGGAAGATCAGGGTCCTCGCGGAACTTAGACATCTCAGCATCAAAGTCTTTGGCATATTTCCTTAATTTCTGTCTCAATGACGTTAGTGCCTTGCTGTTTCCTTTCGATAGCGCTTTCCTGCTGTCGCGGTCAGACCACGCTCCAGCGACCCAGTCGTCCAATTCTGCCAGTGCCCTAATGAAGAATCGTGGAGCGACTCCATTTTCTTCTTTCAATACAACGGGTGCGGCACGAGTATAGGCTCTTTGCAGCTCCTCAAAAGAAGCGAGAGCCGAGGAGAAGTCTTTGATCTTGCGATGATTACGTAGAGAATGGATGATAGCCTCCAATTCTTCATAACGCTTCTCCTTCATGGAACGCACGACGCGCTTTGTTTCTTCCTCGTCATCACTGAACTGTAGGGTAAAAAAAAATACATATTGTGTGACCATATAACTTTGGGAAGACAAAAAAATTGATATTGTATAGGCTCAGAATTGACATGATTGTATCATAGTTTTATCCCGCGCATCGTAGATTGGTAACTTCACAAATAGTAAAGAGTGAGGTAGAAGTGGAAGAGTTCCCAAAAGAAGCAGTGAATTTATAAATTGTGGTGTAAGTGTGTGTGCAGTAGAGTGCACCTCATTCTGAAATTTCTCATACCATAATTATTGATTATCAGTTTCATTGTAATTGTTAAATCATAGGTACTGCCTCATTAGCCAAGTGGTCCAGAGCGCGACTGCTACGCTAGAGATCCTGAGTTCGATTCCCAGTTCGAGCAGTGTTATTCGGTTTTTCCATGAAATTTCAGTAGCAGCTCGGAGTTTGTGCCCGGTTAATGGCAATAGGCTCGCCCCCTATTACATGGGACCTAAACATACCGGCGAACTGTGGGTGTACATTAGTACGCCTCTGCCTAAGCCTTCAGGGAATACAGGCGTGATGGTATGTTATGTTATAAATCATAGGTATAAGTAGATAAAGGTACAATTTCGAAGCGGCGGTAGCCTAATGGCTAGGGCGTCGGACTTGCGATCATGTGGTTGCCGGTTCGAACCCCACCCATTGCACTACCGACGTGAACCCACTCGTAACACAAGCGCATTTTAGCTTAGCACGAGCTATAATTCTTCGCGTCATAATTTTATGGAAAACGGATTCCTGAGATAGATAAGTATGACAGTTTTGTTTATTGATAGAATACTTGTTTGCTTACTACTAAAGTAAGGGCAAAAACTAATTCTAAGCAACATGCTGGTTAAAACTAATTTAGACTCGTAAAAATTCAAATCAAATCTTTAGTGTTGATAATGTAAACAATCCTTATAATGATCCAACAAGACCATATTATGTAATAACTACATATTGCTTTAATAACCTAGTTTTCCTGAGCGCAACTGCTATGCTAGAGGTCCTGGGTTCGATTCCCACATCGAGCAGTGTTATTGGCATTTTCTGTTTGAATTCTGAGTAGCAGTTTGGAGTTTGGTTTTTATTACATGGGACCTAAACATACCGGCAAACTGTGGGCGTAATATATTAGTATGCCTCTGCCTAACACTTTGGAGAACTACAAAAAGACAAATTTACATGAGGCAACAAAAAGTAGATCACATTTCTTCAATATATTATTATCGTATTTTAAGATTGTGCTGTAAAATTAAAATCATAAAATTGTTAGTGTATTGACTTTTGACACTTGTAATGTTAATTAAGCCATGTTGTGCACAAGCAGCTGATCCAGGAACAAACTGTTGCGTGTGATTTATTGTGAAACAACCATGTATAGGTTCTGTTTATCAAATATTTTAATGTAAGCATTTCAGACACTGCGATTTTCATATTTTGGTAATGCATAACTCATAAGTGTTGTTTAATACAAGTTTTCAGAGGATTTCTTAAGCAATTATTATGTGACTGATGCTATTCTTTTGGTCTGGAATAAGTATGTTGGCACCCTTTACTTTCTAACTTACTAAAGTATATTTTTTCTACCAACATGCAATTTTATTCATAACTTGCACATGATAGACATAGATAGCTTTGCCTGCATAAATTTTGGCGAATTTTCTCGTGGATTTAAAAAATATATACATACAACCCTTTATCTGACAATAACAAACACAACAAAAAAAGAATAATCTAATTTCATGCAATTGTTTAGAAGTTATGCTTGTACATACATTTTGGCAAATATTTTTTATTTATATTATAAAATAGACACACTGTTGCCCGTGGTTTAACTTATATTCCAACGGGTGTTGACAATAGGGCAGGAGACATCGTGAGTACAAAATAAAAATTATAGCTGATGCAGAGTGCCTTGGCAGTTGCCCACATTGCCTAGTGGATAATCTGGCCCAGATCCTTTCACTTCACCTTGAGCAAAGATGTACTTTATTCAAAGTGAATACAGACTGATAAACAAACTTATGAAATCTTAGATCTTAAATGTGTGATAATAAATTTTAATGCTATGCAATGAATATCTTTTATTTGATTTCAGTGTTATAAACAAACATGGTATTATAAGAATATTTTCTATTTTAAAAAAAGCTTACTAGCATTGTGGGTTGCACATATTACTATTATATTATAGTATTCTTGTTAACCCCTCATGCTAAGCTAAATGCTTGTGTTACAAGTGGATTAACATTGGTATTGGTGGGTATCGAACTGACAACCACATGATCGCAAGTCCAACACCCTACTTTTTTTTACCGACGCTTTTATATACATTTAGTATATATATTATTTATTAGTAATGGTAATATAGTGACGCAGTAGGTATAAAGGATTAAAAACAAAATATACTTACACAATCTAAATAAGATTCAAGTAGTGAGAAATTATCATAAATGTTATTTTGAAAATTGTGACTTATTGTGAATATATATGCTTGTGTTATCATATCATTGTCATGTTAAGCATCCAAGTGAAAGAAGCAATAGTGTCACACAGTAGGTATACAATATGGGATGTGGGTTGAATTGTAAACTTTAATATAATTCTAGCTTATCCATAAACATACCGTGTAGACGGGTGCGGGGGCGCGTACTACTGGCTCGTCCTCGCTGGAGCTCTCGGACTCAGAGTCCGTACCCGTCGCAAAGAAACGACTCATGATTGTGTAGTCTTATTTAATTCACCTACAACACAATACAGAACGATTAATAAGGCTGCCGTATTACTGCGAAGACATTATTCATCCAGTTAGTACACTCGTATTATCAATAATCTCCTAAGTCATGAAGAAATATGCAACATCAAAGGTTGACTATAAATTGTCCGGGTGGGTGAGGTTATGACTTTCACATTAGAAGCAATAACAAAAGTGGTTTCAGCTCACCTTCTACAAAAACCACTATAGACTTTATTTTCAACAACGTATGATGGTGCACAAATCATGAAAGAACTTTTTAAATTGTTCTAAAAGAAACTCCAACCTGCCCACGACGCACACACTGCACACGTCAAGTCAAAAAGACAGCAAAGCAGTGTTGCCAACTCACTTGCCAAGATTAATGCTAAATATTTTTAAAATATGCCAAAAAAAAAACAAAATTATATCGAGGATTACAGAAAGGAATGCCAAAACAACAGTTTACCGAATTTTTTCATTTTAATTAAATTAAACATCAATAGGTACTTATCGTCGTCAATAATTGTTATGCTTCCATTCTCTGGTGAAGATAAAGGTTGAGCTGATGACGTCTGTGGATGCAGACGAGATGGGATTTTACCCGGTAAATAGCTTTAGTCAAAGTTAAGAAGGTGGGTATTTATTTATTCGAAGATCTAAATTATTAAACATTATGAGAGATGACAGTCCCAATGTTCATCATGAGGTTCATCATCATCATTCATCGATAACGGAGGAATAAATTGCAATTTTTGACTGTTTTGACGACCTCTGTGGTTTAGTGGTTCGAGTACCGGACTGCTGACAATGAGGTCTTGGGTTCGATTCCCACAGGACACAAATATTTATGTGATGAATATAAGTATTTGTGTTGGTCTGGGTGTTTCTTATGTATTATAAGTATGTATTTACAAAAAAAAAGTATTTAAGTATTATATCCATTGTCTAGTACCCATAGTACAAGCTCTGCTTAGTTTGGGACTACAGTCTATCCCAGTTAACTTGTCTTTTTTGGTAAACAAATATGGCGTCCTAGTAACCAGAGACAACTGATAGTGGTTAGATAATGTTGGGAAATCATGAATGAATGACTGAACTAAATACTCTTAGCCAAGACTATTGAAGAAGGATTCTCACCTTGACGAGTACTCATTTGTTTTTTAATTTTAAATATGAAGTGAATGTGTGAAGTGAATATGAAGAAATAAAACGACAACTGCAAAACATTAATTTATTAGTAGTTCCTCTGAAATACACGTGTCAGAATCTTTCGTCAGAAAATTCCGACACATGTATTATGAACCTCTGGTTCGGTGCATCTGATGCAGTATCATTGTACCCGATAGAGTAAACCCACCCCCACCAGGTGCCCGACAAGGCAGTCCACAAGGACTTTCAATTAGCTTGCCCACCTCGACGAGCAGCACTAGGATAGGAATGCCTACGGAGAATCTGCAGGGCGTCCCGGCTTCGCAAAGGTTCTGCTTCCCCGTTTTCCATCGGAGTGGAATTGGCCCCTCGTGCGCTAAGGAACTCCCTCAATCGAGGCCCGAGAGCCGCCAAGGCCGGGCGACCCACTCTTTGCCATGCAAGCCGTCGGGTCCTGGAGCAGTATTTCTGGCCTTGAGACTTCAACCACCACTCATTTCTACGCCGTTCACCTCGGGAACAACGTCGTCACTGTGGTCCGCAAAAAGTCGACAAATTTCCTAGCTACAATTTACAATTTACAAGAATTAGAATTAAGAACAATAATAGTATTGTTCTTAATTCTAATTCTTGTAAATTCCATCTTTAATATTTCATATTCTGATGTCAGCACAGGGTTCATGATTAAAAACGTAGTATGCTAAATAGCAAAAAAATGCTATGGATAATATTGTACACAATATTATTTTTGTGAAGATAAGGACTTTTTGGATTTTTTGCTCATTCACATAAATCAAAATCATTCATTATTTTGTCACATCCCCTAAAATTCGTAGATAATCTAGAGTTTTGAAATGTCAAATTGTCATGATTATTTTATTCTGTGAAAATGTAATTACATAAAATTTCGTTTTTATTAAAAATAATAGACTTTTATAGTGATTTCGAAGCAGTTTTTGGTGTAATTTAAAGTGTATGTGTATAATGTAAGTGTTAATAAAATCATTTCCTACATCAAGTGCGTGATTAAAGAAAATCTTGTGATTTTCGCATCGGGAAGGGTTTGTTTACCAAAAAAGACAAGTCCAAAAAAACGGACTGTAGATGGTGCTGTGTAAAATGACGAAGAATTTTTTTTTTCTATCCAAAATCTATCAAACTTTAATTTTATTCCTCCATTAAAAGTTATCTGACGATGGAAAAATCGGCCCTTATTCAATCGAAAAGTAAAAGTATATTCTAAAAGTTTCAGATGGTTTTAGTAGTACAGTAACATTTTAGTTGATATAAAATTAATTAGTAATTTTTCAAGTTTGTTTATTTACAAAATGAGATTTTAATCTTAGATGAATATAAATGACGA
Source organism: Acronicta leporina (assembly GCA_947256265.1). Classification (NCBI taxonomy): domain Eukaryota; kingdom Metazoa; phylum Arthropoda; class Insecta; order Lepidoptera; family Noctuidae; genus Acronicta; species Acronicta leporina. The sequence goes on from OX366531.1 coordinate 7,966,269, forward strand.
TGGCCAAGGCCGCACCTAAAAGTTTAATAGATTTTTCGTAGTGCACCACAACAATGCAAGGGTTGTGGAACAGTGACAGGATGGTGACAGGGCTCGCGCAAATATTCTAAACTGCATCAGATTTGGGAGACTTAAATGTCACCGTGTTTATTGTAACGTTAGAGTTCTAGTTCCAAATAATTTTAAGATTTCTAACTAATTCTAATGATACATACTTATAAACTTATAAAAGATTGCGCGCTAATTATGTTTTGTATCTTTTTTTATATAAAATTCCTTCATCACAACATCTGATTTTCTTATATATTCGATGAGGGTACACGTCACGCGTCGTCTTGAACTTAGGGCCACTTGCACCAACTTTTGTTTGCAAAATGTGTTTATATAGTATTTAAACACAATTTTCTATTGTAATTTTGTGTTCAAATTACATTTACTCTATGAGATACTAATAAGTCGTGGGCGTCGTGGCAGTAGAGGATCATTGCAGTGTTGCCAGAGCCCTCGAGTCGCAAGTTACGTTTGTTTCTCGAAATGTTACATTTTTGCTACAAGTTCATCAGTTTTTTTTAATTTCGCGTTTTTGGGACTCGAAGGCAAATTATTGTTAGCAAAATGGCGGAATATATAAAGGTAATCTATGTTTTAGGCGGGAAAATGAAAAGAGCACGTCGATTTTATATTATTTTTAAAACTTGAATTTCTCCGAAGTTAATGTGTAATTATGGTGGATAACCATTAAGTGTTCGTGAACGTGTGAGAGTGTAGGCAAATGATATAAAATTGAAAATCGTGACTTTTTGGGTTCACTCCTAAACTCCATCGAAGCCTCAATAAAGTTTCGACCGTTTTATTGGGGCAACTGAACTGAACTTATACTTGACACTGGCGAACACAAAAAGTGTGGTGCCATCATACAATCACATGATGGGCAATATTCTCTGAAAATATTACTTGATTACTCTAATACTTGACACTGGCAAATACACAAAAAGTGTGGCGGCATAATAATAATAAAAAAAAGGTAATCTATGATGTTATTTTATTGAAGGAAATAAGACAAAATCAAATTCAACTTGCGGGCAGGCAGGATTCGAACCTGCGTCTTCTGGCTAGATACACAAGACGTTATGACCATTAAGCTACCCCAAACTAAATGAATTCTAACATCTATTAAGATTTAAAAAAAAAGCCCTCTTAGTATTAACTAAGAGGGCTTTTTTTTTTAAATCTAAAGGAAGGTACAGTCGCCGTCAGATATATTGTAGCCGACAAGGTGACCAAAGACTTCTGAACAATTTAAAATGTCAACAAGTTACGTAATTAAAATAACTAAAAAACCCGACGGCATAAAAACACTTTAAAAAAAACTAAAAAGACAAAAACAAGTCTAGTAGTCCAGACCTATGTAACAAAGTAATATTGAACTACTAGACTTGTTTTTGTCTTTTTAGTTTTTTTTTTAAAGTGTTTTTATGCAGTCGGGTTTTTTAGTTATTTTAATTACGTAACTTGTTTCCGGATTTTTAGTGCAAAACTACGAAAAATCTGTGGACGCTTAATTTAAAACTAAGGTGTGTTATTTACTTGTGCAAGATTTCGGAAACGATTTAATTCTTGTAACGAATTACCTACACGTACCTACCTAAAAGTAGATGATTTCCTACAATTCCCTTAACAATAAAGTAATGTAATGCTTTCGCTAATTGCTACCGAAAATTTGAGAATACATGATACGGAATGCTCAAAACATATTTTTCAGCCCACGCATTAGAGCGCATAAAATCCGCCATTTTGTTTTTTTTTAAATTTCATGTACCCAGTGACACTCGTGCCATCAAGACAAATCTAATGAGGTATTATTTATCTAAATCGGTTGCACCGTTGAATAGTTACGAGCGGACATAGGAACGGACATACATACATACATACATACACGTCAAACACATAACCCTCCTCCTTCGGCAGTCGGGTAATAAGATCCATACACTACAAGTTACCATTAATATCTGAACATTCATTAATTCATTAATGAATGTTCAGATACTAATCCTTCGGCAGTCGGGTAATAAGATCCATACACTACAAGTGACCATTAATATCTGAACATTCATTAATTCATTAATATCTGAGCAAATGCTTGTCAATAATTTCTATACATTATAACTAACCAAAAATATCTGAACACTTATAACGTCAAGTGTATCTACGCAGACAAACACTGAGTTTACCTAACCTGTGTTTTAGATAGGATGAACCAAACATTATCAGTGATTTAATACGATGGAAAGGGAAAAACATTGTATAGAAAATCATTTGTATAGGATGCAAGTGATGCAACTGATATGTAATGTAAAACCATCGAAAGAAAATAGATCTTGGTTTTGTAATGAAATTAAAAATTATGGTATAAGCACTAAATATTTTTTAATTGGGACAACATTAATAAAACACTAGTATTTTGTGTAACCTCCTTCTGCATTTAATACGTCCTGTAACCGCTTTCGCATGGAACCAACAACCTTTTCACAAAAAATTCTCCCTCTAAACGTTTCCCAAACGTTATTTGCATGTCGTCTTAAATGCTTAAACTGCCTCAATAGCCAAGTGGTCCCGACCGCGACTGCTACGCTAGAGGTCCTGGGTTCGATTCCCAGGTCGAGCAGTGTTATTGGGTTTTTCTATGAAATCCCCAGTAGCAGCTCGGAGTTAGGAATTTGTGCCCGGTTAATGGCAATAGGCTCGCCCCCTATTACATGGGACCTAAACATACCGGCGAACTGTGGGTGTACATTAGTACGCCTCTGCCTAATCCTTCGGGGAATCCAGGCGTGATGGTATGTATGTTATGTATGTATGTCTTAATGCTTCCTTTGTTCTACATTGATTCCCATCCCAATAATCCAAATATCTGAAACTTATAACGTCAAGTGTATCTGACACTTGACGTTATAAGTGTTCAGATATTTTTGGTTAGTTATATGTATAGACATTATTGACACGCATTTGCTCAGATATTAATGAAGTAATAAATGTTCAGATAATAATGGTAACTTTTTTTTTTTTTTTTAATCTTTATTTATTTACAGGGTTTTTTTCTATATAGAAAATGCCACCCCGATTATTGAATACATTGTTATATAATATAATTATAATAAACTAATCTACCCGCAACCTTGTACCCAGAATAATAATATGATAAAGAGTTCTAGCCTCAACCGACAATGGTGCGGCCAGAACGCTATTGTATAAACCTACATTATAACTATTGACAAAAGCTTGACGTCTTTGATCTCTGGTACGACTACATTCCGTCAGGATATGATGTACATCTTCTATGATTCCACAGACTGTACAATTAGGTGAATCAACCTTCTGCATCATAAATCCGAAACTATTGAGCGGCATGTGTCCAGATCGGAGTCTCAGAGCCGTCACAACTTCTTGCCTGTTCATCCTACCCTCGCTGAACCAAAGCATACGTGGAAGAGAAGGCTGGATCGTCCTGTACCAAATTCCCTTCGTTAGTGACCGTTTGTCAAAATATTCTGACCAAGACTGAAAACATCTGTCTCTAACAACAGGTAACAGTTCAGTATGCCAAGGAATGCAAGGATATGGCTCCCCGTCCGATCCAGCTTCTTTTGCCAAACGATCAACTACTTCATTACCCTCCAGTCCAACGTGAGACGGAATCCATTGTAATACAACTTTTTTGTGATTTGCAACAAATTTGGTAATAGTTCTTAAAATGGTAAAAGCCAGTGGAAGCCCCCTAAATGATGAAGTACCTGTACATCTCACCAAATGGAGAAGAGCACTTTTCGAGTCAGTGAAGATGACAAACCGATCACCATCTAAAGATTCGATATAAGCCAGAGCCTCAGCGATAGCGATTAGTTCTAAATGCATAATTGATATTTTTGAATTAATTTGAAATTTGAAAAAAGCCCCTGTCTGGGAGTCAAAAAAGGCTGCACCACAGAAGTCCTCATGTCTAGAACCATCCGTATACACGGAGTAAAAGCCAGAATATTGTGAGTTTAGAGATTTAGAACAGATGGATCTTAAATTATATATATTGTAACAATGTTTAGGTTTATTAACAGAGTCCAAACTAGGCTTTACATTACTCGATATGTCCATATTGCTGACCCAAGTATCCATGGAGAACATGCAAATTTTACGACTGCAATACATAGTTTCTCGCTTTAAGACACCGTGAGATGTAACTAACAGTGGTTTTTTCTTATTTCTCCAATAAAGATTATTGCAAAGGCCGTCTAGCTTGTCAAGTATGCCTATTATCGGAAAATCATTACATTTAGATTTTAGATAAAATTTACCAGCTAAGTAGCGACGGCGGATAAAAAGAGGAGGCAGTATCAGTTCAGATTCCATTACATGGATCGGACTGCTTTTGATAAATCCACCTATTAATCGCAGGCAAATGTTTTGCAATCTATCCAGTTTAGTTAGATGTATGTCGGCGCTATTGTCGAGTAAGAAGCTACCATAGTCTATTCGACTTCGAATAAGGGCAATATACAAGCGTCTTAAGTGGTTGGGATGAACACCCCACCCAAATCCCACTAAAACCTTAAAAATGTTAATTAACTTAACTACTTTTTCAGTAATCTCATTAATATGTTTTTTCCATCGAAGACCCCTATCTAGCCATAATCCTAAGTACTTTACATTGTCTACTAACTCTAATGAAGCACCATTTAAATGTATATCTACAGAGGGCCGACGAAAACCCCTACAAAATAAACAAATTTTACTTTTAGTGGGTGAAATATCTAAACCAACGTCTGATAACATATCGCTGATTTGGTCAAGGGCAGACTGGATCTTATATTGCCCCTCGCTAACAGATGAACATTGAATGTATAAAGCAAAATCATCTGCATACTGAGATATACAAATATTGTTCTGTAAACGTTTACAAACATCTGCTGTTACTATATTAAATAATAATGGAGATAATGGATCACCTTGAGCCAGGCCACTCCCCGAATATCTACTGATAAAACTATTACCGGATCTTATTTTGAGTACTCTCCTATGAAGAAAATTCCATAAATACCTATTTACAAATGAGTGGTCCTACTTGAAATCTGTCCAAAACATCAATTAAAACAGTAATGTTTACATTATTATACGCATTATCTATATCTAAGAAGCAACCCAGAGTGGAACAACCCTCGGAAAAACCAGTTTGAATTGTGGAGACTAAGCAGCTTTAAGCATCTAAACACGACCTACCTTTGCGGAAACCTACTGTGTTCGCACAAAATGTGTAATTTTTCTCAAAAAACCATTCCAGTCTTCGAGATAATATATAATGAAAAATTTTGCATATGCATGATATCAAGGATATAGGTCGGAGAGAAGAGGAATTACAAGGGTCACGACCAGGTTTTGGAATAGGTACTATACAAATTTCACGCCACTGAGAGGGAACAAAACTATGATAAAAAAAAATATTAAATAGTTTTAGTAAAACTGATTTACCTTCATCAGGTAAATTCTTAAGCATAGAATAAGATATATCATCGCACCCAGGAGATGTATCCTTAGACTTAATACATTTATCGAGCTCCTGAATAGAGATCTCACATTCTAATATAGGGTTATTATAGTGAATTATAGGGGTCATTGGGGGAACATAATCTGGTGTTAAAGAATTTAAAAGATTATTGGCACTTTGGGCGTCCACAAAACGTCTAGGCGAACGGTAACCTTTTAACCATCTCATTTTGTGCCACATTTCACTAGAGGATGTAGTATGATTTACTGAGGAACAAAAATTTTGCCAGTTCATTCCCTTGGCCTGCTGGATTAACCTCTGCGATATCTTTATCCTATCATTAAGGATGTCAAGGTTTTGGGGACAAGGATTACGCCTAAACTGAGATAAAGCTAGCCTACGATGTGCCACAGCTTGTGACAGTTCTAAAGTCCAGTAAGGCTTCGGAGTAAAAGCCGCGGTTGGATTCTGGTTAAATTTAAACATGGGGATGAATTTGGTAGCAGCGTCATCAAGAATATCCAAAAATAAATCATAACCTTTCTGTGGATCACCTGGTATACTTAAGTTGCAAAATCGCTTTACTAGATATTTTTTATAAGTGGTCCAGTCTGCTTTGCCAAAATTCCTTTTAATAACTGGGGGAATATATGATGTACACAGTGTTGAAATTTTTATTATTAGATGATCACTGCCAATATTTTCATTTAAAACGGCCCAATTAAAGTAATGTGCAATATCTATAGAAACCAAAGACATATCTGGGGAAGACTGTTGTAAGATGTTATCAACTAAACGAACTCGCGTATGTGCACCATCGTTCAAAGTGAAAAAATTACTGTCTATAAGCGAACTATGTATCAGACTGCCTCTGTGGTCAGTTTTATACGACCAACTAACGTGATGCGCGTTAAAATCACCTAGAATTATTGTTTTAGACGGCATTAAAGATAACAGGCTATCCCAGTCCTGCTGAGTGGTATTGATTCTAGAGGGACAATAGATTGAGACAATATTTTTGAGAGGCTCACAATTGAATAACTTTACGCAAACTACCTCGATTCCGTTATTATTCATACGAATGCGCCTCTGTTGCGATTTAATAGATTTGTGTATTATGATAGCTACACCACCGTATGAGTCATCCCGGTCCGTACGATAAACATCATATCCGCTAACTTTAAAATTACATTCTGGTTCAAGCCATGTCTCGCTAAGGGCAGCAATATGTACTTTTTCTTGATGTAAGATTTCATTAAATGATACTGACTTAGGCCTGATGCTTTGGGCGTTCCACTGTAAGATATTTATTTTAACTGTTTTGTTAGCCATCAGAAGGGATAAAAAAGTTGAACAGTGCTTTTACCAATGGCCACTCTGAGATAAAACTTGCTGAAATTAAGGTTAACCATTCTAGGCACAATTGGGTGACAGATCTTATCTTAAATATTAAGCTAGTCTTTTTTAGGTAGATAACTTCCTTTATTCTAGACCACAACTCATTGAAAGGGGGACATTCATCATTTACCTCTCCATTATCAGATGATTGATGAAAGTCTTTATTGTTTTCATCTATATTCCAAAACATCCAGTCGTCTTTGGGTGCATTCTGTTTCTTTTTCGAAGAGTGAACTTTAGTTTTTGTAGGGTCATTACCAAAGTTAGGAGTTTGCACTTTGTGGATGTTGGCATGTTGTGATGATGTTGATGTTATTTCGGCAAAGGTGGGACGAGAAGATAAGTTGGGATTCGGCTTTATGGGGTCTAAAGGGTCGTCAGAACGAGTCGGGGAAAAGGCAGAATTATGGGCTATTGGAGCTTTAGGAAGAACGAAAATCTCAGGGGGAGCTGAATTTTCAGGAGGGACATAACATTCAAGGGCTTTTCTGTAAGTGCATCCGAACTCCGACATAATCTCTCTTAGCCTTCTCTCTTTCTTATAAACTGGACAAGACCTATTTAATGAAATGTGGTTACCCTTGCAGTTGACACAGGAAAACAATAAGGTGTCACAATTTTCATGATGCCCACCACACTTCGGGCAAACCACATTTTTAGAGGGGCACATTTTTCTCATATGACCCAACCTCCAACATTGAGAACACTGGGATACTTGGTGTATGTAAGGAAAAACCTTTATGTTTATATCGCATACACGAACTGATGTTGGTAGATGATCACCGTCAAAACAAAGTCGAAGCGTTTCGCTGGGGCACCAACCACCTTCATCCCTGTTGCGACGGTCTAGTCTCTTGAGTGATAAGAGCTTTGCAGGGGCCGGACATGAAATATTTTTGAGGATCTCATCTTCAGTTAGATCCAGGTCCACGTCCTTTATTAGGCCATAGCAGACAGACAGCTGCATAGCTTTCTGGAACCTCCATCCTTTCTCTAAAAACTTCTCGCACACTAAAAGATTCTGAGCTGCCGATTCACATTCAAATTGTATACGCATTTTAAAAGGGTTTAAAAATTTAACCTGGCTAATATTCGTTATATTATTTTCTTTTAGAATGCGTGCCATTGCAAACTGTTTTGGAAGACGTTCCTTTGAAGAGATATAGATTTCATACTTTTCTTCTTTTACGGAATTTTTACTACCATGACATATCTTTTTTTTTGTCGTCTTAACTTCTGTCCAACCCTCTTCCTCTTCAGTACTATCCTCTCTTAGCCTCTTTTCAGGTCTTAATAGCTCATGATTCTTACCGTCATCATCCATAGCGTCCATATCCGAAGAATCATTCAACAAACTCTGAATATCATTCCCGATTAAGGGCGTATCACAGCGCTGTGAAACGCTTACATTGTCATTCATGTTGAAGTCCCGTTAGGCACGCGGTGAGTGTATGCCGCGCAGCCGGGAGACCCGGCGCACACCTGTGTCGCGTAACAATACGTAAACAACAAGTCACGCGGTGGAGATAGCGATCAGAACCGCGAAAAGAACACGACCAGGCCGTACGAGTGCCCGTACGGTTCTGTAATGGTAACTTGTAGTGTATGGAACTTATTGACATTTTAAATTGTTCAGAAGTATTTGGTCAACTTGTCTGCTACAATATATCTGACGGCGACTGTACACAAAGGAAATATTGGGAGTAAAATGATAAATGTCCTTTACACACAAATTGTATGTTGTTTTGTTCTAATATATTTAGTTACATAATACTGATACTGCATTGTCCTTTAAATATAATCTAAAAAAGCTGGCTTTATGTCGTATGGTCAACTCTAATTCGCCAAATATAGTGTTTCTTAATTATATTATATCGTGCGATAGGCGATCTTATTCATTAGCGAATAAGGCTATCAATAGAATGAACCAAATGTAACAATTTCCTTCAAATATTCGACCTTAGAATTAAATAAACACAAATGAAAAGTAGCCAACACATATTTACTAGGTACTGTTACAATAATGTTAAATACTGCATGACAAAAATGTAAATTGGTAGGTACCTATACAAATATACATAGGTACAGTTGGTGAAAATAACGAACCAAAATGGTTGTCGACTTTTAGTACATTTTGCACGCAAATGCACTGCGCAAACTGAGTCACAATCTGTCGCCCTCTCCTTTAGTTTTGGGTCAAGTTATTTTGCGCGAACTATATGTAGAAAGTAGGTGCCTAAATCATTGGGTATAATTATAAACAAATAGGTATTATGCTTAACAGTACATATAGCGAGATATCGGTAGAATAGAGTGTAGAGCTTCCCAATGAGCCTTGGAAAGCCTAGAAAAAAACTTGAACAAGCCAAAGCCTCTTTTTATGAAAGAATATTTTTTGTAGTAGGTATAAACTTTTTTGAATTGAACAAGTTGCATTCATCACTTAGAGCTAGTCTATCTTTAGACAACATTATTTTTAAATATTGTTTGTTCAGAATAAGTATCTGAATCTATTTCAATAATTTTTATACCATTTTATATTTTATCCCAAAAATATTTAAAAAAGGTTACATGTGGGACACCGAGCAGAATTATGTGTCATGTCATTCTGCAATCACACATGCAAATGGCGCACAACACAAGTCACGGCAGATCATAGTGGCACTAGGTGCGGGCACAGAGCAGGAGGGGGTTATATGATGTGGTGAGCATGTTTTGTATGGACAACCAGGTAACATTACAAGCATATAACTTTGTAATATTTGATTCTTTACATCAAAATACTAGACACATGTCTAGTGTATTTCAGTCATTTCAGGCTGGGCCTGCTAGTATTAATATGTTTCTTGCTAATTCCTCACCCCTAATCAGCTATTTTTGGTGTGAAGATTAATGGAATGGAAAGAACATTTCATTATTATTATTCCAGGGCACTCTTCTTTGAGTCTACTGGCCACAGAGTTTTCTGAACCCAACATGAAATTGCAATCATTGCATCCAAATGCAATAATATTTTTTAGTGGTATGTTGTAATGCTTAAATGACTCAATTATTTTATTGTATATAATATCCGTAGTGGCTCCTTCATTTGTCTCATTCAGGTCATCAGTACCAATTAAATTATGAAGGTTCCAAAATTTACTTCTTATTTCACCTAAATCTTCATCAAAATAACGAACAACTACACATGAGCGTTTATTGTTTGAAATATCCCTTAATTCCTCTGACATAACACTGAACTTGGTTAAATTTGCTGTATTGCTTGGAGCAATGGCTTTATAAACTATTTTAGCTTTTGTTTTTTGAGTGAAAGTCATGTTTTTTAAAACCTTCGAGTCAGGTATACATTCTTTTAAAACTTTGCCTAGATGGGCTGACACTTTACTTGCTATGTCGTGTTCAGCAAAAAAGGTCGCTAATTTTGTGTCTGCAATTCTAGCTAATTCAGTTGTGGTAGGTTTCTGCATCGAAGAATCCAATGCATTTCCTTGTAAGAGGGAGATATTATGTATATGTCTCTGACCTTCACTATGTTTTGTGATTACGTGTTTTTCTGAAACCATTGAAACGTCACAAGCATTGCACCTCGCTTTATAAATACTTTCAGGGTCCTTAGTGAGCCACTTTATGAAATTAGGTTCCTTTTCCCAATCCGGCCTATACTTTTGCAGACGACGTTTACTTTTTTCAACCACATTGCTAAGACACAGACGTTTCTGCATTGGCATGGATACTTCCAATCTATCGTCATTTTCATGATCATCACTACTACTTTCCATGTTTGAAGCACTATGACTACAACCACTGGACGACTCTTTGACCAAAATATTGAGTCGGTCGGTTTTCACAAGACGGACTCGAAATACTCTGCTGAAACCAAAGAACCAGTTGCTAAAAAACCGATTCTTGAGACATTTAGGTTAGCAGTTTTTCTGGATTTCTTTGGTGCGATTGATTTTTCGATTTTTGTAGGTGTTCGTTCATATAAACACAAACAACAAGGCTTCGATGAATAAATATATTAATTATAAGGCATATCACATTACAGCTTGTAAAAAAAATATGCAAAACAGCAATGTGACAGCAAGCAAACCAAAAAGACGAAAATGTCAAACCAAAACCATTAAATTTTGCTTGAGAGTTTAGGCGGGAAAATGAAAAGTGCACATTGTCGATTTTATATTATTTTTCAAAACTTGAATTTCTCCGAAGTTTAATGTGTAATTATGGTGGATAATTAACCATTAAGTGTTCGTGAACGTGTGAGAGTGTAGGCAAATGATATAAAATTGAAAATCGTGACTTTTTGGGTTCACTCCTAACCTCCATCGAAGCCTCATTAAAGTTTCTACCGTTTTATTGGGGCAACTGAACAACATTATACTTGACACTGGCGAACACAAAAAGTGTGGTGCCATAAAATCCCATGATGGGAAATATTACGTTGATTACTCTAATACTTGACACTAGCAAATACACAAAAAGTGTGGCGCCATAATAAAAAAAAAAAGATTATTATGACATAGAGAAAGCCATAAAATTGCAATTGAACTCAATATATTTATTTCACTTCGACTTATGGACCCACTTACTATGAAAGAAAAGGACATATAAATAAAATCATTTCGAAGTTACGTAGGTTGGCGCACATTGTAATTCGGACCAGTGTTGTTCAACATCGATAAAATTTATCGATGACAGACATCGATCGATCGATCGATCGATCTTGGATAGCACTTGGAACCTTTGGAACTCATTGTAAATGTTATAGTATTATCTGTATGTAGTCTGTGTGCCTGTAGACTGATTGGAATTGGACCCTTAGAGTAATAATTATGATTGGACCTAAGCAGAAACGCTCGCTCTCATCACGCTGTGCTCTTTGGTTCTGTGAAATTTGTGACAATCTTACTTCAGTGGTTGTAGATTTTTTATTTTTTATTATCCACACCCTTAATCTGAGTCACACCCACTCATTCACACCACACTAGCTAGATTGCTACATTATGGTACTGCTATCAGACCATTGAAGTAAGACAAGCACAGAATCTAGATAAAAAAATGAACCTGAAACTGTCTTTGGTCTTGTTCTATCTTATGGCATGAAAAGGATGTAAGAATGATACAAACTATACACTTTTTGTTTTACTTTTATTGGCATGTCACTAAATCAATTGTCAGTTGGTTATATTTAAATATAACCAACTGACAATTGAAAAAATAATACGACTAAATTTGGTTGTATTACCCCAAAGTCTGCCCATTTCAGTGTTGCCAGGTGCATTGTAATTACAGTAAATTTACTATATTGCAGAATTTAGGTATTGTATACTGTAGGTTAAACAAAAATACAGTAAAAAACTAATGATTACCTAGATATTGTCAAATAGCTGCATATTTTTCATTTTTTAGAAAAATAAAATGATACGACTGAACAAAATAATAAAATGTATCCGACAAATAATAAAATGTATTCGAATTTATTTAAAAATAGAGATGACTTCGAATTCATCGTAATTCAAATATCTTACTACGAAGTTCCCATATAGCAAACACTGGACGAATGGAAAAAGAATATTTTACTGCTAGCGCCATTTCTTTATTTCCGAACTTCTGAAGTACTAGTATCTATGTTTTGTTCGATATCCCACCATTATAATAAACTATAAATCTTGCATCCTGTTACATGAGCGAGCACGAGCCACCAAAATGAGTCAAATATAACGAAAGTTAAAAAACTAAACTAATTACTATTTCACTTGGAAAATAGGCAATTTAGAATATTCGTCATACCAACACATATAGTAGGTACACATTGTATAAGCGTAGCGTAACGGTTATTTATTTATTTAAAACTCTTAAAATTCCTTGTATTAAGGTTAAAATAATTATTTTTAGTTACTGTAATTTTGTACCATAGGTACTGTTATTTTTTATGCAAAACACTGTAACTTTTCAAATCTGACTTAACTGGCAACAATTGTCCGTTCATTCATTTGAAAATATTTGACTTGGTCGCATATTCATTGTTTACGTTTTAGTTGTCATCTCGTATGTGTTTTATGATATTGTGGTAATAATACTATTATGGATTTATATAAAGTATTAGTATTATTCAAAATAGTCACTGTTGAGATTCTGTGGCATAATGTGTTGTGCGGTTGAGAGCTGAAAATCCCATTAAACAAGCAAACAAAATACGCAGGAACTATTGACCTTCCACCGGTAATTTTTCCTATATTGTTTGCTGAATATAAGTTATGAACCGAATATTAATGGTAACAAATGTTGCTGAATCACTTTCTAGCGAAAATCAGACGTAGAAATACGTTTTAGGGAATATTCGGAAAATGCATTGAGGTTATTGTAGTGACGTGAATATTATTGTCGATAATTTTACTTTAAAGATTTCCTAAAGGCAACATGAAAAGAATTACCTTAATAGATAAATCGCATAGCTAGAAAAAACCGGAGTCCAATTACTCATAGTCACATTTGCAAAAACAAACTATATGGAGACAACTTAGGGAAGATAATATTCCTGCATTACCTATTTATTATAGATAGAACAGGTGAAATGCTATGATAATCATCATATCAGCTAAAAAAGTCCACTGCTAAAAAGGCATAGACTTCCACAAAGACCGATTATATACCGCCTTCAACCAACGACTCCCAATGACCTTTACTAGCATTATTGATATAATGTTGTGTGCTTGTAGGCAGAACATAAATGGATACTGTATTTATAAACACATTATTTATCTAACCTAAGCTAACAAAAAGAAACTCCAAGAAGAATGGCGTGCAACGGAGGAGGCCTACAAACATCATTGGGATAATAAAAATTGTGAAAGAACATGCTTACAAAATAAATTAATTGGAATTTGAAACTGGTGGCTTTATTTGTAAATTATACATTTCTTTACCTATCTTTTTATACCTATTTGCCTCATTTGTCCTGTGGTCTGAAGTGCGACTGTTACACTAGACGTGCTGGGTTCGATACCTAGGTCGAAGTGTGTAGGTTTTTCTAGAAAGAAACTTTCTACTAGAAAGTAGGTGCCTAAATCATTGGGTATAATTATAAACAAATAGGTATTATGCTTAACAGTACATATAGCGAGATATCGGTAGAATAGAGTGTAGAGCTTCCCAATGAGCCTTGGAAAGCCTAGAAAAAAACTTGAACAAGCCAAAGCCTCTTTTTATGAAAGAATATTTTTTGTAGTAGGTATAAACTTTTTTGAATTGAACAAGTTGCATTCATCACTTAGAGCTAGTCTATCTTTAGACAACATTATTTTTAAATATTGTTTGTTCAGAATAAGTATCTGAATCTATTTCAATAATTTTTATACCATTTTATATTTTATCCCAAAAATATTTAAAAAAGGTTACATGTGGGACACCGAGCAGAATTATGTGTCATGTCATTCTGCAATCACACATGCAAATGGCGCACAACACAAGTCACGGCAGATCATAGTGGCACTAGGTGCGGGCACAGAGCAGGAGGGGGTTATATGATGTGGTGAGCATGTTTTGTATGGACAACCAGGTAACATTACAAGCATATAACTTTGTAATATTTGATTCTTTACATCAAAATACTAGACACATGTCTAGTGTATTTCAGTCATTTCAGGCTGGGCCTGCTAGTATTAATATGTTTCTTGCTAATTCCTCACCCCTAATCAGCTATTTTTGGTGTGAAGATTAATGGAATGGAAAGAACATTTCATTATTATTATTCCAGGGCACTCTTCTTTGAGTCTACTGGCCACAGAGTTTTCTGAACCCAACATGAAATTGCAATCATTGCATCCAAATGCAATAATATTTTTTAGTGGTATGTTGTAATGCTTAAATGACTCAATTATTTTATTGTATATAATATCCGTAGTGGCTCCTTCATTTGTCTCATTCAGGTCATCAGTACCAATTAAATTATGAAGGTTCCAAAATTTACTTCTTATTTCACCTAAATCTTCATCAAAATAACGAACAACTACACATGAGCGTTTATTGTTTGAAATATCCCTTAATTCCTCTGACATAACACTGAACTTGGTTAAATTTGCTGTATTGCTTGGAGCAATGGCTTTATAAACTATTTTAGCTTTTGTTTTTTGAGTGAAAGTCATGTTTTTTAAAACCTTCGAGTCAGGTATACATTCTTTTAAAACTTTGCCTAGATGGGCTGACACTTTACTTGCTATGTCGTGTTCAGCAAAAAAGGTCGCTAATTTTGTGTCTGCAATTCTAGCTAATTCAGTTGTGGTAGGTTTCTGCATCGAAGAATCCAATGCATTTCCTTGTAAGAGGGAGATATTATGTATATGTCTCTGACCTTCACTATGTTTTGTGATTACGTGTTTTTCTGAAACCATTGAAACGTCACAAGCATTGCACCTCGCTTTATAAATACTTTCAGGGTCCTTAGTGAGCCACTTTATGAAATTAGGTTCCTTTTCCCAATCCGGCCTATACTTTTGCAGACGACGTTTACTTTTTTCAACCACATTGCTAAGACACAGACGTTTCTGCATTGGCATGGATACTTCCAATCTATCGTCATTTTCATGATCATCACTACTACTTTCCATGTTTGAAGCACTATGACTACAACCGCTGGACGACTCTTTGACCAAAATATTGAGTCGGTCGGTTTTCACAAGACGGACTCGAAATACTCTGCTGAAACCAAAGAACCAGTTGCTAAAAAACCGATTCTTGAGACATTTAGGTTAGCAGTTTTTCTGGATTTCTTTGGTGCGATTGATTTTTCGATTTTTGTAGGTGTTCGTTCATATAAACACAAACAACAAGGCTTCGATGAATAAATATATTAATTATAAGGCATATCACATTACAGCTTGTAAAAAAATTATGCAAAACAGCAATGTGACAGCAAGCAAACCAAAAAGACGAAAATTTCGTCTTTTTGGTTTTGGTTTGACATTTAATGTCAAACCAAAACCATTAAATTTTGCTTGAGAGTTTAGGCGGGAAAATGAAAAGTGCACATTGTCGATTTTATATTATTTTTCAAAACTTGAATTTCTCCGAAGTTTAATGTGTAATTATGGTGGATAATTAACCATTAAGTGTTCGTGAACGTGTGAGAGTGTAGGCAAATGATATAAAATTGAAAATCGTGACTTTTTGGGTTCACTCCTAACCTCCATCGAAGCCTCATTAAAGTTTCTACCGTTTTATTGGGGCAACTGAACAACATTATACTTGACACTGGCGAACACAAAAAGTGTGGTGCCATAAAATCCCATGATGGGAAATATTACGTTGATTACTCTAATACTTGACACTAGCAAATACACAAAAAGTGTGGCGCCATAATAAAAAAAAAAAGATTATTATGACATAGAGAAAGCCATAAAATTGCAATTGAACTCAATATATTTATTTCACTTCGACTTATGGACCCACTTACTATGAAAGAAAAGGACATATAAATAAAATCATTTCGAAGTTACGTAGGTTGGCGCACATTGTAATTCGGACCAGTGTTGTTCAACATCGATAAAATTTATCGATGACAGACATCGATCGATCGATCGATCGATCTTGGATAGCACTTGGAACCTTTGGAACTCATTGTAAATGTTATAGTATTATCTGTATGTAGTCTGTGTGCCTGTAGACTGATTGGAATTGGACCCTTAGAGTAATAATTATGATTGGACCTAAGCAGAAACGCTCGCTCTCATCACGCTGTGCTCTTTGGTTCTGTGAAATTTGTGACAATCTTACTTCAGTGGTTGTAGATTTTTTATTTTTTATTATCCACACCCTTAATCTGAGTCACACCCACTCATTCACACCACACTAGCTAGATTGCTACATTATGGTACTGCTATCAGACCATTGAAGTAAGACAAGCACAGAATCTAGATAAAAAAATGAACCTGAAACTGTCTTTGGTCTTGTTCTATCTTATGGCATGAAAAGGATGTAAGAATGATACAAACTATACACTTTTTGTTTTACTTTTATTGGCATGTCACTAAATCAATTGTCAGTTGGTTATATTTAAATATAACCAACTGACAATTGAAAAAATAATACGACTAAATTTGGTTGTATTACCCCAAAGTCTGCCCATTTCAGTGTTGCCAGGTGCATTGTAATTACAGTAAATTTACTATATTGCAGAATTTAGGTATTGTATACTGTAGGTTAAACAAAAATACAGTAAAAAACTAATGATTACCTAGATATTGTCAAATAGCTACATATTTTTCATTTTTTAGAAAAATAAAATGATACGACTGAACAAAATAATAAAATGTATCCGACAAATAATAAAATGTATTCGAATTTATTTAAAAATAGAGATGACTTCGAATTCATCGTAATTCAAATATCTTACTACGAAGTTCCCATATAGCAAACACTGGACGAATGGAAAAAGAATATTTTACTGCTAGCGCCATTTCTTTATTTCCGAACTTCTGAAGTACTAGTATCTATGTTTTGTTCGATATCCCACCATTATAATAAACTATAAATCTTGCATCCTGTTACATGAGCGAGCACGAGCCACCAAAATGAGTCAAATATAACGAAAGTTAAAAAACTAAACTAATTACTATTTCACTTGGAAAATAGGCAATTTAGAATATTCGTCATACCAACACATATAGTAGGTACACATTGTATAAGCGTAGCGTAACGGTTATTTATTTATTTAAAACTCTTAAAATTCCTTGTATTAAGGTTAAAATAATTATTTTTAGTTACTGTAATTTTGTACCATAGGTACTGTTATTTTTTATGCAAAACACTGTAACTTTTCAAATCTGACTTAACTGGCAACAATTGTCCGTTCATTCATTTGAAAATATTTGACTTGGTCGCATATTCATTGTTTACGTTTTAGTTGTCATCTCGTATGTGTTTTATGATATTGTGGTAATAATACTATTATGGATTTATATAAAGTATTAGTATTATTCAAAATAGTCACTGTTGAGATTCTGTGGCATAATGTGTTGTGCGGTTGAGAGCTGAAAATCCCATTAAACAAGCAAACAAAATACGCAGGAACTATTGACCTTCCACCGGTAATTTTTCCTATATTGTTTGCTGAATATAAGTTATGAACCGAATATTAATGGTAACAAATGTTGCTGAATCACTTTCTAGCGAAAATCAGACGTAGAAATACGTTTTAGGGAATATTCGGAAAATGCATTGAGGTTATTGTAGTGACGTGAATATTATTGTCGATAATTTTACTTTAAAGATTTCCTAAAGGCAACATGAAAAGAATTACCTTAATAGATAAATCGCATAGCTAGAAAAAACCGGAGTCCAATTACTCATAGTCACATTTGCAAAAACAAACTATATGGAGACAACTTAGGGAAGATAATATTCCTGCATTACCTATTTATTATAGATAGAACAGGTGAAATGCTATGATAATCATCATATCAGCTAAAAAAGTCCACTGCTAAAAAGGCATAGACTTCCACAAAGACCGATTATATACCGCCTTCAACCAACGACTCCCAATGACCTTTACTAGCATTATTGATATAATGTTGTGTGCTTGTAGGCAGAACATAAATGGATACTGTATTTATAAACACATTATTTATCTAACCTAAGCTAACAAAAAGAAACTCCAAGAAGAATGGCGTGCAACGGAGGAGGCCTACAAACATCATTGGGATAATAAAAATTGTGAAAGAACATGCTTACAAAATAAATTAATTGGAATTTGAAACTGGTGGCTTTATTTGTAAATTATACATTTCTTTACCTATCTTTTTATACCTATTTGCCTCATTTGTCCTGTGGTCTGAAGTGCGACTGTTACACTAGACGTACTGGGTTCGATACCTAGGTCGAAGTGTGTAGGTTTTTCTACAGAATTCTAAGTAGTATCTCGGAGTCTGAATTTTGTGCCCGGTAAATGGTAACGGGCTCGCCTCGAAGTGAGACCTAAAACATTTACTGGCTAACTGTGGGTGCACATTAATCTCTGCCTAATCCTTCGGCAATACAGGCGTGATGGTATGTATAAATTTTCTCTTCTCCCAGTTTTTCAATCCTATTTTCATCCTTGTATTTTCGCATCTTGAATCATGTAAAAATATACCTAGTTTTATTTACATACCTTTTCCATGGTACGGATAAATTCGAGGTTAGGTCTATACCCGTCCGTTTTTACCCTGCTTTTGTGTATCGATCCAAATTAATTTGTATAAGTACCTGCATTATGAACTAACTATATACTTACACTATTTACATAAATTACATAAAATTAATATATATGTAAACTAAAACTAAAAAAACTGCGGCGCGGCTATGCGTCAAAGTATTCGTCGGGTAACGTGCCCAGAAGGCTGGCAGCATTACCACGTTGAATGGCAATGCTTATACGCTCCCCTAGAAACAAACCAGCCCTCTGGTCACGCGAATTGTCGACTAGTCTCCTTGAAAGTTCTTTATAAAGGAGACGAGCACTCGGACCCCACGACCCGAGCGTTTCGACCCCAAACGGCTCAAAAATATAGTTACCAGAAAGGTTACTATATTAGCGCCGCTTGAGAGTCTCTGCAGCAGCAGCAGCAGCGCCAGCGCAGCCAGCTGAGCTTGAAAGATGTGGTGGCCCAAGGGTATCAACACAGGTTGTGTCCCATACCAAAGGCATAAGAACGAACTTAAAAATAAGGATACATATTTTATATTATCGATGTCTGTCATCGATAAATTTTATCGACGTTGAAATAAATAGCTTAACATCACTGGTCCGAATTACAGTGTGCGCCAACCTACGTAACTTCGAAATTATTTTATTTATATGTCCTTTTCTTTCATAGTAAGTGGGTCCATAAGTCGAAGTGAAATAAATATATTGAGTTCAGTTGCAATTTTATGGCTTTCTCTATGTCATAATTATTACTCGGTGTATCAGACACACACATTTATGAGTATAATAATAATAGTTGTTACTCTTTGGTTGTACCACTCACTTTATATGTATAAGTAGTCTGTGCAAAGAGTATAATAATAAAGCTGTACAGTCTGTGACACACACACACTACAATATTGGATGCGTGCATCTTATTTTGTGATTGTGAATATTGGCCACTGGCCAGGCCAGGAGTTTGATTGATTTGATTTGTAGCTTTAAACACATCAATCAATGGAGTTTTCGGGGTTTATTATTCCCTTGACGAAAAACATATGTCGCACTTGCCTTTTAGAATCGGACACGACTATGTTTATGAACATACAGGACTTGATTGAACACGAGATGATTAAGGTTAAATTGATTGATATTTTGGTGTTCCTTAATTGCTTGGAGAACAACGACGAAGAAAACTGGCCACAAGGAATATGTTCATCATGTGTATCGACAGCTTTAGTTGCCTATAATTTTAAATTGAATTGTTTGAAGGCAAACAGTACTTTGGCACAAATACTAATGATACAGTCTCCTACTTCTTTACAGAGGACTGATATAGATTCAATAGATATCAATGTGGTTTATCAAGACCATGAGTATGATGTGCCTCTATTTAGTAATCATCCATCATTAGAATTGGATACTACATTATCAGATAACAAAGAGTTGACACCCCTTCCACCAGTGACTGAGATAACTTCAACAGAACAACCACTCAGGATGGAAGGGGAAAAACGATACATATGCAATTTATGTCCAAAGTCATTTACAAGGCTTTATGGCCTGCGTTACCACATGGCAAAACATACAGACACAAAAAAATACCTTTGCAATAAATGCGGAAAAGGTTTCCACACATCAAATGGATTAAAACAACATTTCATATCACACAGAGAGGTTGCTCAATTCAAGTGTGGGTTCTGCCACAAGACTTACAAATCAAGACAGTCACTGAAAGAGCATTTCCGTGTAGCACATTCTAGCAATCGCATGCTTTTTGTATGTGTTATGTGTGGCAAGAGATTTACAGCTAGATCAACCTTAAAGATGCACATTAAAACTCATAATGGGGACAGACAATTTGCTTGTTCTAGTTGTCCAAAAACATACACTAGAGCATCATATTTGAAAGCTCACAGTTTAGTGCATACTGGCCAACAGAAGCCCAGACCTTTTGCATGTTCTCAAAAAGACTGTGATAGAAATTTTCCCACCAAACATTCCATGTTAGTGCACATTGCACATGCACACACTGCAGAGAGACCTCACAAGTGTGATATTTGTTTTAAGGGCTTTGCCACATCAACTGGTTTAAAAGTCCACTTAGAATCTCATGGAAACAATGAGGTGACTTGTAATATTTGTGACAAAAAGCTGAGAAACAAGCGGGTGCTACAAAAACACATGAAAACCCATGATGTTGATGCTAATGATATGATTTTGGAAACAGTAGTGGATAATGTATTCTTTGAACAGGTTTATTGAATAATTATTGTAATCTTATATACAGACTTGTGGTGTCCTGTGTATTTTGCTGACCCACCATTTTTCCAGTTGAATAAAAACATGTAAGGGTACAACATGGTTTTCATTACAAATAAGGCCTCATAACAAATGTTACCTGTTGTCAGAAACACAACTGTCCATAAAAAAGAAGTAGACTTTTCAAGTCAATTAGTAATTTTTTTTTTGGCTTAAAGCAGAGGTGTAATTTATTGTAAACAGCAATCTATTAGGTTTCATTTGAAGAAAAATATGAGCATTTTATTATAAATCTATATTAACAGTGTTCTAAGCATGCAATTTATTATATGTACATAATATGAATGTTTTACACATTTTATATTTCGATAAAAAAACCTATAAATTAATTGGTAGATAAGGCTCCATTCTGACTCACACTGATAGCAGCAAGTATACATACAATGTTACATAATTAAAGGCAAAACTCAAAAACATTCTGGTCTCTGACACTGATGTGATGATACATACATACATACATGTACATACCATTTTGCCTATATTCCCTGAAAGGTAAGACAGTAGTGTCCTAACCCACAGTTTGCTGGTATGTTTAGGTTCCACGTAATAGGGTTGCCATTAATGGGGTACAATTAAGCAAACTTAGATTTGCTATTAAGAATTCCATAGAAAACTCTAAAAAAGAGTGTCCATGGAGTTTCTTGCCGGATTCTTCTCCATAAGGTTGAATGTTTCATAAATGCTTGTAAAAGCTTATTTGAAATAAAAACATTTGAACTTGAACTTGAAAAAAACACTGCTCGACTTGGAATCAATCCCAGGACCTTGTGCATAGCTATTGCTATGCACAAGGTCCTGGTCCTGAGCAATATTGTGCTCCAGTACAGTACCAGTATTTTAACCAGGCAGTAATTTGAATAGAAGTTAGATCGCAATTAAGCTATACACACTGTAAAGGGTTTGAAACTTTGGGATTTAACAATATCAATATAACATGATAAATCTGTGTGAAAGTTTTATTTCCATACCCAAATTCATGTTACAAAAAATAAACTCGAAAATATAATAGGACTGTGTAAATATAGATCACATAGTAATAATTATAGCTTCTTACAACACTATTAAGCAACTGTAGGACAGAGTTTGCAACTATTTGTTTTATTTATATACCTTATCTAATGCCTATTAATAAAAAAAAAATGTTTTATTCTGGCTTATAGGACAATAGGGTAAGCATAGCATATAAACCTTTTACTTGGAAACTTGATGTTTCTAGCAATTTTTCTAATTTATCTTGTTATGAGAAAGGAGTAATAGTACCATTGTTATGACTGGTAGGAGGTTTTTGATTGATTACCCAAAACACAATAGCAATAGAATCATCACCAAGAAGCTTTGCTCTTGCTTCCCTAAATGCAGAAACTACAAAATAAAAACAAATTAAGTAACAACAACAATATAAATAGTGATTATATGTATAAACAAAAGTTATAATTTCAATAGTTAGCTTAAAATAATACAAAAGTATTATTGTAGTATTGATTACTTTTCTACAACAAATTGCGCATGTCTTTACAGGCATTCAAAAGTTTCATTTGATAATAATTTTAAAATGGTTCAAAATTTATTACCAATCGTCTCATAAATGTCAAATGACAGTCTTATTACCCATCAACATCTATGGTTAGACATTGTAATATTTGCAATCAAGTTACAAAATTGAACCACTGAAAAATTCCATAATATTGACACTGAGGTAACATTAGAATTATAGTTAAACCAGAACTTCCTTGACATCATAAGGATAATAAAATCGTTATATTTAGTTGCCTGCAAATGTTTGAGCTTGTTGCAAGCTTTTTTTACATAACACTGAGTTACAGAGCCACTTACATATCCACATTCACAATCCCTTAGAAATTTGCATGACCAAAGAAGATACTAACTAACAATTGAATTTGTTCCAACATGGAACACATTCACAAAGATGCATATAGTAAAATATTTTGGGCTCTATTAATTCAATACAAAATGTTATATAATGGAGTCTACAGTCATGTGGCAAGTATCAGCATGAGACCCAATTTACTTCTGCATCAGTGTTGCATTCAGTTTTGTCTTAACAGCTCCTGTATATCTAAGGAATATTTGTAGTTTATTTACCAAGTAGTTTATTCATCTGCTTGTTTTGTTTACCCATCTTAATATCAGCCACTTCAACTTTATCTTGTATAGTGTCAATGAGGTCTGTTTGCTGTTCTATTTCTTCACCAAGAGCAATGCCAAGACCTTTGAGCCGTGAGATGGCATGAACCATTTCATCTAAATTAGCATCCAATACCTGGTTGACTCGCTGACTGTCTGTTATTGGTGCAGTTGCCTGTACATCTAACTCACGCAGGCGGGTAGCAGGATGGGATCTGAAGTGGTCATCACTGTTGCCTTGTGATAAATTATCTAATGTGTCATCCAATCGACTTGGGCCAGCACTCTGAGTGCTAGGAGATGGTTGGCTTCTAGGAGTCTGGTCCGATTTACCGGAAATATAGTTCTTTAGGCCATAGAATACAGATTTTATCCCATTTAAATGTTTTTGACTGTAGTTTAAGTTTGTGTTGATTTCATCGAGACGTTTGTTCGTGTTCTGGAGTTGCTCCCGCTGTCGGCTGAGCTCTTCCGCGGTTGCGATTCCGATTTGTTCAGATTCTCGCAAAAGGCCTATGCTGCGCGACGATGAATCCAAGGTTCGTTGCTCGATTTCTCTTTGTCTTTGTAACATTGCTTGCCTTTGTTGTTCCAAAGCTGCGATATGACTTCCGTATGCGGTTGGTGCTGGTTTGCTGGTTTGTGGCGGTGGGATTCTTGTTCTAAAACTGTTGACGAATGTGTCATCGTCGACGTCGTCATCATCCTCAAACAGTTTGTTAGGATTAACGTATGTGGGTCCTGGCCTAGACATTTCTTAGTAGTTTGTCGCTGAATCACAATGTGGTTGAACAACTTCAGTAAACAGTTTCCACAAAAATTTAGTATTGCTCTAAACTAAGGTTGGTGTTGAGGAATATCCTTTTACGTATTTACGCAAAATGTCGACAACATGCGATTGTTGAATGTTGAAATTGTTGAATTGAATTTAATTGAATCACTCGATCACTCACACACACTGACACACTCACAGTCACAGTGTGATGTGAACAGGGCTTTGACTATCTATCTATAAGGACCCGCCTCTCATGATCATTCCCCTCTGTCAAGGTAGTGGATTAAAAAATCTAACGCGTTTATCAAAACTGTTTCCGAAATCGATTTTTCATTAACAGAATCGTTTCCGCTCAGTAAGGTCATCATAAATGCTCCGTGTAAATACCGATATACGTGCAGTTAATGTATGCAAAAAAATATCTAATATCTTATTTAGATAAAGATGGAGTTATTTTCCGTATGTAAGTATTAAAGTTCATTTATTTCTATTTAAATCACATAATACAATTTATTTGTAAAGATCGAGGACGTTACCGATTCAATAATCGAGTATAAAATAATCGTTTAGTTCAAGCATGCACTCCCCACGAGACTACCCGCACTCCCCACGAGACTATCCGCACTCCCCACGAGACTAGCAAATTTTTTTTACTAACAATATCAGCCTTCTGCTAATACACGTAAGATTTAAATTTGAAATATCCATCAAAATGTCATTTTTTGATTTCAATTATATATCATCCAATAGGATGTCACCATTTCTGATTTCCAATTATAGGTTTTAATGCAGAATTACCGTTTTTTGGCAATTATAGGCCTTATATATATTATGACATAATGCATAAAACTCGAATTTTAAAAAGTGTAGCGAGACTATGTCCCTCTTTTGTTTTGTCATTTTAATTAATGATGTGATAGTGATTGTTTACGATTTCGATATTATTTTCGTGTTCAATGTAAGACCAAATTATAATAATTGCTAAAGATCACTAAAGATGAATATCATGAATTTATGATATCACTATATTTTTATAAAATATAATAAAATAACATTTTTGGAAAAGACGTAACTAAGATTATTGATTATTTTTGATATCCAGTGCTATTAGATATTTTATTTGTTACTTTTTCAGATCTACAAAAGACCTTCATTTAAAATGAAGTAGGTGTGATTGATAAATAATAGCTTAAGCCGTTGCGGATAAACGTGTTGACAAAAGAATTTATAAATTAACATATTTATATCGTATTTCAAAAATCATTGAAAATTATTTCTAAGATACGGTATGGTTAGAAGGTCTGGGGTTTCTTTTATCACTTAGGTGGAAAACCAGTACATGTCCCGCCTGATGGTAAGTGGTTACTGTACCCTATTATATGAACGCTTGCAACACCTGGGGTATCACTCGCCCGTTGCCGACCCTGTAAAAATCTTTTCACACCCGGTAGACAACCCACAACACCGGTACCCCCACTGCCAACATAACGCTTCCTCGCGGAGCTCTGGCGATCTTGCTCACCGTTAGGAACACAACATAGTACAGTGCTATGTTATTTGGCTACTATTTTCTGCAAAGTGTAGGTATTTCCCCAGTTGGGCAGCTCCAATTTCAAGTGGAGTTATTCAATTCTAACTATGCCCTGCCTCTTGCGGAGTGTTTTTTCAAACACATTATTTTATTTTTTCGATATCCGGGTCAAAGAAATAACGAGAGTACGGAACACGACATACCATCACGTCTTTATTTCCCGAAGGGTTAGACAGATGCGTACTTAGGGGGCGAGCCTATTGCCATTAATCGGGCATAAACCCTTAATTTAATAGAAAAACTCCAATAACACATTGCTCGACCGGGGAATCGAACCCAGGACCTCTAGCGTAGCAGTCGCTTCTTATCATATTAACGCGCGACATAATGAACAAAATCGTATTTACTCCTACTTATATCTCGTGGGAAATAAAACGCTCTGTCTAGTGTCATTCCTAATATATCAGCCTGGCAAAGAAAATAATCAAACTAATTGGTATCAAAGTATTAGTAGTAAAACGTCCCCAATATCCGCTCTATCTATACTTATATTGTAAAGAGGAAAGATTTGTATGTATGGTAACAAATAAACTCAAAAATTACTAGGCCGATTTCAAAAATTCTTTCACCATTTGAATGCTACATTATTCAAGATTAACATAGGCTATAGAATATGTATTTCGAAAAAAGTTAGCGATTTCTCTCACCCGTGCGTTTATTTTCCAATTACAAATTATGTATTTATCTATAAGTACCTAATAGTTTCTTTCTTTTGTATTTAATTGGCATGTAACAATGAGAGACATTGCATTGAAAATATGACGCAAGATATTTAGAGGTGTGTATGGATGATTTTAATTTTGCAAATAAATGGTAACATATAAAAATAATTTGTAATCGTTGTTTCGTTTTTATCCATGCTTCCTAAAATAATCTATCGATATAAAATATCGACATAGTAGCTTCCTAATATTTTTTAATGTTTTTTACGTTTGTATTGTCGTCGATTCTTGTATGTTGACGTATTTGACCTCTTTCTATGTGTGCGTAAATTGTGTTAGTGGTAAAGATTTAGATATGTGTGAGTTCGTGGCGATACAAAATGATTTTGAGTATGTATGCAGCAATGTCTATGTAGTGTTTCCTCCCCCCGCAGCAAAAGTGACAGACTTTTTTGTCCATAGAATTAAGCGCGTTACTTGTCCAGGGATAGATAGTCAAAGTTCATCGGCATCACTGTCGTCTGGTAACGTGCCTCTAAGTAGTCTGTGAATAAT
This sequence comes from Acronicta leporina, assembly GCA_947256265.1. Lineage (NCBI taxonomy): Eukaryota > Metazoa > Arthropoda > Insecta > Lepidoptera > Noctuidae > Acronicta > Acronicta leporina. The sequence goes on from OX366531.1 coordinate 7,993,413, forward strand.
ATTCAAAGTTTGTAGATTTAGTAGGTATTTAAAAGGAAATAATTAAAATTTGAATAGTCTGTGATAGGTAGTCTGTGAAACTATGCTAATTTATTTTGACTTAAATAATTTTTTATTCATTTGAGTGAGATGGAGTGAGACGTGAGTACAGAGTAATATTTATATTATCTCGTAGCTCAAAGTTTCACAGTAGAGTTAACAATCCAACAACATTTTTGAAATGTGTGTGTGATAGTATGTATTCAATAGTTTGAATACGATTTTCTTTAGGTCTAAACTATAAAAACACTAGCATTCAAAATGATGGCTGCAAAAGGTTACTTGTGTTGTTATTATTGAATTACCGTTCTACTTCCTGTTTCTTGTGGATTTAATGAAATGAATAAATGTTATTCTATTCACAGTAATGCCTGAAACAGAAGAACAGAACAGAATAAGGTTTCAAGTAGAACTAGAGTTTGTACAGTGTTTGGCAAACCCAAACTATATCCATTGTAAGTGACCATTGATCTAAGTTTAATTAAATTATTTTATTGTATTTATTTTGGTAAGTACACCAACAGCATACATATTTCACCATCAATAGTACATTTATTAAAATTTCTGAAAGAACCAGGATTTTTTTTTCCATAAAAATGTGACACAATTTTATAAACAAAATCATTCATCTTTATTCTTGTATGTCAGCCACCTCCTGCAGTACAATGCAACTTAAGAACAAATGTTTTAAAAATAAAAGCATGTGGATGTTTAAGAACAAATGTATCATGTAATATTATTTTTCGAAACCAGTAGTACAGTGGATTACTCATGGAACATTTTATATTCACATGGTGCTTAGTGAAACTAATAAAATATTTTTTTCGTGGAACAGATTGAGAACTTTTCTTGGAGTACTTTGTGAATAATTATGTTTTTAAGAAGACTGTAAATATTAGATGTTTGTTTCAATTTTCTTTATTTAGGGTCACAGAATTTGCTAATAATGATTATTACAATGTTTCAGTTCTGGCTCAGCGAGGTTACTTAAAGGAAGCAACATTCATCAACTACCTCCGCTACTTACAATACTGGCGGGAACCTGAGTATGCCCGCTATCTCAAGTACCCGATGTGCTTGCATTTCTTAGAGTTACTGCAACATGAGGCATTCAGAAGAGAATGTGTGTCAGCACAGGTTTGTTGGATAGGGATATGTTTTACTTACATAGACTCTATTTGGGAAACTATTGTCCGATCACTAGAACGATTTTACTTATATTGATAGTCATAAAAACAAGGTGAAGGAAGACCCACTTTGGGATTTATTACTTTCAAACATAAAGTGGTTACGTAAATAATTTTCTTATTGGCTTCTGATGTTTTAACTGTATCAATCTATACTATTTATAATTTACTAGCTTCCGCCCGCGGCTTCGTCCGCGTGGAATAGTTACTTAGTCTTAGCGGGATGATAGCCTATAGCCTTCCTCAATAAATGGACTATCTAACACCGAAAGATTTTTTCTAATCGGACCAATAGTTCCTGAGATTATCGCGTTCAAGCAAACTTGGCAGGTGGCAGGAAGCTGAAGGGGATCATCATCTCCTTACAGGTGGTAAGAAGATGATGATCCCCTTCAGCGGCTTGTAGTATGTTTTGATTGAAGCTCACTTCAAGATATAGCCAATATTGTTAGTTGATAATTAAGTATTGAGTATCCGAGCGGAACTTTAGTAAAATATGTCACGGGAACAGGAATAATAAAAGAACGCTAAATGAGGATATGTCCTTTAGAGCGTTTGTTGGGTCCGAGCGGACCCAAGCTCGGTCCGCACGGATACAAAACAAACGCTCTAAAGGCTGATGAATACCGTATTTATTTGGATAAGGATTAATAATATCATGTTTATAAAAACACCTACGCAAATAATGCATTTGGAATTTTAGAACAAAGTTAGCAAAAAAAGGGTATAGTGAGCCAACCTTAAAAGATAGACATATGCTGTCGTGGACTTTTTTATAGAACTTTTAAAGAGGAACAATTATGTCATATATGATTTTTGCGAAACTTTAACCGTTTACGCAGCGCACGCATCGGAAGCTCTCAAAAGGAAAAAAAACGAATTTTAGAACAAAGTTAACATAAAAACGTTTATAGTGAGCCAACCTTAAAAGATAGACATATGCTGTCGCGGACTTTTTTTTAGAACTTTTAAAGAGGAACAATTCTGTCATATATGATTTTTGCGAAACTTTAATCGTTTACGCAGCGCATGCATCGGAAGCTCTCAAAAGGAAAACCCCCGATTTTGAAACATTCTTCATTGATGCTCCGCTCCTATTGGTCTTAGCGTGATGATATATAGCCTATAGCCTTCCTCGATAAATGAGCTATCTAACACTGAAAGAATTTTTCAAATCGAACCAGTAGTTCCTGAGATTAGCGCGTTCAAGCAAACAAACAAACAAACAAACAAACAAACAAACAAACAAACTCTTCAGCTTTATATATTAGTATAGAAGTATAGATATAGATAGATTGATAAAATTTCTAATATTAAATTTCGTTTTCCTAGGTATGTAAGTTTATGGATGATCAAGCAATTTTGTTATGGCAACACTACACGCGGCGACGCACGCGCACGTTGCAGCCGCCCGACGCGCCCGCGCCGCCCGCACCGCCAGCACCGCCACAGCAGGGGCCGCCTCGGCAACAATCATAGACATATATGCCACATCACACAGAAAAGGCTAGGAGAGTGAAAATGTGTATAGACTACTGTGAACTCTACTACTACTGTGTGTGTGATATGTTACAAGAGGTGAATGTTATATTACCAATTTTTTTAATGTGTTATTCACATGTGAGTGAGTGAATGACAATGATTTTTCTAGCCTTATGTCTCCTCAAGTTTCTACTATAAACATTATACATATTTGGTGGAAATGACCCATGCCCAGCAGTGGGACAGAATAAGGGTTATGTTATGGTGGAAATGCTATACATAATATCTAATTGTAAATAAGTAAGTACCTACTGAGTCTGATTGTCTTTATATGGACTGAGTTAACATAATTTTTAGTATTAAGTTTATTATTAAAATCTACTTAAACAAAAAGGTTTTTTCATCAGTAATCTCCTTTTCGTGAACCACTTACCATTTACACTATATTAACAAATAGGTTGAAGTTGACTTCAAACCAATATAAAATAAGTAGTGCCTATCATAAACAGCATAATTATTGACTATGTTATATCGATGCTAGATTTCTCCATGTACCTCCTTATTAGTGCTGCGCTGTGTTACAAGCATTTTGTAACGAAGAACAACATAACCCAGAATGCTATCCCTTTTGAGGCTCGATATTTGTATCACTGTAGTTGTAAATTGTTTTTTTTTTAATATTTAGTTTGTTATCTTTTTACATATGTATGTAGAAGTGGGCTGGCCATATCTGTAGAAGAACCGACAACCGCTGGGGTATACGTGTTCTTGAGTGGAGACCGCGACTCTGCAAATGTAGCGTAGGACGCCCTCCGGCAAGATGGAGTGATGATTAGCGGAAGACTGCTGGCGGTAGCTGGATGCGACAAGCCGAGGACAGGGTGAAATGGCGCACTCTGGGGTAGGCCTACGTCAAGCAGTGGACTGTTATAGACTGATGATGATGATGATGATTACGTAACGTAGTGAGTCTCATTTTGTTTCGCAAGGAATTAATGGTTTTTATTTCTTTCTCTTTCTTTCTAATTTTCGGGTGTAGGTACTGGTTTTTATCATTATCGTAATAATCCGATTGGGTACTTAGGCACCTAATGGCTACGATATGAGATAAAACAATATTAAGATGCTTTAATTTTTTTTTATTGTTTACGTCGGCAAATTAGCTGATTGGCCTGCTGTTGACACCTGAGAGAGAACTGGCTCTCACGCCCAAAAGTGTTTTACGACTTAATTATGTAAGGGTAGTCGCCAGCCAGTCAGACGCACATATAGATCAGATATTTTCTTGCCTCTTACGAGATGCCTATCCGTAAGGCAGTGAGGAATTTTATTATAACCCGTCCCCACACGGCGATATTCAATGAAACATTATTTGATAAACGGATGGCTGGGTGGGCGCCGCCTCAGCACGCAGAGGGCGCGTAATGTCATGTAGTACAGGAGCTCCACTGCGCTCATCATGCTGAAACCCATGCACAGCCCCAGCAAGCCCCCAGTGTTCGCTGCAATAACATTAGTAACAGTTTCACAGAAAAGAAGTGTATTTTACTTCATTTAGGGAGGCTTGATGAACCAGGTCACTTTTGTACCTAGGGTGATTGCTACAGTTATTGACCAACCTAAAGTTATTGACCACTTGAGACTAAATTGATCGAAATAACATAATGGAACAACCCACCTGAATGAAAAAGACAAAGAATGCACCTTCAATTATCATTCTTTCGTATTAGTTTGTAATACTTTACCTAGATGGCGTATTTTTTTCTTCGTCAGTTCAGTTAAAAAAAGTCGTGACAAGTGGTGGAGTTCGTTACGAAAAAATTAACGTAAGTGTTTTAAAAATCCGTGATTTTATCAGTAACTTATTGGTTTGGACTTGTAAACGCTTTATTTATCTGTCGGTAATTGAATAGTGGTTAAATTAGAGTGATTTAAAAGTTTGTGAACTAATTATAACATCCAAAAATGTAGCTGGCTACTTACTAGATTAAGTTTGTTCTAAATTCAGTTATTAGCCACCCCCGATCAATAACTGAATTTCCTAAATAGGTGTTTTTAATGCATTTTCGGCTTTATTGAGGTATCATTAAGGTCTTCCCAAAATCTCAGCGTTGTAAGTGCATCGGATCAGTTATTGTCCGGGGATGGCTAATTAGTGAATCTAAGTGGTCAATTACTAGATTTCTATTTGTATTTTCTTTCAGACTGATTCAACATGCCCAAAGTACCGCAATATACCAAAATTGCTGTTAAGATTTTCTCTTCTTCTGTAGTCAGAAAGAAAAAAATCCCTTACTAACTACAGAAAGAAGATAAATTCTTAGAAGAATGGTTCCTAAAGGAATGGATTTCCTAGAAATGCAAACACTAGACTAGAAGAAGAAAAAAGGCAGAAGAAACTGGAGAAAGACCGAAAAAGGAAGATAAAAAGAATAAATGAAGATTAAGAAGTTAAAAATAAAAATAAAACCTGAAACTCCTGGTTCTACTTCTGGTGCGTGCAAAAGAAGAGTAAATTTTATAAAATTACCATGTTGCGAATGTGAAAAAGCTTTTTCACAGGTCATGCATTCCAAAATCGCATCTTATACATATAGGTATCTCAAGAAGAAAGTGATCATTTTCTATGCCACCAATGTTTTCATATGGAAAATGATGACAATGTTTCTAACAACGGTGACCAACGAAATGAAGATTTTCTAGATAAAATAAAAGCAGGAGAGAAAGAATTAGGTGTGAATTATGTTAAATTTTAAATAATGTTCAATGATTATATAATTTTGTTATTATGTCTACGCTCAAATGTCCGGAGAGGGTGATAAAAGTTTGTTTTTTATCTTTTCTATGTGTTGTCGTATCTCCAAATAAATGAACCTATTTAATTAAAGATTTATTTAACTGTTACCTGAATGTCTTTAAGTGTTTTAATCTATGTTTTATGAAAATCGGTTCAGCCGTTTTGGAGTTATGCTCATTTTTTCATGCTCATTTGTGCATGGTCAATAACTGTATCTCAGTATGACAATTACTGTTTATATGGTCAATAACTGAATTTCTTGCCTAATTTGATTTAATCAATCTTTCTTAATAATAAATAGGTATTTGATTTAAATATCATTTATTTAATTTTCTATTACCCAGATATATTACCCGTTTATTGGTATATCATAGGAACCTGTATCTCAATTGAATATTTTTTTATAAAGTCTAGATTTTTTTTTCTCTTAAGTGGTCAATAACTGTGGCAGTCACCCTACTCCAGTCGAGCCGGCCCATTCGTGCCGAAGCAAGGCTCTCCCATGGTTTTGTCCAGATACCTACTATTCTTTGCTTAATGTATTGGTGCTATAGGCTCAGGATAAAAAAATAAGAATGTAGGATAAAAATTTACTGTTTTAGTAGGTACTTACATAAAAATTCTGTCAACCCAAATATTTCGCCCTTGGTAAATCGCATAAATGTGTTTTCTTCAAAGTAAAAATGTATAACGAGCATATTCTCGCTGTAAAATAATAAAAAAGATTTGAAACAATTATTGTAGCGCCACCGCCAAAGGACTATCAACCTAGGGAACTTTCTAACAGTTTATCTTTTAGGTCAACATTAAAAATAAAATCAGTTTGAGGACTGAACTATTACGCCGCAAATTATACAGGTACAACGGAAATCAAAGACAAGAGATTTTGACCAATAATCACTGTGCCTAGCCCAATTGAAACTAAGCTTATGTAATCTGAGATCAATCTTGATTTAGACTTAGGTACTTAATTTATTCACAAAAGGTTAATTTAACTAATAATAAATTAATAAGTAGGCAGGTATTTCCTGTCCAATACGTAGCTGTAATAACGGTACTTCCGCCGGTAGTTATTTTAATATAAGTACTAATGTAGCACTATAATTTTAAAATAGTAATTTCATATTTTTATTAGGTACTAGCTTGGAAATTTCCTTCAATTTTTAACCAAATCCCAACATTTACAAGGGCTGAAATTGTAAATCAAGATAATTCGACTTCTAGTTGGCTTATCAAGACGAAACATGCACCAGATTTAAGTTAGAACCCCAGCAATGCAAATGTGAAAACAGCATTCAATTTCATGTAGTAGTTTTTGTGTGATGCGCGTACAAACATATGGACAGACAGACAGACAAAAATTCTAAAAATTGTTGTTTTAGCTTCTGTTGGTCTAATAAAGTCCCCCCCATATCAGTTTTTCTTCAATATCTTTAATGTACAGACATCGGCCCGTTACAATTTTGTTATAAGTATAGATAGTTTATAATAAATAGTAAATTAGGAGCATTGATAGCCCAGTGATATGACCATTGGTTGCCAAGTCAAAGGACTGAGTTCGAAATCAACACGCGCACCTCTGAATTTTTGGATGTGCAGGGAAAACGGATTACTTATTTACTTATTCGGTATTTGTTGGTAAGTCGGTCCTGTATCTTTTATTATGCCTAGTAGATATTCCCCGAAAGGTTAGGTAGAGCAGGGCCGAACCGTGAGTTTAGGGGGCCCTGGGCTAATACTACTTAGGGGCCCACCTAATTACTCAAAGTAGGATAGAAAAAAATGAGATAGTAAAATATTTGATTTAAGTATATTAATATCCATATAATCCACGGGGCCCTGGGCTGAAGCCCAAGAAGCCATATGGTAGATCCGGCTCTGAGGTAGAGGGTTACTAATTAATGTTGTACACCCATAGTTCACCGGTATCTTTGGGTCCCATTCACAAATCCTAAACTCCGAGCTGAAAAAACCCAACAGTAGTTTCCTCGCTCGACCTGGGAATCAAACCAAGTAGATACTTCTAATTTAGCAGTCGCGCTTTCGACCACTAGACTGACGAGGCAGTTATATATGAAGATATTTCCAAATGATATTGCGTACCTGAATAAATGACAATTTAAGAGCAGTGCATGTTTCTGTTTGACGATTACATACTTACACATAAACCTATAGATATAAAGAAGTACTTACTCTGTGACCTAAACCAAAGAAAAGATATCCTAAACTACATTCAACTGATCTAATCTTACCATCTGGTCAGGCATTGCCTATATTATTAGTGTTAGTGTATGTACTCTAACATATTTACGTAAAATATTCAGGAGTTCTGTTGCCGAGGCTCTTGGCAAGCTGATCCACGAGCATGTTGGTGAGCGGCGCGGTGCTGAGGCGCTCCACGTAGGCGATCTCTGTGCATGCCGGCAGACATTCCTCGCATGCTACGTCGCGACCTGCGTAAAATTAAACCTCTTTTCTTATCTAAGTATGTACATTAATTTATTACCAAATCATTAGATACTAGCTTTTGCCCGTGGATGCATTTGCGTCTTCAATGTCCAATTCTATCTCTATACCTACTAATATGCATCAATATTGGTTCAGTGGTTAAGGTGCGAAAAATACACTTAGGTATTTTATTCAAAAACTCATGGACACTCCATGGAGTTTCTTGCTGATTTCTTCTCCATAGAATCAAGTTTTCAGACTCAAAAACGTTTCATAAACGCATGAAAAAGCTTACATTTGAACTGGAGGTAAGAAACGGACCGACCAAAAAGTATTCGCATTTATTATATTTAGGTAGGTATTAGTTTGGATAGATAATGTGAATTGGAGCTATGTAGAGTTGTCTGTATGTAAGATTATGTTTGAAAGAGGTAATTTCTGGAACGACTGCTTCATCGGATCGTCATAGATACCATCATGCCTATTTTCTTCGAAAAGTTAGGCTACCTTCACTGCTAACTGCTTCTGAGAAATACATGGTAGGTACGCGACGTAACTACATTAATGAGGTAATTAGGTACTAAGTACTCTGATTCTGGAAGCTCTTTCACTTATATAAAATACTCGTAGATTGAAGAATATAGAAGGTGTACCTATATTCCTGAATGACACAGGCTAGTGAATTAATTTAAGGTTGTTATAAACTTATAAAACAAATTATACCTAGCACTTACCATCTGGCATGATTTTGCTCATATTGGAATAACATTTCGCATCGGCTTTCCCACAAATGCGTGTTGATTTGTTTTCTGTAAGTAGGTAATAATTTCATGTCGTAGTATTCTTTTATCTGTGATGTCGTGTTAATTGCTGACTTCATAAATTATATAAATATGTGTTCCAGTCGATATGTAAACTTACTGGGCATATAATAATAAACACATTTGCATACGTCCAGCATAGCACGCGCTTCACACTCCATTTCACAGTTCTTCAAAGTGTAAGTTCTGTGGAAAGATCGATACATACTTACACTAATTATAAAATTAATAGGTACAGTTATTCTGAAATAAGGATAGACAAAAAATATTACCGACGCAAATATAAGTACCTACCTAATTTCAAAATTTATAATTTCATAAAAGAAATTTTTTATTTCTAATTTTAATATAATTTCTTTTTTTCTAATTTTAAAGTTTCATAGTGTATTTTCATGACCAGAACAGTAACAAAAATACTTAGGCTACCTATGAAGTTTACCTGAAAAACACTAAGTCCTTTTCACTAGAGAATAAACACAGTCTCTTCTTAATGTCAATGGTTCTCAATGCCGGCTGTGCGTCTAAAATTCTTGGCCAAATCGCGACTCGTGCCTCAATCCCCGGTCCGTAGATCTCACCCAAGTTCCTTATTTTCGGCGTTTCTGTCGGGTTATGGAGTAGGATCTGGAAAGTTGTAATATATACAATAAATTTATATATGAGAGTAGGTACCTAAATACCTACTTATAAATATAAATAATACCTATTTTCTGAATAAGTGAATACGAAACCTTAAAGCCAGCACTTTTCGTGGAAGCGCAATAATATTCAGCTACGTTTGCATCCAAAACCAAGCTTAGTCCGTGGTTGGTGCCGATTCCTAAGTACGTGACAGAAGAACAAGTCAGATAAAGCCTTCCACAACTTTTCAACATCTTTAAAAAGAGAAATCTCTAGCAGATAGCAGAGGAGGTTCTCAATTCGACTTGTTCATCAACGGTTTATCGTTTTTTTATAGAATTGATAGATTTACTTCCAAGATGGTCTAATACAAATTTGGTTGGTGTCTAACATCGCTTGAAGACTGAAGAAGTTAATTATAGACACTATATAGATGAAATAATTTTGGTGCAAATATATAGCTAGACTGCATTGGAATATTAAGAAGGCAATAAAAAACAAATTGTTAGATAAAAAAATATTAATTTGCGAGTTTGCCTTTTGGCCTCCATGGAAAACCATCAGAAGGCGCGTCGGGTGGGTACCCATCCTCAGGAGTCCAATCCACTGCCGGCGATGGAAACGTCAAATTTAAATCGTTTAGTGCTCGTCTGTGAACAACAACATTTAACTATAATTAGATCGCTGTTTTTCAATAAACTGTGTATTTTTAAATAATCGAAGCTGATTATAACTACTGGGCACAAACGGTTCCTGTGCAATCAATTTTCAATAATTAGGACCTCGTTTATAGGTCGCAGTTGCATTGGTTGCAACGGCTAGCTATTTTCCAAAATAGCTCTGTTATGTAAAACAGCGTATTATATATATACAATCCAACATCGACACATAGATACACCTACCATACATCATATTATATCTACTATCCCTAGGTATAGGTAACTAAGTATTTGTTAGCTCACGGGTTTCGGAACATTTTGTTGCGGTGGACCACGTTAAAGGTGCAGCACAGCCCCTCGTCAGTGAGCTGTGCGTTGAACAGGTCTTCGCAGTTCATGGTGGTGGAGTCCCACGTGCATTGCGCCAACATCTCGCTGCATGGTTGTGTCACCTGAAGGGTCAGTCAGGTGTATTGCTCTACATTTACTATTTATAAAAGTCTCATGAATTGGAGGCGAGCCTAATGCCAATACTAGGGCAGAAATCAAACTTTGAGTTGTTACTAAGAATTTATTTGTGTGTGTCTACGGCGTAAGTGTAACAGAGGGACGGAGGGAAAAGCCCACTCTTCTTCGCCCACCCTTTAAAATTCGCAGTGTTGAAGAATTATTATATACGAAACCATGGGACAATCTCTGTAGTCTATTAGCAGATAAAATCTAGGAAACTTTTCAAATACAAGTGGTAAAGTAATTGTGTAACATACACACAAAAAGCAGTCATATTGAGAACCTTTTCCTTCCTTTCTTTGTAGGTTATTAATCATCCATGAATCATTTTTGGAAAGGGCATAACAATCTGAAAGGGTGTTTCAACATTCGTTACTGGGTTACCTACATAAAAGACAGGGGTCATCGTGATCTAGTAGCGAAGGAATGACTAAAGAGGTGGAATATGCAGGAGGTATGTATGTACGTGTAGGTATGGTATAAGAAACTAACGTTGATAAGGAACGATCTGGTGTGGTCCCAATCAGCGCTGTTTGCGAGGTCGTCCTCGAAAATCTCCGAGTCATCCTTCGTGGTGCACAAACTCAGCAGCAGCTTTTTATCAACCGGGCTCCTGTGACGTAAATTAAATGAAAACATATTACTCAGTTTTATTCATATTTTGCGAAAGAAAACTGTGACGTCAGGCAACATTCAGGTCCATCAGCTTGGTACACCGGACGCTTTAGCCAGTCAAGCTATCCATATTTCTGCACATGGTATCGAATTTCTCTTCCACACTGTCCGTCTATAGATGACGTCGTCAACATCCATTGATTACACAGAAAATACTTCTTAGGTAAAAAAATACTACCATTTATTAAAATATGTAGTAAATAAGCTCTATTGACAATGGATAATTTGGTCGATCTCAAACGTTATGAACATTAAACCCGATACATAATTTCGATACATCGACATATTGATTTTATATGTTTTATCTTGATTGAGACCATGTTGAGACGCCTCACATAATATTATAATTATCCTATGGTCTTATTTCAAAACCTTAGTGGATCCTCTATAAACAAGACTTTTACGAACAGTTTCAAAATAATGATTTTCTGTCTTTGTCATTTATATCTGTTTTAATGAAGACAAATAATCTATACTAATACTAATACTAATCTATACTAATATATAAAGCTGAAGAGTTCGTTTGTTTGTTTGTTTGCTTGAACCCGCTAATCTCAGGAACTACTGGTCCGATTTAAAAAAATCTTTCACTGTTAGATAGCCCATTTATTGAGGAAGGCTATATATAGACTATATATCATCACGCTACGCGGACGAAGTCGCGGGCAAAAGCTAGTAATATATAAAGCTGAAGAGTTTGTTTGTTTGTTTGTTTGCTTGAACGCGCTAATCTCAGGAACTACTGGTCCGATTTGAAAAATACTTTCAGTGTTAGATGGGCCATTTATTGAGGAAGGTTATAGGCTATAGATCGTCACGCTACGCGGACGAAGTCGCGGGCAGAAGCTAGTACCTAATAAATAAAAACACAATATGTAAATATTAGGTACCCAAATTGCCAATATCTTTCAGCAACAGTCTTCTTAGCTTGGTTAACGTTGCATATCGTGAGAGCTGGGAACGGTAGACTGTTCAAAGGCATGTTCTCAGGATTGATGCTCACAATCATCGGAGATGACCGCCATTTGGCGTATATGTTCAATATGAAGAACGCCGCACTTACCAACGAACAACCAAAAGCTGTTAGCCAGAAGAACCTGAAATTATAAGTTACTAGCAGACATCTCTTATCCATAAATAGACTACTACATTTCAAAGGACCAAATGGTCCTTGAAACCGGTTCGTCAGTACAAATCACGTTAAATGCAAATTTTTAAACTTAAAAACAATGAAATAAAAGGATATTTCGTATCCATCTTTCGGTTGAATTGAACACATTGCAACCCTATAGTATTGAACGCGACCCCAACAGGAAATACGGATCTTATGTTGAGAAACTATGGTCTTCTGTGATCGCCATTGCTCTATTTATATTATGCGGCTTTTATAAGCTACAGGTTTCGCTAAGGTGTTAGTTGTAAGATTATTCATGATGTGTGTTTATGCTCTCCCCATTTTGCCATTTCCACTTACAGGTTAATATTTAAAGAAAAACCTCGCACCTTTCGAACCACGTTAGCTTCCGTTCTCCTATATATCGTAGTCCATGAAGAGTAGATGTCTGTAGATAGTCTCTTAAGTCGTTTGCAAAAGTATTAGGTTGCTCCTCCGTGGTGTGCGGGCTGTCACGTAATCTATCCTAGACGTTAAATAAAAAAAAAGAGAAAAAGAAAATCTTTCAATTTATTAAAGATTTTTTCATCATCACAAGTACATTCTACTTAAGCATGCCTTTTTTTTATTTTTAACCGACTTCAAAAAGGAGATTGTTCAGAAAGAATCTGTTTTTTTATGTTTGTTACGCGATTATTCGGCCAAATATAAACCACATGAGATTTTTTTTGTGTGAAGTAATATCCGCCCGAGGTGGTGTTATGTGTCTTATTCAAATTTGGTGATGATTATTTCATCAAAAAATGTTGAAAAAAAAATTACAGTAACACGTATTGTACTGACGGAATAAATAACAACGTCGTCGAGGTACGTCAAATTCATCTATACATCTAATAAAATTGTAACAGAGCGATGTCTGTACATCTTTGATTGCCGATATTGAAGAAAAAATAATATGGGGGCACTTTATTAGAGCAACAGAAGCCAAAAAATCAAATTTTAGATTTTTTGTCTGTCTATCTGTCTGTGTGTCTGTCTGTCTGTATGTTTGTACGCGCATCACGCAAAAACGACGAAATGGAATTGAATGCAGTTTTTACAGTTGTATCTGGTGCATGTTTTATCTTGATAAGCCAAGTAAAAACCGAGTTGTTTTCTCTTTCTCTCTTATATCAGAGTCTCTATGCATCTTATCATTATGAAAACTCCATAGTGTAGATACAGTGCGCTCAGTATATTTTAGAAACGAAATGGCTTCCATGAAAATCAACATATAAAATACTATAGTAAAATATAATAGAATTGCTACAGGCTGATGTCTGCGCATCATAGATATTGAAGATGTGGTCTTTATTAGAGAAACAGAATCCAAAACAACAATAGCCTATACTTTACTTTTCAAGGTAACTTGCCCCACTAAGCGCCGTCTAGAAGCTGGGTCATAGTCAACCCTTTTCGGAAGCGAGTGAAACCGCGGGCAGCAGCTAGTGTTGAAATAAAATAACTTTTAACCTCAGATTTAACTAATATTAACATCTGCCTTCAAAAACAAAAAAAAACTGTTTGTCAGTTTCGAAAGTCGGTGGTGAAAACAAAAGATCCGATCCGACGGCAGCAGATGCATAAGCTGAAATAATATACCTAATTTAGCTCAATTCTAGTAGCTACCTAAGAAACGCAATAATTTAAGAATTTGTCATTGATAAACTTTTTTATTTAGAAGTGTTTTGTAAATGATCGGCTACTTACTTCGCTTTTACTCCTTTGGTTGATCGGTATTTTTGTGTCCCACATGTACCACGGCGGTGGGTCTTTACCTTGAGTCCAATAATTTTGCTGTCAGAAGAAACACATTCATTATGTTGGTATGCCATTACGTAACTTCCTCTTTCAGCGATACTATCGGGTTAGCATTTAGAAATAATAAAATAATTAAATTGCTTACCCTTCTAAACATGTCCTTAGGTGCTTTTCGAGGACGAATATCGGGTTCTTTAGGATAGACCATTTTCATGGTTCTCGCTTCTAATGTCTACCTACAAATGTGGAGCTTTGCACGTGTAATGGCAGTAAAACCTCTTCTGTGGCCATCCAATTGGTGCTCGTAACCTTATTTTCCAAAACAAATGTTTACTGTCTAATCGTTTGATTGCGTCTATCATTTGATAGATCGACCTTGCACCGCCTTCATCGCTGGCTTTCGATGGCAAAATTATACATTTTCCAGTTAGGTATTTGTCGTTTTACCTTGTGTACGTAATTATGAGTCTTAGTTGTACAGTAAATCAGTAACCGAACCTTTAATTTGGTATCATGTAATTTAGTTTATATTACATTTATACTCAGAAGTTTGGCAGCGTTACTTTGTATTATAGGGTTTTAGTTTGATTAATTTGAAAATGTTTGTTTCTAGAACAGCTTTTGATTTTTGCTTGCATGTATGCATAGTTTGTTTAAACTAGTCGGGGTTCGTTTGACATTATTAATATTTGTTTAGCTCGTTAATTACTGTTGCGTTTTATAATTTTAAACACAGAGAATTACTTCAACCGTTGTATTATCTATTTAGAGATCTATGCGGTTTCGTCATAGCGTGTCACGTTATGGTGAGGTGCCAGACTGCAGGCTTGCTTGCTTGCTTGCTGCTGCGATTTTTTATTACTGTTTAATATATATATATATTTTTTTTAAAAAAAAGCTTACTAGCAATGTGGGTCGCACATTACTAGTATTCTTGTTAACCCCTCGTGCTAAGCTAAATGCTTGTGTTACGAGTTATATTAAAAAACATGTAACGAGTGTTTATGTTTGTGTAAATTTGTTTGTTGGTGATCGTTTATAAGACATTGTCACAACTATTTCTAGAATGTAGTTTAAAAATCGAGATATGATGTCTTAAAAATGGATTATAATTCTTATGTAGCCATCCTTTCAAAAACAGACATTTACAGGCATTGAACAGTAATGATGATATCTCTTCCTACTATCTATGAACAGTTCTTGATTGTCCAGTAACTAAGACTACCTACCTAACTATTATTTCTAAAGCGGTGTTGGTATTACTGCCAATTGATACTCTAATTTATAATATTCTTAGGAGTAAGTATATTCTAGTGCAGTTCTCCTAATCTTTTGCACTTTGCCTCTGCAGTGAAATACGCGGCTGATTAGTGCAGAGATTGCGAAGTTCGTTTTATATGACGACTTAAATTTCTTTTTGACTTAATTTTGATGTGCACCCGAAATACACACTATACGGAGAAGTGGTGGTTAACCTTATTACCAATAGCATATAGTGAATTCTACTTGCGTTAAAATATGAATCTTTAAAACAATCGCTTCTGTTACCTTACAAGAGAATGTTATTCAGGTACAAAGTACTTTTTGCTAAAAAACTCTTTTATGAAGCCTATTTTGACTATTCACAGCGCCTTAAGTAATTAGAATGTAGTTAATAGACTGTGTACAAGCATATTGATATTAACATCTTGATGTTCTTTTTATTGTGGATTATTAGCGTCGTACATAGGTATATCAGGTCGGTATGTGACCCGCTCGCCTTGATTACGTAGGTATAACAGGTAGGTATAAATTATTATGATTTAAACTACACAATATTTTCCGTTCTATATAATTCGTTAATAACGCATACATACAAATTATTTATTATGTACAAAAAGTTCGTTCAATAGAAATTTCTTATAAAAGTAACAAAAAAGCCACAGGAAAGAATAGGCTGACGCACTTGCACTTTGTATTTATTTCCTAAAAGAAGAAGAGATCGGAGGAAAAACAAGACAGACGCCTCAACGGAAAACTAGTGTGGTACGCGCTATCACACACGTCACCAGCTAGCTCATTGTCCAGGAATCCAAAGAAGGAAGAGGGAGGAAGTCAGAGTGTTCACCAGTGCTGCTGAGGATTGTGAGCGGGCGCCGGGTGCGCGACTTGCGCGTGGGCAGCTAAGTGGGCAGCGCGCGCAGCGGCAACCTCGGGGGTGTCCAAGATACCGGAGCCGTCGTTGGCTAGCCTGATGTTAGCGGGCTGGTGCTGAGCCTGAGGGGCCTGCCACGAGGGAGCGCCGTTCCACTGGTTGGGAGCGTTCCACTGGTTTTGGGCGGGGGCAGCGTTCCATTGCTGGTGAGCGGGGGCAGCGTTCCACTGTTGGGGAGCAGCAGGCTTGACAGCGCTGAGGGCGGCGAGGTGGGCAGCACGGGCCTGGGCTACTTCAGGGGTTTCGGCGACGGGGGCGGGGGCACCGGCGTTCCATGCAGGCGCGGCGGGGGCAGAGTTCCACTGTTGGTGGGCGGGAGCACCGTTCCATTGTTGGGCAGCAGGTGCGTTCCACTTGTTCTGTTCAGCGCCCTGCCAGTACTCCTCGTTGTCCCAGCGAGGGTCGTAGGAGCCATCGTCCTGGGGGTTGGGGTTGTTCTGGTTAGCCTGCGACAGTGCAGCGAGGTGGGCAGCGCGCGCCTGCGCTACTTCGGGTGTGTCGAGGATGTTGCGGCCATCCTGTGACAGCGCGATGTTAGCGGGCGGGCCAGCCCAGCCGGACGCGTGAGCGCCGCACGCCAGCGCCAAGCAAGCAACAACGATCTGTACACAAACAACAATTCAATGATAAAGTAAGTTATGTCAGTTAGACGTACGTAGTTTAGTGGCGGCACAAGCAAGTTTCATTGACAACGGATTGTTATCGGTTATTGTGCGCCAATCTATCTGATCTGGAATTCTCGAGTTATGGCAGCGCAGCCGAGTGCACCCAGTCTACTAAATCCTCTATTATGGCGATAATATTCAGAGTTATTGCTGTCGTACACCGAATCTAATTGCAAGCCGTGTTGCTTGTTCCCTGCCCCCTCATTATATCTCGGACAAGTTGATACAATATTTATATAATCCAAGCTGTCGATGATAAGTCGCAGTTCTGGTCAGGTGTCAGTTGACTACGTAACGTTTACTTGACTGTATGACCAGTACAATCACAAGCACAGTATGCAAAGCATTGACCGACAGAGATCGGATTTGCTGCCATTCGTCTTTGGTCATAATGTCTTTTCTAGTGCTTTGATAAACTGAAATTAGAAAAGATATAGATCAGGATGCTTGTTTTGGCTTTTGAAGGATCAATGTCGGAGATACGGGTCTGGAGGTGACTAATGCAACATATTAGGAAGTATAACAGTATGATAGATTTCAGAATGCAGATGTACTCAATAGATAATTTAACAATATACAATAACTCTGTTATCAAAATATTATAACTACGTCTTATACGAATACTGATAAAGTTGGCATATAAACAAACAATGCTACAATTTGAATGCAACAGGATGTCGTGCGGAGGCTTGCCCGAGGAGGCTGTACTGTCGCTGTGCCAACTCCAGGCATAGGCGTACAATAGGCGTAACAATCGCCACGGGACACATTTCAAAATAAGGCGACTTTCATAAGTGGTAGGTACTAGATCACGGACTGCGCTTCACTTCAGGCAAATCTAGTCGGCCAAAAATATAATGTTTCGAGACTATGATTGCTTTGTAATCCAAATCAAATCGTATTAATTGTATTACAAGAACGGAAATCCTTTGACCCTTTGAGTTATACATGTTTTATTAAAATAAAAATTTAAGGTTTTCAAGTAATGTAATATATTATTCACATTGAATTCACAATTGTCTCTTAAAGCCCACACATTACATGCATTTTAAGTTCTTACTTTATCGCGGCGGTCGGTTCGAGTAAAGGTCATTTATAAATTATGGCAATGCAAGTTTAACGTGAAGTGGTGACAACATGGTCGAAGAATGTGCGATCGAGATCCAATTCATAGCCATCGTAGCCATAACTAAGACTTTTATGCAGAAAGTGGACGAGCGGATATTGGAACTGGGCGAGTTATGTGGAAATAGATACATGGCTAAGTTAAAAATGACGGTAATCTTCAAGCTTGTGTTGAGAGCTACCGTAATTCATTCCTGCCATTAATAGTAACATGTTCTTTGTTCGTAAATATGTAAGTGCAAGATTAAGAGATTATTTTTTTATGTTTTTTGTTGTGTCCAAGTTCTAAGGCTTAGTTGTCGATAAATGTTCTTATTTAAAGTCGAGTTCTGTCCATTTAGGTCTGTTAAACACTGGCACTAATTCAATTTGTTAAACGTTTGTTAAACATGTCGGCTTGTACACGGAGCTTATTATCATATTCTGAAAATAATCCTATTCTATCTCAGTTTCTTGGTATTAGATCGTAGGTCGAACTTGAATAGGTGTAGTTTACATAATGCCTTTATAAATTATATTTTAATGCAGCTTAAAACCGAAATAATCTGACCATGACGTGATCATTGTACAGAGATTGGATGACAGTATGGGACTATGACTAAGCAAGGAGCGACAAAAAATCAATATCACGTTCTCCCAACGTGAAATTTAATTAATAAGTATTGCGTAAGTAATTGTTATTCGGAGCGTGTTTAAATTGATCTAGATTTGACGAGATGAGTGCGTGAGTGAGGAATTTGCGGTGGTTAGTGGCTAGTGTGATAAGTTCACGTAACCGTGTCAGGGTATGCGGTGAGACGTGGTCGTGGGCCGGACTGCATGTGACCGCCTGACCGACGAGGCGGGTCACAACCATGCAATCCAGTTTGGAACAGAACACGAACCCATAGTTCAAAATGGATAAAGAATTTGTTTATGCCTAGACTTGTTTGCAGAAAATTTTACAATACATTTTAGGGTCGAAATAAAGTGAAACTGTTATTTATGTGTAAAGACACGACATGGCTTACTTTTAAAATGATGTCAGCGATCTGTGATGGCCTTTATGTTATAATTTAATCACATAGAAATCTCTTGCGTTGCACGTCTAGAGAAAATAGGCCGCCCTTGCAAACAAAGGATTGTGATGAAATCCATATTTATCTGGGCAATTCCAAAGCGCCATACTTGTGGAAAGGGCCACAAGTATGGCGCTTTGGAATTGCCCAGTGACCGAGATTTAGGAAGTTTGGAGTCAGACAAAAAATATTTATTGTTCCGTGTCAACGACTCTTTACTGCAATCACGTGTAATTGGAACGTTTATAAATAAACTAGCCGCCCTGCGACCAGATTTTGTTAATTGATCAGCAAATTGTTGGCATTTCTCGCGACATATTTTTTGCTTTAACTCGTGCGTGATTGGAGCTGCAAACCAATCTCAATGAACGGAATGTAACTTGAACTACTGAGTTTCAATGTCAATCGTACGTGAATCATAGAAGATACCACCACGACAAGTGAATCTTTAGAGAAGAGTTGACAGACTGAGGCTCTTGTTTTCGCGCCAAGACAAGACGCATACATACATTATTGCCTACGCTTTCGCTCTTAATCCAATCCAAATAAAAATGACTACATTGAGTGAATGGCGTCAAGGTTTGAAGGCCAGCTGAAGGTCGAGGAGCAGGAAGCACGCCTTCCGGACCTGCCCAGAGCCGTCACATTCAGCAACTGGTTACCCTCGCTTGTCATACACACTACTGCATTTTTTGTCATTACATGTTTATTACTTGCCCTTTTAAATGTTATGTGACGATTTTTAATTCATACACATAACTTCAATTAGCATAAGTTAAATTATGTGGAATCATACTAGAGATCGGAATGTCCACACATTGTATTAGACATTTAAACCATGTTTATATTGATCACATTGTCTACGGACCAATCAGAAAAAAGGACTCAGTTTACACAGAAATTTCGGATCGTTTAAAATCTATAGAGCTGACTTGGGCTCAGCCTACTTTTAAAAGAGATACTGACAACAGGTTTCCTGGTTTCGTCAGGTTGCTGCATAAAATATTGAGTCTGTGGGTTGTCCAAGTCGGCACTGTCAGTCAGCACATTTCAGGCTAAGATGTCTTCATTTTCAATTTCCATTAATGTCTTCAGTTTTAATACTGTTATTATGAATGCTTTGAACCTTGTCTTGCTTGATGGAAAGCACATACAAGGTTTATGATGGAGCACACAATACAACTCTTGCTCTCATATACGAGTTCACACGATTGCACACAGTAAACTATTTAGAGGCTGTCTTAAATTTGCGAGTAGCTTCACCAAGCAAGAAACGTTTTTTGGGCTAACCTAATATTTATTTAATACTGCGAGTGATAAATTGATTTTAATTTGTATTTAGTAGTTTTATTGCGCACTAAATATTAAATAGAGATATATATGACACGTTTTGGTAATGAGTTAATTAATATTTTAGATGGCGCCTTCGACATTGAATATATAATGAATAACTTAGTGTTATTAAGTTATGTCAAAGTCAATTAAGCAAATATTTGTGCCATAATAATAAGTAGTTTAATCGGAAACGTTTCATAAAGTAAATATGATAAATGGCAGAAATTGTAACATTGGACATTACGTTTCTCCGTTTCAATAATATGCAGTAAAAAACGTTGTCTCCATGTTATTGTGTTAACTTTGATATATGTATTTTCAACATTCTTAATTGACAAGTAGTTTTGAATAAAGAGAAGAACTAATAACGGTAGCATGACTAAGAAGCGTGATTAGCTGCGAAAGACATGTTTTGATAAGTAGTTCTCTTTTAAATAAAAATATTGCTGATAGCTAATTAAAATAATGCAAAATACCTTAGTGATTTGTCTAAAGCGGGTATAAGATTACTGAGCTCTGATATTTAAGTATTAATTATAGGACTATCAATACAAAGAGTCAATGAGTCATATCTTAAAGAGAAGAAAGGATGGAAATCTTTGACAAAAACTCTTCGACTTTCTGACTAGGGGTGTGTAATTGTAATTTTCCCCGGATCCTGGTGGGCGTTTTATTATATAATTAGGATATCGATAATTTAACCGTGGGGCGTTGCGTGGGCTTGCCCTTCTAAATTGGTGCGCGAAGGAATGTCGACAAAAAGCAGTGGTGAGCGGCGAGGCAAGCGACACTGTGCTCACAGGCGCGCCTACCGACAGTTAAATGAACCACTACAGACATGCTAAGTGGCCGTCACGCTTCAACTCACAACAAAGACTCGATAAAGAAGCACAAGTTGCCGAAACTAAAACTATGCGAGAAGTCGTTGCCTGAAAGATTGTAAATAAAGCTAAGAATTTACTACTTGACAGGATTGTCAAAAGAAGTGGCGCTAAGTCAAAAGGTTTATGATGTTCTTGTCAACAGCCTATGTCTAAGATGCTACTTCAGATTTCCTTGGACGTCAAGATCTAATCAAATATGATTGATCGATGTAGTCATATTACGAAAAGACGGTGGGTGGTCCCGGCAGAGCCGTGGCATTATAGACTACACTGCCCTAGCTGTATTGTGGGTGAAGTGGGTCTAACTAATTGTAAACAGTGCTTGAATGGAAAGATCCATTTATCAAAAGGAACAAGCTCAGCAGTAGAGGATAAAATGATGATACACATGAAATTGATAAAGAATTTCAGTTACAGAGATGTCGGTAACTAGTGCAGAAGTTTTGATACATTAGAACTACCATCACGCCTGTATTTCCCGAAGGGTTTTGGCAGAGGCGTACTTAATATACACCCACAGTTCACCCGTATGTTTAGGGCCCATGTAATAGCGGGGGAGCCTATTGTCATTAATCGGGCACAACTTCCAAACTCCGAGCTACTACTGGGAATTTCATAGAAAAACCCAATAACACTTTGCTCGACCTGGGAATCGAACCCAAGACCTCTAGCGTACCACTCGCGCTCAGGACCACTAGGCTAATGAGGCAGTTAAGATTAGAACTATTTACACAATAAGCCCTTACAAATGTTACGAAAGTTGTTGAAACTGATTATATACATCGATATTTGTTAGAGAAGTGTAGGCGAAGCATTGAACAGTCGTTAAGTGAAAGAAAAAGTGCGAGGAACGCATAACAAGGCGAGTGAGGAGGCGTACCGATCTAGTTGACATTGTGAGCATAAATGGAGCATAAATTGAAGAAACGCGACCCTCGGCTTGGAAAACTTGCCTTGCTTTGTCTAGGTAATAACGGTATATAGGTAATAAGTCTATCCTTCTGGTATGTACCAATTGTTTCTTACTGAAACGTACAGAATTCAAAGGAAGACTGTATCTTCAACCCCCAATGAATTGTAAACGGATAGAATCGCGGTTGCGGCTAACACAAATACAGAGAATAGGGTTGTCTAGGGTTGTCTAAAAATGCCTAATAATATATCAGTGCTACACGATTTGAATACCAAACTTTATGTCTTGAAGATTTAGACATGATCTATAAGCAAGATCGCATCGTCCTACTTTGTTAAATCAGAGAGAGAGAGAATCAGATGGATTTCACTATTAATATCAGTTTTAATTAGTTCAAAAGCTTTTACAAGGATATGTAGGCTAAGGACTACAAGGTATTAGAATTAAAGATCTGTACTTATGTACAATTGGTCAAGTGAGTGACATTGACACGGGCAGGAGCCGCCGTGCGCGATTTGTGCTCTGATTCACTTAGCGAGCCACGGGCGACGGTACGGAACCTTAACCGCATTGCGTAGCAGAAATATACATTTACCGATACTACGCAAGTTCACAAACCTAACGATGACACGTGATCTTATACGTTTACGTAAACTAAATGTTTTAGACAACGCAACGCACTTTACAGACATCTATTAGGGAAATTGGGCCAACCATTGTGAAAAATTGCAAAATGGATTATAGATTTTTATTAAATTGCATACTAATGAACAAAGTTAAACGAAATATTGGAGTTTACTCAAGATCGCGTGGAGGAAATGCTTTTACGAGCTCAATTAAAATTAAACAATTACACATTGCTATGTTATATGCAGTGGCCAGTGATGAGGAAATAAAAATAGTGTTTCAACTGGGGCCTCGAATTAATTGGCATTTTTGTGAAAACAAAAAGCGTATTAAAATATGTGGTTATATTATGATGGAAAAAATAGACAAATAGAAAGAAATAAGACGAAAGAAGAACGCAAGAATAGAATAGGCAGAATAATAACGATGCCAACATTGTGGTGTGTTCATGTTCGCTCAAATAGGTTTAAGCGAACACGAAAACACATCTAAATAAGAGTTTATGTCCTTCATAGCTTGTGTGAAGATTTTTGTATTGTTCTGTATTATTATGTATATTGTTAAAGACAATGTTTGTACTATAAAGTATGTGAAATAGACCGCAAAATAAATAAAAAAACGTATGCTCTCTGACAATGACCCGGAGTCGCGTTTGCATTGCATTATTTTCGACACAGCCCTCCTTGCTTACGATATGCTTGTTAACTTTACTAGGTAGTATTTGACCACCATTTCCAGATGAATTTAAAAATTAACAACTTAATGGTTCGTAAAATTTTGTTAACATGTGATCTTTCCAATTTACCATTTTTTAAAGCTTAACTTAAATGTTTTGCTAATGTAGCTTTTTGCGCGTAATGCACGTTTTTTAAATTAGGCTTTGTTGAAGGTACAATCTAGGAGTCAGGTAAGGTTCTCGGCAACAATCAAACAAAGTGCAGCGACTGGTCCCGATATCAGATGCAACAACAATAAATAGTAAGCCACTGGCGCACAGTTAATTAATCAACCGAACGGAACAGTCATTTGCATAAGTGATGTATGGTACTTAATTGGATTGGTGCTGATAATTCCTTCGGTGATGTTATCATGTACCCCAAACAATGGGGCGAAATGAACTTGTTGCTGTCACATATGACTATGTTGATTGACTGTCAGTTGATGTTGCATGGAAATTATGTCGACAGAAAAAAGTACTCACCATGGATTTCATTTTGTTTTGTAGTTAGCACAGAAGTGAAAGAGAAAGAGTTAGAAATAGATATTTTTTGTAGTCTAGATTGATTTATAGCGCTGCTGGAAGACTAGAATCTTCCAGGAATCGCTATGTTCGAGTGCAACTTGCGTCTGTGCGAAATGAGGGCGGGAGCTGGCTTATATAGTTCGACGCGTGCGCAGAGGGGGTGCGCGCGCACCGCGAGTCAAGCCGCGCCGCGCGTGAAAGTATTGGGACATGCCATTGATAATAGGCGAATATCATACACATTTCAATGGCAATCGCCGGTGTATTCGGCTGTTTATGATTTAGTGTTATTTTGCTACCATCAAAGCTATAAGAACTCTTTAAAATTAGTTAAGTGGTTCGTCCAATCTGGCAGTGTTGATTTAGGCGGCTGTGATAATTTCGCATTGAAATCATTCGAGTGTTCTGGTGTCTCTTTCTTCTTTCTCGTTATCAGCTTTGGTGTTTATTTTGTTCTCATGGCATATTTACAGCTGAAATTGACTATTTGGTTTTGCATCAATTATCTTCTGTAACAAGATTTCGTTTAGTTCCTTCAATTAAGATACGCCATCGCTAGTACGATTATGTCTGATTCGCAGCGACATATTTTAGTACTTTATTAGATTCGTGAAGTTATTCAAAGAGCATTATGTCTTGTGTTAAATGTCATTGTTTCTTATGTTCCATTACTGTAAACTAATCAGGCCTTTATCGAGGTATTGACAGTTTCCAGAGACATTAAAACATTATAAGCTTAACTAGATTGGTTTACTAGGGTCCACAAAACAATGGATTTATATGGTAATAATTTAATATTTCTCAGCAAACCTAGCGTAGGATGCCATTTGGAAAGATAGAGTGATGATTTACGAAAGGATGCTGGTGGAAGCTGGGTGAGGCAAGCTGAGGACAGGGCGAAATCTGAGTCCAACAATATACTCGGATATGCTGATGATGATGATGAATTTAATATAACCCAGTGGTTATCCAGCTATGAATCAAGTACAATGCGTTGTTTTCACAGGTTTATTCAAATATCTTATACAGGATTATAATTAGGTTATATATCTGTCTAAGTATAAGTATAAAAATCATTACCTACCAACATTTTGGGAACGGATCAAATAATTTAGTTGATCTTTTTATTGTGTTTCCAATTGCGACTTTATTTAATCTATAGGAAGAGTTCGGAAAATTAATGCAGGCGAAGTCGCACATAGGCCGCTAGTAAATATATTTTTGACTAAACTCTGTGTTTCACTTCAAGACGGTGGGCACATTGACAGTGTTTTCTATTTTTAAAGTCTAGGGTATGTAGAGCTCTTATGATGTTAATAAAGTAAGTTTCATCTACATAATAGATGGAACTAACACTTTGTTCGTTTATATTTTTTTACAATTACAAATATTGCAGAATCTAGCCTAAGTTATTAAAACATCGTTGTAAAAACGTAAACGTCACATCTAGCAAAGGATATCAAGTGCTATCTGATTGTAAGACGGTGACGGACATTACTTCAAACTTCAGCGCCGGCGCAGAAATCGAACCGCCCTCTGTTGTAACACTTGTAACAGAACTAATTATGCAACAAATGCTTAGGTGTTGCCAGCCTACACGCCTAGATTGGTCGTTGATTAGGAACACTAGTTTTTTGTGCTAATGATTTTAATTTATCGTTAATTATGTATTGCGTCTTGTTATTTGTTTTATGTAGTTAGTGTATTCTAGTCTCGGTGTATTTCATTCGCTGGCCCCAGCCAGTACCACTGAAAACATCATGACACATGATGCGAATACGTGCAGATTATATTTTTTCAGTGTTTTTTATTTATATCAACTGTTCTGCCTAGGTCCCAACCTTGCTTAGCTAATGCCTAGACTAGACAACATAGACAATTAATAGTCTAGTTTAGGCATTAGCTTACCACAACTTCTGAGTTCCTCAGGCCTTGGGTTCGATTTCAGGTCGGGCAAAGTGTTATTGTGTTTTAGTATAAACTTCTCATTCGCAAAAAGTTGGCTTGTTGCTTATAAACTGTATGTATTACGTTATATTACATCGTGTGTTGTTTTACGTCATGTATAGGACTTCGCCTTGTAGTATGAAAAAAAATTGTAAGTCGCAATAAAGCTCAAAGTTATAGTTTGTCACACCCTGACCCCGGCCAGGTCAAGCAGAACAGCTACGCAGCGCATACTTGAAAGCACATTCGACATTCAGAATAATCTTGACAACGTATGTACGTAAACGTTTCTAAGTACCTAGTTTACTACGAAATCCTAGTAATATCATATTTATGTAAAATGTTATATGTTTGGACGTTTGTCAATCATGCAAAAACGCCTGAACGGAGGCACGCAGATAGTATATAGCTTGGACTAACACACAATATTTTTTATCCAGGTCCAATCCTGAAATCTACGC
This sequence comes from Acronicta leporina, assembly GCA_947256265.1. Taxonomy (NCBI): domain Eukaryota; kingdom Metazoa; phylum Arthropoda; class Insecta; order Lepidoptera; family Noctuidae; genus Acronicta; species Acronicta leporina. Next base: position 8,020,018 of record OX366531.1, read on the forward strand.
AGACGAAGTCGTGGGCAGAAACTAGGTTTTAATATTATCACGGATATTACCTACCTCATTGATTGATCACTAAGGTCGTTAAGAGCAGCAGCTTAGCGTTTTGTCCAATATTCAGTTTCCAGCAAGTGCAAAAGTGTTATTAACCTAAGATGTAGCAAAAATGGTGTACCAGGATCATAAGTGGAAATTTCGTCTCGGTGGTATTTAATTCCGATACAAGTATCAGAATGTCGCGTACCTAAGTGAAACGCTTACGTTGTATTTCGCAGGATGAGTGAGGATACCGGAGGCCAAACCCTTTTAAAAGGCCGGTAACTCAATTATGACTCCTCGATTCCTCTGGTGTTGCGGGTGTCCACGGGCGGCGCTAATCGCTTACCATCAGGCGATCAGTCTGCTCGTTTGCCCACCTATCCCATAAAAGAAAAAAGAAAGATATAAGAAATAAGAAAAAACTGTAAACTGTGAGGAGTGGAATGAAGGTAATCGTTTGCCTTACAGTGGATCAGACTAATTATAATATAATGATAGTTTAGAGATGGACAATGGATTATATTATGTAAGATAATAATTATAAGCAGGTAATCGTGAAAGCCGAAAAAAAAAGAAACAAAGCACCCTTTTTTGGCACACTTGGTTGTCTACATATGTGGATTCTGTCATCATTGTACCAATACTTGTGTCAGTCAGTGATTTAGTAGCCAAGAGCGTTCTCGTTGGTTAGATCAAGGGCTTGATGCAGAAAGCAGTACTCAGGAGTACTGCTTTCCCGGCTCGGACACGGCCCGTATTGTTGGGAGGTTTTTCTCTCTGGAGTCCTGACCGCCGGTAGCTTGAACCTGCTTTCGATTCTTATGGGTTACTATTTTTTATATTTTTAAAAGGTTTTTGATATGGCAAACATATAATTAAGTGTAAAAAAAATAAAGCTTATAATAAGTAGTTAAGCAACATGTTTAGTCACAAAGTGTAACATTTACGTAAGGTAATAGGGTTTTAACAATATGGACCACTGCGGTGAGGTTGGAGGTCACCCGACGAACACCCACGGATACTATTTCGCAGGTGGTAACAATTTTGTCTACTTATATGTAGCAACATAGAGCAGAGCCCTTCTCGTAGCGGGTACAAATAGGTGCTACCAATTAATATATAATAAGATTTTATAAAAAATATATGTAGTCCATAGATATATTTACGATATATTCATCCTATAAAGACAACCCGTGCCAAAATTACAAGATATAATAACAGCAATATTTTTAAAGTCAATAATCATACAATGCTTAATAAAAATAAATGTACTTTCAATGAAAACGTCAATATAAAAATTAATAAGCTCGAAGTAAACCTCATCTCTATTTGTTGTGTGGGCAGCTCAAGGCGTCTCGTTCAATAATCGTTTTACGAGACAGTAATGCACCGAGCGGCGCACGCGCACGCTACCCGCTGTGCTACGATGATCAACACTGGAGCTTCGTAGCCAAATATCGTAGCACATTATTTTATTTCATATATGTTCTCATGTAATTGTTTCCGGGATGAAGATTCGCCAATTTTTTTCAATAAGAGCCGGGTTTTTTATTTGTAGTTAACTCAACCAATAGTTAAAATAGTGACCAATGGTTAAATTTCGGGAAATTTCTTTTTTTGATCAATTGTTAGCTTAAGCAACATTCAAACATCTAACTATTCGTTTAAAAAATTAACCACCCAAAGTTGGAGAGTTAACTATATGGCGAATAGTTAACCAACCAACAAACCAATGTTGACTATAATAGTCAACATAGACATTGAGATAACTATAGTTAATCTAACAAATGGTAATACAGTTTGACTTCGGATCAAAATACTTGGCCTGAGTCGTTGATATTGTTGGTTTTACAGTTTATAAACTAACAGAGTTGACACAGTCTATCTTTCTGACTGGTTATAATAAAAAAATGCGTTACAAATTCACCAATAATTTTATGAAATCACTTTCGATTTCACCGAGTGAAATTAAATTCACTTGTTAATAAACTACCTTGAACAATATAGAGGCGAAAAAAATAAGCAATGTCAATCGATTGGACTTTTTCAAAGAGTGAGCGAGCTGATCCGTCTTGACAAGACACTATTATAATATCGACATAACATTCTTGATATTATAATAGTGTTCGAAGAAATTGGACATCACTAACATAACAGCGGAAACTTGCTGTCAAGTAGATTATAGGTACATTGCAGCGTTGACTAGTGTAGCGAAAAGCACAATTAGTTAAATATGATTCATATGTTTCACCACAAGTAAATAACAGCTGTTTACGTAGCATATAAGTGATGTAACGACGCCACTTATTGAGCGATTCTTTGTTAATGAGCGTCGAGGTCGGCGCCTCTACCAACCACGTGATATATATTTTCAAAGGTTGTTTTCGATATTTAAAAAAAAACTTTTTGGGTACGGGGTTGTATGGAAGATTCCGTTGGTGGAATTTAATCGAAGAATGCCAAAGATAGTCACTAAAGCAGTTTTAGAGAGGAAATATCCATCTACTCCATATAATTCATCTACTGTATTCTACTCCTGCTACTCTTCTCTCTCTTCTTCAGGTTTTCGGTCTATCTTCCTTTATCGTCCTACAATGCGTTAGCCGATGTACTGTCTTGTTTAGCTGTTTCTTGCTGAGCATTTCAAATTATACAGGCTAAATCGTGAATGTTTTGTAAGTTTTAAGAGCTCACGAAAAGGTAGGGATAATCGAAAGTAACAAAGAACAAACTTAACATGTGTCGTAATCCAAAATGTAAGGATTCTGTCCACTACAACGTAACATCATCAAAAGTATGAAAACCTCTAAAGTAGATACGGAACCCATCTCAAGTGGACAAGGGTAGTTATCAGTCGGGCATAATTTATTATTAGCAATTCGGTCAGTCATACTCAAGTAGGTACTATTATAATGTTCGCTTAAAACTATGACCATTCACTTCGACAGTAGTTCACCGGCAATCAGTTCTCTCCTATTACGGATGATACGGTTGTTTGGGAAGAGATCCATAAAATCCAACAAAATTAGGTAGGTAAGTACAGTCACGAGCATGAATCTATTGATTAAAATTATGAGATGATATGCTAACAAAACGTTTTAACGTTTTAACACATACTAGGTAACATACCATCACGCCTGTATTCATGGAAGGGCTAGGCAGCAGAGGTGTACTATGTTCGCCGGAATTTTTAGGTTACCATTAACACTTTACTCAACCTGGTAATCGAACCCAGGACGTCCGGGCGTCTAGCGTACGATCTAACATACGAGTCGCGCTCAGGACCACTAGGCCAATAAGGCAGTATAACACATATGATTTGTATTTTATTATATTTTGACATTTCAACCATACTTTAGGAGATAATTGCTTTTGAATTTCAGTGAATGTGTACTTACTTATTGTTACTGGTGACGTAACGTATCCTGCCTGTTGTTTTCTGAGGTAATTCACAATTAAAACATTTTTATTATTTGCTACAACAGAATAAAGTAGGTAGTTTTTTTCTACTTTTATAGGGTTTATGTGTAGATTATAAAGGGCGAGTATTCAAATTCCGAGCTGAAGTTCATTTCAGTTATGCACGACATGGGAATGGAACTGAGGACCTCACTAGACCAAAGAAGCAATAATATACTATAACATATAATACATGTCGATGTTTTTACAGACAATAAACTGGACAGTCATGCCAATTGTACGTGCCTAACTATTGCATTTTTTTGCTTCTGATACTTAATAGATTGGCGAGAATTGTATAATAAAACATACTTTTATTTATATCTATTTTTGTTTGTATTCTTGAAATCAAGATAATATTTTTCTTAGAATTACGATTCAATGACAGATATCTTGATTACTTTAATTAAATATAGTGGGCGTCGTTTCCTCGTTCTTTAGCGGAACGCTAAAAAACGCGAAAACTGCTCCGGTTACTAACCTACAACTTTTACTATTAAACTGCCGTTAAACGACAGATTCTATAATCTTAATACATTTCTGGTTCCCTACACAATTGTGTTTGTCACCTTCAGTTGTATGAAGCAATGTATGTTCAATTTAATGTATTTCTTTCTATAAATATGTCGATGAAATCAGTAGTTGTACGCGACCTTGTGTGCATTTTTCACTTGCGTATTTCGCGCTTCCGTTTCAGAGTGACATATTTGCATTTTTTTCATTCTTTTTTGTACCTATCCATGATATTTTTTTGCAAATGGATATACTTAACTTTAAAACCAGTTCTTAGATATCTTTACTTCGAATTTATACACACGTATAAATATATTTTATTATATCAAGTACTTACTTACATGAAAATATATATCAAAGCGCTACATATTATGTTACTACATTTCATGCAAGATATGGATACTTCCTTGCTTATTTAGTTGAAAATCATATGCAATTTTAAAAGAATTTTTAGGTTTGAATGATTTGAAATGAAATTCATGGGCCATTCAAGTACTTATAAAAATTCTTTAATTGCCTAAGACCTTACAATACTTATATAAACGTCATATACTCTTAAGGGGGCTGTTAGTAGTACTTGAAGTGGTTTTGTATGAACCATAACCCACAGCCCATGGCGAAAACCTGTTGAACCTGTTTCCAATTTGTTTATGGCTGGTACTATAACTATTAACTTATTTGCGTTCGATTCCACTTTTAAATTCACAACAGAATCATATTCGTTGTAGATATGTACTTACTACATTAAAAAAACACTAAATTTAAATGTGTATTTAATCTATTACCATAAAAGGCGTAATTAATGTTGATTAAATAAATATCAAGTAAATCCACCTACGTCACCGTTAATACTTTTGACATTCATTGATGTAATTGAATACTTCCCACCACACAGGTCGTAAAAATTGTCGGAGAGTAACCAGAAACACAGTTGATAAATTCTATCAAAATAATTAATTTCTCAATCTTTATATAACAAATTTGCGGGACGGGCATATACCCTGTGACATAATTCGGTACTTAGTTGTATTATCTCTTCTTTATCCACAATTTCGGCATGATATAAATTGCTGATCCAGCTGATATAAAACATCGATGGGTTACACCATTAGCCTCCTATTCGGCATGCCACAGATGCTACCTGGCATCGCATCCAATGACAGGGACAACTTTAAGTTACATATTGTTCAGTTATGTGCCACGCATATTTATGATTTTATATTGTTGGATCGTTGGATGAACATTAACGGACTATGCGTAGGTCGGAAGGGATAGGCAGATTTCATCCACAGTTCGTCAGTATGTTTTGTTTAGGTTTACAATATAATAGGATGCGAGCCTATTTCCATTAACCTTCATAGATAATAACTCCAAGCTGTTACTGAGACTTTTATAGAAAAACCCAATGACAATTTGCTCGACCTGAGGATCGAACATAAATATCAAAATCTCAAGCGTAGCGGTCGCGCTTGCGACCACTTGACTAATGAGGCAGGATGTTGCATGAAAATAATGTAGCTTGATAGTAATGTGTGTATTTTCAATATATTTTACGATATGAAATGCTAAAGTTTTATTGGTGCCAGTCACTCCAAACAACATTTGTTAACCTTCTACTTCAGCCAGGAAGTACACACACGAGTTACATAGTTCTATGAAATCGCGACAGTAAGTAACACAAAACATAGGAGATATTGGTAAATGTCAGGGATATGTCGGTAACCTACGCTATGTGTATCACTCGTGCGCAGGTTCGTGATCCATGCCTAATTGTTGTTAACCTTAAGCGTAGTACACAAGATATCAATGGCGCTTACGCGCTTTTTACGTAACAGCGTAAAATGCGTTGCTAACGCAATGATAAAAAACAGAAGAAAAATCTTTGAACAGCTATAAATATTACCTATGAGATATGATGTAAAAGATGTCGGTAATAAATACCTTTATACTTTTTTGGTACTGACAATGGGGTATCCAAGGACATTAGGTACAGGTATTAGTATAAGTATCATTAACATTAGAGGCATGCTATTTTATAACGTTTCTCCATGTGTAAATGTGGGGTTGGTAACCAATATGAATGTTGTTGCAATGTTTTTGATTTACAAATACATATTTGTAAGCCTTATAAAATTTTATGGGAAAACAATCGTGCAAGCGGTAACAGAAGCTGCCTATACGACCAATTTCCTTGTAATGAAGTGTGAAAAATTTGACTAACACAAAAATTGTGATGGTGGCTTATTTTAGTTGATTCTTATTATTAATGACTTTTAGGTAATTTGCGAAATCTATTTACTAAGTCACCGTAAAAATTCTCTAAGGATGTGGAAGATAAGTTTAAAATAAGTAATAATAGTAATATAAAATGTTTTATTGACATAAAAATGAGAGTTCAGAGAAAATTTATGATACGACCATGAAATCAGATAAGTAATTTTATACTTAATAATAAATAGGTATACTTATATATGCGTGGAGGTTTTCCACTGTTGTGTGCCCAGCCTTACAGGGCTTAGCGGTTGGCTCATGCGTCACCATCACTTTGTTTGACAGCTCTTATTATTACTGAAACAGTACTGAAGCTGGAATGTACCGTACACCAAATTTATGTTTATTACGTTTTAGTTAAACACAGCACATTCGTCTTGTCAACTGCTGTTATTGAAATGTTTCAAATAAGAGAGTGTCAGGTCTCCGGGTTCACGATACTGCTTTGAGAGTTATCTGACTTGGCTTTTGAAGGTTTTAATGTTTTATAAGTAGAGTTATGTACTTACTTATAATTACAGTTTGAGCATTTAGATGGTAAGTAGGGACACGATAAACTTTTAACTTAAACCCTCATGTAACAAATTACTGACAAAATGCATACGAATATTGAATACCGAGTCGGTAGGTATCGAGTACAACATCAATGACTGATGATGACAGATGGATGAGTGAATGAGACTTTTGGAGTGTTCATTATTATTTAAACTTGTATAACGTACATTTATTTTTATTATATGTATGTTTAAACCTACTAAGTACATCTACAGAAGTAAAATTTATGTCAATTTATTCGGATATTTGTTTTAAAAATACATTTATCCTAGAATCAAGTTCAACGGTCTATAAATCTTTCACCAGTCAATTGAGTCGTTTTTAACAAGTGTTTCGCAAATTGACAAGATGCTTGTTACGTACTTACACTGTGATTAAAGACAGCTGTGAAATGTTGATAGCCCTGGTACCCGTGTTTTTTTTATTAATACCTACTAGGGAAAGCAAAAGGTTAAATATAATACGAACACTTAGCCCACCCGCGTACTGTCAGTAAATTCTGATAGAGAAACCTCATGCGGTTATAACGGTCGATCCGATTTTAACAGGGTTAAATAAAAACATTATAATGTCTTCTGGTAGATAATAGACATGTTCCGATTACGTACAGTCGAGCTGAAACTACTTAGTAGTTTCAGCATACATATACACTACACTACTACCTACTACTTCATTACACTATAAATGTAATGTCTTTAAATCACAAGTGGATTAACATACCCTTGCAAATTTAATAAATAAATCGGTTTCTTCTAGGCAAGCGCGCTCCATCGTAGGTCGCAGTGTCGCGAACTGGCGAAAAAGCGTAAGTGTATCAAGAAAAAAAAAACCAGGTACTACAGTCGACTGCTAAGCTAGTAGGAAGTCACGTCGATTCCCAGGTCAAGTATTGCTATTGGGTTTTTCTATTAGCAGTTTGGATTTTGGATTTGTGGTTTGCCGGCTCGCCTCCTATAAATCTAAATATACCGATGAATTGCAGTTTTAGGTTTATGTACAACTCTTCCTTTCCTTCAGGGAATACAGCAGTGATGGTATGTTCTTACGTTGAGCTGAAACCATATGACGCACGTACCTACTTCCTCGCTGTACATATCTGTAGTGAGTGAGTGAGTGCAGCACTGGTTTATATAATAATTTTGAACGAGTCGTGACCTAAACAAGAAGACCTCATTCATCAGTGGAGTTGTTCCATGTTTCTGCTCATTAAACAATAAAGTGTAGAATGTATCAGTTGAGACTAGGGTATGAACAAGACCAGCTATTTTATTGTGTCTCTCCCTCTCCTATGTTTATGGAGTTATAAATTACACCATATGATATGATACCACCAGAACCTTGTCAATATATCTACAGGCTCACTGACTGGACATAGGAGAATATAGTTTATAACGTTGGCAAATTTCGCAAGCCATCGAAAATCTCTCAGACTTTTAGGTTAGACTTTCAGGTTACCTCACGAAGTTTTGACTCAATCATTAATTTATTAAAACGTATATAAACCAGATTTTTGAGTTGACTTGACTGTTACAGACTTTTCGTTGGTATTTACAACGTTATTTAGGAGTAAAGTATTGACTGGGATGAGTATTGTGTATATTTCAGGGCGTTTTGCGTTATCTTTGTTCTAAAGCAGCGCCAGGGTCGCAAATATATTAGTGTGTGTCTTTATTCAAACTCTAACTTATCTTACAAATAATATCGGTACTCTATCTCATGCCTTATCGGGTAAAAGCCAATCTAATAATCTTTCGCTGAGTGGTACGTGACCGGCACCAAGGGCGACAGGTCAACTCGCCGTAGGGTTGCCCAATCATCCGTTGAAAGTATTTGATATCTCATAATTTAAACCTTTTTGCAATTCATGAACTGGGGTTTGAGTTATAATTTACAATTGTCAAGGGCACCATTAGCTATAAAAGACTATTTAAATGGGCAAAACATAAATAATCTAGCTAGTTATAATCATTTAAATTGCATCTGTCCCAGTAAAAGTCACGTTTTTATTTATTTTAGAAAATATGCATACGAAACTAAATATGACATATCTGGCATCAGACCGAATTTTTCTTCCATTAAAATTTATATTTTTGGGAATGTTTAGCATCAGTTAATCCAAAATTTTATAAATAATAATTATAATACTAAATAAATAACACGTACTTTCCTACAAAAAAGGGCCAAAACGGAATTTACGCAAGTTTCCGTCTTTTGTCATCCCTATTACATCAGAACCTGGCTTATAGCACATGGAAAGTTGTGTGCGCGCGCTAATTGCAAACAGTGACATACGCGCTTATAAACAATCAAGGTGTCTGTCTGATAGTCTATGCGCTCCGCCCCCTAGCCCAGTCGGCCACCGGGTGCGCCGGCGCAGCGTCATGCCCGGCAAGGACACCGACCACCGTCACCACACAGGCGGAGATACAGTACTCTACTGCGAATGCTATGTAAATGGAGCGCTCAAGACAGGATTCTTTCTTCGTATTTAAGGTGCGTGCCTTATATAATCTGTAGGTAAGCGCTCCATACTTGTCAGTCCAGCCAGCCACTTTTTATTCTCCTAATAGGAGAAGGAGAATAAAAAGTAGACGTAGCGGATTAACACTTTCCGGCTAATAAGCAATAATTACTATAGAGACAGTTCAAAACCATTGCCTTCGACCTGAAGATGTTGTTAGTCTCTCTTAAACTCATAATGTCGTGGATTTATGTTCAATTGTTAAGTATCAGTTTCAACGTGACCAGGCGGCCTAAAATGGCCCTATTGATGAATCACAATAAGATTCATGGACACAGGATCTAGCACCTACCAGCTACATAGTATGTATAAGCTGAGCTCGCATTTGCTTTTCGTACAATGAGAGGTCAGTTTTTGTTTAGGCAAAGTCTAGCACGACGGTAACCAAGTATCCAGCATCCATTTGTGTCCATTCATCAAAAATGTAAGTTAAACGTTTGTGTTTCTGGAAATAAAATCGGCATATTACATATTTCAGAAAGGTGTAGGTAACGTCCATTGCTCACTGAATTACACAGTAGGTACCAAAAGTTCCACAAGTCGCGGTAATGATTACATTAAAAAGTAGACTGCAATACTAACTCTAGCCGGATCGGTCAGCAAAAAGGAACAAGAAAGTACATTGCATCAAGCTGGCTGAAACATTGATACTCCATTTGATGTATTATCTGCATGCATCGGCAAAAACTGTAGGAATGGGAATGAGTGCCTTCTGACATAAGTATCATAATTAACGACTGGTTCTAATGTTAAAATTGCTGTATGAACGCACTGATATATTTTATGTTGCTATCTGTCTATCTCTGACCTCGACGCCACTGGATTCTTGTGTATAATGTATTACTTTTCCGCAGCCTGGCAATTTATTTGTGGTGCCTTAATGTCAAATGATGTTGATCTAATTTTAAATTTGGAGGACAAGTAATTGTTGGGTTTTTAAATTGGATATAAATCAGATATTCTAGCTAAATCCAGATACTTATAAGTGAGATAAGTTTTAAATTTCAAACATATATTAGAAAATTACTTTTTTGTTTGATATGATTTGAGAATCGTCCTCCATATAGTTAGATAAATCTGTAATAAAAAACCGTGCGAAGATATTTCGCAATGAATAAGCAGAACTGATCCCATTTTGAAATAATTTGCAATGTTTGAGAAAGAATATGTATTATCCATGCCAATTTATCGTGTTAATGAATACTTACCGAAAACTATAAACAATGCATTTAATTGCATAGCATATCTATGCAATAACAGCATATTTTTTCCCAATATTGGCCTACATTCTTTTGCGATTTCTTTTGTTTTGACTTATATGGCTGATATAAAAACAGCAGACTGAAATCTATACTAATATATAAAGCTGAAGAGTTTGTTTGTTTACTTGAACGCGCTAATCTCAGGAACTACTGGTACGATTTGAAAAATTATTTCAGTATATAGTTATATATTTCAGAGTTATATATAGGCTATATATCATCATGCTAAGACTATAAGTAACTATTCCACTTTGACGAAGTCGCGGGCGGAAGCTAGTTATACTTAGATATAAAATTTGGTAAAATAAAAGTGATATGAAGTAGATATAGATAGTTGATTATCTAAGTACTTTTTAATATGATTTCCTTGTTTCATTTTCTTAACCAATCCGGGCAAAAATAACTATAAAATTTCCATTATGTCAATATGGTGTATGGTAGAGTTTTGAATAGCTATATATAGAAGTGGTTATTTGATAAGATCAACAGCTTTGAACTTGCCAACGAGGGAAACCTTCGTGAGCCGAGAACAAACTGCATTCCGATCGCTTTTCAGAAGAAGTAAGTACATAAATGTATGTATATTCTATTTATGTAAATTATGTACGGAGATGGAGTATCTGTTGCGGCTGTATTGTGAACTCGTGACGGGTAATAGGCCATCGTATAATGAGGTCAAATAGCCTAACATAAACGTAGTATATTAACATGACTATGTTTCCGAAGGGTCAGGCAGAGTTGAAATATGTGTACTAACAGTTCACGAATAAATTTTTAGGTTACTATTGCCGTTTAACGGTGAAGGAAAGCATCGTGAGGAAACCTGTATGCCTGAGAGATTTTGTCGACGGCTCGTGAAGTCTACCAACCCGCATTAGGCTAGCATGGTGGCCTATTCATATTGAGAGACCCGTGCCCAGCAGTCAGTATAATACTCGTAGAGTTAGGAGGATCACTAACGATAATTTGACCTCACATTTGGCGTCCCGACTGAGCGATCGGCTTCTGCGCCATGTGTTGTGGGTTCGATCCCCACTCGGAGCAAATATTTGTATGATCTACAGGTAGCTGTTCCGGGTCTGGGCGTTTTATGAGAATTTGTGTTTTTTAAAGAAGCCGGGAAACACCAGGAGAAGATATTGTGCGGAGAAACGATAAAAAATGAAGACCGACGCAATGTGTCACACACATAGAGAATTATGACACCACGTCGTAATGCTTTTATTATTTTTTTTAAGTCTAATTAAAGGAAACGTTAAAACATAGTATTTTTAAAACTGAGACTACGGATTTTATCGCGTTGTATTAATTTTTTTTTAAAAAGCTTACTAGCAATGTGGGTCATACATTACTAGTATTCTTGTTAACTTCTTGTTAATGTAATATAATAAGGATAGTTTCAATACAGTAATTTTTGAATAATTTTGCAAGTATAAACCTAGTACCTACCTTATTTTAGTGAAGGAAAAATTCGACTCGCAGGCAGGATTCGAACCTGCGTCTTCTGGTTTGATACACCAGACGCTATGACCACTAAGCCACCGCGAGTCCTACCTGCCATGTCGAAATTTGCCTTCACATTCTGAACTTACGTCTTAAAGGTGACGTCAGTAACATCTATTGACAAGCAAGTTACTTTGCCTCTCAACCGACACGACTTACCTTACGGTTAGTTCTAACTAGTTAGTAGGTATGGTAGCATCGTACGACAAAAGATCAAGAAAATCACAAAAAGATAGCTAGTACCTACCTATTATTTTAAAGTTTATTGTTTAAAAAACTAGGCGAGATTGAAGAAACGAAAAAGAAAGAAAAAAAATATTTACAAATAAATAAATAAGCAAAATATCTAAGAGGCTTGTTTATTAGAACGAGAAGCTTGACTTTATTAAAAATCTGTTTAAACTTATCTGTTTTGTGCTTAATAAATATGAAAGTATAGTATATTGTTTTTTGTTCATTATCAAAATAATATACGTAGGTACAGTTTTTATGAGTAGACCTAGTTATTAAAGTAATTTATTATGTAGTAGAAAGGCATAAAATAATTGTATGCATAATAATATTACGTTCGTTCGTTTGACTGTTTGTGAACGTAGCCATTTAATAATATAGTTTATGTAAGTTATAGCAAAATGAGTTAGTTACAATATATTTTCGATAATAATCTTTGAAAGACCATTAACACTCACACATGCAGCTACAATATAAAACTTTTATCAAAAAGTATACAATGTGTAATTGAATAAGCGCGAGATCTCAAAGATGTCAATGAGAATATAGAGTCATAAATAAAATAACGAAACCCTAAATTTGCTTATTTTTTCAAGAACTTAGTGAAACCAGTGAAACGCAAAACTTGTGGTTGTACAACACTCGTACCCATTACGAATTTACGACTACGATATCGGTGCGCACACGCACTCAATAACAATTTGTGCAAATAAGTTACAGTTTTCCATAGCTCGACCCACTGATGGTGATATGTACCTATAGTATAGCTACGTCTGTGACGGTCTTATAAAAGATAAATTCCACCCAATCTTTACTGATTAAAAAACCCCGAATTCTAGCCCTAAAGCTCTCACCCTGAACATTGGGCTCCCTTGATCTCAGAAAATGTCTGTCAGAAAAATCTGGCGTTCGATGGAATGTAGTCTGCGAGTCCAAGCAATTCGCTGCCGTCTCGGATGGATTTTTTTGTAAAATTTTCATAAGCTCGGTGCTACTGCCAGAATAAGTCAAAGTCACGTACGTCAGAAGATATAAAAGCTCAATAAATTACTTAGACTGTCTCCGACGAAATGATCGGACAGTGCAGCGCGCTAACACTAGCGAGGAAACAAGAGAATTGATTTACAATTAATTATACATGTCCTAATAGGAATAAAAGAAACAAATGATTGCATTACGGTAAATAATTTGGCGTACCAACAAGCTGACATTGAATGCGTCATTCGTGCTTGAAAATATAGCTGTTTGTATGTAAGTATATACATATATATAATGTATGTTTATATGAAATGCCTTCATCGTGATTACTTGAATACCTCGCCGTAAATAGACTGATGAAATAAGTGTGTTTCTGAATGAGACTAGTTTAGCAAAAACTTTCCAATAATTGCATTTTTGTATGGTATCGTACCTACTACTGAAATAGAAGTAGGTACGTACTACCATTAAATATATCAAGTACCTTCTTACCATAAAAAAATGCAAATATTAGAAAGTTTTTGCTAGACTTGGAAATTCGGAGGTTGGTTTTATCATTATAATTTTACATGTAATGCGTGTACGCAGTTACGCTGCGGTGTGAATGTAGTCTTACCGCCATCGCCACTTGAACTTGGTCGCCAACAAAGAGTTATGGAATGTCAACCACCTTCTAAAAGAGTCAAGTGTGAAAGGCACTGTGTTTGCCTACCGATTACTTTTATTTCAATAGACACAGACACTAGACAGGTCACAGGAAATCGATTATTACTGCCTTTTTTATTTCCTTTTAAACGGAATCTATAAGTGTGGCTACCTATATTATACATATAAGCGCATAAAAGCTAAACATGACTCATTTATTACGATATATCTTCAGAGGACCAAAGCTGTGAGCAATGCCTGGAAAATATTGGATTCGCATCTGGTATGAAAGGGTTTTTATAGAACAGGTACCTACTCCTCTCAGGGAACATTACGAGATGTTGAGATTGAGAATTTATTTAAGCAAAGATAATTTCTAATTAGGTATGATGTAAAATTATTTTTTATAAAAACAAACTAATAAACAGCCTGTCACCCTAAACCTTTTCGGTTCTGTCTCTGAGAGTAAAAATGGTCATATATGAAGGTGAACAATATAAGACCTTGATTAGACTATTTTTGGTAAATAAAACGGTAAATAAAATAGTAATACATTACTAATTTGTATTAATATGTATTTTTCATACCCGAGCGAAATCAACCGGAAGCAGTTAATTCTTGAAAAGACATTAACCTTATTACCGAAACATTAAATTGATATTTTACAATTAGACACACCTAAGTAAATAGTCATAGATAACATACACGTTGAGTACAAAACGCTTAATAGTAAATTGCAGTGATTTGCTTCAGTAAGTTGTTGAGTACTCAACAACTCATGAAGTTTGTAAATTCTCTGTCAATAACACAGTGTTACGTCTGTTACAGTGTCACATTGAGAACTAAAATAGTCAGTGTGTCTTTTCAGGAATAAGTGTTTAAATGTTTCTGTTACAATACAAAAACAATAAATCAGTACCTACGCAAAAATATTACGATATCGCTATGATTGGTTTTGTTAAAATTGCTCTAATACAATATTTTGCAGTTACTATTTCTTGATGTTACTATGAAGAGTAAAATAACAAAAAATGTTGCTCTAGTGGAGAATAGAAGGGGTTGATTGTTTTAAATGAATAAACCCTATATACAGAGTTGTGAAAAGAGCAAGGCATAAAAGCATAATCTAGTACGGAATGCTCATGCCTCAATGGTACTGGACCTGGTACAGATCGTAATACAAATTTATTCTAAAGGTCAATTTTGATTGGTCACAATGTACATTTCTAAACAGCTTGGACATAAGTACTGGTTCTCAAATTCAAGGAGCTCGCTCTCAAATTATAGGGGACGGATCACTTTTATAAACATTCTATGATTTATGATCGTCTGTTGTGTAAAGTGTTGAGAGGAAGATTTATGTGTAATGACGGGAGTTGCTACAGAATAGGTCAAATACCTGACTAATGTTAGCTTGTTACAGTTGTAGATGACTCTATTGGCATAACGGCTATTACATATTATTCTCTGCTATCGGCTCATGATTCGATTCCAGGATGGCAACGTACAAACTTATGTCATCATGAGCCCTATTCTCATCTACTATACGTAGGCCTCTCTTAGTGAATTATACTTAATTAAGTCTTGTTTTTAAAATTATAACAAAGGTTTTGTATATATATAACAAACAAATTATAACTTTAATTAAAATTATAACAAAGCTTCATGTAGTTTCACAGCGAGCTATGGAGAGAACTATGCTTTGATTCTCAAGGGAGAACGGTCACAGGGAAGGAGAGAAGCGATGACTTGCGGAAGGCAGTTTAGTGGGATTGATGAGGAAAGCCGAAGTTTACTCTTTGTGGCGTTCATTCGGCAGTGAATTAATTTATTTAAAGTAGCGCCTCTACAGAGTCCGGTCGCTCTTTCCTTTTTTTTTATGGGATAGGGGGGCAAACGAGCAAACGGATCACCTGATGGTAAGCGATGACCGCCGCCCATGGACACCCGCGACACCAGAGGAGTCGCAAGTGCGCTGCCCACCTTTAAAAGGGTTTGGGCCTCCGGTAACCTCAACTCACTCGGCGAAACACAACGCAAGCGTTGTTTCACGCCGGTTTTCTGTGAGGCCGTGGTATCACTCCGGTCGAGCCGGCCCATTCGTGCCGGTGCAGTTATAAGGCCTTAAAATTTTAGACCAGCTTTAGACCTTTGGTTTCATTAAATTTATTTTTACACACAAACGGAATGTTGTAAATGGATTTCGCGCGTTCTTTTAAGTCGTGCGTTTTTTGCTTGCCCGCGCCTAGTAGCCCAGTTGAAATATAATGTTATGCATACCGATATGACACAAGCCATGATTTATCGCGTAACTTGCGGTCAGCATCATCCAATCCTTCAACAACTTATATGGGAGTAAGCTTCCACATGCATCTAATTTTTCTAGACCTAGTGAAATCACGTATCACGTATAGTATCACGTAAATATTCGCGTACCTACCTAGTTATGAATTAATCAGATTTGACTATAAAATTTACATTTTTATATCACTTTTAATAAAATAATTTACATTTATAACACTTAAAAATAATCTAATATACCTATTTAATTTTAAATAAAAATATCAATACGTAGGTGTCTTTAGAATTTGGTAATTATTTTAGTTCCTAATAGAGGCAATCATTTACCTATTTTAAATAATTTATCTACCGTTATTTTTTGCAATAAATTCTTTGTAATAATAATACCTTACATAAGAAAGGTTTTTAAATTGAACAAAAGACTGAGTAATTATTTTGAAAAATATAAAGCAGGCCTTGATAAAATAAGTGCTGCGAACAAAACGTCTTAATATATTATTTTAATTACATTCCTAGGCACTGCCTCACTTGCCCAGGTGGTCCTGAACGCTAATGCTACGCTAGAGGTACTGGGTTCAATTCCCAGGTCGAGCAGTGTTATCGGGTTTTTCTATGAAATTCTCAGTAGCAGCTCGGAGTTAATAGTATAAATGAAATTTGTGCCAGGTTAATAGGCTCGCCCCTAATTACATGGGACCCATCCAACCCAACAACTAACCCTTCGGGGAATACAGGCGTGATGTTATGTTATTTAGCATAATAGCTAATATAGGAGCCGAGCGCTGCAAGCAAGAATAGCCCTTACTGTGTCAGATATAGAGTTGGCCGATAGTACATTCGTAGGCTATTATTATGATATGCAACAGTAGTACCAAGCTCATGGCATACCAAAAACTCCATGAGTAATTTATTGTATTTTGAAATAATCATAATCAATCAATACACATAATAAATATTCGTAAGTAATTTATATGCAGAGCAGACATAATGAGTTATTAAAATAATACAATTACGTCTTGTTGATTTTCTAATTGATAGTGGTTAGTGATTTATGCAGATGAAATGTACGGTGACCACACGTCCTTCCGTTCTTTTGGGACAAATGCTATCAGCTTTGTAGTATCTAGTAATTACAAGCTAAAATGGGGTAGAATTAAATTTTTATCGATTTAGGTAAGATATAAAAAATTGAACTTTTTGTACGTCGCAGTAATGCGATGTTTTTTTTTATTTCATCTCAGTTTATACACATACATATTCAAAGTTATACCGGAACGTAAATTGTAATACGATACCGCCCGATATTAATATTGCAGCTTATTCGTTTTATTTTGGGTTATCCGGAGAACCTCTTAAATTATAGTCTTAAGAGCGCAAGAACAGTTATTTCCATATGTGTTTATAGAACCTGTCGAAGGTTAGTAGTTCATTTTATTGGCTACTTACTGAAGTAGTGGGACGGAAGATATATGACCAACAGTGAATACCTACCTGCGAATAATACGACTTAGATTGGGCGAGGCCACGTTTTTAATTAAACCATTCGGTACAATTTGTGCTAGTGACGCCCCGCGGCGCCGGCGTTTATCGACAACGCTCAACTTGTTCAAGCAAATTGAATAATTCAAGGTACCGCCCAATTATAGGCGCCCAAAATTATAGACATTACACATTATTTATTTTGATTTTAATTATATATTAGCATATTTCCGGAAATTAAGACAGCCGGCAGGCAAAATATCCCCAAGCAGTGGAAAAAATAAAGTTATTACGTATTTGGCGATGTCCTACAAATAATTATAATAATAGGTACGTTTAATTCATTTTAAAATTCCTTGTATGGCATAAAATAATAATATGTCGAGGTTTATTGTCAAAATTATATTATTTACGTTTAATTAATAACACTTTGACGTAGCCCTTTTCAAGGCTTCGACGATCCTTATTTAAAGCTGGTCCATCCATACTTCACGATCATTTATAATTATCTTAATAAATGTAATTTAAAACAATGTAATATGGTATTACCGTCGCGGACGCCGTATAAGTGATATTTCATCGTTTAATAAATAATGAGGATGTTTCGCACGTATGCATGACTGGGTAAGTTTTATTATTTTCCATACAAGGCGACATTTGATCGTACTTGATTGGGTCCGTCATTCTGTCATTATTGTGGTTACACCACGAAAATAAATTCAGTATTCTCACAGTGATCCTTCAAACTGTCGGCTTCAGTCTGTCGGTTGTTTAGTTGTTTACTCTTTCTTCTTTTAATGTTAAACTATGGTAATGTTTCTCCTTTAACTTATGATACTTTTCATCCCCATTTATTACTTTTTTTTTCTTAAAAAAGCTTAGGTACTAGCAATGCGGGTCGCACACTACTAGTATTCTTGTTAACCTCTCGTGCTAAGCTAGATTGCTTGTTTTACGAGTGGGTTCACGTCGGTAGTGCAATGGGTGGGGTTCGAACCGGCAACCACATGATCGCAAGTCCGACGCCCTAGCCATTAGGCTACCGCCGCTTCTAACCTTTATTGTATGCCGATAGTTAAAACTTTACACTATGAATGCCACCAAAATTGGAGGCAAAATCTGATATCTAACATCTATATGAGCGATTAAGACTTCTAACGCATCTCTCGTAAAAGGAAATAATGGCGCAAACATGTCAAAACATATCATATTTATTTGCCATGTTTACAACTATATGCAGCATTAAATCTAGCATACCTATTTCCAAACTCATGCGCCAAGTTTACAAAGACAGTGGTTTCCCAACACGTAAAAGGTCTGTATCAGGTTCAGCGAGATAAAAATCTGAGGGTGACCGACTTAAGTATTTCATTTCGACAATAAATTGCACGCTTGGCAATGGTTTTTGATAAAGTCGTAATTTTATTTGAAAATATAGCTACAGTGAGCTCATTGCGACGTCGTCCGCATATTTTCGGAAAGATACAATCGATGTCTGTAAATGATCGCGTTAATATCTTTTAATCTGCATTTAATCTAACTTTATAGATCTTGGAAATATAAAGTTGAGGTATGAAGGTGAGCAATGCATTGATTAAGTATGACTTACAACTTTTACAATGTATTAATAAAATATAAGTGCCATCACGCCTGTTTTCACCGAAGGCTTAGGCAGAGGTGTACTGATCTATGTACCTACATACATTCACAGTTCGCCGGTATGTTTAGGTTCCGTGTAACCGGTTACAAATTTAAACTCTGAGCAGCTACTAAGAATTTCATAGATTATGAACACTTCGCTCGACCTGGGAATCGAACCCACGACTTCCAGCGTCAGCGGAGTCGCGCAGTTACATGTATTAATAAACCGAAAAAACCATGGAGCCTGTATTCCCCGAAGTATTAGGCAAGTACTTATTGTCTTTAAGTAATATAAGTACAACCCTATTGCCTTTAACCGGGCACAAGTCCAAATTCAGAACTGCTTCTGAAGATTTCTTAAAAAAAACTGAAATATCCTTTCGTCGACCTGGGAATTAAACTCAGGACATCACGCTCAAACAGAGCGCTTGCTATCAGTAGCTAGAAAACTGAAGCAGCTTACTAAAAGGACGGCA
Source organism: Acronicta leporina (assembly GCA_947256265.1). Classification (NCBI taxonomy): domain Eukaryota; kingdom Metazoa; phylum Arthropoda; class Insecta; order Lepidoptera; family Noctuidae; genus Acronicta; species Acronicta leporina. The sequence goes on from OX366531.1 coordinate 8,039,886, forward strand.
TAAAATCTTTATTATTGTTTTCTACGTTATCTTTATAAACCCATTCTCACAGTCATCAAAAAGATAAACTATTTCAAATTGCCGAATGAACTATTTGAATTAGCTCGTCATTTATATTATGCATAATACGAACGACGTTCTTGCGCTAGAGGTCAGGAAAAAAAATAATGACTTATTATTACGAAATTTAGCAGTTTACTTTTTAGTGTACCTATCACACTAACAGTGCGTGGCATGCTTCCTTGCCTATACAATCTTTTTTTCAACTGCCTCTTTTAAACGCACAGATCGATCAAAGTATTATTGGGTTTTTCTGCGAACTTTTCGGAAGTTCGGAGTTTAGATATGTGATTAGCACATGGAACCTTAACATACTGGCGAACCAGGGTGTAGATACACTAGTACACCTTCTGCCATGCCCATTACTTATGCTTTCATCATGATCATATCAGCCAAAAGAAGTCCTCTGCTGAAGACAGGCTTCTCCACAAGGACCGGTTATATGCCGCCTACAACTCGAAGCTGCTACTGAGAATTACATTCAAAAAACCCTATAACACTTTGCTCGGGAATTAGACCTAGGACTAGTAACACAACAGTCGCCTTTACTGTACTGCTAAGAAACTGATAAGCATTTTCATATACTATAAAAATATGCACCAGTATCAATAGCTGTTTAGTCCGAACTAGGAAATACATGAGACAATTTGAATACAATAGAAATAAAGACAATAATCGTGCCGAGTGACTATTTGGAAGTTAGCCGCGTTGCACACGGGCGGAAAGTGGGCCGCTTACTTCATATTATATGCTAATTATTTTGTTTCATACTAACTACTCATAGATTAATTTTTATATTTGTTTGAAATAATTGGCGCCACTGTCTGTTTCCGCTGCAATTGCGAAAGTTTTTAGTGAATTAGCTGTTTTTATATGTTTAAGTCATACAAGGCTACTATTTTGGTCTTTATAACTAAGTAGGTATTACATTTGAATTTTCCAGGATTTTCTTCTATAGTATTCAGACTCAAAATCATTTTATCTGTAGTGAACATGAACTTTGCTGTTATATCCGAATATAAAGGAATATTAATATTATTTTTAATACCTGATTTCTTTAATTTATTCATGAATATCTTCCTATTTTTAGCATTTTGAAGAGAAATGGCACTAGATACAACTCCTTTGCCTATCTCTGAGCTGGTGATCATTGTGGAAATATAGGTAAAAGTTAATTAACAATGAAAGGTCGTTTGTCATGTGAGCTCCAAATAAGAAAGTGTCCCAATAATACACCCGAAACATTTTATTTATCATAATCTCTTAAATATTCTATTGTGGACCACTTCCGGCGGCTTGTTCCATTCACAAACACAATAATATGTCAATTACATAGATTTAAAGCGTCTAATCCTATTTGGAGTTATATTTGTTCGCTCTGATCACGACCAGTTAGTCGGCTTAGTTATGCCAAAAGAAATATTCGATAGTTTATTTGACTATCGAGATTCGGTCAATGAAACAATCGATAACATTGTGGACCGGCGCGGGCATTTGCGCATTTAATTGGACACCTGTTTGAGGACATTTGGATAAAAATCTAAGTTTCTTTGCAACTAGTCCCAATATTTTTGGTGAATAATTTCGGCCTTTCAGTGTTGTGTTATACCCGTATAAGTACCTACCTATACTAGTATAAGTGATTCGTTAATGTCTATCCCATCAAAAACATTCTGTAAAAAACGACCAAGTCTCGATGGAGCTGCTTGTTTATCTCTAAAAAGTAATGAAATCTAGACAAAGTCGTGCCAAGTCTAAGGTTCCTTACTGCGATTTCTTTATTATTTATAGTTAATGTTGAGTGACTTGGCCGTTGACTTGCAAACACTGCCGTACCATCCGTACGGCAGTGTTTGCTTCGCGCTCGTCTTGGCGGGGGCACTACCGTGCCCCCAGATTACAGAAGTCTAAATTTAGCGATTAAGTATAGAGAGTCCAAATAAATCTAAACCTAATGTCCTTTTACATAGATTACAAAAACAGTTCGGAGTTTCTTTTAAAGATAAAATGAAAAAGCTATCTGTAAAATAATTGTAGTCTGTTATCTTGCAGATTCGACGTGAATGTGGGTTGTGTAATCGTCAGCGTACTAATGTACACCCACATTTCGCCGGTATCTTTAGGTCCCATGTAATAGGGGGCGAGCCTATTGCCATTAACTGGGCACAAATTCCAAACTACGAGCTGCCTCTGGGAATTTCATAGAAAAACCCAGTAACACTAAGCTCGACCTGGGAATCGAACCCAGGCCTCTGGCCTCTAGGCTAATGTATGTTGTATTAATAGGTAAATGTGTGTCTGCGTCGCCTTAATTGTATATGTCATGTATTTCGAATGTACCCGGACGCTAACAAGCAATGTTATAATTGAAACAAATATAACTGATAAAAATAAAAGACTCCCATACGTAATCACAATAAAATGCGCTTGCGCAACTCAGGGCCGTGTCAAGGTCGTTAGCGTGGTTTGGATTTTTTTGAGTTGCGTTTCTCCATTAGCCTGTAGGGCTGTGGTTGGCGCTTTTGCTTTATTTTCCGGTTCCGGTTGTTACACTCGCAAATAACTAGTTCCTAAGGATATCTAAATGCGAACCGGTAACGCAATGCTGCTGTTTGGAATTCTGTTGTGTGCTTTATGATGTCCGATTGGGTCGACTCGGTGCTCTTATTTTTTATAGATTGTGTCTCTCTTCTTTCTCCATTTTCCTCATCACCACCATCATTTGAAAATATAATAGAGAGCAAAATTCTTAGGAAAATAATATAAAATAAAAACGAGTGTCATAAGTTTGTAGCTAGGTTCGATTGCTTACCTGTAGCATAGTAACTCAACGGATCCGCAGAATTCAACGCAATTATTTATTCAGACGCTGATAAATTAATCTATATACTAGTTAGCGAGATGATTGATGGCCATCGATTGCTTCAAAGTTTATATAGGGGTACCTATGTAGGAATTTTTTCTCTCTCATAGTGCCTCTCCGACTATGAATTTTTGGCTAGCCCCTATTACCTACATGGGGCCTAAAATATACCGACCTGCGGGTACATCACATTAGTACACCGCCGCCTAAGAGAATACAAGCGTGATATTATAGACAGTGCAAAATTGTGTTAAGTCTTGGTATCCGGGTGTCATAAAAGGCGTTGCTGAATTAAAGAGCTCCTTTTTTTTATAAAATACGGCCTTTCGATTGTAACGAATCCAAATGATCGAAATAAATGCGTAAATGAATGTGGTATTAAGCCATACCGACCGACATTCCGTCATTAAGACATTGTGTTTATGTATGTATCTCATTTGCATAGTGAGACAATTTCAGCTGCACCGGCCGCTTTAATTACCACTTCGAGTATCAAAGTAATATCTAAATAGCAGTTGTTTACAAGCCCTACAATATATATGTTCCATATTAGTACGTAGCGAATAATTGTCTGTTATTGTTGTATATATTGTGATTCTTTCTACGTTAATTAATGTAATTGGTGTTGTACCGTGTTAATTAACTATAAACTAATAAATAAATAAATAAATATGGACAATAAATTCGATGGAGTTTCATAGTGCATAATCACGTTTATGGAGGTGGTATTGCCTATTATCAAGATGGAAAAGCTAAATAGTTATTAAAATTATATTAATTTTGGATTATAATGTTACGATGACTGAATAAGTAGGTAGTTATATAGTCTGTTATTAATATTGTTTATGAGGGATTGGGTTTGTTTGTTACAAACAACAATATATTGTTGTATTTGCTATTGCTATTCTTATTGGTTTTCTCTCGTGCGATTGTTAACATATACCTACTTAGCGTTTACTTTTTCCTTGTTCTCTTAATCTGCAGTCATCCCCTAAAATGCAATCGAGGGCAAATATTTGCGATTAGAAAATAAAAAATGGGGGGAATTCTTTGAAAGAGTGAGGTCATCTTCAAGGGAAAAATACATATTTAAATTTTAAGACTGTATTTATTTTATGTTCACTTTTTACAAATATATCTAACCTAACTAAAATCTTTAAGCAATGGCAAGTAATCGTCATAGTCATATCACCTTATCTAGTCACATCTAACGTAACAAAGATTTACAGTATCAATAGTTAACTTGAAATATTACAGATCAGTGAAATAAATTACTACATATTTATAAAAAAATCTATGCTTAAGAATTACATTGTAGGATACGCTGCAATATTGACAGATCAACATATTTAAAGCAAATTTTTATATCTAGGTCACATCATAGCCTATCAAGCTCACAGTAAAATAAATTATATCATTCAGAAATATCCTAAGTTGTATAAATTTATAAGTCCTAATCATTTATTCGGTGGAAAGTCTAGCGTTGTGTACGTAGGTCTAGTTCGAGGCACAGGGGGGCGACGGGGGCGGGGATGGGTCTTGCCCCCTTCCACATTTGAACTCATGGATGCTTCCCCCTCTTCGGGCAGGTAAGGAGCTCTTGGACTAAGTACTAGAGCTTTATACGACGAGTGCGAGTCTGCAATGCTTCTCCCATCACCTTCGTCTCTTCGCGACATCTCCGAAAATGGAGACACAGAACGTTTTTCTATGCCACTCGGTCCTGGAGTCTCTTCTTTCGGTTTCAGCTCGTAAGCATTCTCCTCTTTCCTCTTTGGCTCAGTATCTTTCTTGAACTTCGTCTGCCTTTCAATTATTTCTGCTGTAGTCAAGTCTGAGCCTTGAACGTCCGTTTCTAAAGGCGGTGCAGACAACCAGGGCCGGGAAGAGTTGGTGCTGCACCAGCGTTCTTCGTTTTCACTCGGATCACCTAAAAGACCAAGTTTCTCCAAATTCTGTAGGAGTAAATTTTCGCTAGAGCTTGCTGCTCGCATTTCCGTCTTAGATTCTTCAGCAAGAAGCAGCTCTGCTAAAGGAGGCGCGAGGCCCAGTCCAATATTTCGTTCGTGGTAGACTTCGGAGATAGTCGGGGTTAGTTCTCCGCTCATGTGTCTAACTTGTGCCATGGGGTCGCGGCTACTCGTTCCCATCTTGGGTCTTGGCGTACGTTTAGACGTCGATGGCTGAGCGAGTGTCTGCTCGGTCTTCTCCTCTTCGGACCTTCTCGGTTGTGCCGAAGCGAGGTCATAGAAGGCGTCGAGGTATCTTGCGTGGGAATGTTCTGGTCGTCTTCGCAACACAGTGTCATGTCCGGAGCTTTCCCAATCAGAGTCATCAGACGGTGGTCTTCTAGTATACAGTGTCCTGATTTTGGTTTGGTGTGCAAGCGCTAGGGACACGTCTCGTGGTGGTGCGGAGGTAGGTGGTGGTGGAGCTGCGGGAGGGGAGGGAGTAAAGGCAGCGTCACTCTCCCCTCTATACCTCGGCGGTGGTGGTGCTGGTGGTGGGGCGGTCCGTCCGTCTGGTTCCCCACGACCGACTTCTGTTGATGAAGTTGATCCTCTGACATACATGGTGAAAGCGCCACCGCATGATCCTAATGGTAAGGGTGGCGGCGGTACAGATGACACACTTTCTTCTGTGAAATGAGAATGAGGAATGAAAGAATTTTTCAGCTTTTGGCAGTGACGTCACTTTTGCTATGGACTATATGGCTATATTTTTATGAACTTGTAGATTGACTACGACTAGATTGATGAGATTACGATTAGTTTAGAATGAACTGCCATATGAGAGTATAACTTACGTCTATGTTGTCTCGGCGGCGGTTCTCCATCAGAGTGCGGTTCTAAGTCGCCATCGTCGATTGACGCCAGCGATTCTACGCTCGAGCTCGACTCCAAACTAAGACTTCGTGGGGCTTCTTGCGTGTCTATGAAATAACAGTTGATTATTGTTTATCTGTATTATTATGTAAGAAAAAATACAACTTACCACAATAAAGGAAGCTAACAGCAAAGTGTTTTATGATTAAATTGAGTATTTTGTATTTAAGAAATACATAAAATTGATGTCCACTGAAAGTTGTGGGGGTTTTTTGGGCTGAAAGAGTTAGTCGCTAATTAGTTGAAAATAATCGTAAATTCTCAAATTCTTCACAAATTGTGCAAAACTTATATATTTTTTTAAAACCTATTAAGGGATGTTGTTTTGTTTTTACGGTAATAGGAAGTACCAACTATAGCAATGACTCACCGAAAAGTGCGAGCAGTGCCTGTAGCACAAACTGTATGTGTCGCCGGTTGGCCGCCTTGCCTGTGCGCAGAGTTACTTCATCCTGCCCCACCTCGGCTAGGTCGAAGCCCAGAGACGCCAAGAGTTCGTGACAGCCGTTAACACGCCATAACCTAGTAAAAAAACATGATATAACATACCATCGCGCCTGTATTCCCTGAAGGGTTATACGTACTACTAATAGGTGGTAAAAGAGGGGTGAGCATAATGCTATTAAGCGGGTACGAATCCGACTGAGAATTTCTTAGAAACACTCAATAACACTTTGCTTAACCTGGAAATCCAACTCAGGACCTCTAGCGACTATTGAGGTAGTTATTACAAATTATTAACAGATTAATGAACCTTAGAAAGTTATTATATATTTATTTTTATGGTTATAGTTTCAGCAATAGCTTTAAATACAATTTGTAGGGCCAGGGCAAGTTGGTAGTATAACTTCGATACTATCCATTTCCATCAACGCTCGTTGTGAAAAAGGATACATAAATTTTAGAGACTGTGTTGGATAATGTGATTCATAAAAAGTGCCCAAGTTTGACGTGTGTGTGAATATGAACAATATTTATATTGCATTGCTGTAGGCCTATTATAAAACTAAGGTGAATACGAACCTGACATTAACGGCAACCTCAATAATTTCAGTGTCGGTGTTCTTGACGGAGAACTGAGAGATGACGGAGCGGATCACGCCGATGATGTCATCTGCTACGTCACCGTTAGATATCAACTTCGATAGCGCTTGCAAAGTGGTTGAGGTCAGACCTGCATGGAAGAAGTCACGTTACTTACTCAGAAGCTATTTGAGACTAAAGAATACTAGCTTTTTCCCGCAGCTTCGCTCACATGAAGCTGGATTAGAAATGGTTCATAAAAATAATTAAATCTGGAACCAACAGTGATGATCTCTTCTTTGTATGGATCTCTATACATCAAAGAGCTGTATCTCAGGATCCGTTTAAAATTAATTGAGATGAGAAGTTCACCAGTTTTTAAGTTGGAACATAAATACTTTCTAGCAGTGATAACAGTAAGATTTTCAGAATTACTTATGAATTAAGAAATGGCATGTATTCAAACAAAGCTTACCTAGTAGTGCTTGCAAACTAGCTGAGCATTGAGTCAGTCGCTCTTCAGGGTCGCTTTGAGGGAAGAAAACACTTGAAGGAATTCCATTTGCCGCTGGTTCGAATCTGAGAACAAAGATAAAAGATTGTTTTTCGATTTTCCGATACCTATATGGACAATGTTTACTAGATTCCATTAATAGAATAGCAATGTTTCATAAGTGCTTATAATGGAAGCAGAAAATAGTAAACGACTAGAAACATACATATTTCGATCAACTCCTTTTTTGGGGTTTTAATACACTTCGGGTACAGGTTGGTGTTTGATTTCTTCAGTTCCGTTTATAATCACTTGCATATTACGTATTAGAATGTTTCTTGTTCAGATAACTAGTAACTACAATTCTTTTTGTAGACTTACCTAAAACCAACGCTCATGAGCAATTCTCTCCAGCCACCAATACTGCCGGCCTTGTTTTCAATACTCTTCTGTGTGGTGTACATTGCGTTCTTCTGACCTCTGACTATTCTCTGGAGTGACTTTTCTACTAGATGCAGACATACGCGTAGGGCATCCCTAGGAATGAAATACAGTATTTTACTATGTACATACGAGCTTTTTTTTACTTTATATTATGTGTCCTTGTTATTGTTAATGTATTATGGGTAGTTCATGGGTAGTAATTTTGTGACTGTGATAATTGGTTTAGGAAGACTAGATTTTTCTAATATTGACTTATCAAAATTTGCAACAATATGTCATTAATGAAAATTTTCTTTTTTCGATTGTCTGATGTTGTTAGTTTGTAAGCTGGTGCGACCGTACCTGCACTTGTCGGGCGCGGCCAGCAGCTCGCAGAGCGCCTGCCCCAGCAGCGCCACCTTGTTGCTGAGCCGCACGTTGGCGCCCACCAGCACCAGCCCCGCCCAGTGCGCCGGGTGCGCGAAGTGCTTCGTGTGCCGCACCGTCTGCATCGCGTCACCTAGGGCCCTGTGTAGTGGACACGTTGCTATTACATTACCGAGAACCTTAATGCTTCCAGGGCATCTTCCATCCATATAATTGAAGCCATAGTGACATAATAGATAAGGGGCAGCAATGGAATTAAAATACACTTGTTGAAATTTCCGTTAGAAAAGAAGAAAAAAACGCACTAAATTTTCGAAAATTTTCGAATCTTGATTTGCAAGTCCAGAATGATAATATCAAAAGTTTTCGCTATATTTGACCCGAATTTCATTGTCATATATATTACTTAACTATTTTCAACACTGGGAGTGTAATTTCCTCGGTTTTAAAATGTAATGACTTAAAAGTTTTGCGATGAAGAAGGAATGTCTGTTGATATACTAACTTGGCAACACGGCTGCCCTGCAGTAGAGCAGAATAAAGAGCTCGGTAGAGTATTTTTGTCGCAGTGTCTTGAGGAGCGGGCCACAGAGTCAGCAGTATAGCGTGGGCTCCGGCGGCTAGCAGCGCTCGGCACAGACGTGATACACCTTCTCCTGCGAGGCTCACGTCTTCATTCTCTTCAGCGGACGAGCCTTGGAGCGCAGCGCTTGAAGGTGCGCATGATATTACCACCTGTTGTATAATTATAGAATTAGAACTAATTTAAGTGTTATTATTTATGTGACACATTTCGTCGAAAGAGATAGAAGAAAGAAAAAACAACTAGAAGAAGTAGTATTTAAGAACAAGATTTTAGTGGTATTTACTAGTGAGCTACTATTTAAAATTAGTTGATTAATGTGTACCATTCACATATTTTTAGCCGAATTTGATGAGATTTTCACTTTATTATGTGGTGGAGAATTGAAACCACGTAAGTATAAGTGTCATCAAAAACTTACCAATCGGGCAGTGATCTTCAAATTCATGATTTCAGATGCCGTGAGCATAAACTCTGATGCTGGTGGCAGCTCTTCATTACTTTGAGGCAGTTCAGAATCTGTATGAAAATGCAAGCATTCATAATGGTCAGAAGTTTCTATAAAGACCTATTTCATAGTCAAAGTCAAAATCATTTATTCAATATAGACTACTAGGTAGTACTTTTTGAACGTCATTTTTACATTATAGACAGCCCCCAAAACGCCCGCCCTTCACCGCTTCCTAGTGTTTTCGCTGGGAAGAAGAAGCGGCGCAACAAACTCCCCAGCAAACACATTTCTGTCTGATAAGTTACTAAGGCGTTATACAAGATTTCAAATCATTGTTTGGGGTACTTATTAATTTATTCATTGCTACTGTCAGCTGGCGCCTTTGACTATCTATCTATAAGGACCCGCCTCTCATGATCATTCCCCTCTGTCAAGGTAGTGGATTAAAAAATCTAACGCGTTTATCAAAACTGTTTCCGAAATCGATTTTTCATTAACAGAATCGTTTCCGCTCAGTAAGGTCATCATAAATGCTCCGTGTAAATACCGATATACGTGCAGTTAATGTATGCAAAAAAATATCTAATATCTTATTTAGATAAAGATGGAGTTATTTTCCGTATGTAAGTATTAAAGTTCATTTATTTCTATTTAAATCACATAATACAATTTATTAATAAAGATCGAGGACGTTACCGATTCAATAATCGAGTATAAAATAATCGTTTAGTTCAAGCATGCACTCCCCACGAGACTACCCGCACTCCCCACGAGACTATCCGCACTCCCCACGAGACTAGCTAATTTTTTTTACTAACAATATCAGCCTTCTGCTAATACACGTAAGATTTAAATTTGAAATATCCATCAAAATGTCATTTTTTTATTTCAATTATATATCATCCAATAGGATGTCACCATTTCTGATTTCCAATTATAGGTCTTAATGCAGAATTACCGGTTTTTGGCAATTATAGGCCTTATATATATTATGACATAATGCATAAAACTCGAATTTTAAAAAGTGTAGCAAGACTATGTCCCTCTTTTGTTTTGTCATTTTAATTAATCATGTGATAGTGTTTGTTTACGATTTCGAATCGATATCGATATTATTTTCGTGTTCAATGTAAGACCAAATTATAATAATTGCTAAAGATCACTAAAGATGAATATCATGAATTTATGATATCACTATATTTTAATAAAATAACATTTTTGGAAATGACTAAGATTGAATTTGAATAACTAAGATTATTGATTATTTTTGATATCCAGTATTAGATATTTTATTTGTTACTTTTTCAGATCTACAAAAGACCTTCATTTAAAATGATATAGGTGTGATTGATAAATAATAGCTTAAGTAGAAAACCAGCACATGTCCCGCCTGATGGTAAGTGTATATATGTATAGTGTTAATGTACCCTATGTCCCTATTATATGAACGCTTGCAACACCTGGAGTATCACTCGCCCGTTGCCGAACCTGTAAAAATCTTTTCACACCCGGTAGACAACCCACAATACCGGTACCCCCACTGCCAACATAACGCTTCCTCGCGGAGCTCTGGCGATCTTGCTCACCGTTAGGAACACAACATAGTACAGTCACAGATAATAGAATACTAGTAGTACAGTGCTATGTTATTTGGCTACTATTTTCTGCCAAGTTTATGTGTTTCCCCAGTTGGGCAGCTCCAATTGTAAGTGAGTTATTCAATTCCACTATGCCCTGCCTCTCGAGGTGTTTCTTCAAACACATTATTTTCTTTTTTCGATATCCGGCTCAAAGAAATAACGAGAGTACGGAACACGACATACCATCACGTCTTTATTCCCCGAAGGGTTAGACAGATGCGTACTTAGGGAGCGAGCCTATTGCCATTAATCGGGCATCAACCCTTAATTTTATAGAAAAACTCCAATAACACATTGCTCGACCGGGGAATCGAACCCAGGACCTCTAGCGTAGCGCTTCTGTTCATATTAACGCGCGACATAATGAACAAAATCGTATTTACTCCTACTTATATCTCGTGGGAAACAAAATGCTCTGTCTAGTGTTATTCCTAATATATCAGTCTGGCAAAGAAAAGAAAAAATCAAAATGAAAGAATCAAACTAATTGGTATCAAAGTATTTGTAACATAACGTCCCCAATATCCACTCTATCTATACTAATATTATAAAGAGGAAAGATTTGTATGTATCAATGTATGTAACAAATAAACTCAAAAACTACTAGGCCGATTTCGAAAATTCTTTCACCATTTGAATGCTACATTATTCAAGATTAACATAGGCTATAGAATATGTATTTCGAAAAGTTTGCGATTTCTCTCACCCGTGCGTTTATTTTCCAATTACATAGTATGTTACACCTATTTATCTATACCTAAACAGTTCCTTTGTTTTGTATTTCATTAGCATGCAATGAGAGCATTGCATTGAAAATAATTATGACGCAAGATATTAAAAAGGTGTGTATGGATGATTTTAATTTTGCAAATAAATAATTACATATAAAAATTATTTGTAATGTTGTTACGTTTTTCTCCATTCTTCCTAAAATAATCTATCGATATAAAATATCGACATAGTAGCTTCCTAATTATTTTTATTGTATTATACGTTCGTATTGCCGTCAATTCTTGTATGTTGACGTATTTGACCTCTATGTGTGCGTTAATTGTGTTAGTGGTGAAGAATTTAATATGTGTGAGTTCGTGGCGATACAAAATGATTTTGAGTATGTGTGCAGCAATGTCTATGTAGTGTTTCCTCCCCCCGCACCAAAAGTGACAGACTTTTTTGTTCATAGAATTAAGCGCGTCACTTGTCCAGGGATAGATAGTCAAAGGCTGGCGCACATGTTATTATTTTCAAGCAGTATTTATAATTTTAGCAAGCCTCCTTTCTTGTAGTTTAAATGACAATTTTAACTATTAAAACAGTGAACCTGCCTACACGAGCAATGATAATATGCATAACTAGAACCTACAAGGCGATTCAGTTAACTTTTAACAAGCTACAAATGTATTAAGAAACCATAGTCAGCACGTCGACCAGTCACCACAAGCAGCACCCGTTCACGAGCATAACGCACGGATCAGTCATCACCCCCCTCGCCATTTTAGAGGGAAGGAGGTGACCCGACCAATGACGCTACCGCAAGCAATGACATCTAAGGGAGCATGACGACAATGCAGCCAGGTTCAGATCGTATTCAATAAAAATCAAGTTGAACTGTTAGCCGAGGTCACTAGTAACAACATTGTACATTCATAATTACAGATACAGAAAAATGTCATCAAACGAATAAAATTATTTAACAAATCAATCAATTACATGTTACATGTCAATTGTAATAATAATAAATGCAATAAAGAAATAAAAAAGAAGTCAATCATAAAAATAAAATATTGTAAATAACATGTCAGTGAATTATGACGACAATAGAAACAGTGGTTACTTGTCCTGTGTTTAACATAGCGACCAGCTATTCTTATCTTCTAGGTAGTCATTCACGGTATAGTAAGCCTTTTGAGAGAGAATTGATTTAACTTTTGTTTTAAATGCTGTGAAAGGCAAATCAAGTATACAAATAGGTAGTTTATTATAAAGGCGAATACCAAGCCCCACGAACGAATTGTGTACTTTTTGAAGACGGTGGACGCGAGCATGAAGCTTGTGCTTATTTCTGGTATTTAAACTGTGAACGTCACTGTTCTTTAGATATAAATGTATGTTTTGCCTTATGTACATAATATTGGCAAATATGTATTGCGACGCTACAGTAAGAATGCCGATGGTCTTAAATTTGTCTCTTAGAGAGACTCGGGCACCTAACTGGTATATTGCTCTAACAGCTCTTTTTTGCAGAACAAACACGTTGTGAATGTCTGCAGCCTTACCCCACAAAAGAATACCGTAGGACATTACACTGTGGAAATAGCTAAAATATACCAATCTAGCCGTGTCTACATCAGTTAGCTGTCTCACCTTTCTGACTGCGTACGCAGCAGAGCTAAGTCTTCCCTCAAGACATGATATGTGAGACCCCCACTGCAGTTTTGAATCAACAGTAATGCCCAGGAACACTGTGGACTTTACAGTATCGATAACGCTATTATTAATAACAATGTTTGGCCCTAGATTTTTTACATTAGGCATAGTAAATTTAATGCATTTGGTTTTCTTGGCATTGAGTACTAAGTTGTTTGCCGTAAACCATTGGGTTACCTGAGAGAGTGCACCGTTTACATCGTCAAAAATCTGTCTATTTCTACCCACTTTGAAAATGAGTGAGGTGTCATCTGCGAATAGGACCACATCGCAGATACCCCTTAAGTAAAAAGGCAAGTCATTTATATAAACTAAAAATAGGAAAGGTCCAAGAATTGATCCTTGAGGTACTCCTAATTGCACGGGCACTTTTGACGAATTTACACCATTAACAGCAACACATTGAAACCTTTGACTTAAATACGATTGAAGTACATTAAGAGCAACATTTTGTACACCATAATGTCGAAGTTTGCATAGGAGCGTCTCATGATGTACGCAATCAAATGCTTTAGAGAGGTCACAGAATACACCAATTGCATTCTGTGAATTCTCCCAAGCATCATAAATATGTTTTAAAAGAGCAACACCAGCATCAGTTGTTGAGCGGTCTTTAGTAAATCCGTATTGATCGTTATGCAGGAGGCTATTATTATTAAAGTGTAACAATAACTGCTTGAGTAGTAACTTTTCAAAAATCTTACTAAATGCTGGTAAAATAGATATTGGTCTGAAGTTGCCAATGTCACTTTTGTCACCGGCTTTGAACAAAGGAATAACTTTACTTAATTTTAAAAGGTCGGGAAAAATACCTAGGTCTACACATTTATTAAAGGTATTACAAAGGTAAGGAGCGACAATATCGATTATAATGCCTAAGAGTTTAATAGATATGCCCCATAAATCTTCAGTGTTTTTAAGGTTTAAAGAATTAAAAACGTTGACTACATCACTTGAATTTATGTGTTCGAATTGAAACAAGAAATTGCATCGTGGCACACTACTACGCAAAAAGTTATCGGCATCAGAAGATGATGCGTTTAAGGAGCGAGTCGTAGTTATTGGTATGGTGGCAAAGAAATCGTTAAAGGCTTGAGCTACATCTACTGCTCTACTTACTAATTTTTGTTCAATGACAATCTCAAGTTGATTATCACGTGTAAAAGATTTGCCAGTTTCATTGTTAATAATTTTCCAGGTGGCCTTTACCTTGTTATTTGCATGTTTAATAGTATTACTAATAAAATTTGCTTTGGCAATAGTGCATAATACAAGTAACTACTCACTTGAGAGTGTTTTTTGTGATTAGTATCTAACACGTTTGTCATTGTTTGCTTGAATGCAGTATTTGGGGTTGTTACATTATGATATTAGTTTTGATCGCAATTAACTTACTTTCTTCTTCGTTTTCCGTGGATGTGTCTGCAGCACCGCTACCAACACTAGAATTCAGCAATCGCTTTGCTTGTGAGTCAACCTGCAAAGAATTCACCAATTAACTGTCTGTTGCCAACGACAACTATAGTCAAAAAATACTGGTCAAAGGAATTCTTGGAGGGAAGGTACTATAACAGGTCCAAAAGGTAACCTGTTAGGAACAGTACCAGTACAAAAGTAGTTTTTAAGGTGTTTCCTCAAGCTACATTACTCGGTCCATCCAAAGGTATTCCTCAAGGTACTGTACTAGGTCCAAAAATATTTCTCAAGGTACAATACTTGAAAAATATCAACTAAGTATTATTTATAAAAGTATATCTTAAAGTACTGTTCACTAGGTCGAAAGGCTATGAGCAAGGAAAACTTCTCGGTCCAAGAGTGTCCCTTGAGGTACTTTAAGTACTAGATTCCAACATGTTTCAAGGTACACTAATCGTAGACAGGGTTTGTCTTCTGAGTACACTACTCTTAAAGGTGTTCTTAATAAGGTTCTTGATCCAAAGGTGTCCCCAAGGTACATTATCATGATCCGAAGGGCAAGGTAAGTTACTGTGTACAAACGTGTCTTTCGACTTCCAGGTACTTGAATTTAGGTGTCCCTCAAGGTGCACTACTAGGGCTTAAACTAAGGTTAGCGTGAATTTAACTAGATACTTACTACTTCACCAGGACTGAGTACGATGGCAGGTGTCTTCCAACAAATGTGTGTAGCAAAGTGTATGCATTCCGCTTGTGTCAGTTGTGACAGTACTGCTTCTTTTGATGCCTATATATAAACAAAATATAACTAAGTTAATGATGTTATTGATGACGTAAAAACATTATTGCGGTTTATTGAGCGTTTGAGGCGCAGTGAGTAGGTTTATTGAATACTAGCTTCTGCCCGCGACTTCGTCCGCGTAGCGTGATGATATATAGCCTTCGCCTATAGCCTTCCTCAATAAATGGGCTATCTAACACTGAAAGAATTTTTCAAATCGGTCCAGTAGTTCCTGAGATTAGCGCGTTCAAGCAAACAAACAAACTCTTCAGCTTTATATATTAGTATAGATAATAATAATACATGGAAAACGTTTAAGTAAATTACTGTTTTGTAATCTAAGATCATCATTTCCGCATAAATCTTTCGCATAAACCTTACCTTAGTAGTTACCTATTTGTTAGTAACTGATTTTATAGCTGTTACAATATGCTAGAAGCTTTTTCTTTTAGAGCAGCTAATAATTTTGATATGATTATGTCACCTGATAATCTGTAAGTGGAGTCACTCGTAGCATGTCGGCGACTAGTTCTGCCTCCTTGAGTTGCGCGTGCGCGGCTGCCCAGCGCGCGCCGCCTACTCGTGGAGCCCCCACTACTAAGCAGCGCATTCCTGTTTCTGCATTGTTAGCATTTGCGTTAGATGCACCTAAAAACAAAATTATTTTGATTACGTTTCTTTACACATCACGCCTGTAATCCCCGAAGCGTTAGGCAGATGTGTTATAATTATACACCTACAGTTCGCCGGTATGTTTAGGTCCCATGTAATAGTGGCGAGCATTAACGGGTAACAAATCCTGTCTGTGAGCTCTTTACAATAACTACTTTATCATTGTCGAGTCTATGATTTGTCGTGAATTAAATTGAAAACATCGATCTTGCTTTTTCTATCCTTAATCATTTTAACATTGGTGTTAGCTAGAACAAATACATACCATGATCATGATGAGGTCTTGCCCTCATGTGTCGATGATGTCTGAGTGGTCTCAGCGCCGGCGCAGCCAGCAACGCGTACCGTTCACACAGTGGCTCCCCATCACCAGCAACGCCAATAGCGGGAGTGCCAGGGGACGTGGCACTCCGGAGGGCGCCCCAAGGACATGCATACAATGCGCCCTCGACTACTACGATCAGTTCCCGACGACCACCGCAGCCGCGGCGACCATGGGATGCTGTGAAAGACGACACGGTTATTATTGAAAGTTTCAGAGGTAGCGCGATTCCAGAAGCTATTTTCGCCAACTGAAAGCTTGATAAATTTAATTACGATGGAGAAATTCCTTAGTGCGGAGTAAATAAATCTTTGGGACGTTGTCTTATTACTATTATATTATTCTTCATGTATTGCAGACCATACTATCCATAATCTTATTAGTAATATTGTTGCTACTGCCGCGGACACGTCTAAGTAACTATAGGTACAGCTCTCTTTCTACGAATAGAATGGATACTATCGATACGCGTATAGGCAAACATGCCCAATGCTATACAGTGCTTCGGTAGTTGCATAAAAAACACATCTAAATAGTATTTTGACTACAGCTACATAATGAAATGCTCACCATGGTTATTATTGCAGGAGGCAGGGAGCAGATCTTCGAAGGGCGCCAGTAGCATCTGGTACAGAGCGCTGAGGCAAGGCGGGCCCTGCCACGATGGTTGCTTCTTGCGGGGCACGTGAACACTAGACCTGATTTCATATAAAATGTTACGTCACACGTTTGATGTTTAAAGATTTTTTTTAAAGTTTCAACATATAAATTGGACTGTGGTATTCAGCAAACTGTGTTCAACAGCTTTAGCGGATATATTAACGGACAATCTATATCTATATACTATATAAAGCTGAAGAGTTTGTTTGTTTGTTTGCTTGAACGCGCTAATCTCAGGAACTACTGGTCCGATTTGAAAAAATCTTTTAGTGTTAGATAGCCCATTTATTGAGGAAGGCTATATATCATCACGCTACGCGGACGACGTCGCGGGAAGAAGCTAGTCTTTTAATATTTTGATGGAATCGATGAGACAGCTTTGTTGTTCTTAGGTTATCCTAGGTACAAACTTTGGAGTTCCCTTTAGTGTGTGTCAAAACAGTGCCAACAAAAATAGTCAATTCATTCATATTATCAATAATTCTACTAGCATAAATGAGACGTACCTGGTGGACCCCTGTAGACTAGCCACAGATCCAGCGACTGATCCTCCGACTGAGCCCACACTGAATAGAGAGCTCAGCGAGTAGTTGGACGAGTTCAACAGGTGGTTGCGGGTCACCTGTTCATATTTATTGTATAATTATAATAATAAGTGGGAAACCTAGATGACATGATGATGATGATTGCAACGTAAATTTGACACTTAACAAAATTCGGGACCATTTCTGTAACAAAGCTCCATAATATCTACTGAATGCTATAACATGGACCAATTAAGAAGGAAAAAAGAAATAAAAACGCAATAATCAGTACAGAGATTTTCAGTTATTATGTCAAGCATTATCACAGTGCAAGTAACTATTGAGTCATACCATTCGTGCCAGTCCCGTACTAGGTCTATCATCTGGATCCCACTGGTCTTCAGCCTCAGCTCGTCGCTCAGCGTTAGCTTTCAGCCAAGTGGACCACTCGCTGATGCAATGCTCCAACTTGCCGAGACCACTTACTGCAGAGAAAAATCCACCATAACATACAAATTTTGTCAAGGAGGTTCGAGAACTTTGCAATAAATTTCTAAGAATTTTTCTTACCATTGCTTGGCTGAAGATCATCTGGACTGATATCAGGTAAACTGTTGTCACTGTCTTCAGCTTCCTCCAAAAGAGACACTTGGTGGAATCTTAGTATGCCTTGAAAAGAGAAGACACTTTAACACATGTTGACACGTGGTGGTGACATTGGTGCAATTTCTAAGTCAATTTGGAAAATCTAAAGCTAATATTTTTTGTTTAACCGGATAATTAATAAGGATCTTTTTATACCCAAGGAGTGGATTGGTATTCTAGTGGGAAAAAATATTATTGTTATTTCATTCCATTGGAGCAAATCTGATTCCATAATACCTTTATGTGGTTGCAGCAACCACGCATACAGTCTGCCAGCTGCGAGACTGTAGTACAACACAGGAGCTTTCTGCTTGTTAACAACTTCTAGAACTTGTTCCACGCTCGATGGACTCCACGGTTCTGAGCGTTCTTTACCCGACTCTTCTGCGTTCCTGATAGAAAAAGGAGATACTAATTAACAAAAAATTATTTGTGATCAGATATGTTTCATCCTAGCTAAATGTTTAATTGCAAGGAAAATATGGATGATTAATTATCTGACTGTGTATTTATTGACACTTTGTATATGAGGACCTAAAAAGAGCTGCCTGTTTTCCTTTTGTAAAAAATCAAATATGTTTGTTATATACAAACGTACGTACGTAATTTATAATGTATATCTTTCATGAACATGAGTTTATTTTGCAGGGTATATTAAATGATGCCTATTAAAAAAATATAATATAGATAGATATGGGATAGTCTGACACTTTAGCAGATTGATAAATCAAATACAGCATTTAACTAGTTTTGACAAAACAAGCAATAATATTGGTAAAGTGGAGATGATAAACTCACCTCTGCTGCGCATGCAATTCAAGGTTGGCCTGGTTCAGAGTACCGGGCGGTTTCTCAGTGACGGCGTCCAAGGAACGGCACCGTCCTCTCTCCGCCACCACCAAGGCCTCAGGATGCCGCCCCAGTTCTGTGGATCATTGATTCGTTAAGAGACAACACAACAAAAGACTGATGGTAGCTTCTATTTACGGCTTACATTATTTGACTATCTCTGTTAAGACTAAGTACATTAAGTTTATATTTACTGTTGAGTTGAATGCTTTTGATGCCTTGTCTTGAAAGCACAAAAAGAGTCTCAGAAACACACTTCCGATTGTGGAAGGATAAATATATGGAATTCTATTTCTCGTACCAACAAGTACTCTCTGCAGCGCGTGTTGTGTAGACGTGTACAAGGCTGCGATTTTCCTGTCCCTATGCTTGTCACTGCCAGACTCCAGCAGGGTGAGGGCTGCATGCAGCTGTTCCTTTGCCTCTTCCAGCTCCCCTGATGCCCACAGCGCGAAGCCGAGTCGGTGACGGACGCGGGCCTGATAACGAAAAAGTTAGTAAGATGAAGAAGTGCTTTCTGAGGTTTCTACTTGTAAGAATCCTCAGATTGAATTCCCTAGATGAAATTACCTTTTGGGAAGTCCCGAAATGGTGGGACTTAAAATATACTTCAAGCGAGATTCGATTTTTAGACTCGTTGTCTTACCTCCTCATCTGCATCAGCTAATCCCTCGGTAGCAGCTAACGCTTGTCTCAGGTAGGATACAGCACTGCCGCATGCCCCCATCGCCAGATGAGCTCTGCCCAGGTCAGCCAGGGCTTGTGCCCGACCTCGAGTATCACCTTCAAAGCAGTAACAAAGCTCAATATAAATAAGGCTCAGCTTTACTGAGCGAAAATGATGGGATTTCTAAGAGGATTATATTAGAATACGGAAGGACTTGGAAAAGGAATTATCTTGTAAAAACTCTTTGAAAGATCTAATAACAGAAAATGATATTATTCATCATTAGACAAGGTCTTTTAGTTTTATAGCAGTTAGATAATAAATGCTATAAAATACATGATTCGTCCAAATTTCTGGGCTAATTAATATCCAAAATTCACTATTGCATGTAGGTAAAAGAAATATGACGAAACTGGGACTAAGGTTATCAGTATTATCTTACCAGCAGCCGTAGCATGACGTAGTCGAGACTCATGCCATCGCGCGGCTTCGGCGTGCGCGCCCATCGACGCGTGCGCCGCGCCCAGCCCGCCACATGCGCGAGCCTGAATGAACATAGTTAACGTAAATTGATTAGTGCTGTTGATGCTTATACATGATTGACTTTTGAAGAACAAAACAGCGGTTGATTGCCTTCACGATCAGTGTAGTATACTCGACAAAAGATTTAGCTAAGTATATAGGCAGCGATCGACTGTGTCTTGGCAAAGATTGCGCTATAAATAGGTTATACTTAACCAACACCCGTGTAACACATATTGCGCGTTACATTGAAGAAATCACAAATATTGTTCGCTGGCTGGCTGTAAGTTGATCAACTGATTTGCAAGGTTAAGCTGCGCTCGCAGCGGTTAGCATATGGATGGGTGACAATTCTTAATTCATCGAGATCCCTCCGTGCCTCGGAGAGCAAGTAAAGCGGTCGGCTCCGGTTGTCATACGAACATCTTTGACAATTGTTAGTGGTAGTCTGGAGCCCAAAATAGCCTGACAACCAGTCTATTCCCGAATAACAGTATTACCCAGAAATTTGCTTGCGGAGGTCTGATGGCAGTTGCTTCGTGTAGAATACTGAAATTCAGTGGCATCTGGGTAGGCTGGAAGCTGATAGCCGATATAATTGGGAAAAGGCTCGGAAAAAGAGAAGACATTACCTGCAGGTGCGTGAGGCCGAGGCGGTGCGCGAGCTCGAGCTCGGCGCGGTGGTGGCGCACGGCGGCGGCGTGGTCGCCCAGCGCGTGCTGCGCCACGCCCAGCGAGTGGCACGCCTCCGCCTCCATTATCTGATTGTTCAGTTCCCTGTCCACAGTTTATATGACACTTTAGTAACCATACAGGAAGATTCTACGCTCCCTAAAACTTTAAATCAAAATCATAACTATTATTCAGGGATTGCACATTCATTAACTGCCTCATTAGCCAAGTGATCCTGAGCGCGACTGCTACGCTAGGTCCCGGCTTCGATTCCTAGGTCGAGCAGTGTTATTGGGTTTTTCTATGAAATTCCCAGTGGCCGCTCGGAGTTAGGAATTTGTGCCCGGTTAATGGCAATAGGCTCGCCCCCTTTTACATGGGACCTAAAAACAACATACCGGCGAACTGTAGGTGTACATTAGTACGCCTCTGCCTAACCCTTCGGGGAATACAGGCGTGATGGTATGTTATGTTATTCAGGGATTTGAAAAACAACCACTCACGTGGGAGAGCCATGCTTCGGCATGAACGGGCCGGTTCGACCGGAATGATACCACGGCCTCACAGAAAACCGGCGTTAAATAACGCTTGCGTTGTGTTTCGCTGAGTGAGTGGAGATACTTGAGGCCTAAACCCTTTTAAAAGGCGGGCAATGCACTTGTGACTCCTCTGGTGTTGGGGGTGTCCATGGGCGGCGGTAATCGCTTACCATCAGGTGATCCGTTTGCGCGTTTGCTCCAGGTGTCTAAAGGCTTTTTGTTCAAACCCAATTTAAAATTGGTGCTTAGATTGTGCATGGAGGCAAATAAGAAACACATTTTTAAACATAATCTGATAGACTTATATAGATAGAATAAATAGAACTTCTCCTTCTCTTCCAAAAGATACCGATCTTCAACATTACTTACTTGGCAATATTCTTCTGATGGTCCAAACATAGTACGGCCTGCTCCAGATTGTTCAAGGCTATATGCAAAGCTCCGAGCTCGCCATAAGCTTGAGCCTTTGCTTCAGGCGCACCTAGTTCATGTGATACTACTAGACGCTTTTCTAGACACACTAGGGCTTGCTGAAGATTGCCAACTGACCTGAAAAAGAAAAAATGATTTAGCCTTTAGGCAAATTTCTATTTAGGTATAAGTGACTCATGATTGGAAACATACAACCAAAAAGTACATTATACATATTTGATTGCATAAAAATTTTGGTTTCCATTCCTAATAGAAAAGACGATTAAAGAAATCGGAGCGTGCAGCAAAAGTATCAATCTCGATGTAATCAAGCTCTTAAGTTGGATTTTTTTATTCGGAATTCTACGTACTTGTGACTAAGTCCTAAGCCACGGTATGCTCTCTCCTGCTCCCTCTTATTGTCCAACTTGAGTGCGGCGGCAAGATGTTGTTCATGATATTTGGCAGCTTCGTCTGGATCGCCCAGTGCATCGTAGCAGTCACCAAGCGAGCCTAGAGCACGCGCTTTGTCCAACTGACATGTTGGGGTGTTTACACGTTCCAAAATTGCTAGTTGCTGAAAGAAATAGATATCTTGTTGCTTTATTGGTCACACTGTATAATAAAAAGGTCTTTGATAGAAAGTATGAATGGTCCACACGGCGACGAATATCGTAAAATCATCACCAAAGATAACAACTCCAACAAACCTGTTCTAAATATCCTATGGCGTCTTCATAATGTCCCATGTTAAGTTTGGCAATGCCCAAGTTGCCGTATGCTTGGGCTTCTAACGCGCAATCCTGAAGTTCTTGAGCTCTTTCCAATTGCTCCTAAAAATATCAAGGTTTATTGTGAACAGTTCTGCAGTTAAAATGCAGAACTATGTGACAGATTCTTTTTACTAGATCGACGTCCTTATTGCAAGGAGTGAAAGAAAGTAAACTTATATGACGCTATCCCATAGGATCCAGGAGGAGAGCGAAGTCAATGTTATCACTTTTTATCGTCTGTCGCCATAGGATTAGAGTACACCGTAGTCTCATGATAATTTGTAAAATAGGTGCAGATCTTTCATAAGAACTATAGAATGATGAAGATATCTCTTTTTTCATTAATAAGCATTGGGATGATGAAGATATATTGCTATTTTGTTCTTACCCTGTAACATCTGGCTGCGTGCGAATAATGTCCTAAAGCCATATGAACAGCTCCGAGGTGTGAGTGAGCTCTCGCTTCTCCAGCCGCGTCTCCTGCTTCTTGTCGAAGAGTTAATTCCTACAAGAAAAACACTCAAGTATGAATTTTTTTGATTCACAAACTTTGTTCTCTTATTTCCTTAGGGATTAATGTAATTTCTCACTTGAGTATGATGTCCCAATGCTGCGTCAAGTCTTCTTTGAAGTCTTCTGGCGAGACCTAGTGCCCCACACGCAGCTGCTTCTAACGATCGGTCCCGTGCCTGAAAACACAAAAAATTGCTGTGTAACCGAAATGTATACATTTTTAGATCAACTAGTGCTATACAATTGGAAATAGATGAATACCTGTCTCGCAAACCCGAGTTGTCTTTGATACATCTTTACAGCTTCTTCAACATCTCCCATTTTAATTAGCACATCTCCAATATTGCCTAATGCTCGGAATTTGCCTTGCAAGTGCTGGGTCATGTGAGCAATCGCCAGGAAATACTTCTGGCACTCGAGTGCGGTCTCCAGATTGCCCAAAGCTAAGTGGGCCAGCCCTAGGTTGCAGTAAGCGCGTCCCATATTCATTTTATCTTGTAAATCTTTGGCTAGGGATAAGTCTTGGTCGTAGTATCTGGAAGGAAATTACATGGTCCATATAAAAAAAGTCAAGATATTAACAAATACTGTACTTCTAAATATCACTAGTAGGTTTGCCTCAGACTATAATTAAAACGTTTTGAAGAGGGAAAAGACGATGATCTGATCTTTTTAACAAAGTTATAAGAAAATAGCTCTATACAGTGCAAATAATAAATTTTACCTGACAGCTTCCCTGTAATTTCCAAGGCAATAATGCGCGTAACCCAGAAAATGGCACGCCTTGGCTTCCGCAGTAACATCTCCCAGCTCTTGAGACAGCATCAGGTGCTGCTCATAGTAGGGAACAGCTTGTGCGAATTCCCCTCGGGAAGAAAGGCAGTTGCCCAGATTGAGGAGGGCGCACGCTTCGCCTGCCGCGTCTTTCAGCTCGCGGGCTATACCTATAATACAATTTAAAAAAATATTTATATATGTATTTTTTACTAATTTCTATCTTCTATATATTTATGTATTTTTTTACTAATTTCTGTATTTTTTTACTAATTTATACAGGAATATTTTTTAAGCAGTGCGCAAAAAAATTTTGGTAGTTCAGTATCAGTAATAGAACACATTCCCATTATTAGTTCAAAACTTTTTTTTAAATTTTTATCCGGCTTGAAATCAGCAAAATATGGACACATAATATCTATTCGCAATAATAACAATATGCACGTGTGCCAGCTGACTCACGCGCCGGTGTACAGCTGATGTAGGTACTAAGGCGCGCGCGCTTTGCCGTGCGCTAGCGAGTAACCATAAAATCAGTTTCAAAGTAAACATCTTTCGTTAACGATAACTTCGATAATTTGTACTAAGACATATCAAAATAACAAATTGGTGTTTAATAAAAGTCGTTTAAGTTTCAATTGTCAAAGTTTGCGCACTGAATAAAAATTATTCCGGTATATTACTATTTTTTACTAATATAAATATTATATATTTCAACATGATTGAATGTCTAACGGATAGTTATACTATATGACATTTTGGTATAAAATATACAATTTACCTTATAATACTATTATTATTTTATTTAAATACCAAAAACGTCAGCAGTGCAGTTTCTATGGCTGATAGAATTCAATCTCAATATACATTGCGCAGTTATGTATATATATGATACAGGTGAAAATTGCAAAAGCGATCTTCAAAACACAATCAATGCCATCTTACCTAAATGAGCTCTATAATGGAACAGTGCCATATCGTGAGCTCCCAACGCCTGATACGCCACGGCCAGGTTTCCGTGCGTGGAGGCTTCAGAACTCCTGTCATGCACTTCCTTAGAGATCGTCAGCTCCTGCTTGTGGTACTTGATGGCTTGTTCGTAGAACCCCGCCGCGGAGTACGCATTGCCTATGTTGCCGTAGGCTCGACCCATACCTGCTTTGTCCTGGAGTATCGTAGCATATTTTTAATGGAGTGTTTGCTAACAAGAATGTTTTAAAATAGTCCAAGAGTTTATTCATTTTGGTCTTTTTTTTTTAGCGATCAGATTGGTGTGGTAACCAATCTGATCGCAAAACAAGATTCATGATTGAAAATGTAGAAAACATTATTGCAACAAATGGCATGGTATACCATCTATTTACAGCAATTATTTATTGATAAACATGCACGTGCGTGACGGTGTGACATTTAGCAGAAACAATTGAAAAAATCGTTATTACAACGCTCTGGCAGGTTAATGAATCCTACAAGAATGAAAAATCGGAAAGGTAGGTATGTTAAATATCAGAAAACACGTGCTTGCTAAATACAGCAGCAAATGTAAAAGAAGAGTAAAAAATTGATCGCTTTGGCACTTAATAGTAAGGGTTTACGTCCTGAAGACGTAGAATATAGGCTTGGGATGACGAAGTCATGCTTTTGTAAAGATGATCGTAAGATGAAGTAATAAAGGTGATTTTCAATGAGACAAAAACAGCAGCCAAAGTTACCTGTAATTGTCTAGCAATAGACAGATGAGCTTGATGTAGTTTCAGTGCCGCGTCGTGCTCCCCTAACAGTTGATACACAATGCCCAGGTTTGAACATGCTCGACCTTCCCCGACCTACACAGTACAGGGAAATGTTTATACATTTATATACAGTTTATTATAAAACAGGAGAAGAGATTAAAACAGTACGCGTCATAAAGATATCAAGTACTAAAGTAGCGGTAGATAGAATTATGATAAATCTTGCTACAGTGATAAAAGTCTTAACGAGTACATCACTATTTTGCTGTAGGCAACTGTAAACTGTTGCGTTATCTCCTATCACATTTACACTTACCTACATGTGGAACTAAATGTTTACGGATCTTGCTAGCACATAAGCTTCACTAAAACCATAATTCTCTGTTAGCTAGGCAATGTTTGATGTAGCACAACACTAGCAAACGGGATCATTTTTATGTTACATGAGACAGAGATGGCGGCATTTAACCTATAGAGCGTCATCTCTATCTAACAATCTAAAAATATTGTGGTACGACAGTTTATGATATTGAATGAAGCGATCCATCAAACTGGCGTCATATGCCGCAGACATGATTGCCTCTAGGCACTCTCTGACTAATTCATTTACAACAAAAAAGAGCGGGAACAAAACAGGATCGTGCGTATGAATATAAACAGTTTCATTAAGAACCATACCTTGTCCCTCGCTGCTAAAGCAACGTCCAATTGTCTCTCGTGCCATTTCTTAGCCTGTGCGTAATCGCCTGCGCATCTGTGAATTATAATTACAAGTGCTAACTTTTACAGCCACCACTTGGGACAGAGCTGACCCTCGAGGGTACCGTTGCCAGATGCAACAATCCGAATAACTCAACAATGCTGTATTTATTAAATTTGCATAAATTATTGAACAAAAACTGTTTAGAAGTGGTTTTCCATTACAATTTATTCAAACATTAGGCTTATTACCTATTATTATTGAACAAAAACTGATTAGAATTGGTTGTCCATCACAATATTCAAACGTAAGGCTTATTACTGATAAGGTAATACTGTATTGTTAGTCTTTTTATTGTTTTCTATAGATTTTAATTTTCTACTACTTAGTTTCCAGCTAAAATATTATCGATATATTATTCAATTTCAGCTTCTAACTTCCATTTGAATTATGATCATGTGAAATAGCAATTTGCTGATTAGGTTTGCTTAAACAGAGAAGTAATTTCCAACAAAAAGCTACGTCATAAATTAAAAGAAGGTTGGAATACAGGAAATACTACAGCATACATTTTCTCGTTTTTATAAGTAACCCTACTTGTAACAAAATGTTTGAGGTTTTAAGAAAAGGACATTCTTAATTTCTTTTAAAGTACCTTAATTGGGAAGCTGTAATGGCAGCAACTCACCAGCAAAACATATCAGTTAAAACGATTTTGAAACAGTTAAACGTTCCCGTACCTAGCGGCATGGCCTAGCCCAGCATACGCCCTGGCTTCAATAGCTCTGTCACCAAGATTCTGCGCTATCCTCAACACGTTCTCATGGTAAGCGATTGCTTGAGAGAAGTTCCTTCTGTAGTGGTATGAGGATCCCAAGTTGGAGTATGCTCTTGCTTCTTCAACCTACAAGAAAAAACAGCGATTGTAGATAATTGTTTAAAATTTTATGATCGGCAGGCAATGGCTATTGGTTTTTGTTCATTGCGAAGACGAAGGTATGTAATTAAAATGTTGATTAGTAGTAAGTGCTGACTTTTATGCAACTGACGACATTACCAAGGAGCGGCATATAAATTTTCTATTGCTACAGAGGCGAAAATGGAGGAACGCCTTTGACCTGCAGTAGGACAAGACAAGATAGATAGATTATAAAATGTGTTTTGTTTTTGATACGTGATATGTTGCGATAGTGAAAAGAAGGCATTTATATTTAAGTTCTTGATAAAACACATTATAGTAAGATAAATGAGTTTAATTTTGTTATGGATAATACCTATATACCTATTATGTATGTTTATATGGTTTAGTTCCACCTTGCATCAACAATTTCAGCCTAAGAAGTAAAAAAGACTCAATCAAAAAGCGGCGTTTTACTTTGCTAGCCTGGTCTAGTATCTTTTTAAGATAATGAAGAGATTATTACAAGCGACTTCCAGTTTTAAAATAGTAAGTACACAGATAATAGAATAGGTAAGTATAATATATTTCATCTATGAAAGAACGGCTGAGATTAACGTCCATTTCGTACGAAACTAAGAAGGAACACGTGTAGTAAAAGTCAAAAAACGCTTGATGTTGCACGCTTTATAATAGGCTCGCGGTTTGGTAGTAAGGCGGATTACTACAAAAATGCCAAACAGTTTTACTCTGTAATTCCAGCGTGTAAGTATAGACCCGGCAATGGCTTTGTTTACTTAAATTGTGTGCTCAATCTTAGGCCCTATTTGCATCATATGATTTTCAACAGGCAAATGTAGTCAAAAATAAAAGCTAGAAATCTTTCTGAAACGGAGGATTTTACCTGATCTCCAAGTCTCCTAGCCAGCCTCAAGTGCTGCGTATGACAGTCCACAGCAGAGTCAAACTCCCCCATGGCGAGGTACACGGCGCCAACGTTGCCGATCTCCCTCGCTTCCTGCAGCCGGTCACCCATCTGCTTGACCAGCTGGACGCACTGCTTGTGACTAGCCAAAGCGTTGGGGTAGTCGCCGATGGCGGTGTATACATGGCCTAACGAGGTTAACGCAGCTGCTGCCGCTTGTGTGTCCTGAAAAAAAAAACATTATTATTTCTGACACATGCTGGATTACTAGACATTGAAATAAAACTACTTTTTGTGAGTTTAGTCAAGAGACTGCCTCATTAGTCTAGTGTTCCTAAGCGAGACTGCTCCGTTATAGGTCCTGAGTTTCTTTCCCAGATTGAGCAGTGTTATATGGTTTTTCTATGAGATTCTCAGCGGCGGTTCTTAATGGCAATAGACTCACTCGCTACTATGTGGGACTTAAACATACCAGCGAACTGTGTGTACATTAGTACACTTCTGCCTAACCCTTCGGGGATACAGGCGTGATGATGATATTCCAGAAAAACATTGCTAGCTTTTATTTACCAATCAGCGCTCTTTTCTATTAATTACTTAGGTATATAGGTAGATCTCCATTGGCGCAATGGAAATTCAAGTAAACCTTATTACACTTAGGCACTGACGCAACGTCTTGATCTTCGTTTCAACACGCTTCCCTACTCTTATATATTATATAAGCACTTAGGTACAATAACTTTTTATGGTTCCATACAGCGAATGTTCGCCACACGATATCGTAAATTTGGCGAGGACATTGAATGCGTCTGCGACTCTGCGCTCGTCCGACTGTCCGACTTTATTAGTTTAAGCGGATATTACATATATTTGTGATAGTTCCAATTCAATGGGTACAAATTTTATGGGTTCGAGTTTTATACCTCATTTTTCACATGTAATGGAGGCAGGAACACGCGAATGCAAATGCAGCGACATTCCATGTCATATGCACGACTTATTTATGTGGTTTAGTGGTAATTATGTAACGAGTGTAATGTAGCGTCGCGTGAAGCTTGATGCCCCGATGTTATCAACGCGTTGCCGACACTAAATAACACAGTAGTACTTATCTACATCTCCTTGGACGTGTTCTGTTTTATTTAAAATAAAACTCATTTCTGCATATTTTGCAGAATAAAAGTAAGGAATAATAAGGATCAGTGTTAAATTTGATGTATTTTTGTAATTAGATCTTATAAATTAATTTTTAGATTTTTAGTTCTTGATAGCGTAGGCATTTCCTAATAATTTATGACCTAAAAGAAATGCCAACTGCTCATTAGCTAAGTGGCCCTGAGCGCGACTGCTACGCTAGAGGTCCTGGGTTCGATTCCCAGGTCGAGCAAAGTGTTATTGGGTTTTTCTATGACATTCCCAGTAGCAGCTCGGAGTTAGGAATTTGTGCCCGGTTAATGGCAATAGGCTCGCCCCCTATTACATGGGATCTAAACATACCGGCGAACTGTGGGTGTACATTAGTACGCCTCTGCCTAACCCTTCGGGGAATACAGGCGTGATGGTATGTTATGTTATGTTATGTTATGTTATAGACAATGAACCGTACTGTGAAGTGTGAAGAGCGTCAGTGTCTAAATTAGAGAGGGGCGGAGAGTGTCAGTTCTAGTAGTAGTTATAATATGCTAAAGGTCAACAGAGTAATATAAACTATATTCTTAAAACATACGAGTATTTTATACGTATACGTACGTATTTTAACGATTTTAATTTGTTATGCATTAAAATTAAAAATAATACGAGTATCACTGTCAAAAGTATTTAGTTAACCTTGTTTATAATAAAGCGAGGAACGCGCGTCTAAAACAAATAAAAAAAATCCATAGCAAATAAAGGACCCGTAGAATGCACCGCATCCTTTTCACTGAGGAAGTGAAGAAAAAAAAATATCCGACGACAGACGGAGACCGCCAATAGGGTCTTTGTTTTTGAGTAGTGATGTACTGCGTCCGGCATCGATATTATACGTTAGCTATTTAAAACAAATAAATTTAATCTAGTTCACCCGTGAAGATGTTATGGACCATGTATTCTTTCCATTGTTTCATGATATTTTTTGTACCTAAATATCTAGTAATCGTCTTCTAGAGATGTACCTACATCGATTTCAGTGAACATCGTATTTAAATAAGAAAATAGTTAGTAAAAAATATAAACAAATTTAATGTAGGAGATTCAGTATTTTATATCTAAACAGGAATTACCGTAATAGGAAAAGCAGTCTGCTGACTTTATAGACTAAATATAAGCAAATCTTATTTAGCTGCAGGAATACCGCCTGATATCTCGCAATAAACTACTACACGATGTTAAAATATTGCTAGATATAGTATTATCGTTGGCGTGCATCGACGGCAACCAACACTAGCGAATAAAGTGGGACGCCCCGCAACAATCTAGCTAATTAAGTATGTGCAACATGATACGATAAAGCGGTGATTTACATACTGACTCCATCTCGTTTGGATGTTTTCCTACAGGTATAGTAACGACACAACGTGTTCCATGTTCCATGGTGCACTCTTCATATGTGTAGACACAGTGCCACTCTCGTCTGTGTCAGTGTCGAGTTTAAAAGGTTTATAAATAATACTCGAATGAGATGTAGGTACGTTTATCAAGCTTTATAATGTTCTTTTGTGTCCAATGTGTGCCTTGTTTGGATTATTCGTACGTATAATAAACATTCTTGTGTGAACTAATCATAGTTCAGTCAATTTATACTGATCACAGTATAAATTGACTGAGGTATCGTACTTTATATCTCCGTGATACATTACTTATATCAGTTTTTCAGAAATTTGATTAAGTATATTTATTTGAGATTAATGAAATATTAATTTTAAACAACTTTCCGGAAACAGGCAAATAATAATTATGTATATGTACAGACCTACAGATGAGATCATTACTGTTGGTTATTGATTAAATTATTTTTGGAATCCATTTCTAATCCTAATATTCTCGCGTGAGGAAAGCCGCGGGCAAAATCTATATATATATAAAAGAAAGTCGTGTTAGTTACTCCATTTATAACTTAAGAACGGCTGAACCGATTTGGCTGAAAATTGGTGGAGAGGTAGCTTAGAACCAGGAGACGGACATAGGATACTTTTTATCCCGTTCCCGATACTTTTATTCCACGGGGGCGAAGCCGCTGGCAGAAGCTATTTAAATATAAATTTAAATGAAATTAAGCATGTGACGCCTAATTTGTTAGTGTTATATGCTGCGATATTTGCATAAAACGACTATGAATAATACTAAGGCGAAGATATTCAAGTATTTTCTTTACAAATTTCAAGTTAGCAGTACTTAAGTTATATCAAGCGCAGATAAAGATTGAAGATAATATGTTGATCAATCTGCTATGATAATTATGTGAAAGAAAACAGTTTTTAAGTGTGAAGACAACGCTAATTAAGATACAATAGAAATAAAATTTGTAAGAATTAAATAAAAAAAATACCTGATCTTCAAAAAGTTTCACTTAATCTATGTTTATAGATACAAAAAAACATAACCCTCCTTCTGGCGCAGTCGGGTAAAAAGAGAGCAAATTTCAAAATTTTCAAGCCAGTAGGTACATAATATTATCTGACAGTCTTTCTCATATTATTGTAAGGGTGTATTTTCGGAACGATAAAAGAAACTTGGTGCGTTGCATTAATTAGGGACTAAAACAGCGTATCAGCGGCTTATCCAGTACAATTTGTCACAGTCAGTATATATGATAAAGGATGTAGTCGCAAAGGGACCGTGGACTATGCTAGCCGCGTGTCATTGCTTGTTTTATTGCAGTCATTGTTACTTTTGCATGCCGGCTGCGCATATATTCTTCATTTTATTGTTAAGACCTGTTACATAGAATTTTCAGAGCCGGTCACTCATTCCTTACATCGTCCATTCGTCATTTCATAAATCTACGAAATCTCTGCTAGAAAAAGGGTGCATACCTACGAAAGGGAAAACCTATCCAGTATTGGATAACCTTATTTATATTGGAACCGTTTTTTGTCCCAGAAAAATTGTTGCCGTAAGGAAGTCTCCACTTTTCATTTCTGTTCCTCTAAGTTTAGATAAGTTAGCACTACCTACCTATTCTGATCACTGCTGATGAGGCGATAGGTTGTGAATTAATTAATTTTGTAAAGGCAGAATCTGTATGGCTTACATAAGGGCGAGGATAGAGGGACAAAAGGTTGTTAACAGTAATAGGAATGTATAGGTAACCAGGATAAAATTTAATTACCTATTAGTATTACGAGTAGCTCATACTGGAAAATATACAAGGCAACGAAAATGAAGGTAGGGCTGTCGCTTGTCATTGGATTTTAAACTGAATATTTAGAAGCTAAGCTGTACTTTGTAACTTATACTTATTGCACGTAGACACTGTTTAATTAAAAGGGCATTCGAAGTGACGAGTAATTACCTGACACCGTTAAAATAAACAGTCTTTTAGAGTTAAAACCCTAATTAAAACTAAGTAGACCCGCATAATGTCTTGGTAAATATAGTACCTTTTTTTTAAGGAATGCATTTAATTACCATTTAAACTAGTGTAATCTGAGTGCCCGTAACAAAATTTTATGGAATGTTTAATAAGTATAAACTAAACTTTTATAAACTCTGTGTTAAGGTAGAAACACACTATTGTGTCTTGGCGTGTTGTGGCGCGTCAGAATCATATCGGTTTCATACATTTAGGGCTACTTGCACCAACTGCTTAATTTTTTTTTTTTAAAAAAGCTTACTAGCAATGCGGGTCGCACATTACTAGTATTCTTGTTAACCCCTCGTGCTAAGCTAGATTGCTTGTGTTACGAGTGGGTTCACGTCGGTAGTGCAATTGGTGGGGTTCAAACCGGCAACCACATGATCGCAAGTCCGACGCCCTAGCCATTAGGCTACCGCCGCTAAAATTGTATTCAAACACAAAATTGCAATGAAAAATTGCGTTTAAACACAATTTAAACATATTTAAGAAGTTGGTGCAAGTAACCCTTAGTACACTAAACTAATTTTGTTCCTAAGCTCTACTAAACGAAACGAATAATGGTCGACCACGCCATGACACAGTACTCTGTCTTTACTTTTATTTTGCTATTAATTTACAGGCAGCTTGCCTCTGAAAAAAAAAACATGGCAGTTTATAATATTTATGGCTCCGCCTTTACAGCTTCTGTTATTTTAACACCTTGAATGCCAAAGTTCAGTCCTAAACAAGGATATACTGTACGCGAGTTATGTAAAACTTATAATTTTATCATCGATAAACAGCATTTAAAATATCTCAAATGACTGTCCGCGCCGAAGAATGCGCCCATCATGAATATTCATACGATGATGTATTTTAATAAATACCTAGGAGCTCTTCAATATCCGATGATTATTGCAAATGAAGTTTTTGGTCATTATGATCGTCTCGATACGTATAATTCAAGTATTTGTTGTTTTTTTGCTATTTATGCGAAGTCTGAGACGTACAGTCGCATACATAACCCAATAAGAGACTGTCATAACATAATGCATCAGTGAAAGATGATATTTAGTTCATATTTATTACAAACGGCTATTATAGAATATTACATAGGAATCGTAATTTTATACAGCACGCTCACGTTTTCCAATGAGGTAATTTTTACAAGACTAGCTGTTGTTTACAGTGTCATTCGCATCTAATAGACAATCCATAGACTTTTTGAGAAAAAATAAACTATACCTTCTTCGTCAAGATTGCTCAAGATGCTCTCCTTGCCAAATTTTATCGAAATCAGTTCATCAGTTTAGGTGTTAAAAGGTAACAAAAAACACAGTTACTGTCGCATTTATAATTAGATAATATAAAATACTAAGATATATAAAAACAAAACATATAAAATACTTATATAATTAAAAGTATTTTATATATTAAAATTACGGAATGAATTACAGTATAGTTCGCGCAAAATAACTTGACCCAAAACTAACGGAGAGGGGGAAAGTTTGCGCAGTACATTTGCGTGCAAACGGTACTAAAAATCGACTACTGCGCATCCATCGTTCAAGTTATTTTGCGCCAACCGTATATGATTCTATGAATTCTATTCTTCTAATTCTATAATTAATTGTATAAATTATAAAATATTTAAAAATTTCATTATACTTACATTTAATTCTTTGCTTTAACATGAAAAGATGCAAAGTTCTGTTTATAAGTATTGACCGTTAAAAGCTATACGTTTGTTTAAAGCAATAATGGCTGTAAAGATTTGAGCAGTGATACATTGCTAAGTCACCGTGTATTTATTGTGTTCAAGTTGCCTTCAGCCACTTGTACGAGATGTATTAGAATTGTGCGCTTATTACTTGTCTCCATGATAATGTATGCAAACAATAAAAATATACATTTAATATCTAACTATCTGCTAAAACTTTCTGTAATTGTTTGAATCAACAGATATTAATTGTTTCGACTCTGGGTACAGTCTGTGTCAGTTATTATAATGTATATAAAACCTCATCACATCATTTTAAGGAACAAAACATAACATAACATAACATACCATCACGCCTGTAATTCCCCGAAGGGTAAGGCAGAGGCGTACTAATGTACACCCACAGTTCGCCGGTATGTTTAGGTCCCATGTAGTAGGGGGCGAGCCTATTGCCATTAACCGGGCACAAATTCCTAACTCCGAGCTGCTACTGGGAATTTCATAGAAAAACCCAATAACACTTTGCTCGAGCTGGGAATCGAACCCAGGACCTCTAGCGTAGCAGTCGCGGTCAGGATCACTTGGCTATTGAGGCAGTTAAGGGTTAAGGAAGTTAAGTTAAGGAACAAAATAACTAGTTATATTCAGAATCCCTGTCTCACGTTAAGTTTTTGGAATATTCAATGTTTATGCTGCACAATAAAATATAATTAATTAAAAAGTTAAATGTTTGTGACTGAGCAATTGCAAGGCGCAGTCTAGAGATAGCACCTGCCTGCGACGGGTTATTCACGGCATTCGTTAATGAAGCGGGCTAGTCCACCCCACATGTTACTGTCAAATTATTCGCGGTACGTATGGCACAGAAACATCGTGTGTAAACCGCCTATAATCTACGCGAAATAAAACTGGCTCGCTCTATTTTAAAGGCACTTAATAGTTCTGAAAAGAGCACTTGATATTTTTTTCTTATCCTGTCTTGGAATGTAACCCTTAAAAGAAAATTTCTTGCAGTGTTGCGTGGAGCGAAACATGTGTGGTGAAAAAATGTAGCGCATAATAAAAGTCGTAGTGATGTAGACGATGTATTAGCGAGCTATCGAGAATTTGTTGTCGATTGTACTTCTCAATAATTGACGTGGCTATTAGATATGTACCGACTAGTTGTGAGATAAGCAAGACTGTCCGGGAACATTCGTATTACTTATATAACGAGCTTTTTCTTAGAAAATTATTATTATGTACCGTAATTAGTCTGATGAAATAAGAACTGATATATCTATCTATACTCTATCTATCTATTACTAATATATAAAGCTGAAGAGTTTGTTTGTTTGTTTGTTTGCTTGCTTGAACGCGCTAATCTCAGGAACTACTGGTCCTATTTGAAAAATTCTTTCAGTGTTAGATAGCTCATTTATTGAGGAAGGCTATAGGTTATATTTCATCACGCTACGCGGACGAAGTCGCGGGCAGAAGCTAGTTGTGTATATATATTGACTTTTTCAAAAATGGCGGATTTATTGAGTCGTATCTACCTATTTATGTAAGCTTGTAGATATAGCAGTCTCATATTAAAATACTGTTGAAGTACTTACTGGCTTTTGGAGCCGTAAATACAATAAAATTGACTGATGCAGTTTACAGGCCGCTGTCGGTAGATACCTCCCCTCCCCGTAATCATTTAAAGGCATACTCACACGGTAATTCTTTTGATTGTGATCGCGGCGAGCCCAGGCGCGGGCGTCCACTTCACTTTGTCATGTAATTATTATTCGCCCATTCTCGGATTACTCGCGAGTGAATTCCTGTGTTGCCAGCATTTCGCGGTTATTTTAAATCGACTTGTGAGTTTTTGTTGTGTACCATTCGAGTAGAACGCGCAAAGTAAATATTTTTTACGACTATTTGTTCGTCAGATTGTTTCACAAGTGGACGCAATGATTGCTCGCCTTTAAAATGAGAATAAGAGAACTAATACACATTTATGGAATAGATTACGTAGGCAATGAACAGAAACTGGGTAATTATAGAAGTCGAGGAACTGAGGGTATACCGATGGTTTACGCAAAATTTAGGCGAGAAACTGACAACTATTAACTTTTGTGGCTAAAGTCAATATTCGCAATATAATATTGAAATAAGCAACGAAAAAGAGCATACACTTTATTAAAATTTTTCGAAACCGATTTTTTGCGGTAAATTTACTAGAAACCAGCTTTTTGTCAACCCGAACCTCAGTGACAATAAAAGAGCTTATTCGTACCTATCTATCAGACATATGTAGTACCTGAAGTAGGTAAGTACCATTCTTTGTTCCAACTTGCAACCATTTTCTAGCTATACACAAAGTGAAGACACATGTTCCTAAATGTAGAACAACACGAAAGTGAAACTCGGATAAAGAGGCGACAAGAGCTCCTAGGACGTTTGAATTAATTTCAGCATCCACTATCAAGACTAAACCGCAATTTAAGGGACAATAAAATTCTGAGAACATTGAATTAATCGTAGTGGAAGATAAGTGTCACTCTGTACTTGGAACAGCGGCCTTGTCGCCGGCGCACGTCAGGGCATTTACTGCAAATTAGCATCACGTCGTGTGCGGCTCGCGGCGACCATCAAAGGCATCAATAAAAAGGGAACTTTACTATTAGTAGGGTTTCTTTTAAAGTGTAATACGGCTGCCGGTTCTGATGTGGACGAAAGTGATTCCAGTTGAAGTCGT
Organism: Acronicta leporina; assembly: GCA_947256265.1. Lineage (NCBI taxonomy): Eukaryota > Metazoa > Arthropoda > Insecta > Lepidoptera > Noctuidae > Acronicta > Acronicta leporina. The sequence goes on from OX366531.1 coordinate 8,077,102, forward strand.
AAGTTGCGCTAGTGTGCGCCCACTCGCACTAATCTGTACGCGATTTATATGACTGTTATACAGGTTTTCCGTGACATATCACCTTTACTTTTTTGTATTTTATGCGTTGCGTTCCAGAATAGAATATGTGGAGTATTGTGGAGCCTGCCTTAATTAAGATATAGTGGACGTTAACAGAATTAATTAGTAGAATACAAACTTAATAGCATCAACTTATTCAAGAATAAATTTATAATATACAGAAAATTAAGATGTAGGTACTTTTAAACCTGGTAGTAATCTTAATCACTAAACGCATGCATTTATAACATTACCATCATTAGATTATAAATTATATCATCAATAAACTCGTTAATTTCAGGAAGGATAGTGTGAGCAAAGCAGTATGAAAAATAATAAATAATCAACCGTCATCAGTGCGCGAGCGCAGTGCCATAGTAAAAATTAAATTAACTTTTTACAACTACAGCTCGCGTAAACCGCGCAAGTTATTATTGCGACTGCGAAGTCGAGAACATTTGTTATTTCATTTGTAAAAAGGAGAAATCAAACGGTTTACTACCATTCTTTATGTAAATATTCCATTGTGCTGCGTGTGTATTGGTGCGCGCTTGGGAACGCAGGGCGCCCTCTACCGGTCGTATTGAGCGATTTGCTATACTATATTTGCGTACCGCAGACTTTGGCGGGTAAGCTGCCAGACTGTGGTTGGGTGCAGCGTTATTGTATGTATTGTCTTTCGAATAGCAGCCCTATTCTTTTGTAATGGCATAATTTGTGGCCCAACATTACAGAAACTTAAAGCATTCACAAACGTTATTGTGTACTAGATTTAATGTCACTGCCCGATATAATGGAGCATGTCTAAGTATTGGTTATTTAACAGTATAGAATTAGCATTCAAATAACGGTGACGAATCGGAATAGCATAGAAAATGGTCCAAGTAAATACTTACGGAAGTTAGTGGACTAACAACTCACGGACAAGGAGTGGGAGTGAATAGACAACTATGGCCACAATGAACATGCTTGTCTCTGAGAACCGTATCTTGGTGATGGCTTTGTTCAGAAAAAAATAAGTGCAAAGATGCTGCGTTTACAGATAATGTCACATTAACTTTCATCTGTCATCTATAGGGCTGTCTAACTCACTACATATAGGTTCGAGGAAGGGACCCTAAGCCCTTGAGTTTAATCCCGTTAAGCGCGCTTTTTCACTTTAATAGACGGTAAACTGATGATGCACCATTCATGGAGATCAATGGATTGGATATTCTTGAATTACTGACACCTACCTGAGAGCTACTTTCAAAGTCATGGCGTGATCAAAAACATAATAGGAATATGGGAACATTTCTATTTTTCTCTTTTTAATCCAATGTTTCTATGGTTCCAAAGTCCGACCCGTAGCAAACTCCTGTCCTCCAACAAACAGAGTGAAACTAACCTTGCACTTCATAGCAAGCACCAATTGATACCGATGTGCGGTCAAGGCGTCTTTATATGATCCTTGGCTGAAGTATGCAGCGCCCAAGTTGCCGTGTGCTCGGCATTCTCCCGCAGTATCGCCAAGAGACTTGGCTACTGCCAGATCCTGCTGCATGTAGTTGATGGCAGCGTCCAGTTGACTGAGGGCCCAGTGGGCTGAGGATAACGCGCTGAACACTGAACCCCTGTGGAAGAGAAAATAAACTTAATATGAAGCAATTGAAATGGAACAAATTATATCCGGAGTTTTTTCGTGTTCAGCTCAGTAGCAAATGCAGGAGGTTATGTGATTATCCTAGATAAGTTCAGAACTACTATCATTTGTTTTTTTTATTGCAATAGAATAACAAACAAGGATACGGGCCAACTGATGTTAAGTGGCAACCGCAGCCAATAGACACCAGCAACACCAGTAGTATCATTTTAGCGCATTGTCATCTTGAGTGTGCTCATATGCCTAGTGATTGACATTGCTGGCCACATTGCCCTTCAAACTGGAACACAACAATGTAAGCTCATAATTGCTTAGCGACAGAATAATTGTAGCGATGTGGGTGGTGCCATCCCAGACGATCTCCAGCGCAGAGTCCTTACACCTTAAATTTATACCACTAATAGTCCTACACTTAATAATTTATATGGTAGGTAGTATTACCCCAATGTCCACCGAAAAAGCGGTTGTGAAATAGGAAGGCACCTATTCTGCACTTGACGATAACGGGAAAACTCAGGTGATAAACAGAACAACTCCCAGCACGAAATACAAGGTATTGATTAGTTTCGACTTCACGATCAAGAGGATATTGCCTCAAAATGCAATTACAGATTCTGAAAACTGCTAATCTGACCATTCACTTTAATGGGCCAATTTCACACTGGATAAATAACTTCTTTATCAAACGAACTCGAATAAAACTACCTAGGTACTTGTTATTATTCGAAGCTGCTGTTTATTTCACTGAAGATGTCGTGCATTCCGTGAAGGGCCTAAGACAGTGTTTAGAGAGTACTAAATATTTTTTATTAGCACTTAAGTGGCTCGTGAATGGGCAAGTCAGTTAGTACATTTCCTCCTGCTTAGCTAGATGGAATAACTTGCTCAGAAATGTTTGTTGTACGTGCAGGAAGTTATCGTTTCGGTGAATATTTCTGACGGGATTCAATTATTCTGTTCAAAGAGGATTTAATTGTATTTCTAGGTGTAAGCGCATCTTTAGATTAATTTTGTGTTATCTATAAATTATTGGGCAAAAATGTGTGAATCTTTGCAAAATATTTTGGATTTATTAGTACTTAAGTTCAAAATTAAAACTGTACAAAATTAAATGAATGAAATGAATGAAAAATGATGTAGCAGCGGTGAGATCAATAAATTATTATATTTAACTAGATTATGAAATGTTACTAACATAGTTTTAAGTAATACTAACATTATTGAGTCTTGGTTACTTTAATAAATGATTTATTATATATATATATAATATATCTTATATATATATATATTATATATATATATATAATTTTGTGTTATCTATAAATTATTGGGCAAAAATGTGTGAATCTTTGCAAAATATTTTGGATTTATTAGTACTTAAGTTCAAAATTAAAACTGTACAAAATTAAATGAATGAAATGAATGAAAAATGATGTAGCAGCGGTGAGATCAATAAATTATTATATTTAACTAGATTATGAAATGTTACTAACATAGTTTTAAGTAATACTAACATTATTGAGTCTTGGTTACTTTAATAAATGATTTATTATATATATATATATATTATATATATATATATATTAAAACTATAACAAAATACTGCGCGCAGATAAACAAGGTGTTTAACATAAATGATGAAGCTTTTAAAATCCTCCTATTTGTTTTTTTTATAATTATATACTAGACATTACAGTTATGAATTATTTTACGTTAGCCGAATTAAACGAAATCATCTTCTAGGCTTCTAAAGCAACACTCATTTATACAAACAGATTGATTTCCGTTTATTGCATTCATAAATAAAATAAGTTGAATAGTCGTGGTATGCTAACTAGCCCAGACTTGATAATGTTTATAATATCCTAGTTAAAGAGAAATTGGAACGTCTGTTTTCAATAACGCAAGTACATTTTAGAAAGCGTTAGCGACTGGTTTTCATGAATTGAAAACTAATGCTTTGGTCCAGCAAGTACTGATGACTCTAATTTAGAGGACATCTTGGAAGTCGATACTATGTATTAAGTGTAATTCCAGTCATATTTTATCTATAGAAAGTCTTTATCAAGTACCATCGATAGAATTTTATGAGCTGTAATGATTGGCCATCTTTCTTCTCATATTTTCAAATAGGAACATTCAAAGGCATTCTCACCCTGAGCACTTCAACCTAAGTACATAACAATTATAATAATAGCCGCATTTTGCGTACAACACGCAGAAACGAACGACTTTATAATTAGCCACGAGGTACAAGCTTCGGGACTAAATGTTCACACATCCGGTTTTTCAAGCCTGCACGATCTTAAATAGCTCGTGTGAAACCGATTAAAATAATCTGAGATAAATATTTTAATTTGTGGTGAAGGTAATGAATCACGCCGCGCGATGTAATTTGACATCACACTTTTACACCTCCACTTGCATCTCTCGATCCTCGGTTGACGTATTCTGTTAATCGATTAGGATGTATCCGCTGATCGAATCACTCGCTTCCCATAATAATCTTTGGGCCATGCTCCACCGATAGCGGTGATCATAACTACTTTAGTTGGTTCTAGGAATAAAAGATTACGTGCTTGTATTGTCGACTCGTTTACGTCAAGTATCTCTCTCTACATAAGTAAGATGGACATTTTAAAAATGTTAATGGGATAATTAAAGCTGAAAACAAATGAATTGGGTTTGTAATGTAATAAGACATTTCTTGTTATAATAAATTCCAATGGCATCCGGTATTCATTATGTAAAACAAAGAAATATTGTACCTATAACCCATTTAGGTACACGCAATTCAAAGTAATTTTCCCCGACCGTTGCAACCCGGAGGTCGTTTAGAAAAAAATATATATGTTAATTTATCAATAAAAGTGGTCAGTGTATTCATTATTCCACGTTTTCTAAAGTATTATCCCATTTAATCTCATCATCTGTCAACAGAGATCATTTCGATAAGGATCGCGTATAACAATCCTTATTTATATCGCATTGAGTTTTATCGTGGGGAGAACAGAATAGTCCCGTATCGATCCAGCTTCGATCCATCAACAAAGAGATAAGATCGCGTCGAGGTGTGGGTTTCAACGCGCCGGGACCGCTCCGCCGCTTAAGTTGACAATTTTGGGGCGGGAAGAGTTACTTAATGTCTTCCAAGTGTATAGAGATGGAGCTTATTCAATCAATGTCCCCGACTCAGAACGCGTTCAAATAAATTTAACCGAAGAATTAGGTGTCTGCGACGCGCGTACTCGTAGGTGTTGTAATTACGTCTTGTTCGAATTTTGAGCTCGTTACGCAGGAATTTATAAGTTTTGGGTGTACAGAAGTCATCGTAAAATTTATTTCTTTATTATAGCGATGATGGTCTTCGTTTGTGTTATAAAACTCTCTTGGATCTTACAAGAAGTACTTCACGTAGGTAATTATTTTTAAGAACAAGCTGGTTGAATTAGTAAAGGCGTATACTGAGATCATGTTCGGCCTTATTCATTATAAATCAATCGATCATAAAAAGAGTTCACGTCATATCAGAATGTACTTAGCTATATTATAGTGTTCTCTATTATATCCGTTGAAGTAATTCAATGGAAATTCCTTGGACACGGTATGAACACCCTACAAGACTATAGGCTTAACTCAAACACGGTCTTTCACTACAGGTTAAGTGCCCGTGTTGGATATAGATATTTATTAAGCGATGGTATTTCTCATAAGGCAAAATATCCGAGACCATGGTAGGAGGTCATTAACGGTGGTTTTAATAGCGCCATAAACACGGACCCGTTGGAGGGTGCATCCACTGAATACATTCCCAGCGATCTGCTGCGTGCATCGATACTTCGTTAGCTTCCATTTCAATATAAATTTGGAGATTTTAAGACACCAACTTCCCAAAATTCTTGTACGTCTTGTTTATAACTAAATAGCAGTGGCGAGGGATTAATTTTCGTAAGTAGGAAGCAGGAGTCGATAATGCTGACTTTATTATTTGGTAACGAGCAGCGTTGCCAGATGGTTACATTTCTTACATTTTTCGTAACTTTTGACCCCCTCGCGTAACATGTAAGTAATTTTTATATTTAAGGCATTTTTCGTAACTTTTGAGAACAACGAGATAAGTAATACTAGATTTTTATTTTATTGCAAACAGTACACGAACGCATCCAAATTGAACTCAAATTTTTAACAATTAATGAAAAATCAGGAGCTAAAAAAAAAAAAAGGCCATTCGACATCATAGATCCCAAAATGTAACTTTTGCACCGAAAATGTTACTTTTCAGGAAACGAAACGTAACTTTCGACTCAGGGGCCCTGGCAACACTGGTAACGAGTGACTGTTCAAAAGAAAAGCCGGTAGGAATCAAGATGTGTCAAGTCGTCGCCACCGCCAAAAAGAGCATAATTTGATACATATGAAAGCTTTGATGGGACTTTTTTGTAATTTGATCTAGCGTGGGATATTCAGTGAGTTTCGTCGAAAAATAAGTGGACCGATAATAGATGAGTTTGACGATAAATAATGCCTGCGAAGATCTGAGTAGTTACGGTGCACTTGCCACAGTTAGGAAGGATGATTTCAATTATTTATAAAGGCCCCAAAAATCAAGTTCTACAAGTTGTCAAATAATAAATATCAACATATTACAAAAACTGGTCCAAGGTCAAAAATCGTATTAATAATCCACCATTCTCTAAGTGATATCGTAAAAAGAGATAAGGCTATAAACGTGCGTTTCACTTTGAGAAACCCATTTGTAATAAAGACAAAATCCCGAAAGCTTGACAACCAGACTGTTGCATGTCAGAAAGTCAAAGTCAAAGTCAAAGTCAAATGTTTTATTTCAAATAAACCAGTAATACAGGTACTTTTGAAATGTCAAAAACTAGGTGCGCGGTTCCAAATAGTGGGTCTTATGGAGAAGAACCGGCAAGAAACTCCATAGATACTCCTTTCAACAAAGATTATAACATTGATTTATTTTACAATTTAGTTGTTATAATGTGAGAATCATGCAGCTTGATGTGCTTTAAAGAGTATTGGAGGTCACTAAAACATCATGTAAATTAAATACTATGAAATAGTAGAACGATCCAAACAGGACAAGGCTGCTGTTATTGCTATGTAGTTCAAAGGCGCTATCGTCTTATGTGTAACGTCATTCCTTCCTAACAGGATAAGCAGAGCGAACAGTGCGTGTGCAAACATCCTGTGAGTTGCATTTATGAACAATATATATAATAATATATAACCTAGATATTTTTTGTGTGCACGTTGCTCCAGCTCGTAATTATTTATGATAAGTATTGCGGCCCATGTTACTGTAATGTATTGAGATTGATTGCCAATAAGTATTCCGTCAATTACATTAACCACATTAAGTAAGACATTTTTTATGCACTTAACAGAGTTATCGCTCCACTAGCTTTATGATAACAAGTATCGAATAAGCGTTTTGAGTTTGAATTTCCATTAAAATCTTGCAAATTAATGAATAGTTGTTTTGCCTTCATTAAAATAACTTTATAATTTTAGCATGGGAAATGCAAAAAAATACAAAATTAAAGTAATAACTACCTCAATCAATCATGTTGCAAGGTAAAATAATAATTGTCATTTGTCAAACTTAGGCCCACTTGCACCAACTTTTTAAATATGTTTAAATTGAATTTAAACACGATTTTTCATAGAAGTTTTGTGTTTAAATACAATTTAAACACATTTAAGAAGTTGGTGCAAGTGGCGCTTAGACTACATTTAGGATATTTAATATTGCTGATGGCAATAGAATAGATATATTGCCGACTCATGAAATATGAATTAGTAGTTACCATGGTGCACGTCTTTTCAATACGACAAATACGTACTAGTCTTTACTATAATTTCAACACTTAAGTTACATAGTATATAACGTTTTCAAGAAGACATAAAACCAGAAATTAAGTACAGTATCCCACGGACCAGCTAACATATTCACGTCACACGAAAATAAATGCGCACATAAGGACTATTGCATTCCATTAATTAGAGAGCTGTTATTAAAACGCAACAGCGTATATCCCGCTCAAAATTTACGACGCCTTTATTTCCTCGACACTCGAATATTATAAATCAAAACGTCGAAAATTCCGCCAAAGATAACCGTTCCCTATAAGTATTTATAAATTATCCCACTGTCACTCGTTACGTACTGGTTGTGATTAAAAATAATAATGAACGGAGGAGATTCGCTCAGTAATTTGTCTTCTTCTTATTAACAACTTGAGTGCTGTTAATGGTGTGAAATTGTTGCTAAGGGATTACGATCGAAACTTTGATACGAAATAAACGGGTTAATTTCTTTTTCGTGGGCTGGTAGACGATCCGTGTCCGCATGCACATTTAGGATATTTTTTTTAGATTGGTGTAATTAATTTGCAATCTTTTTGTGTTTAGGTACGTATGGTACAATTCGTCAAACCCTAATGATACGTAGACGTACTATCGACTTTAGTGCAACAGACATGTATCAGTCTGTTGCACTACAAAGGTTCCACAACTTTTATTTCTTGTGCCTACATAATCAGTAAACGTGAAAAATCAGTAATTTTTGTTGCGCTAGCTGATACCTGGTTTCAGTTGCATTCGTACATATAGATTAACAAGACCTTACGTTTCTAACTTTATCAGTATGCAATATTTACTATAAGTTAATCTAAACGAATCAACTGTTAATTCATATTAATAAAACGGTAATCGAGTAGCTATATACAATACATATAGTGCTCCTACAAAACGCAGGCAATCGTTTTCATTCTACTATAGCAATAACTTGGAGTGGTTACGCGTTTAACAGATCATAAACATCGGCAAATCGCATATAATTTGCATTTCACTGCACGTTATAATTAACGTTGACTGCAAACTGGGATCCGTCTGTAGGCAGCATAAACAAATTCACATTCAAAGAATTTATTCTCTGGATTACTGAGAAATACCGAAGTACTGGTGTTTGTAATCGTGAGACTCATTATCTATATTAATCTATAAAACTCAGAGCGGTCTCCTTGTGTAGAGATTATTAGAGATTTCCAACCATTTATTTAATGTAAATGTTTAACATTTGTCTAAATTATATAGGTTTTATTTAAGTAGATTCTTGTATAAAGATAAAAAAATCTATTATAAACAAAGTTTGCATCAAAGGATTTGCAAAATATGATAGAAAAACTGCTTGAATTTAATAAAGAACCATTTGGCCTCTCTAGTCGATCCAACGAACTAATCGTGAAGACTACTGGGTGAATTCTGATATAGTGTGTTTCAAATAAGAGTTTGATTAATTTAAACAAAAAGTTGTCAAATCTTTAGCAGAACTGCAGCATATATTAGAATATTTCATTCTAGTACCGCTACAATGTACAACTCAAATTTTGGAAAGTTTATATAATGCAATAATGGAAAGTCAATTCTATCCTTAGCAAACAGTCAATCAACTCGATCAATATTCTAGATTTCCAAGAAAAACATCACGTTTCCAATATACCAACCACAACAGTAGCATTACAAGCAACGGAATCCATACTTATCAGCTCAGTCCAGACTCACCTAATATCGCCGTGAAATTGAAAGTGCTGGTTGGACGTGAATCGTAAAAGGCAGTTGCGTCGTCTCACAGCCCCGGAATGGACATATATCTAACGAATAAGGAGCTAACAGTACTCGTAAAAATGTTAATGTGAACAACTTAACTAGTTAAGATAAATATGTTGATTGCCAATGCTCGGGTGGTAGATTAAGTGCAACTTTCCCTGTTCCTGGGATTATGCTGGCTGGATGTTCATGGAGCCTTTTTTTAGTGGATATACAATGGTCCTACGTATTTGCGAGGCCTGTTTTCCTAAAGTAAACTCAGAATAAAATTCAGAGGTGATTATATTATGCGTATACATAATGAAACGTGTTCATACCTTAAATTTGTATTTAATCTAAGACTTAGGCTCACTTGCACCAACTTCTTAAATTAAATTGTATTTAAACACATTTGTGTTTAAATATGATTTGAAAACGTTTAAGAAGTTGGTGCAAGTGGCTCTTAGTAAACATCAGAATGTACAACGGAAATATACTACCTACTTTTTTTTTTCTAATGTATCATACTTTTTATTCACACAGTACAGTTGGTTTTTGTGTTGGTTTTTTTCCGGTTTACCATTCATCATCGACTTAAAACATGATTTACTGGCGCTCATAAATTTTTGAGGTTTAAAAACTTACATTATCTTTTGTTTTACTGGCAATCAGAAAAATGAGCCAAGATTTGTAATATAAGTATGAACTTTTATTGGAGCTAAGAAGGTTTATGTTATAAACCATGTGTGCTTCCTAGACATATGCACCCCCATTCTTTTTATTTTATAAATTTATTAATCTATAAAGAAACTTCTTGGTAAAAAAGATAATTATTATCGGAAAATTATGAGTCCTACCTTCTTTGAAGTTCAAACTGAAGAGAAACCGTTCAAACTCCCAGTATCTCCTACAGTAAAGCTATGTTGTACATTTTAAAGCACAGTACGAATACAGGGATTATATTTTGTAGTTAAATTAATATCTAACTTACCGCAACTTGAGGGAACAGGAGCCGATTCTGAGGGCTGCCTCCAGCACCGTGACTGCCGCCTGATACTGTCCTGCTGCCAGCAATTCTTGACCAACCACCTGTATTCACAAACGATATTTGCCATTATGATTATTCCATCGAATGAAGTTTGGTTGATTGCTACAAATGACCTAAAATATAGTAATATTTTATTGTTTGCATCATGATTTTGATGTTTTTAAAGTTTCGTCATACTCAAGTACATTTGTACCTCATAGTCATTCGTGTGTTTAGGCTGCTAAGCAACAGCGAATATAGTTGATAAATAAAGCCAATTTTTATAATAAAAATAGTAGCATGTCTCCTAGCTACAATTTGATTGCAATTTCGATGGAATTTGAAGCTACAAAAATAGACTTCGACAAGAATAAGATGTGGGTAACAATAGCGTGGATGCAGAATTGGAATGCGGATTTTGCATAAAACATTATTTCATAAAAGGAAACTCCAAATCTTAGATAGCGAAGTTTTGTAAAGTAAAGCTTCTGTTGTGTTGCGAGCCATGATGACAATCTTAGGGCTTCTGAATCATGCAGTGACCACTGCGAAGTATATCGGTGCTCTTGATCTTGCCTTTAATGTCATTTAGTTTTTAATCCCGATAATCATAAACTAATGTATGTACAAAAATGCGAATTTGAGTATCATTGGCGGCTACAAAAAGCGCGATGAATTTTTAAGAACCCATTAAGCTTGCCATTACGATCGCTACAGAAACATTTAGTGGAATGATCTGAACTTACCTTTGCATAAAGCTGTAAAGTCTGATTCAAGGAACACCCAGAGAGCCTTTATTCGAATTAGGAAAGAATCAAAAGATAGCCTGTATCCTTAATTTCTAAACAATATTTCATGTACCTATCTAAAATATTTATTTGTGTAGGTGTACAATATTATTTCGTATTGGGAATAGTCTCACTCGTGCTTTGAAGGTTACCCAGTTTTATGTTGTACGAGCTGTAACTGAAAGGTAATACATACCTGCTATTTTATTCAACTTTACTCAACTGAGCTTCCTAATGAATAAAGAGTAAGCTTTTAAATGAGCGGACAAGTTTACAATTAAGTGGCGTTCTGTTTTATTATCTCACTGGTTAAATCGCTTCAATTTACGGATTTCAGTTCGATTTGGTACATTGTATGTGTAGAGCGGCGGCCATTTTGTGGTAGTGCGACGCCATTTCGGCCATTCACGTCTGGGCTGCCGATCAACTGTCGCGCAGATTGTATGTAAATTCACGGGGGTCGGTCGCGTATTTATGGGCCTTTGATCACTCAGCCCCATTGTCTGAGAGTTAAATGCGCCGAAAAATGTTCAGATGTCGCCCGACTGCACGCCCGTGGAATGTATGCAAATGGACCGCTCGCTCTGTGTATGGGGAGCTTAATATTGCCAACATCAACGAGCCCTAAATGTGCCTTTATTTGTATATTGATACGATTGTATTTGCGTAATGCGTTTTCTTTTAATAAGTCACTTAACCTGTATTTTTTTTTGTCTAGAGATGTCCGAATCATGTTAATGATTGTTTCATTCAAGAAAGAGATTATTGCTCGGAGTTTTGTCTATCTTTGTGTAGTGTGTAAATATAATCCGTATTTCTATGTATAAATTCTGTCACGTTATTCGAGAAAATTATTGTTTATATCTTTATATTATTATTCAAGGGTTTTATTTTTATTCCTGTACGCTTTTCTAAATAAACAAACTAAATAAAACCGTCCCCTTTAGGTCAGTGTTTTTATGTAAATCGCGTCTCTGTTCCCGTGTCTCTGTCAGTGCTGAGAGAACGTCTGACAATACACATATTTCCGGAGGTACAGTAATGGATCGCATTATTTTCAGATCGAAAGCTGCAGCGGTTGATGGTGTTTATGCTGTCGACTGTATTCATGAAGATGAGACACTGTTTTATGGTTATTTTCTCTGAGAAGCTACTGATGAAGTGCTGGAGAACGGATTGATTTCCTTGGAGAAGTCGGTATAATATCTAATAAAATGTTTTATAATTACTACCTATATTATGTATGATAGCGATAAGTATTCAGTAGAATACAATATTCAGCAAAATTATGTTTTCATGTAAATTTTCACATTAGGTATAAGAACGATTCATTGAATGGTGGAGCCGTGATACATTGTATCTCAAGTATTTTATTACGTACTCATATCATTTTGGTTACCTACAAAGTAAAGTTGTTTACTTAGTTCGGATTTTATTGATACTTACAGATATGTAATAGCGAGACGCACCGGTTTTGGTCAATTAATTTGTATAATATTTGCCAGAACGTGGTTATTTACTTATGGACTGTTCCCATTAGTTTAAGTATGTACATATGTTTTGCTGTATGGTCTACAATGTGTTAAGCAAACTCTGTACGACTCGTGGAGGTATTGTTACGTATCAAGACCAGCTTCTATCTATATAATAATAATTTTCATTTTAAAAGAAAATCCCCAAAAAAAAAATTAAGAACTAGAGAACTAAAATCCCAATAAGTATTTTCGGTACCCGTGATACTGTCCGTGGGTGCCAAACACTAAGGCCCATGATGGAAATTGCGGCTTTTTGTACGACAATCTTGAAAACTTCCTTAATAACATCATCCTTTCCAATCAATCAATCAATTTCCTTCAGCATCATCTTCATATCAGCCAATAGAAGTCCACCGCTGAACAAAAGCCTCCCCAACAATTAATATGTTTACATTCATTAAAATTTGGTGATGTGATAACTATTTTAGATATATAATTAAGGCCCATAGGATCGCCGTATTGTATGAGACTTAAACAAACCGGTGAACCTGTGGCTGTACAACACTGATTATGATAAATAGTCTCACGTACCACGTACCATCTCAGGTAAATACCCACATGCACTGTTATCGCGAACAATCCATGTGAATCTGCTATAACCTTAAGTAATTGCAGCTAAAGACAGTTATGCTAAGACGTTTGCTGTGTTAACACGCATAATCCTTTCAATTTTAGATTCTCAGGCCGACAGTTACAAGCTTGGTCTTTTCAAACGTTGCATTAAGTATTTAAACTTTAGTGATATTATTGCTACATGATATTGATACAATATACATCATGTTTGCGTGGAATAGGTCATCAGTTGTTATTATCTTCTGAATCTAGTCTGTATTTATTTACCAAACAGAACAATTATTAGTCTCGTTTCTTCTTTTAGCATCATTGTCTTCTTGCCTTTGTTTCAATATATTTGGATTTATGTCCTTTCCTATTCCCGTTACTCACTTATCATCCTTGCCTGAATCGAATATTTTTTTTCTTCTTTTCATTAATTCATCAGTTTCTCTTGGTCTCTCTGGGTTCCTATCGACTCTTATGGTATAAAATAAAGGTAAATTCTGTTGCAATAAATATATCATTTGATCTATAACGAGATACAGTACCAGCCATTTTGTCACGCTTCTAAGTTTCGCTATTGCTCTCGGTCGTGAGAATCAATGTGTATTTAATTTACGAAAACAATGTGGATATTTATTTTGTTCATTTACCTCAAATCAAGTCACTGAAAAGTATCTATAAGCTAGCAGTACAGTTTTAAATATAAAGATTATATTATAATAAATCATTATTAAAATAGTTAAAAGGTAAACTACATACATTATACATAAGCATATAAACAGCCGTTTAACGTGAACCTTTTGAAGAAAGCAACATTTAGTTATTGTGATAATTAGAGAATGTTCCTAAATTAACCTTTATTCTTAAATATCATCAGGCCAATAAGGCTTACAGCAGAATGTAGGTACTTAAAGAGAAATTTAAAGGCTTACTTACAGCAGAATATACTTAAGGAGAAATTTAATTGTAAAGCGATGTATAAATACATAAAATGTCGCACAATTACGCTGAATGCCATAAAAATGTATAATTGATATACCTTAAATGAAAGCGAGGGTACCAAACACGAAGATTCGTGTAACATTTGCAGGTACAACACTATTCTTACAACATTATTAACATAATGCCATCGCGATAACCAATGAAATTGCATTGGGGTATTTATTCAGAAGGGCTCCCGACTTGAGAACGTGTTTTAAGTTAGTTATTTGATTATGTGTTAATCTTCACATGCTTTAAACTTTAACATTACTAAAATTGTCTGAATTCTAAATGTTGTTGCGACATAAACTAGAAACTTTTGATTTGGTTCGAAACCCAATAGGATAATTTACTATTACTACTAGTATTCTATTAACTGTGCTATTACTACAGCTGGTTAATGTAAAATGACTTTTATTGTCTTTGCGTTTGTTAAGTTAAATTCAGGCTTGGGTCAAAATGGAATTTTTGGATAAGTAGTACGTATTATAAAAGGACATACCTACATTTGTACAGTACCTACCTTCATCATGAGAAATGATGAAAGTCCCGAGGCACTATGTAGATCTAGTATAAGCTGTCCTCTAAGTGTATCAAAATCCTTTACAATGCGAAGTCAGCTTATACTGAAAAATTATGGCCTTACGAGTATACGTAGCCATGATTGTGTCTGTAAATCACATTGATCAAAACTGACCATTTGACATGTTTTGTGTAAGGATCATTAGAATCTGGATATCGGTAGTCAATTTTGTTAAGCAATAGTAGATTTCAAGTTATCTAAATAATTTCCCATTTGTCGGTGTACTTAACTTTCAGAACTTACTCGTACAATTACAATGACTTGGAAAATATTCTTCTCCTAAAACGCCGAGTAAATCTTAAACTTTATTAAGAAAAACATACTTACCGATATGAGTACGAAAGGCGATTGATCCAATTTCATAGCTTCTAGTTGTCTGAAGGTAGGCTCCAGAGTTGTCCGGAGAGGTGACTTGAGCGAAGCTTCTACCAGGGCTGCCAGCAGCTGCCTCGAAGAGGGCTCCACCCCCAGCCCTGAGCTGAAAGCTGCTAGCGCTTCGCCATGACGACCCAGACATTGTAGGGCCACTCCTGTAAATAACGGAGCTTATAAACACTAACAAAACAAAGATTAATATTAATCGGAGATTAGGCTTCAAAAAGGTCCATCGCAGTAGTGACGCGATCCAAATGACCGTTAATGCAGTTTAACTCAATGCAGTAGTCTAAGAAGGTAATTGTGGTGAAGAGTTAACTTTGAAAGATCTCAAGTGGGAAGCGTTGACAACAAAAGCTTTGTGAATGTTGTTATATAGGTACACTAAACTGATATTGGCCGCGGGTTCACTCGCATTCGAAGAGATTTTTTGTAGATGAAGGTATTTACGCATTCAGTGTCCAATCTATCTCTACCTATACCAAAATTCATCATAATTTTCTTGGCAGTTTAGGCATTGTTAGCCCATTCCTAGGGCGTCGGAAGAATTATTTATTATGTAATATAATTTAGGTAATATTATTAGGTAATATAATTTAGGGAGCTCAATCGCAAGTCTGAAGCCATTAGGCCACTTAAAATAAAGTAATTACAGTATTATATCGAGTGGGTTGCATAAATAATACCGTTGAAACTTATATTATTGTACATAATTTATGAGTTGCTCTTACCTATGTATTTCTTTGTGCCTATAACACGGCGGGGGGCCGCATGTAACGAGGTCCGCAAAAAAATAAAAAAGGCAAGCACACTTAAGGCCACATTAATGGGTATTTCATTTAGTCATAAAATAAATTATCAGTAATATTATTATGGATACAGTGAGCGTACAGTGTAAGCGCAGTGAAAGTGATACGCGACGGAAAACTTAAAAAAAAGCGTAATGCAATCTCACGCAACATTCGTAACAATGTGTGTACCGTGCGTATCACGAATATGTAAAGAAGGCTGTTTTTATATACAGTTGAAGTGCTAATTGCTGCATATTTTATCATAATCGATTAATAAAGGCTATGCCAGACTGCAGGAGCATTCACTAAGAACATAACATATATATGTTTGTTGTGTGTCTTTCTTTTTTTATCATATTATACCCAAAATTAAATCCTGTTGTCTATGGTTATCATGATACTGTATAATTTCCACTGCTCGATAAATCTGATGCGTAGTAAGCGTATGCCAGGCCTGCAAGCGCTGATTTTTATTTAATTGCCAATCTGCCCACAGCCTTAGACTTGTGTATACCTGGTACTATTACTATACCTACTAACGTCACTATGTGTCGGGAGTCTGGGTTGTACATTAATTAAATTTTACTTAAGTAGAGAATGTAGCTCTAATGATCATTTAAAGTTATAGCCCATAATTTCAAATTACTCATCCATACTGACACCATACTTATAATTTAAAATACTCATCTAATTAATTAAAGACTAACTTTATTTGCAAGTTATTTTACTGGGTATCTAATATGAGCTTTGAATAATATTTAGAGGGAAACACAATAGGCATTAGGAGATATTAAGGATCCAAAATTGAGGTTTCGGTTGAGAAATTATTTATCACGGTCCGCTTTCAGAGGAAGCGCTGGTGTATTTCGGCATCGAACCACCTGTAACTCTTTTTGACTTCCTTTACCTTAATCTGCTCCATGGTCGGTACTAATAGCCTCTAGGCTGTGGTCAAGTACTGGATCCCGTCAGCGAAACCTCTCCTAACCAACATTCAAAGGCGCGCGTGTTTACTTTTAGTATATTGCTAAAGACTACTTGAAGGTTTCTGAAGTCCACACTCATTAGATCAACGGAGTGAAAACGACAATCCATAACTCCAAAAGCGGGGTTGTTAAAATGAGGTTTTATTAACAAAACAGAGTAGTATGTTACCTTGTCTATAATAAGCTTTCGGCCAGTTTGGACACAATTCTCTAGCTCGTGTTGCATCTTGTAGGGCTGCCGCAAACTGCCCTTGTTTTAACCTCGCTGCCGACCTGCACAGAAAAGCATTATTAAATAATTATCAAAAAAACATGTAACATCTAAACCCCTAGTAGCGCATGCTCTTGCTAAATCGCAAGCATAATTCTTCTATCATGGCTGAAAAGGCGTAGTGTAAGTGGGTAAGCGGGTAAACGAGGAAAAGGAATGTAATTCAAATGATTAAATTATTGTAATAGAATGGGAACTAAGATCGAACCAGACTAATGAAGAAAAGTTGGTGTCCCGAATCTAGGTTTCTTGAATATTTTATCTCAAAATATGATCAAGATTAGAACATAGGGAACATTAGCTCTTTTTTATCAGGGCCAGTGGTATACGCATCAGCAAAATATCACGTCATTGAAGATGTTTGTGTTGAAGATTGGACACCTACACACTGCGTCGGAGGTTCACACTTTTGTCGTACTATAAAGGTCACTACAAAGTTTACGATTCGCAGAAATCAGTATCAAGACGTCGGTGAATAACGTGGTGGAAACAAAAGAGTGGTTGTACTTACCGATTACTATACAGTATATGGTTGGCAGGGTCCAACGTCAAGGCGTCGGTGTACAGCGCGACAGCGGTGGCGAAGTCTCCAGACTGGCACGCGGCGTTGGAGGCGCGCACCTTCTCCACGAAGAGTGCCCGGGACGCCGCCCCTAGCGATGCCGAGCCGGTCGGCTCCACCTGCGGGAGGAAATAAGACTTTAGCTAAAGATAGAAGAAACGGTACAGAAATGAAAAAGGGGCGGAATCGAAAAGGGGCAGATGTGAAAAGGCCCTTCAAATTATAATTTAACCTCATGGATAGAACAGGAGAGAGTGCCCAGGAACGAAGTAGTAATTTATTCGGTTGGAAATTTTGTTTACATGGATTGCTATAAAAATATGCATATATCAATCATAATACTTATGTAGCTTTGTATCAGCGCAGATTTGTCATAATTAGAGCAGATTTACTCCCCTACATACACATTAAATTACGGTTTTCTATGTGGAGGGAACACCAATAATCCCTTTAAGGTCTCCCTACTTTAGACGTGTCAAGAATGCAGGTTTTCTTTTGCTCACGATATTTTTCTTAACATGTCCATGATACGCCAGAGATGCGTGCTATAGATTCAAACTAGAGGCCTATGACTCAACACATCATGGCCATATCACGTTTCTTGAAACGTTTGGTGCCTCTCGTGACTGTGTGATAATACCAAAGTGTAATAAGATCAGAAAATTATTTTCTTAACCGCGCTTGTAGGCACAGATTGATATGTAGTCCCAACTTACAAGCATTATCTACTTTCTAATGCAAGATTACAGTAATGGACTAAATTACGTACATTACGTGCAGCAAAACCTACTTAACATAGCCCCTTTGTATGTCGTCCCGTAAAATGTAATTAACTTTTGCATTAAAGACCGAAGGAAAGGAAGGTAAGGTACAAACCTCTATTATGAAAGGTCTGACTTGTTTTACACACTACAACCCAAATATTTCTAATTTCTGACATTGACTGGTATTGCAATTGCATTTTTATAGATTTTACCCCATGTGGGGACGGGTTAGGATACGATTCCTCACTGCCAGTCAGTTATGCATCACGAAAATATCTAATTTGCTCGGTGGTAAGACTATCTGACCACCCTTACGCCGCAATCTATCGTAAAGCACCTCCATGTATATTGTGTAATTACACATAAATCGAATAATACTCGTAAGAACTAGTTCCCTATCCTGCTGGCCCCTTTCTAGGACGACCCCTAAAAATACGAATAATCAAAAACCAAAGATAATAATAATAAAAAAAAGAATTAGCGAGTATATTTTTCGCGGTTTGTTTGCTTCAATGGAAAACGTACAAAACATTGCAGAAATATCTGTTTTAAACCACATACATTTTAGCACTTGTGAAAACCAATAAAATTTTGTTACGAAATATAACCACTACATGCTTAACCACCATTTTAATTTGAATTTGAAAACTCAAACCATTGATTTCTTGGCACATTATTTTTTACAACCACATCGTAATGACGTACAACTATAGTATTATACTCTTTGGTAATGACGTGGTAATGACTGACGCCCTTTTCCAATTTCCCTCGCTTCCCATTCGGTCTCGGGTATCTTCGATAACACTCGGCTATCTCCGGGAATAAAGTGCATTCGTATTAATGTTAAATTTTTTTTTGCTTTCGCTGTAACTGGTGTCAGGTTTTAGGCGGGAAAATGAAAAGTGCACATTGTCGATTTTATATTATTTTTCAAAACTTGAATTTCTCCGATGTTTAATGTGTAATTATGGTGGATAATTAACCATTAAGTGTTCGTGAATGTGTGAGAGTGTAGGTAAATGGTATAGAATTGAAAATCGTGACTTTTTGGGTTCACTCCTAAACTCCATAAAAGCCTCAATAAAGTTTCTACCGTTTTATTGGGGCAACTAAACAACTTATACTTGACACTGGCGAACACAGAAAGTGTGGTGCCATAATTATAATCTCACGATGGGATATATTACTTAATTACTCTAATACTTGACACTGGCAAATACACAAAAAGTGTGGCGCCATAATAAAAAAAAAAAAAAAACTGGTGTCAGCAATAACGCCAATAACACGAATACGCTTTCACGACGTTTAAGCGTTTATCTCGATAGGCTTTATTGGATAATGTGCAAATTATATTATCAATAACGGAATTTACTTATTAGTGAATGTAGGTACCTAGGTACAAAATTATGTACTATTAAATTATTGGCTTTTAGCAAAGCCACAATCAGACAACAATACTTATGTTAATGTCTACTTTACGCTTTAAAAAAATATTTCATAAATATAAAAAAAACTAATTGCACTGTACCTACACCCCATGTACTGTCTGTCTGTAGCGCAAAGATAAAACAAGCGTAGTCAAATTGCATGGTCTTACAAGTAAAGATTGTAATCAGTTTATCCTTACTATTTTATTGACAACTTTTCCATTTAAATAAGTATTTGAATGAACCTCATGTTACGTTAATTATCTGTCTGCTACTATAAAAGTAGTACCTGTAATTACTGCAATGCGATTGGTATTGGGCGATATCCATACGGGGAGTCTTCATTGAACTATGAGAAAATTATACAGGATTATCCTTGATCTTCATTTTACAATAACAATTTCAACAATATCTTCGGGACTTCAGCTTATTTTGTGTATTTGCGTATTCTTTTAATCCTACATGTGATAAAGACAATCTTCTTTACCACATGTCTTTTTATTTTTGTTTTTATTGAAATAATTATTAAGCAAGGTTTAGATATGTCTCGCTTTTTGTGTCTTTAATCCTTTTATCAGCAATAACAGCGTTACCACAATTGCAAAATATTCTCAAAACATCGTCAAATTTGGAAGGTTCCACGTTTATGCAAACCTTAGTGTTTCGATGGGATTCCAATTAATCGATACGTACGTGACTTTTAATGTACGTTATCGATATTAAATTCGACTCCTTCCTCTGATGCCATACAGGATCGATATTAAAGCTTACAATCGATGTGGGTTATAAAGAACTCGATATTAATTGGTTTGGAACTTAATTACTTGTTGAATTAATGTTATTATAGGTCAGTTTCCATGTCGGAGACTTGTGTTGCGTGTCATTGGGTAGAGTAGGGATGGTTTAAACCATAGAAATATAAACACGTTGAAATTGTATAACTTTAATCGTATCTAAAATATGCACTATGTCGTGGATAATTGTTCCCTATATACTTACTACAAATTTTATATATATTATATTTATCCGTAGTTTGTATTAGCGAACGGTATGCGTTACCTAATTACCTTAAACCAAAGACTACAACATATTCCCTAAACGTGTGCTACGATTTTATTATATTAGATAGAGGTTTACATATCAGTACCCATCAAGCTGGTGAAGTATTGCCGATAAAATTAGAAGTCACCAGTTAAATTGATTTTATTACGTATTCCTTTTAAATTTGAAGACATTCGTAGATAATAACTGATAAGTATGCTTTAAAAGTCAGTAAGTAGAAACTTCTATCCACTTTATATCTTTTTAAGAGCACATTAAGTAGATTTGTCTTTGAAAACAAAAAAAAGAATTTAGGATTTGTTGCAGTGTGTGAACTTAAGTTATGTAGAGTAATAATATATTAGTGAATTATATATAACAGCTGTTTAGTGTTTATCATTCGTAACGTATAGGTAAATAAAAATCCATAAAAAGTTCAAATTAAAATGATAATTAAATAATTAGTATGCAAAACGACAAATTTATAAATCAAGTCAGACATCTCAATAACTCACTTCTCAGAAATAACACTTAAAAGCATTTCATAAATATTTACAAGTCAAAATATTTGTGTAGCCCAACAAAAGCATAAAGGATTCGACGGTGCCGACGTAGTAATAGTAAAAAACGACAAATGACAAACTGCTACTGAATTCCTAAACCCTTCGCCTATGAAGTCAGAGATTACTACGTAAGCGTTAGTTCCGTAGGCGTAGAAATATAATCATTTGGAATATGTATTGTGTTCGGGTTTAAGGGCTAGTAAGTTAACTAAATTACTGGAATATAGGATGAGGTTTAAAGAAGACATAGCACGAGGAATATTACTGGTAAAGCTGGCGTTTAAGTCTGCGATTATTGTATAAAGCAAGACCGCAATGGTACGCTTGTTTTGCATCATAATACACAAAGAAATAAATTTAATTAGGTATTTACACAGGATGATTTTGATGTAGAATTATAGTTCCACTATGATGTGAAGTTACAAGTAATTCCAGTCTTATCATTGCAATAATTCAATCTAATACAAGTTATTTCATAATTTATCTACTTATTCAGCAAATTGCATTGAGTAAAATAACTTTATTGCTTTTTATTAAAGGTTTGTGTTATAACTATACAATTTCTACGTGGAATTGTGCCCGTGTATCGGAGTTAAATTTAGTTAATCTTTTTAATTTAATCTTAAACAATAGCAAATGGCATCTTTAATTACCAATTGTCCTTTCACCGAGCAAATAAAAGACGGAATTAAACGAAGGCTTAAAATATTCATTGGCCCATGCTCCCAACGCAGAGATCCCTAAAAATAAAGTATTTTAAATTTGGAACGGGCGAGGAGGCGTGAGGAGCGCTCGCCACCTGCGCTATCTATTCGACCGCATCGGAAGCGAGAGTATTTTTTTCTCACGAACCGCATTCTCTTACCTCACCGTGAAACAAGCAACCATTGATCTTCCCCTCGTATACCTTATACATAGCCGCACCACACATTCTTCCATTTAACTCGAGATTAAGTTACACAGTAATGTATTTTGTTCGAACGATTTCACACATTTCGTGCTTTGTTTATATTGCAGGCGAGCGGAGAAGGCGCCCTTTTACCTATGGCCCGAGCACACACTCGTGAACGTGATCTTTGTGCTGCAACAATGACGGATTGACTTAAAAGGGCATTTTTTTTTTTTTTTTTTAAAAGCTTACTAGCAATGTGGGTCACACATTACTAGTATTCTTGTTAACCCCTCATGCTAAGCTAAATGCTTGTGTTACGAGTGGGTTCACGTCGGTAGTGCAATGGGTGGGGTTCGAACCGGCAACCACATGATCGCAAGTCCGACGCCCTAGCCATTAGGCTACCGCCGCTTTAATGATGCCTGTAAACTCACCCGTTTTCGGATACGTATGGTGGACTGGTGGGAATATTGGACTCCCGTAAATGGAGAAACGTTGAAAGAAGGAAGGAATTACAATATCGACTCACTGTTCTAGATCGCTAGTAGTCCAAAGACAATTTTCTATCGCTACGAAAGAGGATGGTTGAGAATTCATTGGTTGTAAGGACATAGCGTCGTGCATTGATCCTTCTAAAGAGGATTTGTCCCTTTTGCAGGAGCTAGGGCGCCGCCAAGACGATTGATATAAATTTAATATTGTAAGTATATGTCCGTATTCCAGGAACGATGTAAATGTGATGATAGTTGACTTTAATACCCCCAAATATGGAGACGCTGGTTTTCAATTGAGTCTAGATTCCTAGAGAACATGTCGTATTTCCTTTCCGGGTCTTAAAGCTTTATGTACTACAAATATTTAACCTATTTCCGCGTCGTAACTTCAGAAATTATCATTTCATTTTCATACGGGCAACATTCGATAAGTTTACCATAAACGGTAAGTTTTCGTACCATCATTACAGGAACGTTTATCATTGCGTTCCCATACCGTAGGCATACGCATCCGCTGGTAATGATGCCCGATTGTTTCGACCATCTTGAAATATGAGCGACGTAATCGAGCCTTATTCGCTTTATTAAAATTTCGTTTAAAGAGGCGCCTGATAACCGTACGCTCGACGGATTGGGTAATTATTTTTTCTTGAAACGACCTTTCATTTATCTTGTAACGTTACTTTTTAAAATGAAAAGATGCGGACCGCCCAGCGACGCTTAGTGCACGTCATATCGGAAGAATTTTTAATATCGCCGTGGTTAATTAAAGTGTGTTTAAACATTATCTGTCGATTTATCAATATGTAATTGCGAGTGGAAAATGCACAGCATATAATGTAAATACACTACGGCGATCGCACGCAATACACATTAATAATGGAAACTCTTTTAAATTTGCATTCTACCACGTTTAATGCCGCGGTACGCTATCATTACAATTTTTCTTTTATCAGAAAATTTTGTCTTATTTCTGATATTTATTCACTTAAGGATCTATTAGCACGGACGAATAGGATTTTCTAGATAAATCAAGTAGGTAGAACATAAAACTATCTAGATGGTTATCAGTGCCATCTGCAACATTATTCCTGGAATATTTGTGAGTACATTTCGCGAGAACCAACCCTCTGACAGTGTTAGTTTGCATGTCATTTCAATAGCTATACATTTATAATTTATATAAATAAATCCATCAAATCTCAGTATAACGACTCAGGAACATTTATCATAGACTCAAAATGTGTTCTGTGAAATCATTTGAAATTCAACATGCGCGTTTAACTTCCTATTTTATGGGCCCTGACTAGATGCGTGGTCTCATATGAACCGTACGAGAGGAATTACTTTAAAAATACATAAGTTATGTACGTCATATGTATAGGTGCAATAACGGTTATATTTCAATTTCAATAATATTTTGCTGGCGTATAGTATAGGGGAGACCGAGGAGAGTTGAAACAATTTTCAGATTTTATGACGTACACAATAGTCTATCTGTCAGAATCGTACGAGATTGGTATCATTCGATAGCTTATTTCTTCCACTTTTATGTAAGACCAACAAAAATAGCATGAGTATGAACGCTGGCGAGATATCTAAACTTAAATGTGTCAAGTCATTTTGTTTCAACTCCCCTAATACCGAGGTAAGATGAAACAGGGACCGAGGAGAGTTGAAACAGTTATTTATATCGGAGAAAAAGGGTTGTAAATTAGAAAAAATACACAATTTAAAACGGGTTTTATTAAAAAATAAAATCAAAATGTAACAATCATCTTATTAAGTAATATCTACTTAATTTAAACAAGACAAAACCTCTTTATAAAAATAATCCTTATGTTTCTGCAAATTATGCCTTAAACATTTTATTTAGTTTCATGAAAGACCGAAGCCAAACCTCACCTGCCATCTCATGTTCCACCCAAGAAGAAAGAAATGTTTTATTATACTCTACAGCAAGCTTATAGGCGAAACCTCTGGTTTCTTTGGTAGTTAAACCATAGTTAGCAGCAGCGCAGCATAAAAGATATTCTCATAGTATATTTTCCTCCGAGGATATAAAAATGGTCTTCTCTGGGTATACTACACTTGGAGGAACTGGCGTTTCTTGACAGTCATAAACCTTTTTTCTTTATAAATAAGTGTACAATGATGTATGGTTGAGGTTATAGCTGGACGCAGCATCCCGAAGACTTTTGTGGCGCGTTAAAATCTCTTCTGATGCTATTTCTTAGATTTTTTGGCTCGCCATACCTCTGTCTGTTTTTCGTTTGTAGTCCGTAGGCATGCTAAAACCAAAATAAAAATAAACTTCACCGTATTAACAAAACTGAAGCCATACAAAATAGAACCGAGGAGAGTTGAAACGGTCTGTTTCAAATCTCCTCAGTAGCAAAAATCCACCCAACCGTTATAAAATCACAACCTAAAACCAAACCACAACTAATAATTCCCACCAATACTATTCATCACAAACCTTAGTCAATGAGCTTTCTAAACGTATATAATACATGCCAAAACACTAACACATTATTAAATAGTAGGCAGGGAAAAAAAACGATGAAAACTTACTTTTCATATTTATTTTTACACGTGTCCTAGAACTATGCAACCGCGCGTTGTGAGCCAAAGATGCACACTGAGGCGCCCGCGGGCGGTAGAACGCCGATAAACAGCGCTTTTGCCAGCTCGACAACGGTTATAGATTCCGCGAAATTAACGTTGTTTCAACTCTCCTCTGTTTCAAAACCCCTCGGTCTCCCCTACCTATAATGTTTGAGATAAAATTGGGGATGAAGTAATTAACGGTTAAATAATTCATTATTTCTTCAGCTTTCGGGCTTCAGCCCTGAAGAAGAAAAATCTATACTAATATATAAAGCTGAAGAGTTTGTTTGTTTACTTGAACGCGCTAATCTCAGGAACTACTGGTCCGATTTGAAAAATTCTTTCAGTGTTAGATAGCCCATTTATTGAGGAAGGCTATAGGCTATATATCATTACGCTACGCGGACGAAGTCGCGGGCAGAAGCTAGTTAAATATAATGGAGTTCCTTAGTGTGTAGTAGATAAATCTTTGGGACGTTGTCTTATTACTATTATATTATTCTTTATTTATTGCAGACCATATTATCCATAATCTTGTTAGGGGATGGTACCTACTTAGAAAATGGGGAAAAAAGACAACATTTTTGTTTCCTGTAAGATATGACACTTCCAGTGACTGGACTCTCTGTACCATTAAAAAAAGTGTTACATACAAACTTCAACCTCTTTTTTGATAATACTGGATTTTGAGAAGCAACAGATACAACTGCTGTAATACTGTGTATATTTAGGTAATAATTGACATCGTTAGCAGCCAC
Source organism: Acronicta leporina (assembly GCA_947256265.1). Lineage (NCBI taxonomy): Eukaryota > Metazoa > Arthropoda > Insecta > Lepidoptera > Noctuidae > Acronicta > Acronicta leporina. The sequence continues at coordinate 8,103,421 of OX366531.1, forward strand.
AGCTTGAACTCCATCCGACTGTGCTCTCCATTACGATCCTTTACCAATAATAATATCAACCCATTATACTGTCCTGTATATATATCAACTGATATAATTAACTATTAATACGCACATAAATCTTCGAAAAGTCAGAAGTGCGTTGCTTAGATTTGAACTCGAGGCCTTTGACTTGGTAGTCCAATGGTCATATCACTAGACTATCACTGCTCATTATACCAATTGACGTTGTTTGAAAATGCACACATAAGTTAGTTCACCTACGGGTATCATAAATTCCCTTTCTAGTAATCACGAATGGTTGAAAATCGCAACATGTTGTGCAAACGCTAATTCACTTTCAATTCAACTTGCACTTTTGGTAGCATAAAAAAGACCTATGACGATGAGAATAGAATGTGTTTGTATTGTAAAGAGGTTTTGAGTTGATCGTACGCATTCCAATTCCAAACGTATCGTTGCAAAGTATTCGACATCAATTGGTTCAATAAATTTTATTGAGAGGGAAATCTAATTCGAAATCTGACCAAAGTATTCACCATTATGTAGTTTTTCTCCATTTATTTAGTAGTTGGATTCCAGGATTAATCGATATGCAGTAAATAGGCATGCCATGAAGACCTATGTATTTATTAGAAATACAATGATTATTAAACGATTTGGTAAACAATATGGGCTGGTTCATGAATATTCTTTACAACTCATGTAGGGAAATGACATAACAATGAGAATGGATTTTTATAAGCTGTTACCACAACAAAGCTTTTGTAAGCACGTCACTACCGTCTCCGTCACGTTTTTATAGTCCCTACGTGATAGAGCAAGCCCATCCTCATGTGCCGTCCGTTTTTGTTGTGAGAAAAAACCTAACAATGTACGCGACATCAGAACTAAAGACGTCTTCTGTAAGATTGCTGATATCACTTTGGCTCAATAATTCACTCGCAATTACTCCGCTGTTTAAACTTCAGAATGTTCCACAATTTTAAAATTGTGTACGTAAAAAGTTTTTAACCTTAGTCTGAATACTCTGAACTCATTCTCTCACCCAAGGGTTAAAAAAAAGTAAAAGTGGCGTCGCCGGTCATCCTTTGTCTATTTTTTCCCGCCTATTTTCATTGTGGACCTTGGGATAATTACAAGATTTTTACCTGTTCGAAATAAAACAATTAACGTGTGTAGTGCCGAGACAAATCACACAGAAATTTGGGACCGGATTCGGGTAATTTTTTGATGGTTTAGTCGAAAGTTTTTGTATGTTTCTTTACACACATTCATACATTTTATGGGAATCAATCTTTGGATCAACGTGGACGTGCGTTCCGCTCGTAAAGCATTCGTTGTGGCCGGTACCTAAATTAATTACAAATAATGATACAGTGCGGGATATTTCATAGTTTGTTTTTAAAAGAAATGCTAAGATTTTTATTACATCAAGGCCTAAGGGTGACAGTTCATTATTGGAGAAAAAAGAACTCATGCATTTGACTTCCGCGCATCTGTTCACTTTGGCCCGAAGGCGTGGGTCCCATCACGACTTCCATACTTATTTGTGTTACCCGACCGAGTAGGGAGACTGGTTGTCTTATAAGGCCGGGGCGAGATCGAGTGAATTTTCTGTTTTATTGGGTTATTGTTGCGAAATCGCATACAAACGCGGCGGATTCCTTGCATTCCTCGACAATTACTATTTCGTGAGTGACCCCGCACCCTCGCCGAATGTCCGTGGACTGGTCTCGCCGACGAACGTCTGACCTTTGACTCTCAAATACTTACTACGATGTTTGGGAAATATTATTATCCTTCAGGCATCGACTCAAAATTGAATACAGCGATTACATGTGCAATTACAGCTAATTAATAGTGAATATGACTGATGGTAAGTCCCCATTTATAATTTCTATCACCGAAGCTCAATTGAGCACTTTAAAATATGTAATGATAATTGCAGAACCGAAGTATTGTAGCCATAACTATAATAATTCAATGGCAATTAGTTTTATTAATTCTGGTTAAGCCTACGATTTAACTCAGGAAATTACTCAATAAAGTATTCGATACCATAATGACCACGATTGTCGGCCGTAATGGTAATAACCATGCGTAGATATTTCCCATTGTATTCTGTTTTAGGTAACATTTAAATATTTCCATATTGACTCAACAGCCTTAATAATGTACGGTGCGTAGCCACAGTTGGCATTCTTGCGAATTTTTAATAAGAGATTGAAAATCAATTGTGTTTATTTTATTGTTTTGTTCAATTGGCTGTTACATTGAACCTTCATATTTTAATTGTATGTTTATACTAGTCGTTAGAATATGCTATTTCGACAGCGTCTAATTATGTAAATAAGACTTTGGTTAGATCATACTTAATTAATTTACCCAAGAATGGGAAGAAGTCATTCTTAACAGTGAATAAATTTTACAAACTTACGATATTATTATGTATGTTGTGGTCAACAGGGCTGTGCACTAGGAGCAAAGGCTTACTTTGTATGAGGCACAAGTTCGGCCCCATATAGATACTGCCGTCATCTTGCGCCAGATGCAACAGAGTACCTATCAGCTTGGGACATTTTAATCGGTTCAAAGACGTGCTGTGAGGATTGTCGACGACCTCATAATTACCCGTGGTATCAAGCACCTACGCCTGAACAGAGACTTCAGTCAATGCATCTCTCGCCGTGGGCAGCGAATTCATCTTCACATCTTAGAACCACTATGATCGCCAGAGGAACTTCATCCCATTTACAATCAGGCTGAGGAATGAGCTATCGAGGATTTGCCAAAAGACTATAGCGTGGGGTTCTTCAAAAAAGGAGTGAAAATGTTTTTACAGGGTCGGCAACGCGCGAGCGACTCCTCTGGTGTTATAGACGTCCATAGGCTAAGTATGGTCATACATACGGTAAGTGCTTACCATCAGCCGGGCCGTGAGTTTATTTGCCATCTCTCTGTTTGTTTGTTCACCTACCTGCGTTAGTATCGATAAAGTTTTTCATACATTATAGGAGTGTACCTAAGCCAAAGAGTAAGCAATAAAAACATAACTTCAGCTACACAGTTAACAAGTTGTTGGTCCATCAGTTATAAAGATAATCAGAACCAGACTGACCCATTGAGTTCAATATTCATTTATTCCAATTTAAACGCTAAAATGATCAGCGAACATAAGAAATTGTAGGTAGGTAATAACCATTTGATGTTAGAGGGGCATTGTTATTGTCACAAATAGTACTGATTATTTTTATCATGTTCTGAGTAGAACAATACCGTTCAAACATGTAATGCATGATTTGTAAAACACGATTGATGAAAAACGGTTTAATCTAACCGTTACTTTCATTTCAACATGTTCCAGACATAAGTTACTGTAATCGATTCAGTTACTTTAGCGTGAGTTAAGCCTGGCGCGATAAATTGCCCAGACATTCCTTTTACAAAGACTTCGCAGCGAATTTTCAAATCGTCTAACTCAATAGGATGTTATTCCATATGTACGCATGTCAGATATCTCGGGAAAATTACTTTCATAGTAGTTTTTGTTCCGGCACGCGTTCAGAGTGAGTGGAATGCGCTCGTGACGATCGATTTCGCGCGCAATCATCGCCTGCCATCTTGTTTTTGCTGTCAAAATAATAGCCTCAGGCGCTCAGGCGTGTTCCTTTGCACGCTACTGTCTTAAGTGATGTCACAAATATTTATCCCCATAAACCGCTATTATGAATCTATAAAAGGTTTAACGTTATATTAAAATTCGGAGGCATTATAAAGCTATATCAATGCCTCTATCCACAAAAATGTACCTAGCTACCCTAATAATAAGCAATTAAACGTCAATTCGCGCAACGAATTTGTTTTTTCTTATATTTAATTATATTCAAGCTGTTATTACTGGACCATTATCACGGATTAAGCGTGCTCTTTTATTTTTTGAGCCCTCGCAAACCTGCTAGTGTGGGCGTGGTAGACAACCTGGGTTTGTAGCTGACCAGTCTTATTTAGACTGCGAAGTTCATAACACGCTTGATGAAAAAAGTGTGCAGTGCATAGGGCGTTGGGATCTGCTTTCAACGGCTGCATGACGCGCGAAAAACGAATAAGAAAGATTTGATGAAAGAGTTTGAAAATTACATTATTTTGGTCGCAGTGTAATCGACTGTAGTAGGCATTAAACCTTATAATAACAATCGCTGTGTAAAGATTATCCACGATATTAAACAGGGTCGTATTTAAGAGAAAATTTATACTTAATTTTGATTGGTGTCAGTGATTTTTGTCCTGCGCATTTTATGTTTAATATGTGGATTTAGTGGAACATAAGTGGATTCACTACTTTGGCGGTATTTTTAAAAAAAGGGTTGTCTTGTCGCTTAAAACTTACGAAATGTTACAAGACGTAACCTCGCGTCGTAAGTATGTGGACTAATTTAATTGAGATAATAAATTAGGGTCGAGAGATAAATACTGAACGACGATGTTTTTTTGTTTAGGCTATATTTTTTTACATATTTTTGGATTTGTTAATTGTTTGGATTAATTCAGGTAATTGATTTCCACTTCTTACTTTCAAAGTAATTTGAAATGTTTCTATGATCAGCAACCCATATTCTGTCCCACTGGTCTCCTCTAGAGTGCGAGGCGGTAGGCTATAGTTCTGCACGCTAGCTTACCTACTGTGGACTTTACCAAAATAATCGCGTTCATGCGAAATTAAAACCATTAAGTAACTGATTATCATCCTAGGGTTTTTAATGACGATGTAGTTAAAATTTTATTTTTAAATATAGTCATAATCGATAATTATAATCTAGACCACCAGCAACAATATAAGAAATGTTCAACATAATGCATCCGGTGACTTTATACTTTATAACCAACCTTATCTGTTGTTGCTTTACCATAAACATTAATGGAAATCTTAATTTTTATTGCGACGCGCACTAAAGTATTGTCGGGATCAGGCTTTCTGGTGCAAGACCGTCGAGGTTCTGTTCAATATAATTATAGTACTTTAAAATACCAATATGTTAAACAATTAATGGTCACCTTTATGGCTATTTAGTAGTATTTAAGAGGGCCATATAGATATAAAATTCCTTTAGTAGAATATACATTGGACTTAAGTTGCTTCACTTGTTCTTAAGTTATGCGTTAAATTTAATAAATCAGACGCTTTAAACCATCAACTATAAAATCATAATAAACTCTTTAATCACTCACTATAAAATAGTCAACTATAAGTAAAGATTATATTTTATTGAAGAAAGGAAAAACAAGCTAAATATATAAAGGTGCCATTTATATGTAATTATATTATGATATTGCATATTAAGATTTATAAAGAATAGATATGAATTAATCAAATGAGAATTGCCCAGTTTTTGCGTAACGAAGGTCAGATGGCAGGGATCGCTGCTTGAGTAAAATAAGCATTGTGTAGCTATGTTACCGTAGATAATCATTTTCTCAACGATAAAATTTCAGTCAATAAAACCTTTTTTTATACAGAAAATAACATTTATGTTACAGGTATATGTTACACCTGCTGGCTGGTATGGCCCCAACATTTGTGTAACAGCATTGATGGATCATTCCCAACAGGTCTTAGCCTGACTTTTTTAATGATAGAAATCAGTAAGAAACTTGACTTAAACATAAGTGATTGCCTGCCTGTCTGCCTGCCCTGGAGCAAATTTTAAATTCGCTTTACCTCAAACTTCTTCCAATTTCTGTTCCGGGAACTTTTTATAAGAATTCAAACGTTCCTGATCGTATGTTCATCCCGGACGGTTATCAAAAAAATATTTCCTAGATCCATATTAGTTTCAACGCCCAAGTCCGTCCCAGGTGTAATCATCTGAAGGGTGTGCGCAGGGTAGACTTAATTAGTTCTTAGACGCGCAAGAATGTGGCACGGAGTTGCCGACCGACGATGTTATCCAGAAATTAGCCGAGGACCGAATTAGCTCGCTGTTGTACCGTGTAATGAAGAGTTTTTAGATACGGCCGCTCCGTGATACAATTGTACATGCTATTACGAGCCTACCGTGAAGGTAATGCTAGGGTTATGTATCACATATAATGTTGAGAGGGAGGCCTTTTTATCTTTTAGCTCTAACAGGAGAACGCTAGGGTCTCCAGTATTTTAATTTGTATTAAAATAGCCATTACCAAATAACTAATTGTTTACTATTTTAAATAAAAGATAACCGTGTGTCCTTCCTCATGATGGAATCGTATCTTCTCAAATTTCACTTGAAGTCAAAGCGCTTTCACGCTCAAAAAGGTAACAGACAAACAGAGTTACTTATGCATTTATAATAATAATGATGCTGTTTTTAGAGTTCCTGAAGTCAGAGGTAAATGGATTTTTAGTAAAACAATACTAGAGATGACAGTGTCTATATCCAGTGGTTAATAACCGTCGATATTTATAGAAAATATCAACTTGGTAAATATCAAAAGAACATTATTTGCAGAATTTAGCATAACTAGATGATCCACTTATGCTCAAGCTGTAAATAATTATGAAAACATGCCGCATGCTATCTATATCATTCATACTTATTACGTACGTGGAGTGGGTTACCGTCAACATAAAAAATATCATGCATATTTCACCATATTTTTTTTGCAAGAGGGCTTCTTTCTAGAACGAGTAGGCCTTTCTGTAAGGTCTGTGCCAAACAGTGGATCAGTATGAGCTGAATTATTAATTTAGGTATTTATATATTAAAACATTAATTAATATAAAGTGCGTGTTAATAGTTAATTATCACGTACTTAAACGGTGAAGGAAAAACATAGTGAGGAAACCAGGGGGAATATTCTACTATTTTATCGTGTGAAAATCGTCATACAATGACTTCAGAATTGTTGATTTTTGACAGTTTTTTCTTCAATATCTGTCAGTTCTTATGTTATTTGGAACCTCAGAGTAACAATATTATGTTTAGAACCATTGGACGGCCATTTTGACACAATTTAAATTGTATACTTCAGCCCCTGCATGCGAGGTAGCGGGACAGAAGGTATAATGGGTCGTTTAATAAAAGAGGCAATGTTATATAAGGACACCTAAATGTGTCTAAAATAAAATAGCAGACATTACATTTCACACTATTTGCTATGCTTAATAAACACCATGGCAAATATTCAGTAGGGTAGTGTAGTTTTCATCGACCATTAACTTTTGATGCTGACTGTACATAAATGAGAACGTAAAAAAATATAAACGAAATGAAAAAATAAAATCAGCTCAGCTCAAAGAGTAATCCAACTAACACTTTAAAATCAAAACAAACTTCTTGAAATGATTGTATAAATAAACGCAAAGGGAAATAAAAGGACGCCATCTATATTATTGAAACTGCCGCGTATATTGGTGTGGTATGGTTTAATAGCAGAAAGCCGTCGTTCTGCGGTCGCCGGAATTACTGCCAGTGTGGTCGAGCGGTGCCCACAAAGGTCCGTCTTCGATTCCCGTCGCTTCACACAATAATGCGGCCAGGTAGAAACAAAAATTGGATCGAATTTGAGGGTGCGATGTGGTTTTACTGAGGATTTCTGGCAGACAATACACCTTTTACAATAGAGAACACAACAGTTACATAAGTAGTATCTTATAATGTAAATACTTTTGGAACACAAAGTTCGCAAACATGCATGAGTACCTACGTCAGTTTTAATGAAATTATAAGTGGACCGTATTTTCTTTCTTTCTGGGCTACGGACACAAGCTACCCTGGGTGGAAAAGGTAGTTTGCCCAGTAATAAAGACATATACACAGCTGCACTAACCTTTCATCTTTAAATGAAATTGTGCATACGCACCAAGTGAATTGAATCGCCAATTTTTTAAAATTGAAAATTTGAATCACCAATCTTATCAAAGAAAATGTAAGTTATTTCATAACAATTAGGCCCGGCAAAATTGTTCCATAATCATAAAAATGTCCCCCCGCCCGCCACGTCAGTCTGTCTGATCGCGATATACTCGGAAACTACCAAACTGATTTTGTTCCCATTTTGAGACACAGTGATTCATGGGGTAGGTTTGAGGATACTGAACATCACGCTCCGACCGCTTTTCCCCGTTCTTAAGGACAAAGGGGAAAAGCGGGTGATACCGCAGGGCACAGCTAGTGTCTACTAGAAACTTTCTACAAACCTATGTATGCAATTATTTACATGTAAGTATCAGATAATGGGTGAGAGCTGTTCACTGAGTATCGTCTAACCCGGAAAGACGTGACCAAACAGTAATGTTTGCATCTACTAATTAATTTAAGAAACCGGTCAAGCGTAAATCGATGCCCGATACCAACGTTCCCATACACCAAAGCGTATTTAAAGAACAACTATGTATATTGACCTACTGGTTTAATTAAACATAATGAGACGTGAGATTATTTTATAATGGTTCTTTTTCTGTGTCTGCTGTAAGATTTCGAGTTATGGTCTGGCATGATTTGGTTTTTAAGTCACAAGCGAGGCCGTTTATCGTGGGGTTTGAAATTTTATTTGATTCGATGAAGTGTTGTGGGGTATCTATAATTTTTAATCTGCAAGGAGTTTGTTTGTTTTTTGTTTGAGGGCTAATTTCCAATGGCACTAACAGTCTGATATGAATAAAATATTTTTGCCATTAAATAGCCCAACTCATGAGGAATTTTATCGACTATTTAACTTTTTTCATAAGTTTTTAATTTGCAATTTTGTTAAAGTTACTATTTCATTACCTAAATGTTGTCTATATGTGAGTGCTGTGTATATTTGTAGTTAGAGTAGCACGTGCACTTAGCTTTTAAATGATTAAGCATGTGAATGTTTGTGTTTACTCTGTAATTAAGCCTAAATAAATTAATAAATAAACTCGCTGAGACACTTAGTAGTCCGGTCAAATTAGACCAAAAATAGGGGTGAGGTTACTTATTCGCTCCCAGCTGAAAATTGGTAGGATTGTTCAACACACCATTATAAATGCAATGTAAAAAGTGTTCATCGGGCCGACCACGGGACGCAATTAGTAACAATATACCCATCTCAGTGACATTTTCACTTTAATGCCTATAGTTTTTAATATTATGATTCTGTAAACACTTTAGACGTCGGTGTGTCATAATTTTAATAATTAAGTAAGGAAAAATACTAAGAAACAATAAATAAATGCTACGCACATTGCGTTCGTGACAGCCTGACAGGTATCGACTAATTTATTATTTTATGGTAAATCCGTTTAGCTGTCACGTGTAGGTGTAACTTTCTTGGCTGTCACTGCCTACTTGTAACTCTTTGATCTTTTCAGTCTTGATGTTGAAATCCTATTCTGTCTGACTCAAAATTAATTTGACATTTCTGTAATTTGGAAACAGTATTACTCTGAATTATTTGTTTGGAACGATCTATGTCGTTTGAAGGATCCATTCCGGAATGTCCTAATAATATAAGCTCTGTTTTTCATAGATATTCTCTTAATTGAGTCAAGTTGACTTAAAAAAAACTGATAAACAAAAGGATTATGCCCGTTTTGAACCTTATTATTTAGTAAAATTTACCTGTGGCATTATGGCGGTACACAAGAGCAACAGTAATTTAAATGTTTGTACTTTTAATTAGCTACAAACTACTCGGATTCTTCCCGAAAATCAAAACGGCTCTACAATTAATCTTGTATTTATACGCCAGGCGGAGAAAGTCATAGTCGGCGTCATCTTGAAAGTTATCCCAAGAAAATACACCAAATAATAAAAATAGGTATATAATTTATCATTTAACCATAATTTTTAATTACCCTTATTAATAAACTGGCGGATGGAAAGTTATCCAAACATTAATTAATATACGTTTCGCATCACGCTCGCGTTCGCGCAATGGGAATGCGGATGTCGGCGCAGTTTCCGATGAAAACACCATGTTTTATGACGGTCGTGACAAATTATGAGAATTTATTATTATTCGATCATCTCGTTAGGGAGTTGAACTATTGCTTTTTGAATGGCCCGGTCCAATCTATAGTTGAATGCCGAGGCAATTGGCTACAGGAGGCTCAACTCCGGTTACACAATGGCATGAGAAAACCAGTAGAAGGCCATAACGTCTCACCCAGTTCAAATTTTGCACAAAGAGACTCATGGCAGATATCGGAATCTCTCTTTCTTCTCTATCTTCTATCTTCTCTCTCCTTTGAAGATATCGGAATCTCTCTTCATAATAAATACCCGCTCAAATGGTCACCGTGTGATTTTATTTGGGAACAGTCCCATACCTAAAACTATTGGGTATTCACGACTTCCACATTGGACAAAAGGCAGGGGCTGAAATTAGACTATGGTGACACAGGATTATGATGATAAAAGATCATAGTTATTCATACCGAGGGCCATCTTAAACCTATCGGCGGCCTTGGGCATTTTAAGATAATGAGGCCCCTATGAATTCAGGGGACTTATCAAATTTTTAAACAAAAAGAAAAGGAGATGGAAAAGAGTCCTCTCTTTTGTTCATACCGCAAGGAAGATGTCCGTTCTTTAGCGTAGGTAGTTCTCAATAATCCATTAAAAACATCGCTATAAACCTAATTTTCTTCCCTTAGCAACAGTATCCTACAAAGAAGTTTCCTTATTGCGCTGAACTATAAGGAAGGGACACATACAATGACGTGAACGCCTCACTAGCTCACCGAGCATTACACACGCTAGGCCGGGTGCAGACACGACGTCTCGTCAGGTGTTGATATACGACACATTGTTTCGACAGTGGGTGCGCACCGTAACAATTGACACTAAAAATGACTAGCAAAGAAAATATGGCAAGTAAATACTAAAGCTTAACTACGAAGAAATTTTTAGCGGACGAGACTGCTTATAGAACACTAATTCGCAGAAAATACTAAAATAGTTATGATTTTCTTGTGCCTTAATTAGTCGTTACTTACTGATTGGATTGCTTTGATGTTACGCATATTTAGTGATTTTGTGGTGGTTGTATAATGGTTTAATCAGAAAATACAAAATATATCTCACCGAAGCGAAGATCAAAATACGCTGTAAAGTCCATATTATTACATATACATAATTAATAGTTAAAACATGCCTGAGAAGTTAAGCGGTATTAAACCAATACAGTAATGTCGTTTTGTCATAGGATTATACCATCATCGTCACAGATAGGCAGAATATCAGGTATTAGCGCCAGAGTGACAGGTAAGTAGATCACGCCAGAGGCGCTATATTGCAATAACGCTACCTCAGTCAGAAACACAGAGCAATTTACAAATGAAGCGATAATGCGCGGGTTTACACTGTCCATGTGATTAGGGTGACCGTAAATTCTAAGTAGCTGGTAAGAGCATTTTTATTTGGTTGGCATTGTATGTAGGATGTTAGTTGCAAATAAATAATTGATGACGTGATTTCTCAGAAATATGTTTTATATTAAATCCAGATTTTTTAACAATAGGTACAACATTTTTTCTAATGTATTCGGTAACAACGGAGAAATAAATCTACCTCTTTAGCGTTTTTTCTGCTGGGCTAACGGTTCTTGTTTACTTGAAATTATATCCATAAATGAACAATCGCGCTTTTTAAACCCTAGATCGCTTGTTCTTTATATGAATACTCCATTGAGTCATTACTCCGTGGAATGAAGGTAAAAAACTTCTTCCACGATTTCATATTTTACTTAATCTGCTAATACGTAGAAATAAGATTACTATCGCATAGCGTCCGCGATTTCTGTGAGATGCACGCCGAAAATAGACGCGCGCCTTCATTGCAATTGTGGGTGTTGAAAAAGACGATTAAGAGCTTGAGTAAGGCTTCAGGTGGACAAGCTGTAGCGGTTCTGGATTGGTAATGTTTTTAGAAGTAACCTAATAGCAGTATAACTTAAAAAACTAATAGAACTCAATGGACAGCTAGTCACTGTACAATAAAGAGCGGGGGAGGGCCCCCTCTCTTTATTGGACTTAGTGTTTTGTCACCTGCACCCCATAAAGGAGTGATTCTACTCATAGAACTCCATGAAACCCTTATTACATAACATTACAAAAGACGTCTTTACGTCGACATAGATAGATTGTTGTTAAATAGTCTAACAGAGCTATTTCCGCATATGTATGGATTTCTTATTGTAAGTATGGTTCGTTTATAGTTTCAGGATATCCCTTCCTAGTTCTGACTCTTCTCTTCATATATATTCCCGCTGTCGCTCCCGCTTCCTCTCGATCCATATCCTAAGCCTCCCTGCTCACCGGATCGCGTGCAACTTGTTATTACCGTGCAAGCAGCATCACGTCGCCACGGTACCGTATTATTCAGTCGCGAAACACCACGCGTGCGTGAATCTAAGGCTTGGTTTACAAGGACTAGCATCTAGTAACATTGTGGTACGAGATGGTCCTCATCGATCGTGATTTCCCTTTGATTTTAGAATTCTCTTACATAACTAAATGGGGCTTAATATTAGTAAATATTTGAAGACACTGCCAATGTTGATATGTAACATCTGTCCAAAGACATGCTATGCATAGATATATACATAGATATGCTATGCGGTATTTTACAGTGCCAAGCGCTTTCAAGATGGTTTGCCGAAGCGCTGCGCGCACCTTGTTTCTTCATCATCTTTACCGCAGATTTTCGCGGTCAGTATCTTTATATAGGTAATTTCGTTTTGTGTCTCAGTCATTTTTATGAATGGAAGATTGCTATAAATTAATTTGCTGTATGCGGAATATCAATTACTACGCAGTGGGTTTTGGCTTTGGTCCTAAAATGGCTGGTGGGACGATTTGAAAACTTTTTAGAAAGCTTCGGATAGATCCACATAGGCAGAGTTTCGTAGGTGTTATCATAATCTGCCTAAATTCAATGCGGTTCCCTTTCGTGACTAGTAACATACTCTACTGTTGTATAACATTGGTCCAGTGTAAACTTAGCTTAACGTGGTCGCAGCTGTGGCGTCCCCAGTAATCCTCCGTGATAAGATAATTAGGCGTCAGATTAGACGTAATAGGAGAAGGAAAATGTAAATTATGTGGCTATGTGGACTTAATAATTTTGTTCTGTGTTTTCTACCGCGTTCTACCTGTCACTGAGGTAATGCCACTTGAAAATATTACCCTTTTTCCAGCTCAATTGTATTGTGTCTTCAGGAAATGGATTACTTAGATCGTGGATGATAGCGTGGCAAACTTAAGTATATTAGTTAAATAAAGCGATATATTTTAAAGATATAAATTATAATATAACATAATCAACTCATCATTATGTCCCACTACTGGGCACGGGTCTCCTCTCAGATAGGCTAGAAACAACAATAAATAACAATAAAATCTGTATTTTCCCCAACGGCGGTTTACTTAGCTAAGTTTATATTTAAAAAGAAAGATTTAAAGATAAGGATACTTTTTTACTTTATTGAGCCCATGTTTATTAGGAAAGTTATTCATATAATTAACATTTTTTTTAATTAATGAAAACCAGTTTAACTATTTAAAGCAGATGATAACAACATAAAATGTATGTTAACTATACATTTTTATAATGACCGTGGCGATCGGCTTATTAAGTCCATAATTAAAAACCTTCTTTCAGTTGGACATAATAAACTTGGAGGTGCAGTCATGAACAAAATTGCCATGACATTTCAACGTTAACAACAAAGCCACTTAAAACATAGGTACTTGTTTAATGCTTGGTACATTATAAAGGTGCATAAATTCATTTATATCTCTCCTCAATTGTTAGCTTTGCGTAATTGCAGAGGCGCAGACAGCGCAGTCTGTCGGATTTTTCTGTAACCTCGCCCGACCGCATTCATCACGCACTCTGTCATTTGTCTATAATAAACTTGATAATAAAACATTGCGAACCTTGTCTTTGCTCAATTAAAAATATTATTACGATAACAACCAGCTTAATAAAGTGTGATTGTCGTTTCAGTAATACGTTTCTATTTTCGGCCGCGAAGCGATTTGTGCTCCAAGAGTTGTAGAGTTAGCGCTTTAACTCAATCAAGATCTGCATGTGTTAAGTAAATGAAATACCAGAAAATTGTAAAATCAATGAAGTATAGATTCATGTTTTGTTATTCGTTAGTCGTATTGTGTAATACTTCAATGATTTTATGTCGAGTCACTTTTTCCCACATTCATTGTGAATAAATACAGGATGTTGTTATGTTATTTTTAGTTTATTATAGGTAAGTAACAATGCATTATGATGAATAAAATTGATCGTAATCGTAACTCGATTAACTGAGTACCAACACAATCGGTGGGTGTTACCATACTTCACATTTATTTATTTAATCAACAATGTACAACGTTGATAGTTAATATTGTAGATTTTAGAACAAGTACCTAAATGGAAAACTAATAGCTCATTGATTGCCAATGCATAAGTACAGTACCTCCAAGATTACATTGCGTGGCTGAAGTTATTCGCAAGTGGTTTTACCGTGGTAAGTTTTAAGGGTCACGCGGAGCTAGAATTGTCCACAAAAACGTAGTACCAAAATAAATCGTAATCCAAACAATATTTTATCAAATTGTGTTATTATTGAAATACCGTTAATCTAGGTTCCTACCGTACAACTCGTCTACTACTCTACTGGAAATAAACGACCAGAAGATCGTTCCAAACTTGATAAAGTTATCAAGAATTGCATTCGTTTACATTTATTTCCAGTGAAGTATTTTGGGTGAAATGGTAGATCAGGAACCTAGATTAACTGTATCGTAATCCGAATAATAACACACTTTGATTATATTATGTTGGAATTACGATTTATTATGTTATTACGTTTGTATTGGAAATTCGGTCCGCCTTGACTCTTAATTTAAAAGCTCGGTGTAAAGACAGCTGGACTCGTAAATGTTTCACATTAGTGATTTAGATATTTTTGCTTACATAATCAACCCATTATATGTCCCACTGCTGGGCACGGGTCTCCACTAACAATGAGAGGGATTAGGCTATAGTCCACCACGCTAGCCTAATGCGGGTTGGCAGACTTCACACGCCATCGAGAAAATCTCTCAGACGTGCAGGTTTCCTCACGATGTTTTCCTTCACCGTTTAACCGCGTGATAATTAACAATTAATACGCACATAACTTCGAAAAGTCAGAGGTGCATGCCTTGGATTTGAACTCGAGACCTTTGACTTGGCAGTCCAACGGCAACGGTCATATCACTAGGCTATCACGGCTCATTTTATTTTTGCTTAAGAAAACTTAATTATGTTATTTGACATGCGTGGCTGTTCACAACGGCTAAATTCAAACGTGCTCTGTTATTTCGAGTGTACTTTAAAATATTCTGAAATTCCTTAAGTAGTCCTTAAGTTGTAGTAGTAGAAAGGCATAAGTTCATGTCTCACCGTGGTAGCCGAGAACCACTTGGAAGACTTCATACAACTTAAAAAAAAGCTTTAACTTCCCCTTAAGTTTGGAATATTTCTTCATGCTAGTCATATCGTATCACTTGTCTTGATTGTATCAACTGAATATTAATTAATTTACTAATGACCACATTATTTAAAGTCAAGGGTTTTTTTGGGATTATAACGACTCTATTTGTACACTTCATTAACTAATAGACAAGTATTCAAAATTTCGATAACCATCTTTATTCTGCTGACCGCATCCGGTAGGTACTATGGGGGACTGTAGTAAATAAAATTTCTTCCTGAATTTCTTCCTTTATTCTTCCAATGTTCACTCTTTCAAGGCTCGCTGGGAAGTGCATGCCGGCCTACAAATTGCCGCTCAATTTATATTATTTTTCCTTGTAAAATGTAGGGGCTCTGATTGGCTGACCAATCAGAGGGCGTTTTTTAGACCAATCACCGTTCGGGTGGGCGAGCGTGCACTTCGCTTACTAGGGTCGGAACTCGACCGTTCCGAGAGCCGTTTCTATATTTTACATTATTTTCATTTTAAAATATGGTGTCTTACTTTAACTTTTACGTACTTAATGACTTATCCTAATTACAAAATAAAACTTTTACTTAAACTACTTTGCCTTATAACTAAATAAAGTACACCTATTCAATTATTTATTAGTATAAATATTCTCATTTAACATACCTTAATCAGACTTAAAATATATATTTTTATTTCAACATAATAATCAGTCTTTAAACTTATTAATTTATTAACTTAATTTAAGGTGCGATGGCGTCCGCAACAAGTACACTTATTCAATTATTTATTAGTATAAATATTCTCATTTAACATACCTTAATCAGACTTAAAATATATATTTTTATTTCAACATAATAATCAGTCTTTAAACTTATTAATTTATTAACTTAATTTAAGGTGCGATGGCGTCCGCAACATCTCTCCCCCCGGCGCAGCCTTGCGTAGCCTTCTCTCGGTTCAGGACGACGAGCTTGCTGACCGGCCGCTTGAATGTTCCAGTCTTCGTTCTCACGTCGACCACTCGGATGCCGCCGTCTGGTCCCTGGTACGTGCGCTCGACGACTCCCCTTGGCCAGACGTTCCTCGGTAGCGCCGAATCTGCCACGATGACCAGGTCGCCGATGCTCAGCGGGTTGGCGTTGTTCGTCGGCTCGCCACGCGGTACCAAAGTGGGAAGGTACTCGCGCAGCCAGCGTTTCCAGAAGTGGTCAGCGAGCGCTTGGCTTGCTCGCCAAGTCCGACGATCCGCTTCGTTGCAGGGTCCCGTGGTTGGTAGACCCTTTGACGACCCCAGCAGGAAATGGTTCGGTGTGAGCGCCTCTGGATCCTGTGGGTTGACGCTCACGTAGGTCAGCGGTCTTGCGTTCACGGAGAACTCGGCTTCGGTCAGGAGGGTTTGCAGGACTTCTTCCGCAGGCGCCTTTTCTCGTAGCGTGGCACTGAGCGCTGTCTTGATTGAACGCACCAGTCGTTCCCACGCGCCACCTTGGTTGGGCGCGCCGGGTGGGATGAAACGCCATTCCATTCGATGCAGTAAACCTTCTTCTCGCAGGGCGGGTGCCCACTCGGCGTACGCGGCTCGCAGCTCTTGGTCGGCTCCTCGGAAGTTCGTCGCGTTGTCGGAGTACATCAGCCGCGGCCAGCCTCGGCGCGCGGCCATACGGCGCAGCGCCATAATCGCTGAGTCAGTGGATAGTGATGCCACCAACTCGATGTGCACGGCGCGTGAGGTGAGGCACGTGAAGAGTGCGCCCCACCTCTTCTCTCGGCGGCGCCCCACCTTGACCGTCATGGGGCCGAAGTAGTCCACCCCACAGTTAGAGAAGGGGCGGTGGAAAGGGTCAAGGCGAGCGCGTGGCAGGTCTCCCGTAGCTGGCGCGCGTGGTATGGTGCGGCGCACTTTGCAGAGCGCGCAACTCCTCTCGGTCGCACGTACTGTGGGTCGCAAGTGGATGACCCAGTACCGTTGTCGTAGGTCGTTGGTCACGCGTTCCCTGTTTGCGTGACCCGCTGCGCAGTGTTCTCGTAGCACGATGAGCCTTGTCAGATGATGGCGACCGTCCAGAATGATTGGTCGCTTGGTCTCGACGGGCGCTGAAGCTGCTTCTATGCGTCCTCTTACTCTTAAGACGCCGTCTTCTAATACTGGATCCAGCTTGAACAGTCGACTCGTCCTGGAGAGCGGGCGGGCTGATTGTATTCTCTTGATGTCTTCTTCGAAGCTGTCCCGTTGTGCGTTCTTTATGAGTTCCTTTTCAGCTTGCTCCAGATGCCGACACTCCATTCTTGTGGCTTTGCGTCGGCACATGTCAATGAAAGCCAGCACCCGCGCTGTTGTTCGTAGCAATGTGTCATACTTAGAGAAGCGGGTGGGATCCGGCAGCCAACTGTTGTGCCTTCGTGGTTCATTACTGCTTGTGTGCAGAACCTCAGCTTCTTCCACGGTGACCTCGCGCTCCTTTGGCCATTGTTCCTCGGCTTCATACAGGAATCTAGGGCCCCTAAACCATCGGTCTTCCTTGGTGATGGGCGCGTTCGTCAGTCTTGTTGCGTCGTCCGCTACATTTTCGTCCGTGGGTAGCCAGCGCCATTCGTCTTGATGTGTGAGCTCGGTGATCTCCCCTAGGCGGTGCGCGACGTATGGTGTGTAGCGTCGTGCGTCGTGCCGTATCCAATGGACCACCGTCGACGAGTCCGTCCAATACCTTGTCCTGTTTACGTCCACTCGATGTTCTCCTTTGACGGTGTTGGCGAGTCTGGCTCCGATCACAGCGGCTTGCAGTTCCAATCGAGGTATGGTTTGGGCGCGTCGAGGTGCCACCTTTGCCTTTGCTGCTACCAACACGACGCTGATGCCCCCATCGCCGTAGGTTACCCGCCAGTATGCCACCGTCGCGTATGCCTGTTCGCTTGCGTCGCACAACACATGTAGCTCGATGCGTTCACACTTCTCGAAGGCGTAGCATCTCTTCAGACGTAGCTGGGAGACTTCTTTCAGTTGCGCTAGCCAAGAGTCGAGGAGTTCCTTCTCTTCTTCAGGGATCGGTTCGTCCCATGAAATCTGTAGTCTCCACAGGCTCTGCAGTACTATCTTCGCTCGTATGGTGTAGAGGCTCAGCAGTCCCAGCGGGTCGTAAATTGACATGACCGCGCTGAGTGCCTCCCGTTTTGTCGGCGCTCGGTTCCTTGTTCGCACATCTTTCGGGACTCGGTTCATTGATGTGTTGAATCCCAGTTCGTCCAGCTCCGCGTTCCAGTGAAGGCCCAGTATCTTGTTCTCCTTCTGTTCACCTCCCAGCTGCGTCGGTGCGGTGGCGTGCAGCTCTGAGGGTACATCACGCAGTACGTTCTTGTTGCTGGCGTTCCATCCTCGCAACGTGAACCCGGCCGCTGCGTGTACTGTCCTTGTTTCTTCCACAGTCTTCCATGCTTCCTCTGGATTGTCGTAGCTCGCCACCAGGTCATCCATGTAGTGACTGCGGGTGATCGCCTCGAGTGCCCGTGGATATTCCTTTGCGTGAACCTTCGCGTTGTAATTCCGGACGTAGTGTGCCATGAACGGTGAACTTGCTGCGCCGAATATCATACTTGTCATCTTGTAGTGGCGTGGAGGTCCTTCACGATCTTGGCCTCGCCACAGGAACTGCTGCGCCGATTGGTCTTCCTTCCGAATCTTGATTCGTAGAAACATCTCTTGGATGTCCGCCGTAATTGCTACTGGCTTTTCTCTGAACCGGAATAAGATTCCCGGGAGCGATAGCAGCAGATCCGGTCCCTCCAGTAGCTTGTCGTTCAGACATATCCCATGGCTCCTTGCTGCTGCGTCGAAGACCAGCCGTTGCTTTCCCGGTTTGTTGGGATTCTGTACCGCGAAATGTGGCAGGTACCAGCAGTGGGCGTCCGACTTCTCTGAACCGTCGCAAGGCACCGCGTATCCCTTATTGAGCAGGTTTTCTATCTGCTGGCTATATTCTTTGGCGAAGTCAGGCGCAGCATCCATCTTCTGTTCAATCTTCCGCAGTCTTCGGAGCGCCGCGTTGTAGCTAGGTGGCATCGTGATTCCGTCTTGACGCCATGGTAGCCCGACCTCGTATCCGGTTTCAATTTTCTTTATGGTCTTCTCGACGATGTTGGTGGCACGTTGTACGGCTTCACTAACTCTTGGTTCTTGAGAGACACCAAGCGCTTCGATCCTGAAGTGAGATTCCACCAACTCGTGCAGTTCTTGATCCCGTTTGTTCGTTGTCATCTGCTGCTCTGGTTCGTATACATGTAGCACGCTGTCAATTTCATGTATCATACTTCGCGGCACTGCTCCATGTATCACCCATCCGAGCTGTGTCCTAGATGCGGCCGGTTGGTTCGGGCCGCCGACTCGTAGCTCTCGTGACACGATGTACTCCCAGTGGTCCGTTCCCACCAGTACGCCAGGTCGTGCTAGGTCGTAGCACACTTCATCCTTGGGCAGGTCTCGCAGGTGTTCATGTTCCATCAGAGAGTCCGGGATTGATTGTTGGTGCAGCTTCAGATTCTTCATAGTCCTCGCCCGCAGTTCGTGCAGCGTGGTTTGTTTCGTTCCTCGAATCTGTATTTTGATCAGCTTGCTGCCCCTTTCCCTTTGTGACATGTTGACCCCTTGTATCTGTAAGGGTTGCGACGGACCTTCTGCGCCAACGTTCTTCGCAAGGTCTTCGTCGATGAGGGTGATCGTTGCTCCCTCGTCCAGGAGTGCAAAGGTGTTCACCTCCCCCCGTGGTCCTGCTACGACGACTGGGCACATCTTCAGGATGACTGCCCGCGGGCCACTGGTGGGTCGGGTCGCGACTGCATTCACACTTCCGCTGGCGGTAGGTGGCTGGGTGTCCATTTGCTTCTCCTGCTTCTCCTCCCTCTCTTTGTGCAGTGTTGCGTGGTGCGGTCGACGACACTGGTTGACGCCGCATACTTTTGCCTTACAGCTCCATCTCCTGTGTTTGCTCTGTGCGCACTTGAAGCATACCCCTTTCTCTCGAACTAGTTCCCACCGCTGGTCAACTGTGAGCGCCTTATATTTTGGACACTGGGTCAGCAGGTGATCCTGTTCGCAGCCCGGACACTTGTCGTCCTGCTTGTCTGTCCCTTCGACGACGTTGTAGACCGTGTTGCCCTTCTTGCGGAGGTTCACAGCAGGCCTGGTTTCCTTCTTTGCTGCACTTGCGCATGTACTGCTCGCTGCTGCCGGGGCGTAGGTGTACCTCAGCGCTCGGTCCGCCTCCCTCATAAGGAAACTTGAAAGCACGACGATCTCCGGGTCTGCTGTCCCTTCATGGTCTTCAGCGTAGTCGCACCATCTGGATCGCAGATGTGGGCTGAGCTTGTCCAGTACTTCTCGTGTCAGCAGTGGGTTGAACAGGTATCCTCGGCGGTCGATGGTCTGTAGCACGCAGATCACATTTTGTAATTTGATGGCAAAATTATTTAAGTCGGTTGCCGATGTACCGGGTTTAGGCATCCTTTTCATTTCTTCTAATGCCCGGTCGATGATGAGTTCTGGTCTTCCGAAACATTGCTCGAGGGTCTTCATGATGACTTCCGGATCTGTGGCAGTGTGCAGCAAGGCGGCCACCGCTTCCCTTGCTTCCCCTTTGAGGCAGTTCCTTAGCCGTTGAATGTTCTCGGCCGCTGATATGTGGTACATGTTGGTCGTGTCGCGTACCGCTGCTTTGAAGGGAAGCCATTCGTTCACGGCTCCTGAAAACGTAGGTAGGTCGGTGTGTCGCAATCGGGGCCTCGCCATCTTTTCCAGTGTTGCTGCCAGCTGTTCAATTCCGCTCCTCGGCTTGTTCGGTGTTAGTGACCTCTCTCTTCGTTCTTCAAAACGTAGCTGCCGGGGCTCTTCCCTAGTGCGCGCGGCATGGACCCCCTCCCCCCGTGGTCCAAGTGGGTTCGTTCGTAGCCACTCGTCCACCCTCTGGTGGTCTTCTTCTTGGGTCAGGGGTTCCTCGTGGAGACTCTCTTGTTCCTCCTGAAGAGCCGCCATGTCAGCAGCCAGCCTCTTCTTGACCAGATCCGCTTCCAGTTCCAGTTCCCTTTTCTTGATGGCTGCTAGCTTCTCCGCTGCCTCAAGCTCCGCCAGTCGCAGCCTAGCAGTGACGCTCGTGGTGGATCGTTGCGACCGCATTGATCGCGCAGGTGACCTGGCTCGTGGTTGGTCGGAACGCGTCAGCCCGGCGATAGCGGTGGTTCCCACACTGGTACTAGGTGCGGCTGGTAGCTCTGCCTGTCGTGATGATGGGGATGCTGGTGGTTCTAGTGATAGTCTTCGGATCCGCTCCATCTCGATCCTCCTGCGCTCGGCTTCACGTCGAAGCAGTGCTTCCCTCCTTGATTCTTCCTGCTGTTCCAGGGTCCGCCTTTGTTCTTCAGCGTCTGCGGCGTCCCCTTGACTGCGGGTGACCACCATTGTCGAGGTGGATGTCCTGGAGGTCTGGCGAAGTCACGCTTGACGGTAACGGTCCGGACAGTAACGGTGTGGACCGGACGATTCGGGCTTGACGGTAACGGTCCTGACTTGTAACGGTCTGGACCTGACGATTCGCGCTTGACGGTATCGGGTCGGACTTGATGATACCGGCGCTGTCCTCAGGAAGCACTTCCCAGCTGGTCTTCTTCAGGATCCGGCTCGAAGGACCATCCACTATGGGGGACTGTAGTAAATAAAATTTCTTCCTGAATTTCTTCCTTTATTCTTCCAATGTTCACTCTTTCAAGGCTCGCTGGGAAGTGCATGCCGGCCTACAAATTGCCGCTCAATTTATATTATTTTTCCTTGTAAAATGTAGGGGCTCTGATTGGCTGACCAATCAGAGGGCGTTTTTTAGACCAATCACCGTTCGGGTGGGCGAGCGTGCACTTCGCTTACTAGGGTCGGAACTCGACCGTTCCGAGAGCCGTTTCTATATTTTACATTATTTTCATTTTAAAATATGGTGTCTTACTTTAACTTTTACGTACTTAATGACTTATCCTAATTACAAAATAAAACTTTTACTTAAACTACTTTGCCTTATAACTAAATAAAGTACACCTATTCAATTATTTATTAGTATAAATATTCTCATTTAACATACCTTAATCAGACTTAAAATATATATTTTTATTTCAACATAATAATCAGTCTTTAAACTTATTAATTTATTAACTTAATTTAAGGTGCGATGGCGTCCGCAACAAGTACACTTATTCAATTATTTATTAGTATAAATATTCTCATTTAACATACCTTAATCAGACTTAAAATATATATTTTTATTTCAACATAATAATCAGTCTTTAAACTTATTAATTTATTAACTTAATTTAAGGTGCGATGGCGTCCGCAACAGGTACCATAATACAACTTCGCACCTACGGCTACGTCACGAATTGAAGGCGTAAAATCGTGCGGCCCGTGTTCTACAACCCTAATTAATTTTTAAATTTCGAATCGTGTTTACTTCTTTTGCGACTGGCTAGGGCTGTACAATGTAATGTCAAAACATTGTTGCCAGCACCAATAAATAGCGTTAATCTTCGTAAAGCAAATAAGTACTTTAAATTGGTTTATTAAATCAAATACGCTGTTCGCCATAATTTGTTGCTAATTGCAGGGTGTTAATATCGGTTTTAACGTTGAGATAATCTAGTTTTATCGCTTTATAGCCGCTATTTGAATAAGGGCCCGGTGTAGGGACTTACAAAGTTATCGCATCTCTGCTTTTGCAACAAAATGTCGTTTTCTTTATTTTGATAAAATATTATTAGCCTATAGTAAGAATCCTTGACGAAAAGGCATTACTCTTTAATGGAAGTTGGAATAATAGACTGATAATATTATATGAAAAATATTTTTTTCACATAACATTATATTCGATGGACTGCTCGATTGTTGCAGTAAGGTTGAACACTAAGGGTCACGGGTTAGATTTCTAGCGATATTTGTTCTGGGAAGATCTGGGTACTTATAGCATGTGAGATTACGTTTGTAAATGTATCGTACGTTAGAAAGGACATAGTTTCATAAAGGAAATAACTCTCCTTCTGCCGCAGTAGGGTAAAAATATATTGGAAGGGAGCCTCCACTCACGATGGAATATAACAGTACTTCTACCTACTTATCCCTTTAGGAAAGCCTAACGAGAATGGATATTATAAAAACAGAATACAAGCTGAGACCTAACGGAAAGCGCCACATCAATTAACCAATTAACTCTACGAGTCGATTAACGTAGCGCTTTGTATTTAGTACCGTTTGTTATTATGATATTTTGCTTTGTTTTTTTTTAGCTCTGAAAACAAGCAGGTTTTAGTACTAAAATTTGATGTATTTACTGTGCCCGAAGCTTTAAAAACACGTATACCTATATTTAAAGATTTATTTTTTAAATAAATTTAAGTACACCGGTAAGGTATATTATTTTGCAAATGTTGAATTTGGGATATCAGATTATTATCAGTAACAATTCAAGAAGTGCATCGAAGTGAACTAATCTGTTAAGTATAGACTGTATATCACTTTCAAGCCTATATCCATGCGCGAATTCGGTAGAATGCGCGCACCATAAGCGAACTGAAATAAGAACTAACTAACTAAAATACTAAGTATTTGACGCTTCGCTGCCTTGGACATTTTATATTGTAAATATGGTACCCAGGCCCAAAATAGATTAGACACAAATTCATATCCAGCCGGACAACCCTAATTGTAAAGGAATTAATTATTCAGATTAATATGGTAGATAAGCATTTTGTCTATCGACACCACTAAGGACGCACCAACGGATGGGTAAATTGATTGATATGAATTTTATTAGCATTACGATATGGTATATCTATATACTAATATATAAAGCTGAAGAGTTTGTTTGTTTGTTTGTTTGCTTGAACGCGCTAATCTCAGGAACTACTGGTCCGATTTGAAAAATTCTTTCAGTGTTAGATAGCTCATTTATTGAGGAAGGCTATAGGCTATATATCATCACGCTACGCGGACGAAGTCGCGGGCAGAAGCTAGTATGTATATATATAAATTTTTCATTTTATTTCCAAAAAAGGCATATAGCTATCTACATATGTACATTTTATATACAAGCAAAGAATTCAATAACCATTTCCAAAGACTGGTCTTATAATAAGTTCTTAAATAATCTTAATCTTATAATACACAATAAAGCTAGGTACCAATATACACGATTAAAGCGAGACGGAAATACGCTTAACGGACGTAATTAAGATTAGAAGTGCAGGAAATAACTGCGCTAATATGTCGGCTAGACTTAAAAACTGCTCACAGAATGTTGTGTGCTCAGCTTTATAATTCCGTCCGCCTTGCAGAATTTATTTTACAGGAGAAAATAAATACTTTGTTCAAGGTGGTATTTGCTTTATATAGAAAACTGTACTATATTTATATTCGATAGTTTTCTATAGGTACATCAATCACCGTATCGAGATCCGGTTTATTTAAATGTATAATCATTTTCACTTTTACAAGTAAAAAGTTTTAAACTTCATTAATGTTTGCTTTCATTGATATTTAATGTTTCTTATTTTATTTGGTATGTGATTGGGATACCTATGTATAATCTATATGATAATCTATATATATCGGAACGGACAGGGTTTTTTTTAAACATGGTGTACACAAAAATACTCATTATTTAAATTTTAATTGTGCCTTCGATTCCAACTGTAAGTTTATAATCTAAGTTCTTACCTTATAAACATAGTTCAGAGAGAAAGCACAGTAAAATGTAGATCTTAAAGCTTAGTTTTTTAAATAAATATTATATTTGCATATAAGTAGATACCGATGTTATCTTCTTTCTGATTTCCTTCCATTGATTTGCAATTAACGCCGGAGATAAGGATTAATAGCGTCGTTTTTTTTCTCTTGCGATCTGAATTCAAATGAGACAAGTTGGCTAGATTATACGGTAGCAGATAGTAAGCGACAGAACAGAACTGCAATATGTACAAATAATGGCCGCTAGTATTATCCATCGGTAATCCTCGTGGGTACGTATTAGGTATGTATGGATTGAAACCACACGATGAGTTCAAGGTGACTTTTTATTCATTGGCAAAATTTCACACGCTAGGTATCTTTATATACCGGGGGCGGGGGAAACTGTAATGCAAAAACCTCCTCAAGGAGGAGATTTATTACGTAGATATTTGGTAACGTGTGACGTCCTGGATACGATATCCAGGTAAAAACAAAGTGTTATTTATTGGGTTTCGAAATTAAAAAATTCTCAGTGGCAGCTTGGAGTTTGGATTTGTGCCCGGTTAATGGCAATACCATAAATAACGACGCATAGCCTGAAATGAGTAGGTACACCTTTACATAACACGTTGGGAAATTAAGAGCGCCAAGTCTACCAATAGTACAATCAATGGCTTCAGAATTGTTGATTTTTGACAATTTTCCCTTCAAAATCTGTCAGTTCTTATGTCATTTAGAACATTGTTTAGAACCATTGGTTTACAAATATAGAAATAGAAAGAAATAGTAGGATTGTGCCCCAGACATGTTGGTTTAAGTAAACACAAAAATGTGATAAAACACTAGATAACAACTGAGTATAGTTAAACAAAAGGATAATTCAATAAAAACGAGCATGAAAGTACTTTTACATAAGGCTATACGTCAAATTATATAAATCCACT
Source organism: Acronicta leporina (assembly GCA_947256265.1). Classification (NCBI taxonomy): domain Eukaryota; kingdom Metazoa; phylum Arthropoda; class Insecta; order Lepidoptera; family Noctuidae; genus Acronicta; species Acronicta leporina. The sequence continues at coordinate 8,129,554 of OX366531.1, forward strand.
AGCTTCTGCCCGCCATTTCGTCCGCGTAGCGTGATGATACATATATATATATATATACATATATGCCTATAGCCTTCCTCAATAAATGGGCTATCTAACATTGACAGAATTTTTCAAATCGGACCAGTAGGTCCTGAGATTAGCGCGTTCAAGCAAGCAAACAAACAAACAAACTCTTCAGCTTTATATATTAGTAAGTATAGAGTATAGATTATAACCTGACCTCACATACTTTATAGCTTTCCGTTCAACGAGAGGTCAACTAAACTAGATGTTTATGTTAATGTGTAGCCTCATACATCCTATTTTGTTATCCAATAAAGCATACCAGTAACTAAACGCAAATATTTTCACTATTTCACTTAAGGCCCTAACATTTAATTATTATGTGCTGTTCATCGCGCTATAAAATCCCATATAAACTTGTCGAGGGTCCTACGATCACTACCATAAAGTCATGGCCCACCAGAAGCCCATTAACGATCATTCTCTGAGAGATAGGAACTGCAGACTGACTTTTGATGTTTATTTATTATTCAATGTATTTACAGGGTGAAATTATCGATAATTCATGCCTACCTGAAGGCTTATATATAGCTTAGTTTGCACAATTATAGAAAAAAAAAATTTTTCTTTATATAGTTGTATTTTTTTATATGAAGTAATAGTTACTGAATCTAAATGGGAGCATTTAGATTTTTCTTATGTTTTCAATTATTAATTAAAAATTATGACAAGTTTTTAATTATTAAATTTGCAAATTTAGCCTGTATATAACGGCTATATTGGCAAAAGATAAAAATATCCATTATGTCGCAAAAAGTTATCAAATTTTAAAAAATGCTAAAACGTGCAATAGCCTAATTTATACCGGCTAATGAACTCTAAATTATGCTACATTTAGCATTTGAACATAAAAAAACGGCAACACTCGGCGTACACGCATAAATATGAGGTTATCACCTAACACGCGCCTCCTAGTTTGTTTCTGTATAAGCGCATCGTGTTGGAATGATAACGTAGTGATACACTGTATATTTGCCCCCCGATAAGCGCAGGTTCGATTTCATTCCAGCTAAGAACAAGAGAGATAACGATCGAATGCACTGAGAAAGCTACAGGCCCACAGCGAAAGCTCTTTTCTTACCACTCACTTAAAAAGAGAAGATTTCTCTAGAGGGATTGTTTTTTGTTTTTATATGGAATTGTATGGATTAGTTTATTTAGTATATAATAATGTGATGTATTCGTGCGATTGAGTTTAACAAATATAGGCGGTTTATACTCAATACGTTTATTTTTAAATATGTTAAAATGAACCGCCGTTGCGGTTTAGTTTAATATAGCAGTTTAATATAGAATGGATTTTTATAAAAGAATATAATAGTTTCTCACATAGAGGATGCATTACTAGCTAATTTGTAAATAATAAAAGCGATATTAGGGTTGCGCTGCACCGCTGCGCCGGCGCACGCCCACGTTATCCGTCACATCTACACCTTAACAGCATTTGAATTATATAAATTTGTAGCGGGCCTTATGTGTAACTTACCGCGTCATTGGTGTGCCCCAAGTTATGACAGATTATTAAAAGTTTAGCGTTTCTTCTCAGAGGTCGTCAGTTAGGAAATGCCGAAGCCATCTAGCTATAAAAAAAAACAAAACATTGACTTGTAAAAGTGTCTCTAATGATCTACTTACAGAAATAAATATCATTTCATTTCATTTCAATAATTCAGCCCCTTTAATTTAGCGGTGGCATGCGAAGTTGATATGTTTGAGTTCAATTTCCAGGTCAAGATAATTGAAAAACCTTTGATCTTCCGAAACAAATCTTCTCAATGAAGAATTGCTGGTCTATGTTGGATGTCCGATGTTGGTATTTCCAAAATTCTTAGTAGGTACAACAGTTGTATATTAGTACATTATTTATGTTATATGTTACTACCTTCTGCCCGTGACTTCGTCTGCGTGGACTTCAGATAAAAAGTGTAGTATCTCTGTGCCAAATTTTATCCAGATCCGTTCAGCCGTTCTGGCGTGAAAGAGTAAAAAACATCAATCCATCCGTGGAGTTACCTAAAAGATTTTCCGCTTAGAAATAAGGATGGTAAAGCTTGTACCTACTTACCCACTAGGTAAGTGTCAACTCCGAGCATATTATCATGACTATGTTCAATAATCGCTTCATCTTATGTCCCGTTCCCCACACCAGATACTAGCAAGTCACGCTCAAGTATACACGTTCACACGTCGCGGTGCGCCCGAACAACGACCATTGGGGACGTACAATCGAGCTGATGATGAAATGGGATTAAACGCCGACCCTATATGGGAACCGCGTAATGGAACGATGCACTTCCGAGAAGAGAAAAAGTCAGACGTATGTAATTTACGAATGTTCAATATTTATTGAAACAAGAAGACAGGTTTTAGTTTGAGAGGCATCATACAACAGGGCCAGGGGCTATATTAATTTTTGTGCGGGATATCCGCATTGATCTTCAGCTATATGGAGGCAGGGTATGTTGGATGCCGCTCCTTGCCCAATAGTTATAGGATTCGTGATATTTAGCCCGATCCATTTTCATAGAATTTTTATTTATTTTTATATTAACAATGACTTCTCAACTGCTGGGAAGCTGCATTACTTCTCGACACTTGGACATTAACCTTCAATTTCCACACTTCTGTTATAGCACTGTTGTACTTGAAGAATATTCATAATAACACTTATTTTAAAAGAGTGTTCATGTAGTTTCTTGCCGGATTCTTCTCCATATGATTGTATTGCATAAACTTGTATTTGAGTGCAGTAAGTACAAATATTAGAACCCGCTAAAATAATTTAAAAAAGTTTTTCAAATCCAACTATCAAGGATCAATAGTAGGATTTGAAAAACTTTACAATTAATATTAGGCATTAGGCTTATCTTATATTTATATATTTTTTAATGAAAAGGAGCTGGCATAGTGCGCAGGTTTTCTTACGATGTTTTTCTTCACCATTTTAGGGCGTGATAATTAACTAAAATGGTTGCGAAAAGTCAGAGGAGCCTTGACGGTTCAACTGGTCATATCACTAGGCTAGCACTGCACTCAATGAAATCAGACATAAACATGTAGGAAACCGCTTTCTTTTCAAAACATCTCAATTTTTTGTTTTATATTCATATATATTTTATTCATACAAGTCTAGGACTTAAGAGTAAACAAGTGATTACGCATACTATGTCAGCTAAAAATATACTCAGCACATACCTCCGAGAAATCTCTCTGCGACATGCTGAAGCGCTTACGTTCTTCTTAGGCGAATCTGTGGAAGAAACAATTAATGAGAACTATGACTAGAATAATTGAAAAAAATCGTACGAACTAATAGAGTATCCATTCCTTTTCCTTCCTTCTAACTATTGCTTTTTGTATGGATTAAATAGTCATACGAGCTTACAAGCCACCTGGTGGTAAGTAGTAATCTTCGCGTTATGGACACCTGCAAAATCAGAGGAGTTGCTAATGCGTTGCTGACTCTTAAGAGCCCCTACGGACTGCAGACTTACCTTCAAAAGTCGAACAAGTCAACCAAGGTACTTTACAATAGACTCTGACGTACACCGAACAAGGAAATTGATTAATTATTCCAGTTATATTTTTTTCAAAATCTGTGTTAAATTAGAGTAAGCGACATGAATATTTATATTATAAGTGATTCCATGGTAAGTTTCAGCTAAGAGAAACATTATTTTAAATGTAAAAACATTAAAAAAAACGTCCCGTCCATAAACTTGCTCAATGGTCCGGTTATATCACCTATATCTATCTATTATATTACATCGTCAACAGTCTTTATTATGAAGAATATTACGAAGTCAATTAAGCATTGATAAATGTCGTCGGTACAGTCACAAGAATAAATATGTATATTGTATACACTTGGCAAAATTTTAAAGCTACTTTCTCATTAAGTAGCTATTTATTGAAATTTTATAGTGTTACGCACGTAATTTTTGAACCGACACTAATGTTTTTGGGTGTTATAGAATCTTAAAGTTGTAAACGTTATCTATTTAACGAAACAATCTAATTTCAATAAACTTTTCAGAAACAATACGTACAATGTTGTGTTTATTTATAACTAAGTATTTATATAGCACTTTCCCAATAATTAAGATTTCTAAATGTAAAAGCCGAGTCCCACATGTCGTGTGCAAAGGCTTCTAAAGGTTTACACACACGACACCAATAACTGATGTACAGCAATGAGGCGGCAAGCTTATAATAATAAATAAAGACTCCTTCATATTTCAGAGATTCAATTTCCCTTAGCCGAGTTGTGAAGACTGCGAGCTGGTTTTTAACTGACTTTAAAAAGGGTTCTGTGTTTGACTGTATGTATTTTTACTTGTTAATATACAAGTATGTTAGCGTTACCATTACTTAATTCTGTATAATTGTCATTTAAAATTTATCGGTAAACCAAATTAAGAGGTAACATATGTAAATGGCTTCATTATTATACTGCTCATTACACTAGAAGGTTCGATTCGCAAATTACCGCAATTTCCCCCAAAACAAGCAAATTGGTGTAACGGTTGCCACTGTATTGCCATTTATCAATTTTTCCTAACTTTATAAAAAAACTAGCTTTTTTTTACTTGTATTCTGAAATCAAGTACCTATATGTAATAAATATAATTAGATATAAATTCCTAATAATACCTTCACGGATTGGGCAGGGTTTTTAAGTCTGACAGCTATAGGCTCGACCCTTATACATAGGACCTAGACATACTGGCAAACTGTGGATACCTACATTGGTACACCTATGTCTAACTCGGGAAGTACAGGGGTGAAGTTAAGTTTACGTTTAAAATATCAGATTCTAAAACTATATGGTTAAAAAGATCGAACAGTATATCTATTAATCCTGCATTTCATCGACCTGCTATTTAAAAGGTAGTATGTACCTACCTATTAATAATTTTATTAAATAAAGATAAGACTATCTAAGTTTTTTTAAAGCCCGAGGTGTCTTATATGTATAATTAAAGTAAAGCTTATAATTAGCCTTAATAACTACTAGGTAAGAGATTCTAATAGCTTTAATTACTCAATTATGGCAAAGGCGATTGCCTGGTAGAAAATCCGCCATTTCTTATAAAGCAAACGGTCAATTATAGCGAACAGCTTGACTTTGATGTGCTCTTTTGAAAATCGCCATTTGATACTCACATGTTACTTTAAAAATTATACCCTAATACTTAGAATCTAAAGATCAAATTAGAATGAAAGTTGATAAACGGCTATCGTGGGTACCCAATAATAGAGTACGTTCGATGAGTGTTTCCGGTAGCGCTTGTCAGACTGGGCATAGAGACATTAAAGACAGGTAGCTGTAATGTCATTTCTATAGTCAATAATATTGTATTTATGTATGTTTTTTATCAACTAAACTAGCTCGCAGCTTCGCTCACTTGAAGCGATGATGTGCTCCAAATCAACAGTGATGATCTCTTCTTTGTATGGGTCTCTATATATTAGAGAGGTCAAGCTGTATGTCAGGTTGCGTTTAATAATTTGAGATAACAAGTATACCAGCTTTTAAGTTGGAGCACATACTTTCTAACAGTGATAACAAAATTAAAATCTATTCAGAAGTTCTTGTGCCAACCCGTAACAAACAGACAAGAATTTTAAAAATCACATTTTTGGGTTCGGAGACGTTTATATACCCTAACCCACTTGTTTTTTTAAATATCATCAATGTACCATACAGACACAGCTTTTTTACAATTTTATAATAGTAGAGATTCAAGTCTTATTTCACATTCTTTTTGGAGACTTTAGACACATACTTAATCATGTAATTATTGTATAGGATTAAAAGGTGGGTTTAGGTAAATTTTAAGGATTCTAATGTATGCCTCATAGTTTTTTTTATTATTCATAAACTTATTATTTATCAAGTTTTGGAATTGCTACCAAAATCCATTTAGGATATTTTCTTTCCATAATTAATGTTAATTAATTTAGTTTAAGTATTGATTAGAAGACTTACTTGAATTTGAGTAGAAGTGGCAGTAAGGTGTAGTAATTAAATTGAATACTGAATTTTAATTTATTGGTTATAAATAAAACGCAAACTTCAACATTGTGTACTTACCGAAGCGTGGGTTTATGCTTAGAATCATCTTTGTCTGAATATCATCTCAGCCCAAGACGTAAAATCGGGCTTTGCTAATATTTTAAGACAAATTGAAATAGATAAATAGACAAATCGAATATTAGACACATTGAAATAAAACATCTTTATGGATTCTATCGCGTTATATTAGTACAAATAAAATCCCGACGTTTCGGACTCTTTACAGCATCCATGGTCACGGTCACCATGGACGCTGTAAAGGGTCAAAAATAAAACAATATAACGCGATAGAATCCGTAAAGTTGATTTATTTCAATAATTCTAATATTCGCGTAAGCTTCAAAAATCAGTATTTTAGGACAATTCTATTTAGATACTGCATCAGTTATCTGTCCCTGATGATCGTTTTAAGCCATCTTTGCCTAATACTCTTAAGGTGACGGATAATTACATTTGCGGCCAATATCCACCTTCACAAAAAAACATAAATCCACAAACCCTAAAAACGATGACCAGTTCGGTTTAAGAAAACGAAAGTAGTTCGTTTTTCGATCTAACCCTCGTGCTAGACAATGGGCTATTAAAAACTTGAAAGTCTGCACGGAGGTCCTTTTAAAAGGTCCTGGCATAAAAAGATTAAGGAGTCCAGACAAAGAAGTATTTCAAAATAAAATAGCGTTTTAAAATTCATAATTATGACAGGAAAATAAAATCATAATTAACAATTGAACTTCGGATTATTTAAGGGCAATTTACACAGTAGACTTAACTAATACAAACGAATGAATGAACGATTTGTATTCTCTCCATTCTGACAAATTAAGAAATGGTGCATCTCATGAATGGTCTGACATATTTTGCTATGAGAGGCGGAAGGGTTTGTCGGCTAAAAACCGCACTTTCACTTTGCACTTGAGACACGGCCATGTGATTCTAGGATATGACGGTGCACAGGCCGTTATATCATTAAAATCATGGTTTATTAATGGGGTACACAGTGTAAAAAGTATAAGACCAAGTTCTGGACTCGATATTGCTATGCTCTGCACTCCAAAACTCAAATAGCTCTTGTAAAATGAGCCTGAGCGAGCAGGTCTTGGTCGTCGTTTAGTTTCAGAGAACCAATAATAAAGTATGAGGATTTAAAAACATGAATATGACAAGCATTTTCTTCAGTGAATCAACATCCTACCTATACTTAAGTGATTTAATTTGCATTTGAATAGTTACTGTGTTAGCTGTTAAGAGCAGGAGAATGTAGAGATATCGATGTCAGATCAACACCGCTTCCTCCGCGTCTCGTCACATAGACTGGCATATTAAATCAGATATGCAAATAGATTGCACACATTAAGTAGTAACTGGTTACCAATAACAACTGGTTATTTTATCAACTTGTGTTTTGAATAAATGTTAGAAATGTATGAAAATAAGGAGGCTAATATTGCTGTCTTTGATGAGTCGTAATGCAATGTAAATTATGATTCACGGGCACACGACTACACAACATGCTGATACATACCCAGTATAAGCTGATGTAAAATTGTAGGATATGATTAAAGAGTCCTTTGCGTCTCGAGTGAAACCGCGAAATTAAAAAAAAGAGAGTAATATAAAACACAAAAGTAGAGTAATATTTAAAGTGCAAAGTTGTAAGGCAATAGTTGTTCACGCATTTCTCTTGTAAAGTTTACTACAGATAATCATTTTAAAATCACAGCTACACATTCACAGATACTCTGTTATTTTCTCCAAGGATTTGAAGAAGGTTTAAGAAGGATATAAAACCTATTCTTCACACTGCTGGCAACATTGTAGTGGTACGTGTAGACCGTCCGAGTGTTATTTTTGCCTATGATTATAACGACGGCAATAAAACCGACTCATAAAGTGACCCTTTAATAGGTAAATCTATATTGTTACTTTATGGTCAAGACTTGGAATAGTATTTACCATTTATTAGGATGTCAAAATTAGGTACCGAGTACCTACTTATTTTTCAATTTCTATAGACCTAAGTGTTAAGTTGAAAAATCGTGTGTTGGTGCTTTTAGAACACTCGCGATTTAGGAACAAGCTTATGGATATGTGGTCGTTATTATAATTATGTCTTATGGAGGAGCGAGGTGTGTTGCCTGTCCAACCAAAGGGAGGATTCTCCAACCTAATAACACTTTAGATAGCCCGAGAATCGATCCCAGGCCCACGGTCGTGGTGCATGTCACTGATCCCATGACCGTGGCTGTAGGGCAAGAGAAGGCAAGTACGGTTTTTAGTCGGTACGAGTCCGACATCCCCCAAGTGGCGGACGATCCATGAGGATTTTCCGTAGTTAAAAAAAAGGGACCTCTAGCGTAGCTGTCGCGCATAGAATAAAAAGCAAGCGGCGGTAGCCTAATGGCTAGTGCGCGCCGGACTTGCGATCATGTGGTTGCCGGTTCGAACCCCACCCATTGCACTACCGACGTGAACCCACTCGTAACACAAGAATTTTAGCTTAGCACGAGGGGTTAACAAGAATACTAGTAATGTGTGACCCACATTGCTAGTAAGATTTAAAAAAAAAAAAGACTAGACAATGGTATCTGAGAGGTAGTATGAGTATACTGGTATCTTTAAGCAGAACTTGTAGTAGTCCTGACGGAATCATGAAATTAATTGGTGTTCAACCGTCCGATGGGTGATGTAACTGGTTAGTAAGGTGCGCTCGCGAACGACGGGTTAACCACCACCATTTGGGTAGTTCGGATTTTTATGTTTCCACAGACTACACTACCACTTACCTCAATACGCTGCTTAAATTAAGTGCATCTACGCTTTAACCGAGCCAATTTGAGAAGTCATCATAATAATGGATTGGAGATCTAGGTACACCTTGTTATTAAACCTACCGTCTACATTATCTAAAGTAGTTAGGTATTATATCAATTAATAATCTGAATTATTAATATATAATAATGCCCTATATCGTATTGTATCTTGAAATTAACATACATCACGCCTGTATTCTCCGAAGGATTAGGCAGAGGTGTACTAATGTACACAAAAAGTTCGCCAGTATGTTTAGGTCGCCATGAGAGGGCGAGCCTATTGCCATTAACCGTGCACTAATCCAGACTCCGAGCAGCTACCTACTGAAAATTTTATAGGAAAACCCAACAAAACTTTGCTCGACCTGGAATTCGAACCCAGGACCTCAATCGTAGAAGTCACGCAGGGGACTCCAAGACTAATGAAAAGAGGCATTTTTACAATTTTTGACACAAATACAGCCAGCTAAACTGATGTTATAAGAAATTAACACAAAAGGTGTATTAAATTACACCCATAATTCAACGTTTTATTTAGATAACAGGGCGCGAACCTATGAAATACCAAAATAATACTCGACCTGCAAATCGAAGCCAAGATCTCTAACATAACAGTTGCATTTCCGACCACTAGACTGTCGATGAAGCCGTAACGACACATTGATTATTGTCCAGCAGTCTCTTGAATTTTTTTTTCTTTTTCTTTTTTAAAAAGTTTACTAGCAATGAGGGTCCCACATTACTAGTATTCTTGTTAACCCCTCGTGCTAAGCTAGATTGCTTGTGTTACGAGTGGGTTCACGTCGGTAGTGCAATGGTTGGGGTTCGAACCGGCAACCACATGATCGCAAGTCCGACGCCCTAGCTATTAGGCTACTTGTCTGTCTATCACAGAGTAGGCGGGACCGCGGGAGGCTATATTTATCTCGAAATGACTAAAAATCTCTAAGATTCCATCTGCCCCTGATTACAAAAAATCGTGATATAATTGAAGAGAAACCTACAACCTCCTCTGGGCACACTTTTATTATAAAACCAGGTGTATCAGCCTCACGTTCGTTCCAATATTTTTTGTGGTACCTAACCACAAATTTGTTCAAATTGTTAAGCAGTATCTGAATAATGAACAATAACACAAGCTTATGCCTCCCAGCTATGCCTCTTAAACAGTAGCCAGGTGGCTAAAAAATTCAAATCCTAACTTGGTACGACGTGGTATCATTACGCGCACGTAAAGTGGCGTGAGCAGACCAATCAACGTAAATTACATGTAACATGCCCATTACTTTCAGCTTCAATTCTTATTATGTCAAGTTTAAGACTCAATTTTGCATAAAATCTGGTTTGTTTTATGTTTGTAAGAGGTAGCGTGTGTCTAGTCAAATTAGGCAGGTAAGTACATCTTGAAAGTCAAAAATATGTTCAGCGCTACACTTGTCCGGATTTCCTTATAATGGAAGTTGTACCAATGCGATCCAAGTATCTGTCTGTGGGATGCGAATGTACAAATATTTGTTTTAGTAAATTGAAAAACATATTTAAAAGGAAACTACAAACCATAAGCACGACATTTGCAAACGAACGCTACCAAAAATGTAGTTCAACCATTGAGGTATTAAAGTTTAAACAGACAAATACGAACCAGCATCCCCAGCTTACTACCATTAGACTAAGACCACTTTTGTGTAATAGTTACCATCTAAACATGTTTTTTAAATAATAAAGAACTACCTCAATAGCCAAGTATAGTAGTCCTTAGCGCGACTGCTCTGCGAGAGGTCCTGGAATCGATTTTCAGGTCAAGCAAAGGGTTTTTCTAAGAAATTCTCAACAGCCGCTCGTGGTTCGGATTTGTGACCAGTTAATGGCAATAGGCTTGCTCCTTATTACTGTCTGTCCTTAGTACGATCTGTGGTTGTACATCAGTACACCTCTGCCTTACCCTTCGGGGAATGCAGGCGTGATGTTATGTTATGTTAATCTTAAAGCATTTACAGTTACACGTCTCTCCAACCTATCATATCAAAGTCGAGGAGTCGCGTGCGCTGCGTCTGCCCCGGGGCGCGCATTGACGGCCCAATACAATCCTTCACGAAAACACAAATAATACAAAAATACAGCTACCTGTTACTTGTCTCGTTATGCCTCTAGCGTACTAGGGCCGAACATGGTATGTTTTCGATGGTCGCTGATGGATTTTATTGTAGTCAATTTATACTTCTATCTATACTCTATACTAATATATAAAGCTGAAGAGTTTGTTTGTTTGTTTGCTTGAACGCGCTAATGTCAGGAACTACTGGTCCGATTTGAAAAATTCTTTCAGTGTTAGATAGCCCATTTATTGAGGAAGGTATAGCCTTCCTCAATAAATATAATATAGGCTATATATAATCACGCTACGCGGACGAAGTCGCGGGCAGAAGCTAGTACTAATATATAAAGCTGAAAAGTTTGTTTGTTTGCTTGAACGCGCTAATCTCAGGAACTACTGGACCGATTTGAAAAGTCGTTCAGTGTTAGATAGCCCATTTATTGAGGAAGGCTATAGGCTATAAGTATATCATCACGCTAAGACTAAGTAACTATTCCACGCGGACTAAGTCGCGGGCGGAAGCTAGTAAAAAATATGATAAGTACGTAACATAATATACTTTCACGCCTGTACTCGGCGAAGGGTTAGGCAGAGTTTTACTAAAGTACTGTTCGCCGGTATGTTTTTATTAAAAGCTTACTTGGATTGTGGGTCGTAAGTCGCACATTACTAGTATTCTTGTTAACCCCTCGTGCTAAGCTGAATGCTTGTGTTACGAGTGGGTTCACGTCGGTTGTGCAATGGTTGGGTTTCGAACCGGAAACCTTAATATGGTCGCAAGTCCGACGCCTTAGCTATTAGGCTACCGCCGCTTAAATGTGTAAGTCCCAGGTATGTAATAGGGGGCGAGCCTATTGCCATTTACCTTGAAGCTCAAAGCTGCAAAAACCCAATAACACTGCTCGACCTGGGAATCCAACCCAAGACCTCTATCGTAACAGTCGCGCTTAGAAGCACTAGACTAACAAAGTAGTTTTGAGACAATACATCTTAATAATAAATTCTCACGCAGATGAATTGTATTACAAATTTTATCTCCCACAAGGTTACACCTCTAACCTTGCCGAACAAAAACAAAAGAGTTAACAAAATATTCTCACCACGACCACGCTTAAAATATCCTTCTAATCAGTAAACAAAAAATGACTAACTCGCTTATACGTAGAACACAAATATAATTGAATATAATAGTCATGTATTATGTTATTTTTTGTCGCATAGTACATTATATCTTTGTCCTGGTATCTGGTACCTGAGTAGTGTAGGTACAATACAAAATTTCGGTAATTGGAGGTTTTCATACTTGTATTTTTTATAAGAATTAGTCATTGGATGCCATGTTCTGAATCTGTTCCACGAATAAAAATTATCTTTAATTATTTTCCTCTGTTGTAACATTTGCTAAAACTCAATTATTGCACGTGAAGCGAGCTTTAAAATTATATATTTTTTCATAATTACCTTTATTATAATTTTAACTGCCTCATTTTTCACAGCAAGCCCTGATAGCCTAGTGATATGACCATTGGACTGCCAAGTCAAAGGTCTCAAAATCCAATCCAAGGTACGCACCTTTGACTTTTCGAAGTTATATGCGTATTAATAGTTAATTAGGTATCACGCGCTTAAACGGTGAGATGAGAAATCTGAGAGATTTTCTCTACGGCGATTGAAGTCTGCTAACCCGCATTAGGCTAGCGTGGTGGACTATAACCTAATCCCTCTCATTATGAGAGGAGACCCGTGCCCCGCAATGGGTTGATTATAAACTGCCTTATTAGTCTGGTGGTCCTAAGCGCGAATACTACGCTAGAGGTCGTGGGTTCGTTATCTAGGTCGAGCAGTGTTGTATTTCTATCAAATTCTCAGTAACGGATTGGAGCTCGAATTTTTGTCCGGTTACTGGCAATAGGCTTGCCCCTCTTACATGGGATCTAAACATACCAGGTAAATGTAAATAACATAAAACTTAATGAAGTATGGAACTATTGAAGTATAGAACACTCTTTTTATTAAAGTCCAAAGGTGTGAAATAGGCATAGAATAAAATTGTACACGACGCCGGGACGGGTGCCTAGTTTATTTTGTTTGAACCTTGAGACGGATGTGGCCGAGACTGTTTGTTATTAAATAACATATCGAATGTCATTGTGTTTGTTAAACCTGGTATTTAAGTACCGATTGTATATTTACCTACCTCTATTTGATTTTCAGATATAAAATATACTTAAAACATACTAATGTAAGGGTAAATTTTGTCGGTAATTATTTCAGTAGGTATAACTCAAGCAAAATAGATGCTTGTTTTTAAATAATTATTTAGATTTGATTTACAGGCAACGAAACCTAACTATTTTCGTTAAGATCTTTGACTAAGTGATAATTAAGTAATATTAATTGATATAATACTTTATTGATCGGCGGATAAGGCCTGTTCGCCTCTTATTACATGGGTCTGAAATATAGCAGCTAATAATGGGAGTAAAATGTTACACCTAGGGCGCCGGACTTGCAATCATGTGGTTGCCGGTTCGAAACCCACCCATTGCACTACCGACGTAAACCCACTCGTAACACAAGCATTTTACCTTAGCACGAGGGGTTAACAAGAATACTAGTAATGTGCCACCCACATTGCTAGTAAGCTTTTATAAAAAAAAAACAGGTGTCATGATTAGTAGCGTCGTAGTGCATAAGTAGTGTTTATGAAATCTAATAACACTCTTGAACTGATAAATATGTGAATATTGATAATAATATGTCTAATTTTTTTTAAAGATGGTATCATCAGCCTGTAGAAGTGATTATGAGTGTTGCCAAAAACTCCTCTGAAAGAATAACCTAATATATTTTCCTAATGATGAATAATTTTACGAAAATTTGAGAAGCTAATGAGTTATAAATTGCAGGGTGACCAGGTAATATCCTCTTGATGCCTAAATGATTATCAACACAGTAATCTGGCATGATACAAAATATTTTGAATTTTATCTTATTGTGATTTTTTTGCATTTTTCATGCTAAGATTATAAAGTTATTTTTTACCCGGCCACGTTCAAATCCCGGGTACCTACACATTAATCACCATCATCATAGCCTTTTCCTAGCATATTGGCGTTGGTTTCTAGTGTAACCAGACGCGGTTTAATATCGCTATTTTACATGAAGAGATTGCCAACTAATAGTCGGACTTTCTTTTGAGACTATCAGTATTATTTTTATATTTGACGACCTCTGTGGTTTAGTGGTTTGAGTACCGGACTGCTGACCATGAGGTCGTGGGTTCGATTCCCACAGGACACAAATATTTATGTGATGAATATAAGTGTTTGTGTTCGTCTGGGTGTTTCTTATGTATTATAAGTATGTAGGTATTTTAAAAAAAAGGGCCAAAAAGTATTATATCCATTGTCTAATACCCATAGTACAAGCTCTGCTTAGTTTGGGACTAGATGGTGCTGTGTAAAATGTCGAAGAATATTTATTTATTATTATTTATTATATTATATTCGTTTTTGCCATATAGTAAGTATATATGTTCTCTTCTTTGTATGGGTCTGTATACTAAGAGAGGCCAAGCTGAATCTCAGGATCCTTTTAATTAATTTAAGATTAAAGTATAACCAGTTTTTAAGTTAGAGCATATAAGTACCTACTTTCTCTCAGTGATAACAAAATTAGAATATATTCAGTAGTTTTAGTGCCAACCCGTAACAAACAGATAAGAATTTTAGAAATCTCATTTTTGGGTTCTCATACTTTTATATAACTTACCCACTTGTTCTTTTTTAAATCTCTTACGTACAGATACGGAATTTTTTGATTTTTTAATATTAGAGACTTCTATCGTTGTACCTAGATAGTATGCATTCGTATTACATATCAATATTTTAGAAAACGGAATAACGAGCTAATAATAATACCTAGCAATATAATACACAGGCTTGTGGGTCTACGATCATTATAATATGTAATTAAAACGACATCACGAATTCCACGACAGCTATGGAATGCACTAACTGCGCGTTGATGTCTTTTACTCTACAAACGATACTTGCGCACACGCAACGAATCATTTTCCCGACATCTATACTTTTACTTACATTATAAATAGAAAAGATTTGTATTTTTGTTTGTAATGAAAAAACTCAAAAACAACTGGGCTTATTTAAAAAAAATCTTTCACTAACTTAAGCTATATTGTTAATCGAATTAAACCCACATAACGTCGCTTGGTGGCGAGTGTAACCGCGAGAAACAGCAATACATCATAAGAAAGTACAGCTAAGCTCACACTAGGCAGAGTTAAATGATCGAACAGCTTTACTTGATAAAGTACTTGGAAGTACAGACTTAACTCATCAAAACAACTTTCTAGTTCGTCGACTCCGAACGATGACAGGTGTTTCACTTCAATTAATAACGTAATTTCTTAAACATTACTCAAATAGATAATAAACTTAACATCAGCATATAGACATGGAACACAGGTATGTAAAAGTCGACAACATTTCTCTGTACATGGTCAAGGCATACACTAGAACCTCACGCACACTGACAAAACACTATTTTTATCTTAAACCACAAATAGGTATAACTCACCATCGTGGCCATTGATTTAGACCAATTATAAACCCATTTCTTGGTTCTGAACACGGTTATTACGTTACACACAGGCGGACAAACAAAAAATATCAATCGTAAACCATTTTAAATTTATACACAAGTTGAAGTTTTTCACAACACTAGTTACGTTTATCACTTGAAGTCACTTTAGTACATCACTATGCGGACTTCAGTGAATCTGAAGTCGTTTAGTGATGAATTCGGGTTGAAAATTTTAGTTTAGTAAGTCGATGCTAACGTTTGGCGATGGCATGCGCCCGCGCAGCCTCTGAACGACTGACTGCCGGTTGTTGGGGCTGCCAACCTCGTGTCGAATTAACTGCTACAGAGTCGTCGCGTGGTGCTTTTGATTTGAGAAGCTGGTATGCGCTTTATATTTGACGAAGATTTATAAAAAATATTTGTGGAACTTACATGGTGATTTTAAGTAGGTAGTAGTAAAAGGGAGGGATAAGGTTGGCACGATAATGATAAAATGTTAAATAATCATTTTCCATTGCATGTTTTAAAAAGCTTTTAACTTGAGAACTTAAGGTTTTTAAATCTTATAATACTAATATTATTTACCCTTATGTATAATATTTAATAATCTTCTTACATTTTCTAAAAAAATTGGTACTGATATCTTAACAACATAATTATCATTATTTTCGTTTACTTACAGTATTAAAGCAAGCATTTCCCAAACAATTTAAAACTCTATCTCATTTCGAAACCTACTATAATACACAAATGCTTCTCAACCTAGCAACACCGCGCAAGCCTCCATTGTATTTAAAGCGAGGTGATCGATATCGCCATCCCTTTCTGCATGTCGGAATGTGACCCGCTATCACCTTGAAGGCCGCAAGCTTTGGACGACTCAATGAAAATAAGAGCTTTTAACTTCTACACAAACACACTAAACTACCAAACACAATTTGAAAAAGGAACTAACATTTGACAGGAGTTTTTTTTATGTCGCAAAGAAGCACCGGTGTGCATACATTCTGCTTTATGTATAAATGTATATTTATTTTCTGGTCATTCCGGATTCCCTAGGTCCGTAGCTGTTCACTAAGCTAAACGCTTGCGTAGAGTTTTATCGCCTAAAGCATACAGTTAGATATTATATGGGATACAGTTCGATATCCGACTCTATATTCGTCTCTACGAATCTAAAGTAGGTACGGCTGACTTGAAGTACCCCTGGAACTTTATATAACATAATCAATTCATTTTATTGTACCACTGCTGCTGCTGGGCACGCTATAGCACAGATAATAGAATACTAGTAGCTATAGTCAAGCCGGATTAATGCGAGTTGGCAGACTTCACACGCCGCCATCGAAATAATCTCTCAAGTGTGCAGGTTTCCCTCACGATATTTTCCTTCGCCTTGAGCACATGTTGAATATAATAGAGACATTTTACCTGAAATAAAATGTTTATTAAACATACTTACCTTATTCGAAACCTAATAAAACATGAGAGTAGCATTCTTGATTTCCGGCTAGTACTAGTTGTGTGGAAGCAAGCCAACCACTGTTTGCGTCTCGCTCTGACAGCCCTTACCACCCCCACCACCACCACCACAGGCAGTTCGCGCCTTAGTCGCGATATGAATTCATTGGCTTTGCTCATGTTTTGTGCCACCAGGCAGGAATTTAAGTTATTAGGTTTCGAATAAGGTAAGTATGTTTAATAAACATTTTATTTCAGGTAAAATGTCTCTATTAAACCTACTTGACCGTTATTCGAAACCTAATAAAACATGAGAGATGTGTTTGTTATCGCCTGGTGGTGGTGACGCCAATGTGAGGTTTAATATGTGCAACTTTCTTTGAATAAAATATCAGGTATTGATAAATAACAGGTATGCTTTATTTTTACAACATCAATAATACTTATTGCTCACATTGTTCGTAATAACATAACAATTACTGTACTTTTTAATCAACAGGCTCGAAATATGTAGAGATAAGATTCGTCTCAGGTGCATCTGATCTAATCTCACGACAATAGTATTTTTTAAAGGTATTGGCCGATTTCCAATTTCCTCTTAAAAGTATTTCGTCCAGGTGGAATAGTTCCACCCAATTCTTCGAGGCAACGGCTGATCGAAAGCTGCCCGGTGTATCTTGAATTCCGGCTTCCTATAGTATCTTCTTCATCCAACCCGCAATTATGGTGCGGGTCGCTGGCTTCGGGTCCCCATATGTACTAAGGAACAAGCTTTTTGATGATATAGTCTCTCTTCTTGGTTGTGAAAGATGGATCAAGTGTTTGACCCAGTGGACTGGATCTATACTTTTGTTGTCTTTATTCTGTAATAGTTTCCAGCCTGATTGTCTCCGGTTGGCTGTGTCTGTTTTGGATCCATAAGCTGGCCAGAGAATAATATAATCTTCAGACTGAATGCAGTGTTCTGGTGAAATCCGAAGGAGCGTAAGATCATGAACGCGTCGTCCAGAGCAGAGAAGTAGGATTGCCGCAGTTTGACAGGAAGCTTCATAAAAGTTAACGGTTTCAGGATTTTTCTGGCTTATGTGTGAAACAAGCGCATTAACATCCCATATAGGTGGCTTGGGTAGCTTAGGGTGAGCCAGTGCAATAGATTTTAGAACTTGCTTCACGAGGGTATGGGAACTTATTTTTGTTTCACGATCTGGATCGCAAAAAGTGGAAACCGCAGATTTGTGAACAAGTATTGTGCTGAGTGAGAGTTTATTTACTTGATGAAGATCTGCTAAAAATCGTGCAAGTTGTGAGCCCGTTGGGTTTCGTGAATTGACGTTATTCTCTTCTGTCCAGTTTATCCATCTTTTCCACGCTGGTCTATATGTGTTTAGGGTAGATTTGCGCCAACTAGATGATAAGAGGGACTTTTGATCTTCTGACCAATCCTTCAAAGTTGGTTCCCACCCCCACATTTCCAAACCTCGAGAGTCATTGTTGCTACGTTTGGTGGTGGGAGACCGGTTGAGACATCTACTAATACCTTGGGCAGGTTCCTGACTGTGAATGGATGGTCCAATGCTCTGCTCTTGAGGTCTGGTCTCCAATATACTTTGTCCCAACGTGGAGCGACTATCAGATAGACGCCTTTGGCTTTGTTGAGGTGAGCCAGAACCTTTGGTATTAGGTGGGGTGGTGGAAATACCCAGGCAAGCGTATAGTTCCAATTCATTGCTAGAGCGTCGTAGCTCCTGGCTTGAGGGTCGGTTCTGTCGAGTGTACAATAGTTCTGAATCACATGTGCTCGTCGAGAGGCAAACAGGTCGATTTGTGGTTTGCCCCATTTTGAGAAAATCACTTCTGTTATCGTTGGTAGAAGGTGCCATTCTGAGGGAATCTTCTGCCGAGACAGGTGATCCGCGTCCGAGTTGTAACTGCCGGGCAAGTGATAAATGGTCATGTGAATGTTGTGCCCATCTATAATTCTGAATGCTTCTGCTGCAAGATCTACCAGAGCTTGAGATCTTGTTCCACCTTCGTTGCGGAGATACGACACGGTGGTCTTGTTGTCGCATTGGACAAGTAAAGTTGTTGAGCTTAGGTGAAGACACTGATCTCGTAAGACGTTTATTATAGCAATGAGTTCCTTTTGGTTGCAATGCAACTTTTGTTCCGTCGCTGACCATGTGCCTTGCAAGCTCTTGTTGTCCAGTTTGGCCCCCCAGCCAATGTCGCTCGCGTCGGTTGTTAAATAATGTGATGGCAGAGGACTGTGTATAATGGAAGGGACTCTGTAATGCCTCTGCCACCACAAGAGCTCGCTTCTTGCTTTTGGACTTAGTCGAGTTTTTATATGGGTCTTCAGAAGAGTATTTGTATGTATTTGAAGGGCTCGATAGTTTAGTCTTCCTCTCGTTACTACAAAGCTCGCGAAGTTTAACATACCTGTTAGTATTTGCAATTGTTTTAGGTTCACAGATCGAGATTGTAGGGTATTTCGGACATAGTTGCTCAGCTTGGATGCTGTTCTTTCCGGGAGGTATTTGATATTTTGCCATGGGTCCCATACGACGCCTAGGAACTCCAGAGCCTTCTGTGGGGCCAACACAGACTTTTTCCTGTTTACTATCCATCCTAGATTTTCGAGCAAGTCTACTGTCAATGCAACATGGGACTGCAGACTTGACTGGTTCTGATGAACTAAGAGGAAATCGTCTAGGTACACCAGCGTTCGGATGCCTCGTTCTCGAAGTATTTGCGCTACCCAGTTTGTCAAGGTGGCAAACGCCTTCGGAGCGGAACTCAGACCAAAAGGCAGGCAAGTCATCTCGTACAGTTTGTAGTTGTATATGAGACGCAGGTACCTTTGGTGTGTTGGTACAATGTGTAGATGAAAATACGCCTGGTGTAGGTCTATTTTGGCCATCCAGTCCTTCTCTTGAAGGAAGTCGGGTACTTTGTGGATATTTATAAGTCGGAATTTGCCAGTGTGAACATATTGGTTTAGGTTTTTCAGGTTGAAAATGGGCCTCATCGTGCCGTCGCTTTTTGGCCGAAGGAATACTGTCGACACAAAGCTCGGGGATTGCTTGGCTTCTCGTATGACACCTTGTAACAACATTTCTGAAATTATATTTGACATCTCTGGCGAGTATGTTGTTTGATAATGAAATTGTTGGCTTAGCGGTGGCTTCTTCTTGAAAGGGATACGGTAGCCTTTTATTATTTTGAGAATATAGGGCGGTGCCCCAAGCGCTTCCCATCGACTGTGGTAAAATTGAAGTTGACCGGCACGAAAAGGCATTCGTGAGTCAATATTTGCGTTTATTTTGTTCTCTCCTATCCCGATGGGATGAGGGGGAGTTCGCCCGATGGCCTTTGTTATCATAGTAACGTCTTCCCCGCCGGCCTCCTTTACCTCGAAAGGACTGACGATGTTGGTCATGGTTCTTCCCGGGGGCCGACTTGGGATAACGCCTTGGCATTTGCGAATTTTTAGGCGGCTGGCCATATGACGTATTTGATGGCTGCTGGGATGGGCCCGGATCGTTCTGCGTTGCAGAGTGGGTGCGATCCTTATTTTTGGTCCAGAATACGGCTTTTACACCTCCTGCTTTTTCAAGAATAGCCGTAAATTTATCGCAGTCGAATAAATGTGAACATGTTGGTGGGATTTTCCGCAATGCACTTTTATGATAAGGATCTTTCACGCAAGCTATAATGGCTTCTCTTCTATGTTGTACCAGTTCAGCTCTGTGTCCACACACCAGTTGGAAAATGTCACTTGTCACTTTCGGGTATTCACCTCTGGTAAATATTTCTGTTATCTTCTCGGCAATATTGGCATAATTCAGTTGTTCCGATTGTTGTGCCCATGTTAGAAATCCACGTATTTCATTTTGAATTGTATCCCTTTGTTTCAATAGGGCGTAAGTCATACCTGAAAACGCTTTTTCCATATGTACTGTAAATTTAGAAGTCTCATAACGCTTAATTTCCTCATTAAGTTCAAGGTTAGTGAAGCCTGGATCATGGACATAAAGTTTCTGTACATCCGCATAGCGTACACTATTCCAATCTGAATGACCAAAATGTTGCAGGTCAGTTAGCTCCTCCAAAAATGCTGATGAGGCATGAGGGACCGATGGTTCCTTTAACTTTGTGCCGATACTCAAACTAAAAGTATCATCCTGGCGTATCCCAGCATCTTTAGCAGATGACGAATGAAGAGAAACCTCATTGGCTTCGCCTTCAAACAACTCACCACTTATGTTTGGGTCCAAATAAGAACTACACTCTTCTGGACAAAATTCTTTTGGGGTGTAAGTTTGCTGCCGGGACAATTCGTATTTTAGCTTAGAGACTTCGGTAATTAATTTGTTTAACTTACTTGTGCGTCTCCTTTTAGACTTCTTCTTGCGTCGTTTGGAATTACAATATGTGCGACTGCAGTTTGATGAGGTGCTTGAGCTTGATGATGTCGAGCTACTAAAGCTCGAATCTGAGTTTTCAGATAGTTTACGCTTCCTTGAGGCACTATGATCTTTTCCTTCAATTCCATTATTCTCCCTCGTTGCAGTGGATGGTCCTACCTTTTCCAAATCCATATTCATAGCTTTGATCACAATTAAGTTGAAACTGTTGATAAAATAATCAAGGCACGGTAACGACAAAAAAAATAGAAATTGAAATTGTTATACAATATGCATTGATACTCAATATGGTATCTACCCACGTAAAATATCCTCTAGATAATGATATAACGAACGGTAACACCGTTAAGAATAGGTCATTAGAGGGTAGATATAAAAAATAATGAACTTGAGTTCACAACACAAGAAAAAATATTTCATAGTGTGCATAAACCATAAAATAATAGGTGTATTTGTAACAAATAAGCACTTACCAAATGAGCGAACAGTATAATTTACCTTATTATTAATTATAGAATATAGTATAGTATAACTCCAATATTCTCTAACCACACTACACAAATTATAGAAAGACTTGTTGGACAAGCACTTTCTTACTAGTGACCGTTCGGGTCGGAAATCAGAACGCCAATGAATTCATATCGCGACTAAGGCGCGAACTGCCTGTGGTGGTGGTGGTGGGGGTGGTAAGGGCTGTCAGAGCGAGACGCAAACAGTGGTTGGCTTGCTTCCACACAACTAGTACTAGCCGGAAATCAAGAATGCTACTCTCATGTTTTATTAGGTTTCGAATAACGGTCAAGTAGGTTTAATACACATTTCACATGACTTCGAAAAGTCAGATGTTCGTGGCTTGGATTCGACCTCCAGACTTGGCAGTCCAATAAAATTTATAAATATAATTCTTCTATAGGTACGTGTGTTTGTCACGTCAGTACACACCTAACACCTCCTAAACGGCTGAACTGATTTGGTGATATTTTGTGAAAGTGTGTATATTTTAGTGTGTTTGATGTAATTGGACCCGGTACGTGGCGCTGCAGTCGGGTTCTAGAACTAGCTACTAGGACTAGGTTCAGGACAGGAAAACGTTTGCTGGGCCTGTTAGTACACTAATATATTTGTGCGGTTAATACAGTAGGTTTATTTATACGCAACGGGTTCACACTCATCACATTTCGCATTCCAATCCACGCTTCAACTGATGACCTCTACACGCTTCATTTAGAACAGTTTCACAATTAAATAATAACTTCCAAAACACCATTTCAAAATTAATATAGTCGTGCTCATGCGTCAATATAAGAATTCACAGGAAAGAAAGCTGTTTCAAAGCTAAAGCTACATAAAACCACGGAAATGAGATCGATTTAGATAAACTTAAAACTAATACTTAAGCATAATATTATATTTTCCGTGATAATACGCAATTTGCAATAATAAAGCCACTTCCTCAATTAAATTTACAATAGACACGAGCTAGGAAATTATAAAAAGGTACAGAGTAATTTTTGCCCACCGCAAAATGTAGCGGATGACTGCGTTTCATCTCTTAGACTGTATATTGTGCTCGTAAGCTTTAGAACTCTAGAGTTGAGATAAC
Source organism: Acronicta leporina (assembly GCA_947256265.1). NCBI lineage: Eukaryota > Metazoa > Arthropoda > Insecta > Lepidoptera > Noctuidae > Acronicta > Acronicta leporina. The sequence goes on from OX366531.1 coordinate 8,152,703, forward strand.
TTCGCTGTAGGTATCTTGCGAGTTTAATAATATAATTTCCTTTTCCTACTGGGAACCCTAAAAAACCCAAAACTTCACGCTCTCCAGCAGGCCACTAGACATTTGAGGGATTATGATAAAAATAAAAGAAGATAATTGCTCCGAATACTAATTTAACCTTTGAAAACTTCATGACGGAGGACTCATGTAAATATTAATTTAGGGAAGGTAGGCTATTTCCCAGTGGCCCAAAATGTACTTAGTGGATAACTGTGTTTCATCTTACAGACTTTACCTATAAATGTACTTTTAGGCTTTAGCGCTTAAGATTGAAAACGTGCTCGTTTACGTGCTACTTTTTTTAATATTATGAAAACTTCGGTTCACATAATTACTCCTACAAAATGTGTTATAGCAATCATTTACGTGCGGTAGCTATACGTAAACATGTCTAAACACCAAGGGGTATAGCGAGATTTATTCTTGAACAAGATGCATAATATTATAATTGTTCATAATATTTATTTTAATTAAGGCACATCAATAATATATGTAGATACAAACATTGGTTAGTAGCAAAATACAGGAACTTATTCTAGTGTTTATATCAATTAGATATGCACAACATTTACCTTTTTTTTATAAAAGCACCTTAGTTATTATATACCTAATTTAAAATTGAGGCGGATTAATTTTTCTTATTTCGAAATTTGTACGTCTATTACTTATCTAAGGTTCATAACAGTAGTAATTGCGACATTAACTTAAACAACATCCAGAACAAAAACCTTCGCATATAAATCCTTAACAAGCTAGAATCTTGCTTAGATCTTTACGGGGTTCGCTCCCAATCTTTCGGAAATCTTATTTCTTTACATTTAAAAATTTCAAAAGTCATTCTATTAACAATTTGTATGTTCTAACTGTGGTTCTAACCAATAAAAGTATATTTAATCATTTAAAAAATATTCGGTTTTTATACAACAAAATGCACGTAAACTGGAACGGAACGCAACTCGTTGCTTAGCAACTGTCACTTTGACGTGATCTTGTTTACTAGACCAGTTTGTTTATCTGTGGTGGCGTGCAGCAGATCGACAATAACGTTTTATTTGAAATTGCGTGAATGCGAGCAGGCAATGAAAATTAATTTTATAAGGAAGTAAATTGAACGTAATCCGTCTGACCTCACGTGTTCCAATTATGGGTCGTTTTAGCACCCACGCGAGCGAATGTAACAGTCATGTAGGTAATTGACTTGGATCATAACGAAGGAGGTCCAAATCGTGTGCACTTGTGCAGTCATCCAAAGAAATTGGTACGTATTGATTTTATTATGACTCATATAATTTTGTTATAAAACATAATTATCATAGTCTCCTAAAAATAGATTTTGCAGTGAAATATTCCTAGTTTCTGATAATTTTAAGGTATTGGAGTTAACAGCTATCCTGTCTAGATAATTAAAAAAATAAAATTACATTTTATGTCTATAAAATTTTGATATTTTCAAATGGATCCCGTGAAATATAAAGAAAACTTTTTATATAATTTATTTCACATTTGAATAGGTACTTTTTCTCATAGTCATAATCATTTTCTGTCTTTGTCAGTGAACTTGAGTGTTGATCTTTATAAGGTCATTGTTGCTTATTGCTCTTGACATTCATATTTTTATGGTAATGCAACAAAAATCTAGCATAATTATTGATCTTCATTTCACAAATAGTATTATATTTGTATTATTAATTTTGCTGTACCACTTGGTGTATTATTATATAAATTAATTCATAAAATTACATTACAGTCACTGGTTATGCAATTTTTTTCTATTGGGGTTGCAATTTCTCTTGATAGATAGTCCATCAAGAGAAATTGTAACCCCAAATTAAAACCTGCAATTGTATTTAAGTATTAAAGATTTCCATTTTGGATATATTTGTAACCTTTCAGTAACGGTTGCTGTAGCCAAAACTGGCATGGATTTTATCATCATTATTTATTTTGGGTATTCAAATTGGTTCATATTATGACTTAATCTCAATATTCATTATAAATCTGCCTAGAATTAAATCTGCAATCCCTTGATCAACAAACACCTATTTTGTCGGTCATAGATCACAAGTTGTAATTAATGAATATCTATGTAATTACAGACAAATAAACTGAAAAAATGTCTCATCAACGTCCACAATGGCAGCTTCAAGCTTTAGCCGCTCAGCGCCGTGACAATGAGCTTAAACGAGCTGAAGAGATGCAGAAGGTGGCTGCTTACTTTGAGACCTATACTAACAAGTCCAGGCATCATGAGCAGTGGACTACTGAAGGTTACTATGAGAAGGCCAACAAAGAAGCCGAGTTGCTGAGTCAGAGCAAGATAAGGGCTGCGTGAGTATAATTTGTACCATATAGCTTGTCTTTTTACTATGTACATAATTTAATTTAAAAAGGTTTAAAGGTAAAAGTTTAAAGGTGGGTAATGTTGAGTTACCTACCCTATTTAGAAATTTTTAATCTGAAAACCTCTTCAAAATATTTCAGTGCATCCCCAATACCTGAACAAGTGTACATTGAGTAAGAGTGTAGGTTGCCTAACAATGCATCCATACTTATGTTACCTAAATACCTTGCATTTGATTTTTAATAAGTTCACCTTGGTTGTTCAAAAAACCAGTTTGTGTAACGGACCAGTCCAATATCAAAATCTGCATGAACATTTTTTGTTATTTGTTATTGAAATCCTATGTTCAATTTAGTTACCTACATCTATACAAAAAAACAAAATTGTAATATTGTATTGTCTGTTTGTAATATTAAAATAACAACTTTTTAGTAAGGCATTTGGATGGATACATGGTACATAAATATACCGAAACATTTTTTTTTTCAATTTTTGTCTGTCTGTCTCTTTCTTCCGGCTAATCTCTGAAATGGCTGGACTGATTTTGACGGGACTTTCACTGGCAGATAGCTGATGTCACAAGGAGTAACTTACTTTTTTATACCATGCTTGGATTAAGTCGCGAGTAACAGCTAGTTAGAAAATATAGCAATTATTTTTTTATTAAGTTTTTGTGCATACTTTTAGACAACTCGAGGAACGTCGTAAAAAACTAGAGCTGATGTTGTTTCATGAGAACATGCAGTATCAACAGGAAATGAAGAGTTTGGCCGCTCAGCCAAAGTTATATAAAAATGGGTAAGAGACAGATTTATTTTGTAAATTATGATCAGTATATTTTGTATGGTTTCTTGTTTGGCATAGCGGCTGAGCGATCAGCTTCTGCGTCACGTGTTGTGGGTTTGATCCCCACACAGAGCAAATATTTGTACGATCTACAGGTAGTTGTTCCGGATTTGCGCGTTAGTGTATGTGAGAATTTGTGTTTATAAACGCACCCACGATACAGGAGAAAATACAAGTGTAGGGCAAGGTTTTAATAAAAAATAAATATTTGTCCCATAAGTCCAGTGATTGGAATTGCGTTTGCTGAGCGTGAGATCCTGAGGCCGATTTCCAGATCGAGCAGTGTTTATTAGGTTTACCTCTTAAATTCACAGTAGTATCAGTAGAGTTTGGATTTGAGCCTGGTTGATGCAATCAGCTTGCTTTCTAATACATTACATGGGTCCAAAACCATACCTGCAAACTGTGGATGTACACTAGTAAGCAATAGAAAATGTTCTAAATAGTCTTTTGCCTCACAGAAATGCTCTGATAATGTTACAATAATCAGTTGTTGCAGATGATTTCTAGATATTACCTTTTTAAAAAAACAAATGTGTAACAATTTAATTGAAATAAAACAATATATTTCTTAACATTTCCAGTTCATATCTAAACAAAGTGCCAACATCAACTCTTCAAGAGATCAACCAGGGTATCATGGCGAAGGAGGAGCAGCTTCGTCGTCATGAGGCAGAACTGCGCCTGCACCACGCCTGGAGACTGCGCCAGCCTGAACTGAGGGCGGCCAGCTCATATGTAGCTAATGGAAAACTCAAATCAGCATGGTAAGACTTGTCATGATTTAAAACAGCGAGAATTATATAAATTATCTACTAATATAGAAAAGAAGATAGATAACCATATATTTTTACTAAACATACAAAATGACGTGGCGTGACCTGTAATCTCCGAAGGGTTAGGCAGAAGTGTACTAACTTTATGGACACCCACTGTCGCCGGTATGTTTAGGTCCCATGTAATAGGGGGCAAGCCTATTGCGACTAACCATGCAAAAATCCAAATTCCGAGCTACTGTTGAGAATATTACATAAAAATCTATAATCTATATCTCTATAACGTAGCAGCCATGCTTACGATCACTAAACACACTGGGGAACTGTGAGTGTACATTTAATACATCTCTGTCTAACCCTTCGTTGAATACAGGCGTGATTGTTAAGGTAAATAATAATCTTAAATAGTACTTGTAGCTTTAGTGAACATTGGTGGTACATCGTTGAAATTAAAAACCCTTTTATATTATCCAGGATGGAGCAAATAGTGGAGAAAGAAGAACAGAAGAAAAAAGATGAAGAAGAGACGCGCAAAACGTTGAAAGAGAGAGATGAGATGCTACGCAAGCAGATACAGATTGAGCAGGAGAGACTGAAGGAGAAGGAGCAACAAGTTAAAGTAAGTAAAATAGTAGTAAAAATAAGAAGCTGGCACTATTTCCTTTCTATCTACACTGTTAACGACAGTTGAAGGTTTTTTTGTACCACTGTGATGGCAAAGAAGTATACGGCCCATCTAATGGTAAGTGGTTACCGTAGCCTATGGACGCAACACTAGGGGTATCCCTAGTGCGTTGCTGACCCTGTAAAAATCTTTTCATACACTACCACCGGTCCCCTACACTGCCAACATAAGCACAACACTTCCTCGCGGAGCTCTGGCGACCTTGCTCACCGTTAGGAACTAACATAGCAAGGAGCTATGTTATTTGGCTACGATTTTCTGAAAGGTGGAGGTTCCCCAGTCGGGCAGATCCAGTTGTGAGTGGAATTATTTAATTTGACTATGCCTCCAAGCGGGCGCTCTCCGCCAGTAAAGGGTTGCAATAAATATTTTCTTTCACACATTAAAATTATTACTTTTAGTGCACGGACGTGTATTTACAGTATTTAGTAAGCTGATTATTTATATCACTAATACATGGATATAAACTTCATAATCATCCTGGCCTCTTTCCAACTATGTTTGGAAGAGGCTTCCCAAGGTATAGCCTTAGCTAAGCATATGCGGTTGAATATCAATATTTTTAACCCCCGACGCAAAAACGACGGGGTGTTATAAGACGTGTCTGTCTGTGTGTGTGTGTGTGTGTCTGTCTGTGGCATCGTAGCTCCCGAATGGATGAACCGATTTTGATTTTGTTTTTTTTGTTTGAAAGGTGAATAAGTGGGGAGTGTTCTCAGCTATGTTTGATGAAAATCGGTCCAAGATGGCCGCCGCCACAAGATGGCGGTTTACATATTTTTTCACAACCCCCACAATATTGGTATCAAATGAAAGGGCCTGACTAGTAGAATACTATACACTATGAAAAATTTCAAATCCAAGATGGCCGCCTCCACGAAATGGTGAATTTATTATGTTTTTTCACTACTCCCTCAATAAAGGTATCAAATGAAAGGGCTTGATAAGTAGAATACTATACACTATGATATAAGATATCTAATAGCTATGAAATAATTGTACAAAAGTTGAATAACTAAACGAAGAAAATACCTAATTAAACACTAAATTACCTGGATCTTAAAACGCAAGAAAATAAAAGAAATTAAACAAAATAACTAAGGAGTCCCTACAAAAAGTGTGAAATAACAAATTAAATTAAAAATTTAAAAAAACCCCCGACACAAAAATAAACCTGAATCCCTATAAAAAGAAAAAAATAAACTTGAAATTATAACCCTTCGTAAGTACGTATGAAGTTTTTTGATTAAATTTTGTCGCGTCGGGGGACCGCTCTCTAGCTCTCGCGTGTCTGCCCGCTCGGGTCGCCAAACTTGAATATGTTACGCTCCGCCCACTTTACACCCTCCCGCGCGTCACGGCGATGTACGCGCCATCCACATCAATTCTGATTTCGCGCGATTCACGTTCGGGAAGCAAAAGGAAAGGAAAGGATTCACATAATTAGAGAGCGGTCCCCCGACGCGACAAAATTTAATCAAAAAACTTCATACGTACTTACGAAGGGTTATAATTTCAAGTTTATTTTTTTCTTTTTATAGGGATTCAGGTTTATTTTTGTGTCGGGGGTTTTTTTAAATTTTTAATTTATACACAAAGCGACTGCAACCCAGTTTCGGGACAATACCGACATCCCTATTATGAACTTATATATAAAATAGGTTTACGTGCTATTACATCAGCATCATCAACTTATTATTTTGTCCCACTGCTGGGCGTGGGTCTATAGTACTATCACTGCAGTCATAAAACATATTGTACAGAATTTAAAATTACATTTTATAGGAGCTCCGCGAAAGTCTCGAAGGCCAGATCGCAGAGCTAAGCGAAAAAGAAACAATTGTCAAACGTCTGCGCAAACAAGAAGAGAAAGAGAAGAATATACTAGACGAACTAAAATTTATATCGTGCGAGAGAGAGAGGGAACACGCCCGGCTCGTGGCGGAGAGGGACGCCAATATCGTGAATATGGGCCTGCACAAGTATAAGCTGAAGAGGAGAGTGATCTCTGTTATGAAGGAGATAGAGCTGGATTTAGAAATGCTGGATAAATTGCGAAGGAGTATTCTTAAGGTAAGAGTTTGTTGAGTTAGATACACCACATTCATTAATACTTTATTGCCATTAATTTGTATTTTTAGATTTTTGTTATAAACGGTTTACTGTTGCAGATCTAGTAAAATATAATTATACAATGTAATGCTGACGATAGTTAAAAACGTTTGTTCTACAACAATCCAATAAAGATCTTTTCTAGTTTCAAGATGTTTATTTCTTACGGCCTTAGGGGCGGGCTCTAAAAAAAAAACTATGTTATTGCTGTTTACAATTTTGCAATTCAATTCTTGTAGCATAGAATAATAGAATAACTACTAAATGTTTATAATTCTCAGGAGTATGAGTCACAGCAAGATACATGCGCCAACTATAAGCGCGTTTTAGACGCAGCTCTAGCGGAGCTCATAGAGCATAGAGAGAGGGAGAGACAAAGGCAGAAGACTATAGAGGCCATGTACGATGGAGAGGCGAGGCAGATCAATGACAAACAAGATAAGGTTAGTAGCAAAGAGTTTATATATAGAAATATCATATATAGGAGTGGGTAGTGATCTCTATAGGGTTTTCTGAGATTTTTAAATACAGCTCTCGGGGTTTAGGGAACAATCCCTGTCGCGACACATCCAGACTCGAACCCAAATATTTGCTGCAATAAAGTTACTATGGTCCATGTAATAGGGGGCGAACCTATTACCATAAACCGGACATAAATTCAGACTCAGAGAATTTCATAGAAAAATCTAATAATACTTCTAGCGTAGAAGTCGCGCTCAGGACTATTAGGTAAATGAGGCATTTCAAATCTATATATATAAAAGAATATGCAATCAATATTTCAAATATTTACATAACATAAGAGTACCATCACGCCTGTATACCTCGAAGGGCTAGGCAGAGGACGTACTAACGTACATCCATAGTTCACATGCTTAGGTCCCTTTTAATCGGGCACAAATCTAGACCCGAACGCCAATAACATTCTCGGCCTGGGGATCGAAGCTAGGACTTCTAGCGTAGGATGAGGCAGTTCAAATCTATACTAATATATAAAGCTGAAGAGTTTGTTTGTTTGTTTGTTTACTTGCACGCGCTAATCTCAAGAACTACTGGTCCGATTTGAAAAATTCTTTCAGTATTAGATAGCCCATTTATTGAGGAAGGCTATAGGCTATAATATCATCACGCTACGCGGACGAAGTCGCGGGCAGAAGCTAGTATTTAATAAAAGTGTTTATATATTCTGAACTTGTATTTATTATTATACTAGCCTGTGCCCGCGGCTTCGCTCACCTGAAGCTATAGTAGGGTTAGAAATAAATTCCAAAAATAATTTAAATAAAACCAACATTGATGATCTCTTATTTGTATGTATACATCAGAGAGGTCAAGCTGTATCTCAGGATCCAATTAATTAATTGTGATAAGAAGTTCACCAGTTTTTAAGTCGGAGCATATACTTTCTAACAGAGATAACATAATTAAAATCTATTCTGTAGTTTTGACTCCAACCCGTAACAAATAGCTTTTGTACAATTTTATAATAGTAGAGATTTCTTTATTTTAAACATTTATTTTTACAGCTATGGTCCAAAGAGCGAGAAGCCCGTGCATTCCTTATGAACGATGTGATCTCCACTCTGAAGAGACAAGTGGAGGAGAAGATAGAAGCAAACAGACAGCGACAGAAGGCCAACGTGCTGGAGCGAGAGAAGATACTAGAACAGATGGAGAGCTTCCACGATGAAGTTAGAGCTAACGAGAGGGCGACGCAGGTACTTTTGTGATTTTTTTACCACTTTATGGCTAACACCTTATTCCTACGATATTAGGCTACATAACATAACATACCATCACGCCTGTATTACCAGAAGGGTTAGGCAGAGGTGTACTAAGGTACACCCACAGTTCGCCGGTATGTTTAGGTCCCATGTAATAGGTGGCGAGCCTATTGCCATTAACCGGGCACAAATTCCAAACTCCGAGCTGCTACTGAGAATTTCATAGAAAAACCCAATAACACTGCTCGACCTGGGAGTCGAACCCAAGACCTCTAGCGTAGCGGTCGCACTTGAAACCACTAGACAAATGAGGCAGTTTATTAGGGTAAATTTTTGGTATTTTGCGTGAAACAGTCTTACAAGGTATATTTTTTGTTTCGAGGAGCAGCTTGCTCCTCATCAAAGTATCAGAAACGTTGCTTTAATAACTCTAATACATCAAACCATCACGCCTGTATTCCTTGGAGCGTTAGGTAGGGGAGTACCAATGTATACACACAGTACCGGTTTGTTCAAGTAGCAGTCGCACTTAGAACTGCTAGGCTATTGAGGCAGTCTTTTTAGATATTTGGCTGTAATAACCTCATGTAAAGCCTCCATAAAATCTATACTTTTTGTCGTTTTCAGTTAAATAACTCCAAGTACTCGGCAGTGCATGCCCTTCAATCGCAGTTGAACAGTCTTCGCCTACAACAGCAGCAGTTGGACGATACTTGTGCGAGAGAAGCCGAACTGAGAGAGGCCGCCTCTAACGAGAGAATGCTCAGATCTGAGATCGCGAGAGTTCACAGAGAGGGCAACACTCAGGCTTGGACTTAAAACTTGTTATATCTTAAAGGCACGTTTGGCGCAGTGGCTGATCGATTGGCTTGTGCGCTAAAGATGGCGGGCTCGAATCCCGCACGGATCAAGTATTTGTATGACTTACAAGTACTTGTTCGGGTCTGTGTGTTTGTGTGTGTAAGAATGAAGACGATCCTAGTGTGGCCACGGCGTTCGGAATGGCTAACTACAAATTCCACAGTATTTTTTATGAAACTGTGTTTCGCAGATTCCTTAATATGGTCCGTGAATAGTGACTCACTTGTCGCAGAAAACAGTCGGGGCCATAAATGTCTCATTCGTGTTTTTGTTTCTTAGCAACTTGCGAGGTTTTTGCATACTAACACTTTTTTACGCGATTGTACTTTCGCGACCCTTTGGAATGGGCTTCAGAGTAGTACAGTTGCAATAGATACTTACTCGAACTATACTTGTTAGTCAAATTGCTTCTTGCCAATAATATAATTTAGTATTTTTATAAACTTAGAAAATATGGTGCTGCGATAAATGAATTTTGCCTTGAATATTTACTGAAAGACTGAGTGAACAATATTATTTTCTTAAATAAATTATTTTTACTAGCAAATCAAAATTAAATATATTTGATCGTTTACATTCCTTGCGAGGAAAAAAAATCTCAATTTTGGTAAACTTTATCGTTATTATAAGGATTTATTTGTTTATTATTACGAAAACAGAACAAGAGCTTGGGCATTACTGTTTTGAAACGAAGCGATACGATACATACATAACTATGTACAGTCAGTAGCAGATATATCTGACCAATTAATTTAAGATTTAAGAATATTTAATTTAATTTAAGAATAATTTATTCAGTGAACATTATTTGCTGAAATAATTATAAACTAGGTAATATAAAATATTAATTAATTACAATATTATACATGTGCCTGAACTAGGTAATCCTGTGTTTCAGGCGAATAGAGCTAATAAAATCTAAAATAATCACAAACAAAATACATACGAAAAAAAACAAAAATTATAACTTAACTTAATCGAAGCATAATTAATTAATTAACAAACACAAATTCCATAATCCGGTATAAATAGAAAAACATAAAAGAAAAAGCAATATTACAATTATTAATCTTACTTTAGTACAATTAGTAACTTCTCTGTATCTTCGTAGGACATACTTTGGAGGGCCTCCTGGACTTTTATTTTACAATTGATTAAGTTGAGGGGATAAATATTTACTTTTGCATTAATTCTATTGTAGAGAAGTGGCCCTAAGAACACATAAAATTTTGTCGTAAATGCACGCTTAGTTCCTGTATTTTGAGTGCAAACTATATCTTTCCGTCGTTTATTAGTATAATCAGTGCTATACGGGAGTGCTGCATGCTGCTTTAATACAATGCTCATTATAAATAACTGTCGAACTGTTAGTACTTTACAAGATTTGTAGAGGAGGTTAGTGGGAAACAGGAAAGGGCGAAAATAAGACACCTTGAGAATCGCTCTCTGTGCTCTCTCAATGGTCAGTAGCAATGTTTTGCCTGCCCCACCCCAAGAGGTAATACAGTATGTCAGTATTGATTGACACAGAGCAAAGTAAACTTGTCGTATTATTTTTGAGTCTGCAATGTCTCTTAACTTTTTGAAGGCAAATATCAATTTCCGAATTTTACTACTTAAAGCTTAATAAAGTTAAAGTATGTAACCCTATCTGAATGGTATAAGGGATGTTTAAAATGAATACAGTATACGCATATATACTCGTAGCTATTGTCATTCTAACCTGAGTTTTATCCCATTGAGATAAAGTTTTATTAATGTCAATATCTTTAGTATATTTCAAATAATTATGAACAGTCTATTCGTTTCGATAAACATATTTGATGCTGACTGTACCTACCTGAATTCAATCGCCATCTTCATAAGTGTTCCCGTAAATGACCATGGCGAACAAAGTTGACAGCTTTATATAGTTTCTGACTTCTTTCAATGATGTTTGTTAGAAAGAGATCATTTTTATTGCAATAGAATTATTTTAGACGGCGCTCCGCTTCGGCTATATTTTTCTTGCCAAAGTAAGATAAGAATAGGTATATTTTACACGTACATTTTGACTTGGCTGATATTTTGATGTGATACATTTTTATAGAATAACATTCTAATTAAGTAATCAATTTAGATGTAAAAGCGTTGGTTTCGCACTTTGAAACAGGATTATAGAAAATACCTAGTCTATAGTGACAAGTTGGATGTCTATACATCCAACTTGTCACTATAGACTAGGTATTTTACTACAATTTCGAAGCAAGCGTCAGTTGCGTCAGTGTCGCTGCGCTTGGATTAAGTTCCCTACATCTAAATTACATTATAAGGCTGATCGTTTACCTGAGCCCGCCAAATTCAAATTACAATCGTTTTTTCACAATTTGTAGATCTATAACACATTCTAGATTGATAGCTGTAGTAATTGCGCCATAAGCTATACAATATTCACAACTGAGAATATACTGATGCGGTGCCAATGACACTGCTAATTACTACTGATGCTTGCTTCGGTATTTTACCATGTAAGAGTAGTAGGTACTCCCCGAAGAGATTAAAAAATGGATTTTGTATGAAATTAACTGGCGAGTATATTTTTTTGGTGAAATGCAGCCTAAGCATTGTAAAGTTTTAGCGATATTATTGGAGCGCGTTTACGAAGATGCATTTTCTTATCTCCTTATCACTGGTGCAGACTTGGTGAATTTATTGCAGAGACGAACTCATATCTTTATATAAGTGTGTGTGAGATGAGTGTGCATTTATTTGCTTTAAGGTTCGTTTTAGTGTGAAGTAAAATAAAGTTATTTTGAATTCGATTTATTGTATTATATTATCTGTTCTTTCTCTCCCTTATGTAATATTTTTTCTATATCTACGAATACTGATGCAGTGATAATGTTTTTAGACAATTCCATTTCTTCCAAACGTCGTATAGGTCGCGTCACGTAAAAAGAACACTGGAAGAAATTGGAGGGAGTGTGAGCGCGCATGTGTACTCTCGCGCACAAAAGTACTAGGCCTATTGTTTTATTTTTGAACTAGTCTTTCGCTCGCGGCTTCGTATATTGGTTATTAGATGGAATAAATTTAAAACATGTTTGATTCAGTGTAGAATGTAATATACTTACTAATTACAAAAAAAAAATGTTAAAAGACATCGTGGGCGAAAACCAGTGAAACTTTTACAAGTCGTCTCACTGTAGACTCCACTTTGTTGCTTCTGAGGTCCGTTTCATACATTATTTTAAATAATCAACTGCATTATAATCAGCCTCTCTCTTCATAAAACAATATAAGTCATAATTATATATTTTCTATGTAAAAGTTTTACATGACAAAAGTTTTTAATTACGAAATAGTTTTGACAGTAAAACTATTTCGTAATAAACAACTGTTGTGCGCGATGGTTTTTTGAGAAATAACGTAACGTAGACACAGCTCGGAAAGCAAAGGTCGACTGACGAACCAACTGCGCAACGGCAAGCATGCGGCGCGTGACTCGCCCGCACTACGCCGCACCTTATACCACCAAAAATAGACCGATAAATCGCCTAATGCGACCGACATCGACAGTTCGTAGTTCTAACGTAGAACCGTACAACTATATTATTATACTCTTTGGTAGAACCCAAGAGAGTTAGTTTGCGAGTCCCTTCTCAATATCGCATTGAAATGTACGCCATCTAGTTAAAATATGATGAAGCGCTAACTCTGGGTGTTATGTTATAATGTTGGTTCTAGATGGCGCTGTAAATATTATACATACCTTTCATGCTAGATGTCGCTAGTCATATCAACATTTAATGTTGCACCAATATAAATTCACAATAGCAAAATAGTAAAAGAAAACAATCTAGGTATGTAGTACATAACTAACCACTTTTCAATAAAACTTACACTTTTCACTTTTCAAACTGGTTTTATAAATTCATTTATTGCTGTGAAGTGTATATGAAATAGCAGTCTCGAGGTGATTATTTTTTTATTTACCATAATTTGATCAAGTATTAGTAGTAGGTAGTTAGTACCTTGAAGTAAGCTGCTAGTGTAAGTTTCTGTAAGTTTTAATAAAAAAATAGGTTAATTCCTTTCTACCAGTGTGTCATCAGCCTTATGTATTAGTTGATTGTGCCTACCTCAAAACTATGAATAGATCTCCCCAATCGCAGAAATGTCGTTAGGGATAATGTTTTGTCAATGGACAGCTTCCATTGAAAAAATCATAGAGGAAATCTGATTTCCCTCAGGGATTCAGTCTTCCAAAAGATTTCGTACCTATTTACTGTTGGTACGGTTTTGTGACGTTAAACTCGTTTTATCTGTTGACTTTAATTAATATAAATAAATAGATTCGTCTCGGATTTTCCATCACTATCTGAAGACTTGTGAAGCCCAAGTCTTCTCTGTCTTATATTCTAATTTAATCAGAATAGACAATTCTGATTAAATTATGTGCGGTAAGTAAATAAGTACTAAGTTGTCCGTACATACTTACACATTCTCACGCCTTTTTCTTATAAGTTGCGAAGATTATGCATCTGTTATTCTGGTGTCATAATGTTAGTATTTAGTTAGTTATCTATTTAGTTAGTAGTTGTGTAGGGCGTCTCGTCCAGCTTCATTGATAAGTATTCACTTTATAAACTCCTTTTAGTCGCCATTCATCGATTCTCTCAACACTCCCAGTGGTCGTCTAATGACACTAACAACCCGTTCCGTTCCAATAACAATTCAGTCAGTCGAAGATAGGGTTTTGACATAAAGTCCTCCATAAGGACAAATCATGTCAAAATCTTATCTCTAGGAAGAAAATCTATAGCCGGATTTATTATTGGCCGGCCGGAACTCTAGGATTAATAGTACTGGGGTACTGGTTTCTGAATAGGTAGGTACTTAATAACTGCGATGGTATACCAATTTGCTAGGCTAAGCTGCATTTTCTACAGCAAGTCAGTAGATGAGTGACCATTCTTAGCACAAATGTAGATCTCTCGGTCCCGTTTGTAGTATGAACGAACAATCTAACATCTGATATGACAATCGTTAGGTCCCCCCTGGCCTTGAAGTTGAGTTGAGGGTAGTAGGTAGAAGCGACTGCCATCAGTCGCTTCGTGTAAAATACCTTCATACGTGTTCAAACTCCATTCGGCTGATAAAATAGCAGACTTGAGACACTGAGGATCCCTGACCCTCGGTTGCCCTTTTCCTTTTAGATGAGTACCTACCAATTCTTTGAGGTAGAAGATTTCAAACAAAGATGATTTTCTACCGGCCACGCGAAGATCGAATTAAAATTGCATGGTATTTCAATTCTCTCCTTTCTCAAAATGAAATTATCGAGCCGAGACAAGAGTAAAATATTAATTGTTGATATACCTATATACATACATACCTACAATCACGCCTGTACTCCCCGAAGGGTTAGGCAGAGGCGTACTAATGTACACCAACAGTTCGCAGGTATGTTTTAGGTCCCATGTAATAGGGGGCGAGCCTATTGCCATTACCCGGGCACAAATTCCAAGCTCCGAGCTGCTACTGGGAATTTCATAGAAAACCCCAATAACACTTAGCTCGACCTGAATCTGAATGAAAAGAATCGAACTTAGGACTTCTAGCGTAGCAGTTCCGCTCATGACCATACATATTTAAGCGTCTTAGGTATTAGGTAAATAGGTAACTGATTGTTTATTTCAACTCTTGGAAACACGATTGATGTCATGTTTCGGGATGGCTAATAATGGCAATTTTTAGTAGACATGGGTACCGACCCTTGTCTCATGGGTCTCATGGATCGAGAAAACTCACCGGAGTTTTCTCGATCCAATCGTTGCCTCACCCTAATGGATACTTTCCTACTTAGGCCTGTTTCCAACAAATCCATCGATATATATGCTTAATAGGGGCAGAATCTTCAGATTTATTAAGCTATGGTCCATACAAGAATGTATGGACCTTATGACAAAATCATATCTCTAGTCAGAGCAAATTTAAGCAAATCCACCGACTGGTATTTATATCTCCGTAAGAAAGGCCACAGAAAAAATATGTCGATACGTTTGCCATAGCGGGTAAGCGACCGGCTTCTGTGAGGTGGCTGGAGTTCGATCCCCACACGGAGCAAAGATTTGTATGATCTACAGGCAGTTTTTCCTATTCTGGGGGTTTGCGTATGTCAGAATTTGTGTTTACGCACGATACAGTAGAAAATCTTGGTGTGGGGCAACGTGTTTTTTAAATAAAGATAAAGTAAAGAGAAGTTTGTAGATAGGTAGGTACTCGGTTTACCGAAGCACAGTTTGTTCAAAATTAACAGGTGGAGATGGCTAAAACGGCAGTCTGTATAATAGTGATCCTAGAACAGTTCAGTAGCTGGTACTTTCTACCATAATACACACATATGTACCTACTTACGAACTGAAGGTATCTATAGTAATTTCTTCATTTTCACCTACCTGCTAATACCTACGTGACAATAAGCGATTACCTTCTTATGCAATTTGCTAAGACGATATTGAATTCTAAGTATAGATTGTTTTGTAGGTCGGCAAGTCAGTAGGTACCTACTTACTAATAAAAGTATGAAACATTTTAAGTATGTGAATTTTTCAAAATAGAACCTAGGTATATACTTAGGCACTTGTGCATCTTGTGTCGTCATTGGGTTTATAGGTAGGTACCCACCTACATTTCATAGATTTTTTTATAGAACAGTAGATCAGACGATAATAAATATTCTGGGACATAAACATTAAGTACAGATTTTGTGTTTTTTTACATTTTCCATGCTAACTTTATATTTTGTAATAGTCACTCATTCTACGGTGAAAGTACCTACTACCTATATATGAATGAAATGTGGATGGACAATCGGGTAAAAATTGATAAAAAATAAAAATTACAATGCATGCATCATACCTACATGCGTAGGTATGCGTAGCCTGTACTGAATACCTTCGGGCTACCTAGTAGGAATTATTTATTCGCACAATAATTGAGTAAAGTAAAATTTAAATAAAAACTACTTTTTACGGATTTTATCGTTTTGTATTGATATTATTCAATTCCCGACTTTTGAATCCTTTACGGCAGCCGACTAAGATGGACGTTTTATGTTAAAATTAGGTAGGTACTAGCAAATACATACCTTTAATTTTATAAGCGACCCGAATACCGCAGAACGAGCACATAATGCTTGAATAGTCTACCCGTGAGCACGGATGCTGAAAAGAATCCGAAACGGCGGGAATTCAATAATATCAATACAATGCAATAAAGCCCATAAAACGTTGTTTTATTTCAATGTCTAATATTCGCATCAGTGTCAGAAACCAGCATTCTATTTACCTGGCTGCATTTATTTCCCTGTGTAGATACAGCGTAACACGCTTGACGCTACGCACGAGCTACGCCGTAGTGCGGCCTACGGTTGCAACCAGATGGTAGAGGTATTCAAATGGCTGTCTTGGCTGTCTTAAAATCCACTTTGCAAAATGTCCTTTTTTCATAGTGTCTCTTCCGTAAAAAGCAAATTCTCCCTTTTGCGAGTGAGCCATTATTTTTTATTTAAATCATTAATGTAATTTTATACTTACGTGTTAAAGATAGATGCCTGAGTATTGTTTGCTTTAATGCTTGGATTACATTCAAGAAATTGATATACCTACTTAGTAATAGTACTTTCTTGTTTAAATAACTGAATATTGAAAAATGATCAGGTATTTGGTAGGTAAGTACAGATAGTAGTAAGTAGTAGTAATATAAGTACCTATAATATAAATACCTTATCTTGTAGGTACTTAAACAAGAAATACCTACACTATTCTTCTTTCTTTAATAAGATTATCTTCAAACTATTCGTGGTGGATTTTTGGCCGACCATCTCTATACAATAAAAACAAAACACATACCTACAATAAAGTTACTGAGTACTTAATTATAATTAGGTGTAGGTATTTATTATGAATTTATAGAGGACGTCAGTACACCGATTTGAGGACATACATGAATACAGACGAATTGAGGACCTCACTTAAGTTAAAGTTGAAATCGGTTATTCTAGGTATGTAGTTAGACATATTTTTAACTTAATTTTTACATTTAAGTCAACCCGCAATACGCCCGTCCTTCAACACCTCCTAGTGATTTTATTGGGAAGAAGAAGCGGCACAACAAACCCCCTAGCGACACATCTGACTGTTGATTTATTAAGCTGATATAAGTTATAGGGAACAGAATTTTATTTTTGCCTGGAGACAAATTTTCTGATGCAGCTGTTTTAGTTACCTACTTATAAGCAATAATTTAACATTTGTAAGATTAGTAGATAAATTACATAGGTACTAATTGCATAGCAATTCCTTAGTTCAATATTTCAGGACAATTTTCTTATAAAATTACACGTTAAAATTATAAGTTCGTGATAAAAACTTGAGATAGAGACTTTTGTATATCCAAATGGATCTTATTTAGGTACTTGGAAACACTACTAAGTGAACTCTACATAGGTAACATAGATCCTACCGAAATACCATTAGTTTACTAGTAGCTCACATTAATTTAACATAAGATTTTACCGAGTATCGACGCCTACCTATCGAATCGCAAATCGAGATCACAAAATAAAAATAAAGAAAACGAACACGTCTAGAAGGCGGGCAGTCCACATAAACATAGCGATCACGCCCCCAGTCAAAACATTCAAACGCAAAGAACGCATAAAAATATAAAATAAGACACCGGTCCGGCTAGAGAAGTAACCGAAAAATCCAGGCTCTATAATTATGTGGAGCTACCACTCGATCTACCGGCGAGCCAATTTAAATTTACTGCGAACGGCGCACGTGTCCTACAAAATGAAATCCCACTACCGCAGAGAAACACGCACGAAAAAAAATAGTAGAAAAATATACCGCAGGCGCCACCCCCTCGACGTTAGTGGCTGCTTACTTCAACCACGCCTGTTTCTAAGCGCTACTATTCCTTTCTCTTTTGCTCTTGATGGTGCCCTGTATCGCCGTCTCCGTTGTGTATACGGGGCCGCCGGAAAACGCCAGCTTTTTGGTCAGTACGCGTTTGTGCGTCGCGCGTGTTTGGTGTGTTGAGCGCCGCGCGGTCGTCGCGGTGTGTTGTGCAGTGCCGTGTACAGGGTGCCGAAGTGGCGGGTTTCCTTGCCGCAGGACGGGGGGCCCATGCCCCCTTTCATCAGCACCACATTGGTAAAAGTTAGTGTCCTGTGTCTTTGTTAGACTGTTTCGAAATTCGAACTGTGAGTGGAACTATGCCGACTTATGGAGGTTGTTGTCATGATTATTTTTTTATATTACATTTATGTAAATATAATATGGTAACCGTAGCAGTGGTAAATATGTATATTATATGATGTCTTGAGTATTGATTGTGTGATGATATTGATTTCGTTTTTTTCCTAATAAATTTCGTTACCAAAATTAACTCTATCAAAAATATAGAGTTCATGTATTATCATTAATTTTACAAGATGTAGGTATCACTATTTAGTTAAAGTCACTAGGTATATACAGTATTCATTCATATATTTAATTATTCAATTTCTACATTTGATTAACTTATCGGCTTAACTTTAATCTTGATCTATAGCTATCATCCTAAGGTTTAAACATATGTAAGTCTTCAAATAATGATCTATTTCTAATCAGTAAAAGCAAACAGTTTCAGAATCGGCTTTTATGTTAGGCCTAGATTCCACAAGATAGGCCTAAGCCTCTCGCTTAAGATTTTGCAACACATCTTCGTACAAATCACGCTACAATTTATATGGTGCAGACATGACTACTTGACTTAAAAATGTCTCGGTCTTATACTAAAACTACCAGTGACATTAAACAACTTTTTGTTATAGTTTTTATGACAGTTTTTGCAATAAAATACTACGTTTCTTCAGATATTTAATCCGATAACAACAAAAATATTCATTTATGGTTATTAAAATTTAAATGTTTCAAAAGAAACCTATTTTTTAATTGCCTAGTAGTGCTAGAAATTCAGAAGATTGATTTGAAGTTAATTTAAATAAATAAAACAAACTAATTGGTACACAGCATAATAAGAGAACAAATACCTAACTATGTTAGCAAGTATAATTTTAATGAAAAGTTTATAAATATGTAGTAGGTACATGATAATAACTACATATTATGCAGATTAAGTTAGATCCTAATCAAGTTAAATTAGTAAACATCTAAGACAGTTAAGTTTTTGTTTTATTTTATCTATTTATATAAACCTATCCGTAGATAGAAATTTACCACAGTGAGCATAAATATAAATTAAATTCGGTATTGATAAAATAAATAAGTGTTAAGAATTAGAATTGTAAGAATAAAGATAAAACAAAACCAGGATAATATCAAGAATACTCAGTTTTAATAAAAAGGTTTAAAGACGTAAATAACAATAATTTCTATAACGGATGATAGCAGTAACATCCTACAAACTTAAAAAAAATGGCACGAGCCGAAACAATGAGGAAGTTGAATAAGTACCTACAATACTACAATTTTTAATACTTTCATCAATGAACAGCCACAAAGAGTTAAAGAAACCTTAGATAAGCGACTTAAAACACTTTTAAAACATTGAAAACTTTCGTCCCTTACCCAACGGGAAACAGAACAATATAAAATAAAAAAATAATCTTCAAACTTTCTTTGGTAGGTATAAATCCTTTTTGGAATAATCTCCATGATCTGCTTAGCTTTTTAAGGTGTTTAAATCGATAATCTTTACGTCTAATGTAACATGGTTGTCAAACTTACCTATTTATGGACTGACTATAACAATATATCATAATACCTTTTATTATATCTCTCCAATTAGTAATACATCGAATGGTTTTTAATAAGGCTTTCTTTCAAATGCTATTCATGCTACCTCCATCGGTATATTTATCTTTGGAGTAATTTATAAATTATATGTTTATAAAATACATTAAATACGTCGTATTCAAAAATTAATTGAATTAGCATTAACTATAAATTCTTCTTAATTATATTTTTTACTAAAAAGAACTGAGGATGTCATCAATATATGTAGCTTTTTTAAATTAATATTTTGTGCGCATAATGTCCGCAGAAATGTCTTGATGAGGTGTTCTAGGCTTTTAGTAAATATTCTATTTTTAAACCTTGCCACATGTCTAAATTTATTGTATAGGAAATATTTAAAAAACTATTTGTCCTGAAATTAAGAAATCCGAAAAAGTTGTTAATTATAGAATATCATTACAATGATCTATCTGTAGGTAATTTAATTTATAAGTGATTTTAATGTTCGCAAATAGTTCTATAATGATGACAGACATATTTTGGGAAACTTAGATCATCATCATCATCATTCTGCCCCAATTTACTTGTGATCGGCGCAATTTGTCCTATTCTTCAATATATTATATCATCAGTCATTTTCTTTGCAGCCATAGCACCTCTTACATAGTCCATCGTGTTTTTTTCTGGTCCTTTTCTCTGGTCCTTTCCCTTATATCAATCTACATTCATGGTCAAAACCTCCCTGGTATTTTGTAACGGCATCTACTTACTATCAAATTGTCATTAGAAATGTTAGGCATTAAAGGACCTAGATATTTTCGGTTCGGCAAAATAAATAGTGCTATTTTTTGTCGAAGTTATAGCTGTTTTACCTAGTGGTAAGTTAATTGAAATTTGGTTTGAACTCTAAATTTGAAGACTATCGTTGATATGTCAGATCACATGATTGTTATTGAATCAATCCTTCAATCCGAATCCTTCAAATATTCCTAAAAAAGTTCCCCTTACTTTACAATACAAATATGTAGTTGCAATAAAAGATTGATAGAGAAAAGTCTGGTTCGTAGCCCAAAGTTTCGTTCAGTTTAACCAAATCGGTTAATCCGATTAATATGGTATGACTTTCACTACTGGACTTTATCTTCGCCTCACGATGATACTTGCGCAGACGCACGAAGAGCCCTCAAAACATGTTAGGTGCAGTTAGTCGTTCGTTAATCGTTCTTTACGAATTATAGCCTATACAATCAGTAGCACTAATGCCAATTAATGCATGAAAATAATTATAGATTTTTGTTAATTTCTAGAAATTGTTTTTTATGTAGAAATTGCTTCTTTATTTTTTTCTATAGCTTTGGCCTATAGCTTACAAATTCAAAATATCTTCTTCTACATTGTATGATATATCTTCTACCTTGTAACTTCAAAAAGTATTAATATTTACAAGTATAGTGTGGGAAATAATTATATTAAATCATAAAAAAATACCTGTTATTGATTTACTACATTGAAATTTTAATAGTTTGTAACAGTAAAATGTTCATAGTACCTATTTTCGATGATGGACTCATCACACTGATCTGATTTAGAGACTAGATTGAGTTGACAGTTACATAGAGTGAAATGAATTCCTTTCCTCTTCCGAGTGGCAGGCTGAAATTTTATAATAACATAATTTCGGTGTTTATATCTTTATAAATACATTTCATTTCTTCTTCTTTCTTTTTTCCTATCTTCTTGAATAGTTTCAGAGATTCCCCTTTTTTACGGAACATTTTGTTATATTAAGAAATGGGTATTACTATTGGTGTAATATGATTTATGATTCTAAAATTAAATGTCAATTACCTACTGTCCTACACTTATAAATAATACTTCTTATTGTGACGACCTCACTTGAACTGGTCAGTACCTCCGAGGTAGAATCACTTTTAAAAGTATTTTCTGTCTCTTGAGTAGTGGTACTTCTATTATTAATTTGAATCAGCAAACGATCTATTTTGTAGATTAAGTTGTCCACTTTTCCAGGATTCAAGGGACCATTTTTTTAAATTGGAATTCATTTCTTTTAATTTTCTTACCTTCAATATCTATATATTTAGCTACCTAAATAAGAATCACTCGAGAACAGCTCCACGATTTGGTTTATTTTTTTGTGGTTTCCGTAATTGTCTGAACAAGGTTTGCATGAAAGATTTTTTAAATGCACCGAAAATGTCGGGAAAATTCTCACAGGATGCTTGAACTATTTTTTGATCTTATTCTATGCTACAAAGGAAAAGATTACCAAAGATAGAACTGTGAATGTCTGAAGATATCCTTCCAAACAGCTGCGCAGTTGATAAACAAAAAAAAAACATGAAATTTGGATTGATTTAGTGAAAAAATATCAAAATTAGTAAGGACAATACATACGAATGTGAATCATTTACAATCTCAACTGTCTTTACGCCGTAAAATTATTTTCTACTGCGCAATCACTTGCATACAACTTCAGGGAAGCATCGTTATTTCGTCGATACGGTACTATTGCATCGCCATAATGAATTACAGTACTGCTATTATAGTTATCGTTGATTGGTTTTTTTACGTGGGAGAGCCATGCTTCGGCACGAATGGGTCGGCTCGACCGGAGTGATACCACGGCCTCACAGAAAACCGGCGTGAAACAACGTTTCGTTGTGTTTCGCCGAGTGAGTGAGGCTACCGGAAGCCCAAACCCTTTTATAAGGCGGTCAACGCACTTGCAACTCCACTGGTGTTGCGGGTGTCCATGGGCGTCGGTTATCGCTTACCATCAGGTGATCCGTATGTTCGTTTGCCCCCCTATCCCATAAAAAAAATACGAAGGTATTTCAGAAGTACTTACTACTAGGAGGGCATTATCGTTACTTACCACAGACGTTATTCTCATAGCCGACGGCTGTCAAATTTATCGCTACCAGAACTGTGTCCTTAAAAACCGATATTCTTTTACGCCGCAGTTCGGAAAGGCATTGATACTTTTTGTTTAGCCTCATGAGACTACCCGACAAAGCTACATTGTGTTTTAGTATCAAAACTTCTAGACTGTAGGCACCTGTCGTTGTGGAAAGATAATAAGTAAGGTTGTACTCATTAGTTAGCCCGGATCCTTGCTACATGTAAATTGGTTCAGCGGTTTCTGAGTAATTGGAAGACAAACAGACATTTACGCGTTAAAATGTTGTTTTTATTAAGTTTGCACTTTGTTTTAAAAAGTTGTAAAGTTTTTGGTGTAAACCTCAAGTTTCTGTGGTTATTTTAACGCGCATTTTAAAGAATATCATCAAGAACTTTTTGAAAGACGTTGTTAATAGGTATTTATTTTTTTAATAAGATTAAAAGCTTTTGTCAGCTGAAGTTGCTTTAATGCTAGGTTTTTTCTACATCTTTAGAGTTTTTTGTACTTATTTTTTAACTGACACTGAGTCTGCCATTTTTTAATTCTTAGTCTGACTGTACTGAACGGATTTAATTTTCTTTACTTTTCCATGGTAATAATTAAGTTATTCTAAGTAACAATGAACTTGAGTTCTACCAAACGGTGTATTTTACATACAATGAATTCATTTACAATTAAATAGAATATTTTATGTAAACAGGATGATTATGGAAAATAAATTCTTAAATAATTTCAGTGAAAGTAGGTTATTTTCAAGATAGGTAGGTACCTACTTAGTGTGTTTTTATATTTTCCCGAATGCCAGGCAAATCATGAATGCACAAAACCTAAATATGATCTTGCGGTATTTTCATAAACAAATCAGAATCAATTCTGTTATTATGATGAATACGACAAGATAAGTAAGTAAGTCGGTAAGTACCTACATAACTATTTATTACACAATTGATTAGAGTTTCATATTTAAACTAGCTTTATAGCTTTTGAGAGCCATGTACTTACATAATAATAAATAAATCACATAAATTATCTAAAAAACTGTGGTTAAATTTTATGCAATATTGATACCTGTGATAATAGGTACCATAACACTTGTAGGTAATCATAGCTGACTAAACAAGAAGGTCGCCATTAAGAAATTCATTTTGACATTCTAAAATCAATTATTAATCTACTTAACCATCATACGATATAATCTGCTACACTTAGCTCGTTTATCATAATCTTAAACCAGTTTAGTAACAGAGATAGCACTGTCAGATTATTATTTTAACCAAAAATCCACAGGCTAAGCAGCGTGACCGACGGTAAAATTTAACCGGAGAATCACACGCACCGCCGAGTATCCATAACGGCTATTAGCGTCACAGAATTGTGAACGCGACTGAAATGGCGCGCGACCAATCGGACGTTCAGATTTGAATATGGAATGTAAAACCGCGGCGACCTTCATAAATTTAGCCAATAAATGTCACATTGTCAAAAATATGGAGGGCTTTTTTTTAAGTCGCTGTCGCACCCCTACACTTGTCATTGTATATTTTTATTAACAATATGATGTGCCAAAGTCGTGTCTGAATTGATAAAGAGGTTTTATATCTACTTGAACTTTTCGTGTGTTTAAACGAGTATTAATTTGCGACTGTTTATTAGTTTTCGGTGTTAAATTGTAGTTACAACAGAATTATAGCCTTTTATAGTATTATTAACTTAGGGCTCTATAACATCTCTGTTAAAATAATGTTATAGGATAAGAAAAGGTAATATTTTTTCTGATAATTGTAGGTTTAAACTAATTAAATACTGCCAAATATAATCAATATGGCTATATAAGCAAAAGATAGAGCTGAAAAAGTTGGTCACTATTATAACTCTCAAGTACGTAGAATAACCTACCTCGGTACTCACTTACGCAGAAAATCTAATTGAAATTTATCTGCTTCTAGCTCGAAAAGTGCTTAGTAACTAACTGTAGTAGGTATAACACTCAGTCCCAATAATAACATATGCTAATAAAACTTTATTCAACCTAAGCTTTATCGCTCGTAAAACTCAATCCTATTATGTTGGTGCCTGCAGTGCTACCAACTTTATGAAGAACGAAGTACTGAAGTGTATGTACTTACGTGACTTTACTACTACTGTTCAGGTGTTTTCAGAATAGTTGGGGCGTAAATTCTTGTTTATAAAGGATTTATTATGTTCCCTTGAACGTATTTAATTCGGTTTTGTGACGTGTGAAAGAAAATGGCCGCTTCAGAGCTGTGATAAATTTGAATATATGTACGGTTGTTTATATGGTAGGGAGACGGTTTGTAAAGAATCCGTTTATATACTTCCATCCATTAATATGATTATATTTTTACTGGCTTTCAGGCTTTTATGTGTATTCTTTAGAAAAGATAATATGCAACTGAAATCAAGATCAAAATGACGTAGGTTCTTAGTTTGAAATAGATTTCAAACGCAGGAAACTTGATAGCTTTCATCCAATATAATGTATGTGGTGCATTGGAGTCGGTATTAGTAGGTACTTCTCGTGATAGTCGTTCTTAAATACTCTTCCTGAGATTATTAAATTCCTTACGTAAAAGTACGTATAGGACTTATACGCAAGGAATTTAATTAATAGACTAGGCAGTACCTAGTTTTCAAGATTGTGACTTAGATCTGTTTCATGGCTACTTTCTATAAAGTGATACATTGGATTTAGCTTTTACATTTTAATAATTAAATTTAGTTGAGCACCGTATCGCGGTGCACCTAAGGCTTAAACACACGTAGTGCACACTGAAAATTATAATTTGATTTTGGTCACCACAGACCTAATTTCTTAGACAAGTCTACAGCTACCTAATTCTCAGTTCAGTTAGCTTTATCACGATTTATGATACAATGTCCAGTAGTTTAGTGATATTCGCTTTTAGATCGAATTTATAAAAAATGTTGTATGGAAAACTGTAGGTAGCGCCTCTAGTGGTCATCTGAGGAACTAGTTTTCTACAAAATATTTGACAGATGTCACTAGCGACTTATAACTCACCAAACCCCTAGACCCAAGTCTGTTATTTTATTGTGTTCAATTACTTAGTTTAGTTTTGTTTACGAAATCTGTGTACCCATATGTCATTGTACAACCATTCATAAACCATTCAAATAGTAGACTTGGGTTTCTGGTTAGGCTACAGTCAACGCGTTTGCCGCGTGTGCGCACCTAGCTTACAACGTGAAGTTGCCACAAGCTCTCTGCAAGCACGTGCATAATGACGGATCCCATTGGAAACACTCGCGAATCGCTTGTGGGAACATCGTTCTTACTCCTTCTTGCTTCCAGGACGCGGCGAGGCAGGCGGCGCGATGGCGTGCGCCGGCTGCGAGAAGCCGATCCTCGACAAGTTCTTGCTGCACGTGCTGGAGCGCGCGTGGCACGCCGCGTGCGTACGCTGCGCTGACTGCCGCGCGCCCCTCGCAGACAAGTGCTACTCCAGGGACAACAAGCTCTTCTGTAGGAATGACTTCTTTAGGTAAGTAACATCTTCTTGCCATACTAACTTCGTTCTTTATTGGTTTTTTATTTATTATACTGAGTATAATCTCATCTCTACTCGCGACTGATTATATGATTTTAGTTCGGAAAACCGCCTGGGCAAGACGCTAGGGTGTGTCCTTTTCTACATATACAATTCCCGAATGTATTTTGGGTATGTCTGATTGATTGATGCGGCGGGGTATCTCTAGTCATGGCCATAGGACACTTTGCTACCCTGCTACTTTAGTTAAGCAATGAAATATGTGCTCACGTTTCTTCCACCACACTGATACTTATCAGCATATAATAGAAGTAAGAGCACACGTTTATCATGCTGTTTCGAGTTTGTAATACTCTGCAACCTCAGCAATCCTAACCCGTCGCCACATGAGGAACTCAAAGAAATTTACTCATATTCTCAGCATTCCTTCACTTACAATCTAAATCGTAATTTACTGCGTTATTAAACTACACAGACAAAGCGTCGACTAGTGCTAACCGCCATATTAGGTTCGACGCGAACTTGCAATTGCGACGCGAAATCTTCGTGAATTTAGCAACATTAATACAACTGCAGCGTAAAGTTTTGCACGCAAAGACGATTTTGTGCACACGACGTACGCTTGATTGACTTTTGTGTACATACATGTTACATCATGAATTGTTATAGCACGTAGTGATTCAACACTATTCGGATAAGGATCAAAATGATGCAATGAATATAACATATCATACCACACATGTATTCCGCCAAGGCTTAGGCAGAGGTGTACTAATGTGATCTACAGTTCACGGTCCCATGTAGTAAGGAATGTGCCTCTTGGGGCCAGACCAGAGGACTACATAATAGACTCATTCCCCAGGCCTCATTATAAAGCATAAGGAAGAGTTGTTTGAAGAACTGGGAAAGGATGAGCAATAGTTTATCTAGGGGAAGCACAAAACTTCCCATTGGATCGATGTGCACAGAGGCCTTGCTGCCTCGGCCTATTGCCATAAACCAAGCATTACTAACAATTTCATAGAAAACCTCAATAATACTGCTCCACCTAGGAATAGAACCTCTAGCGTTGCGCGCTTGAGACCACTAGACTAATGAGGCATAGGTACTTAAGTCCTATGATTCCATAGGGCTAAACAAGGCAAGTCCGATTCTATATATTTTTTTCAAATACCTCAATATTTTGCTTATGAAGAATAGAATACATGGTTTAAAAAAACATTGAGTTTTTTTGTAATTCTTGTGACGCCTCTGGTGTTGCAGATGTTCATGGGCGGCGGTTATCGCTTACTATCAGGTAATCCCTATCCCATAAAAAAATACGCTTGACTGCCTGACACTGCGATATATGATGGACTGCACTGAGTTGGTATGTCCTTTTTCAAATAACTCTGTAATGTCATTAATGTCATGTTGACTTTAAAGTTTTCCTTGTTTAAAAACACATGGTATATATAATATGCCACTATAAAGATTTATCGCAACAAAACTGTGTATCCTTCAACAATAAGACCGTATAAATTTATACAGCAACTATAAACACATTGAATATTTAGCAGTCGTATTAGCAAGTGTCAAAACAATGTCAGCAGCGTTAAGTTTTGCCTTTGACATTTTATAAGATATGTACGTACAGTCGCTAGCACATCAAGTTACACACAAACTGTAAGCTTTCCCCAATGGATAGTGAACTCTATCATTTGGAATTTAAATTGAAAATCGATTGAAGAAATTTTGAAAATGATGTGCAGGCGACCGTACAACAGTATAAAATTTATTATAGAAGCATTGTAAGAGGTCGTTGGCCTTTAAACATTTAAAAGCTGAGATAGTCTCTTGTTAGTTTTGCAGTATCAGCCGAATATTCCTTTTTCAAAATTCCATTCCATTTTTAATTAAAAAAAATACCGCTAATGCTGTCAATCGCAGCAATTGGAATTCCTTATAAGCTGTGTAGTGTATGAGTTCAATTATAATTATTTATTATCATTAAATAATTTATTAAATTGATCAGATGCTAAAATTCCATTCATTCCAATTAAGTTGTTTCTATATTTCTGTCATTTTGTTTTTTATTACCTACACGGATAAAAAAAATAGATTTACATGCACATCATTAAAGAATCATTTGCTACAGATATAATGTTTATTACAAGAATATTTATGTTTTGCAGAAGCAATCGTCATAAAGTACTTAATGATTATTGAAATTACAATTTATTAGCGTCCATAAACAGCGTCATACTATTTTAATATTAATAACGTACATTTAAAAAAAATCCTTAAATGTATTTCGATTTATTTCTAATATCCGCGTAGGAAGGTATTTAATTGTCACAAATCAGAAACAAAATTATTTATTTTATTTTAATTAAATAAATACTGATATCTTCGGTACCTACATATTATATTCAGAATAGTAGAAAATATTATGTTGGTTGGTGGTCGATGTCCTCATCTTTACGAGCTCTGTATTAATTCGAATTTCTGATCCTCCTTATACATATTTCTCTTCTTTTATGTAGATATCCTTTCTTGTACGAGTATTAAAAGATGTAATGTTTTAGGGAACTAAAAACAAAAGTCTAACTTCTCATGAAAGAGAAGTTCGTCATCAACAAATAAATTACAGATAGAAATAAGATGATTAGGTATGTGTAACGGAATAATTGCAATAAACATAAAATAGATAATAATAGATAATGGGTTAGGTATATAAATAAGTATTTGTGTCTAATCTTAAATCTTACCTATTCCTACGGAATTCATGTTCATAATAATAACTAAGTAACTAGATTAATTATGACTACGAATATGAACTGCCTCATTAGCCAAGTGGTACTGAGCTCGACTGCTACGCTAGAGGTTCGAGTCCCAGGTTGAGCAAAGTGTGATTGAGTTTTTCTATGAAATTCCCAGTAGCAGCTCGGAGTTAGGAATTTGTGCCCAGTGAATGGCAATAGGCTCGCCTCCTATTACATGGGACCTAAAACATACCGGCGAACTGTGGGTGTCCATTAGTACACCTCTGCCTAACCCTTCGGAGAACACAGGCGTGATACCATAACGCCTTGTTATGAATATGAATTCCACCACAGTCCACCGTGTTGGTTTAATCGAACGAGTCCAGCAATATCATCATAACCCGTCGAGGCGCCAAGTTGTTCATGAGGATTTCCACAAGAAAATAAAAGGACTCTTCTAAGTACCTAGTACTAAACCTCCATTAACCTATTCCTACAATTACCTATGTACACACACCGACAGATGTCGCTAATTATGTCATCAGCGCTCCGTGACGCGTCCTAATGCCGACAGGCAAGACAATTATCATCAATATTCATTATGAACACAGCAACGTGGTTAGCCTTTGCAGGCTTAGTCCAAGATACAGTATGACGACATTGTTGGTTTTTTTAAACTAACAGTTTATTAATAAATGGCGCCCAAGCAGGGTCATGTTTGCAAACTGAGAATGTTCCCGTCGTTCAGAATTCAAAACTTTTAAGAGAATATGAAATTCCAACAAACCTTTTACTTAGTAAATAGAAATATTTCCACATTACCAATGTGTCAATTTTACAACAGCCTTAAATAATATTTATCTACATTTTATTGTTGTTATAAATATTGGCATTTCACGTGACATAAAATATGGATGTGTCTGCTCAGAATGCCATCCGAATCCAATATGTCAGTGAAAGTTATATTTCAATCGCAACTATATGAAAACGCTACTAATAAATCAACAAATCTTTATACGTTGTCTGCATTGAAACCAGTTTATAAAGTAACAGTTTCTATTTTTGCTATCGTTTAAGTCATTTTGTTACGTTGGTTAATTTGAGCTGTAATGTATAGACAATTTGTTTGAATGATCACCTCTATATTTATGACCTCTGACATGACCGCCTCTTTAGCATAGTAGTCGTAATTGCAGTTGCTGGGAGTGGGGTCTTGAGTTTAATTTGCGGGTTGGGCAGTGTTATTGGATTTTCTGTTAGGACTTTTTTGTGGGGCCCAATGCCCAAAATTTACTATAATACAACATTAAAAATAAATGGCTATATTACGTGGCGCTAAAATAAAAAAAAAACTAACAAAAACGTACATTTTGTCGCAGGTCAGTTGAGAGCGGAAAACGGTTCACTTACGACTTCCGCTCACTTGATGGTATAATTTGACTGGTACCGTCTTTGGGGTTCAGTTCATAACAAACAGTCTACGATACATTTCTTATTTGGAGTAAATTGTAATTCTACCTTTTTTTTTGAAAATGTTGAAGCCTTCATGGATACCCTACTCCTACCACTAGGTCTAACGGTAGGGACTAACGGCTGGTCCCAATAATAAATCAGTCAGTAGATTTGCTTACTACAGGTAGGATTTTGACATAAGGTAACAAGTAATGTCAAAGTGCAACCTCTAGTAGCCAAGCACGTCATTCGTGGGAGAGCCATGCTTCGGCACGAATAGGCCGGCTCGACCGGAGTGATACCTCCCACAGGCCTCACAGAAAACCGGCGTGAAGCAGCGCTTGCGTTGTGTTTCGCTGGGTGAGTGAGGTTACCGGAGGCCCAAAGCTTTTTAAAAGGCGGGCAACGCACTCGTGACTCCTCTGGTGTTGCGGGTGTCCATGGGCGGCGGTTATCGCTTACCATCAGGTGATGCGTCTGCTCGTTTGCCCCCCTATCACATAAAAAAAGCAAATTTATCGACGGATTTGTTATTAGGAACCGGCTTAAAAACACACGGTGGCCATTTTGCGCACATTATGAGAAGGGGCTCTAAGATCCCCAATCCGGCATTGAATGCAATCTTCCGGCATGGATGAGACTACTGCTGGTAGACAAATCATGTCCAATCTGACCCTCTAGATATGTGGCATGAACGCTAATCGAAAAGAATTCTCAATGTATGCAAATGACATAAATTCTTTCGACAAATCGAGCGTGCGCAAATGTCATCACCAAACATTTTGTTTCTATGTATTCATTCGTCCATTTGAGCTTCAGATTACCATTTGTCTACAGTCCCTGATTAACTTGTATTAGCCGCTCGGTAGCAGTTAGAACCCTTATCACAAAATTAATAGTAAATCGTGTTTTAAATTATATCGGCCGAGTGATCGACTTTTGCACCACGGGTTGTGCTAATTACTTGTTTTGAAAGTCATTGCTTTAATGGACAAATTACATGCAGTAGGTACTGAAAGTTAACCAAAAAGGTTAAAGGTGCCAAGAGAAGGTGTAACAGTATATCTAACATAGATGAATTATTTAATGGTAACGGCGAACTGTGGCTATAGTTACATAAGAACACCTCTGCCTAACCCTTGGGGGAATACAGGCGTGATATTAAGTTATATTAATTTATTGCTTGTCAAACAACAAAACCTATTGTGTATTATGAATATTCAAATTGATTGAATGATGATTAATCAAAACGATCATATTTTACTTGAATTTAAAAGCACATTAAACTTGTATTCAAAGGATAATTAGTTTGACACCAATGATCAAATAACAGATGACAATTGTCATAACCCTGTAGTTATCACAAAGAACTTAATGTTACATCGAGTACTGAACAATAATAATTATTGTTAGGTACTATGTATGTGTCATTAAAACTATGTAAGATCATCGTTAAATTGAAATAAGTAGTATTTTTTTACTGCACTGCGTACATAATATGTTATTATAAAATTATAATCATAAGTATATGGCTGAAATCTTCCTCCATTCAAATAAATTGGTTGCTCTTTCTCTATTCTAAATATAAAATAATACAACTGACGGTATATTCCATTACTGATAGATATTTTCAGAAAGTTCATCTTTCTTGCAAGTGTCACAAAAAGATATACAGAATCCTTAGCAAGTCATTTGATTATTATTTCGAGCTTAATGTCTGAGTTACCAAGTCATAAAATACCAAAAAAGAAATATATTATTTCAGTTTTTTATTGGTTAATATTAGTCTGTGGTGACATTTCAACTTCCTCAATGTAAGTGACGTCATTTCCGTTGTTTGACACCCCGCCATTATAGCGTTAGTTTTGATGCTTTAAAAGTTTGCGGGGCCATTTATGTAATTACATTACTAAAGTTAATAAAACAAGGGGACATGCTTAGGCACTCGAAGGTTTACGAAATATCTTCTTTTGGGATGCCCAAGGAAAAGTTTGGTCGACAATTAAGCTTGAACCTTATTCAAAGCTTATAAAATAAAGTGTATTCAGTCGAGGACAACTTAAATACTACGTCATTATGTACATAATATTTCCCTAAATAATTCTTCGCAAATGTCATCGTAAAATCCTTTTTGGTGAACACGAGGCCCATCTTGATTATAACTTCAAAACACCTGTCATACTTCAATTTTAATGTCATCAGTCGGCAATGTAAATCATCTTTAGCTGGAATTGTCTTAAAATAATTTGAACGACCAAAAGGGCCTGCCCTCAGGCTATTGCAAACTCAACTAAGGCACAGGACATAAAACATTCATGCTGACGTGGATACAATTAAAAAAATGAAGCAGTGCTCTGGAGCGCAAATTGATGAATGTTATAATCAATTACAATTTTATTGTTCAAGTTAGATTTTTTAAATAATTAATTCTTATACTGTTTGTACTAGTTACAGGATGCAAGTTGTTTTTTTTATTGCTTCTGAAAGGAGTATGGACTATGGACTGATCTTTGTTTTATCTGAATGTTTTAGAGTTACTCTACAGAACCAGGATTTTTATGGGCATCGAGCTGCTTAATTCTCACATTATTGGGAAATAAAACAAAAATAAAATATTTTTTTATATTATACTTAGAATATTTTGAAAAAAAAAACCGCAAGGATTTCTCAACCGTGCGAAGCCGGGGTGCGTCGCTAGTATGTTGTCTAAACAAGTCAATTTTTTTATATAACTATGGTTGCGTACAAGTATTTACTATATATTTGTATTTTTTTGCATTTTTCATGCTAAGATTATAAAGTTATTTTAGTGAAATCGACTGCAGGCAGGATCTACCCTGCGTAGTAAAAATACTTATAATATATCAACAAGATTATGATTATATCGACTTATGTATATCCGATTAATAATAGGTAAAGTACTTAGTTACAATTTAGACGGTAAAAGTTCGTGAACCGCACCTTTCACTATGTTCGAATTTCAAAACTTTTCTAAAAATGGCGGCAACAGTAAGTTGAGTACAGAGCTATGGCGCGATGCCAGTTTCATACAGCCAAACCGAGTTTATGTTTTATTCATGTGGCCTCCATCGTTTATGCAAATGGGCCAGGTAATAATTCAATGTGCTGATACAACAATAAAAAAACAACATTGCTGCTAAATTTCTTGTTCGCAATGTAAGTATTTAGAACTAAAATTCGAGGGCTTTGAAATTGAGGTTTTATGTAGGTAAGTACTACGTATTATGCATTGATAATTTACGGCCACAGAATAAAGGTTCATTATTACGTATGTAATTATTACGTAAATTATATTCAAGTTCTCCCATTAACTTGTGAAATTTAATTTGTATTTAACAAATGGGGTCTCGTTGAAGGCAAAAATATGTTTGTCGGATTTTTTATTAGCTATTAGCAGTGATAATTATTACTATTAAACTGTAAACTTTGCATTGGTATCAAATTCGACTTGCAAACTACGCACCTTGGACTTTTTGAAATAATTATCATTTTTATCGATGAAGGAAAATTTCGTGAGAAAACCTGCAAGCTTGAGAGTCTTTTTTGACAGCGTGTGAAGTCTGTCAACCCGCATTAGACCAGCGTGGTGGACTATGGGTAACCCCTTGCATTCTGAGAGACGAACTGTGCGTAGCGGAGGTACAGTAAACGTCTTAATGACGATATTATATAAGATATCGATTCCTAAGATTCCTAATTCTGTGAAATTGCCAATGAGTCACATTGTATAGGTTCGTATCTATTGCGTATATTTGATATGGTGTAAATATATTATTATGAGTGTCTCAACCTCTATATGACCCTTGGCTGCGGAGTATTTCATAATCATGATTTTAAACCATGATGACTATAAATAAGTAATCAATACAATTCTCATACTTACTTAATTATAAATTCTAGAATATTATTCTCAGTTATAGGACAAGTGGTTACTACACTTGCATTAAAAATATACTTACATTGTTCTTATCATTAAGGAATAAAGTGAAAGATTATGTATATGAATACCGTAAACTGCATTACTTACTTAGTTTATAAAATCTATACTTTCCTCCGAGTGATACATAGTGCTTTTTCCTTCACGCATAAGAAAAATAAACCACATTCAGATTATGTTATGCTAAAAATCTCTTTTATATTAATTCGAGGACCTTGTTTTAAAAACAAGATGTTTTCACGTAGGTAAGTTTTCTTCCCTAAAAAGAAAAAAAAAACTACTTTCTCCTTTCTTGAGAAGCAATGGCACACTTTCAAACAAGTAAAAAAAACATTATCATATACAGTGCCGCGGGAAGATCATCATTTAAATAATTATCGAATAAGGTTTGACTCACATTGCCAGACTAAAATAACATAAAATATGAATTGAAGCCGTTCGCGGGAACTTAAATCTATCAAAAACGGCGATTAACATTCATTAGAAGCTACTAGACGGCCGATTTTTTATACGTGTAATCGCTTACTATTATAAAATTTAGAGTTCTGTACAATAAAAAGATTTGTTCTTAATATTTGGAAACTTGAATGAATCGGGTTTCGACAAGATTTTCCTTATCTTTTAACTATAGGATTATATTGATAGCGTTTATACGGCTATGATAATACGAATGAATAATTAACCTAATTAATTAATTTGAAAAAAATATCGAACAATCGGTTCTAATATTATATTAAGAACAAAATTTATGATTTTAAAGTATTTAAATTATATATATTGTACATCAACGTTGCATATCGCTTGTGTGCCACATTTCTAATCATAAAAAAATAAGCATTTATGATTATCTACTACTGAACGCATCTTGCGCGTGACTATCGCACCTGACTGGGCCGTGAACCGAAAACATTAATCATAGTAATTTGCATAACGTTCACATGTCATCGATGTGCCGAAAAAGCTAGGCTGGAGGTTAAGGCGAAGCTCTTTCGGACGAGATATTATTGAAAGAGAAATAGATCTAAAATATACAAACAGATATCTATACTAGTTAGACTGATAAAGTACCAACTTAAATGTATAAAATATGATGAAACAGTTGGGAATTTGTTTCACAAGTTCACTAACCAATTGAATAATTGAGATATCTGTGGAAATATAATACAGTGCGTTAAAAACATTGGGTTCTCATTAGCGTAGCGGTCCTGAGAGGCGACTGGCACTACGCTAGAGGTCCTGGGTTCCCAGGTCAGGCAGTGTTATTGGGTTTTTCTACGAAATTCTCGGTAGTTAGATAGTTTAGGATTTGCGCGCGGTTATTAACAATAGGCTGAGTTGTGGGTATACCTACATTAGTACGCTTCTTCTTCTTCTTCCCTTCAGGAAATAGAAACGTAATGGTATGTTATGTCAAAAAAAGTGGTTAATCTTTTAAATTTCATGAATTTTTGAAGTAATAAAAGTTATGTACACAGAAATAAAGTAGGGAAACAGTTTAACCAAATGAAACACGCCTAATGGTCAGAATATTTATTTATTATGTGAAGCTCCTGATTACTGATTCATCGATCGGCAACAGCTTGTAAAGTTACATCACTAATATGAATATCGATTCCAATAACTGTGAATATTTTAACATAATCTGCTTTTAGGTGATAGAACAGTGAAATGATGCCAACTGGAATGGAATGTCGTTGCGATTTAAATGATACTGCAATGCACAAAAACTAGCAACTCGACAACGAACTTTCAAAACTTTTTATTTTATTTTTTATGCAACGACAACTTGCCAAGTTTTTATAAATACTTTTTTGTGAGCACAGTATAGCACCTAAACAAACGTTATTTCAAAGGTATTGAAATAACGTTTGTTGTTCAGTTCAGTATCAGTTTTAATGGCTTTTTAGTATAGTTGCTATAAAATTGGACAATAGGATGAATAAATCATCATCCTCCTGCATATCCTTGTCCTAATTAATTTGGGGTCGGCGCAATAAGGATGAATAAATAACCTCCTTATTCCAAAATGATCATTAGCTAAGAGACAGTGAAAGTGGTTAATTTGTGTTTATATCTATTGCCGTCTCACTCTACTGACGTCAAAGTGACAAAGACTTTTATATTTTGAATGCTACTTCATACTGCTTTACCGAGCTTTTTGAAATAAAGCCCGCAGTAAAAGCTGTCTAAGTTATATGTAATAAAAAAATATTCGTAAATGGAATGAATTTCCTAAAAAACTGAATAAATAAATCATTATTTTCTTTCATTTCAGGAGATATGGAACAAAATGCAGCGGTTGTGGTCATGGCATCTCACCATCAGACCTCGTTCGCAAGGCTCGCGAGAAGGTGTTCCACCTTAATTGCTTCACATGCCTCGTGTGTAGGAAACAGCTGTCCACCGGCGAAGAGCTCTACGTCTTGGACGACAACAAGTTTATATGCAAAGAGGATTATCTCGCCGGGAAGGCGCCGACACAGCATTGTGAGTTTTTTATTTCTAATTTACGACTTGTAACCTCTTTAGCTTTCTGTATTTCGTCAAACATATTTAAAGATTATTATTGGATGGAGATAAGTTATGTTTTATTTATGTGCTCTCTCTGATGCTGCCGTTTGCCAGATATTTATCTGAAGAACGCATATTGATGAATGGGCAGAACGAACGCGCAATTAAAATGTGAAAGTTGGTAGCACTTGTTCCAATTTCAAATTAGACAAGGTGGAGCTTTACTTATGTCGATACTATTGATACTGTAGATAGGCAGCTAGTTGTGAAAGGAAGTCAGTATTGAACTAGACGTGTGGCGACACTGCGGGTCAATGTCGCAAAAATAAAATCAACTAGACAACTAGATTACTTCGAAATTACGCTATTCTTGTCTGCAAACTAAACTAAACACTATTTACGTAAGTCCAATCAAACATCGACACACGCCCGTCACGTTAACAATCACTCCCAATGTTGCTATATGAAAAAATAAATGAGGTCTTTTATTGTCCTCAGTCGTTCTCGGACCCAATCGATGCAGAATAATTACTTTTCTAAAACACGACCACGTCTCCTTCAATTTACGAACGTGACATGTGAGAATTGCATTCTCAATTTAAAATGCGTTTTTTATTGTTTAAGAACGTATCACGGCAACAATAAAACTCTCGGAGCACCCATTTTGAAATCGGATTTTTCGATCAATACGAACCGTAACAGAATCCAAGTGAAAAAAAGGAAACAAAAAGTGGAAGGCGTCGGACAAAAAGCCAACCGCATTACACATTAGCCACGTCTCCACGCGGTAGTGCTGTAGACATCTTTTTTTCTTTTTATTTACCGCTTTGTCGAAGGCAACACCTTGACGTGAGGATGAAAAAAGTGACGGATTGTAGGCAAGATGTGATCGTGAGGTACGGGCCATTCTAATATACTATGAAGATAGTTCAAATATTTTGATTGGCACCCTCGTTGGAAATTGAGATGGGCTGAAACAGCAGCTGTAGTATACTTAGTTACATTTATTTTATCTCTCTCTCTCTCTCTCTCTCTTCGGTACGTCCAAAATAGGGACCCGTATTTCTACACATCACTTGTTGTTGATATCCGGTCTATCTGGTTTTATTGCACTGAATACTAATGAATTCCGTTTGCTACTGTATCGTGTAGCTCTTTATGTAGACGCAGAGATAAATACGAATTACAATTTAGGTAGCATTTTTACCTTTATTGCTGTTTTTGTTGAAACTACACACAAATGAGAAAATTCTAGTGTTGTTTTTGAATCATATTAGGCTATAGTAGATGTAATGGAAAATTCTGGGTCCCAATGTGGGCGCCCGTTTATCTACAGGCTACAGTAGACTTTCTTTTGTGTCTGCTAATGCCGTAACGGGACACAGAAATACATATATATATTTTCAAAGCAATTCAACTATTCCTAGCCAAATCCGATCTTTACCGAAGTATGAGAATCTAGAAAAGTTATCAACGCTAAATTAAAATATAGATTTGAATTTCAAATTCGAATTTGCACTAAAATATTTCTTAACGAGAGTAGTAGGTAGACAGGGAAGTACTAAGCATATTCAAATCCGCTATTGGTATAATAAAATATGGGGTGTTGTCCGTTTGTTGGCTCGTTCACCCACAACATGTGCTCGCCGGCGGCGCCGCCCGTGTTTGTACAGCGTAATTGTGTTTATACATTGTTAGAACGGAATAATGCCTGCAAATAAACTCGCGAGCGGGACCAATCGCGCGGGAAAATTGTAGAATCTTGTTGTAGAGAAAAAAATTAAATAACTAGTTTTATTTCATGTTCATGAAGCACAAAATATTCCTCATTTTGTGGTCATATCTACATACCTTTTATGATGCCAGACGCAAAATACAGGTGCTTTAATTTAAAAATAATTAGACAAGACAAGACAAATAATTAGACAAGAAGTTGTAAAATTAGACAATAGGTAGTTACGTTTTATACCCTAGTAAAAGTCAAACATAAAAATACAAAAATATCTACTATTTTACTACAAAATTATCGAAAAAAAAAGAATGCAAAAACCTAGCACATCGCTATTATTTCGAAACTGAAAAACCAAGTACCTAATGTAATTTTCCCTCGACGCTGATGACTGTCGAAGGTAAGGAAGATAAGTACTTTCTTCATATTTTTATTTATTTATTTATTCCCAACAATTTCGTTACATATTATATCCAATAATATATTATTATAACCAATTCGATATTGAGGTTTCTTAATTGCTACAATATTATGTTATTATGTTAAATATTAAAATACATACAATTTAGAACCTACAAGCTTTTAGGTCTTATAAGCATTTAGCTTAAGTACACTAGAAAATCATTATGAAAACCTTTTTCTCGCACATTCTAAAGTTGTAAAATAATAAAAAAAAAACTTTCAACAATCTGTACTTTTTGGCGCGACTAAATTTCTGTGTGCCAGTGTTTCAAAAAGTTAGAGTTGATTTGCGGTCTGTTATATTTTTTCACCTTGTATCACTGAGCTGACCCTGTGACCACACATTCGTAACTTTAAAAAAACACATTCTTACATATAATCACGCGTTGCAAATCTGAGAACCGAGTTACTCATCTCATCTCACATTAGGTTAGGTACTGTTGTAATTTTATTGAAAGACTTTTTGTCCTGGTTTTTATTATTTTCATTGAGACAAAGCTTCGCATGATTTATCTTAGGCATTAAAAAGTGTAGAACTGTATTGCAGTATGATAGATAGCATTTTTGCTTATAAAAAAATAATTTTAAGATTCGAAACAACGTATTTTTTCACTTTGACAAACATATATAGGAAAACTATAATTGATAATTTAAAAAAACATTAACTTCTTTTCACAGACAAGATTTTAGTTTTTATTTGAACACTTCCTGGGCCTCCCTTACGTACCTTTACATATTTTTATTATTACCGTGTCATAACACCCCGTTTTTCTCCGTCCACATCTATTTTCCTTTTACAAAAAAAACACGAGTAACTGAAATAGTATTACTGTCAACCCCCCAAGTTATCGTGCAATGATACGATAAGCCAAACAAGGAATTGTTTCCACCAGCTGAACTGAGCCCCACAGAGGAGTAGATTAGACCCTGCCTCGCATGCGAGGGTTAAGGAGCTTACGTGGTTATTGATACGGTTAATACCAAATTGCATAACTTTTAATACGTTGAAGATTTTACAGCTGCGTATTGGACTATTAAAAAATATATAAAACATACCTATTAATTTATTACCTATTTGGTTAATACATTTAATGAATAATAATATACTATTGCATAGTAGGTACTTAAATTATAGATAAATATATAAAAGTACAAGTAATCTAATAAACTTAAACATAAAAACAAATTAATACGAAACTGCATAAAATTATCAGAAATTCAGAAGAGGAAATCAAACATTCTTTTATGTTCCTATTTTAAAAACTGCTTTGCTACAACATGCAAGGTATACTTTTTTCTATAATAATGGCCCCTTTTCTATTTCCTGTGTGTGTATGAAGGCTGGATATCTGCGCGTCCCAGGCGGGGTCGGCGCGGGCCGGCGTGCGGCGATAAGGCGTATCAATCAAACGCACGCGCGGGGTCCAACCGGGTGAATAGGTGCCCTTATCGCCGACGTGGCAGTGACGGGTTGGTTTTTATTTCTTAAGCATTTGGCTATAGTGGCGTCATTTTAAGGCATTCAAATATATGATATTACCTATTAAAATTATGTATATAATTTATTCAGAATTATTAGGTATAGAATTTTTAAAATTCTATATCTAATTTAAAAAATTATAAATTAAATTAAAAAAATATATATTAAATATACTCATTTAAAAATACTATACGTGCACAAAGGTTTAAGAATGAGGTTTAGTTAATTACTGTGAACATCGACATAGATTTTTAATCAGACCAAAATGCGAAACAAGCAAATCAAAAACCGCCTCTTGTTTAGAACGAAAAAATAACATCCCGTCTTTCCAAACTTTATTTTTATTTCTTAAAAAAATATCGCAAAGATAATAAGCAAACTGCCTAAGTCGGCGCGATCTCTGATAGGGTTGCACCCTCAGAATAAACTGCTGCTGGCTGTTTGTGTTGCAACCGATACGAGAGTGAACTGTTTGTTGTGGCCACGCTCTAGCGCGCATTATTACGTCATAAACTTGTTATATGAATGTTATATGAAATTTTTTTTTCTCTAATTCATATACCTAGGTATATGAATTAGAGAAAAAAAAATACTTTTAATGTAGGGCTGAAACATAACTTTTTCGAATAATTTGAATTTTATTACGTCTAGCAACGCTAGTGTGAACGGCTATTTGATAATCTATGAACAATTTTAACGTTACATTGACAGAATAAGACTATCTTTTAAAAGTATCATTCTTATAACATAACATTATTGCCTTAATTATAATAGCTTAAAGCAGCTCCTCTGCAATCAGTTCATATTCCTTCAGATCATTTTCTAATTTGAATCATATTATGATTCATCACCAGCGGATTGGGACGAAGTCTACAATGTCACAAGGACACACAGATTGTGTAGACAATCTGCCGAAAATCACAAATTCCGAAATCATTTAATGTCAATTTTAAATGAATGTCTTGGGGCTCTTTGAAAAGTCTAAGTATACATTAAATCTTGCTTTATCCTCTTACGAAAAAGGCAAAATCTAGACTTAATAAAATTGCTGAAATCTAATGCCTTTATATCGATTTCTACGACTGTCAGTTTGATAGGAATTTCTAAACACAAAATACACACCAATTTTCTATTTTTTTATTCTTCACAACGAATACTACGATTTCAGTAAAAGTATTCACGAACTCCAAATAACACGAATGTCAAGCGAGCGTGGTAAAAAGTAAAACGCGAAATTTCAGACGTAAACAAAACCTTCGAACTCGTCTGGGGGCGGTTGACCGTGTTCTGAACTTTATTGCGAGCTGTTAAGAGCGAAGTTAGTCGCACAGATAAAGTTGTGGTTACAGCTATGTGCAGTCACGTAGAGACTCCGAATGGCGTGGAATGGAGGAGACCGATAGAATCCCATTTCGCTCCCCCTTTCCCCTTCTCCCTGCCCCCAGCCGGTAGCCGTGGGGGTGAGTCAGCCATTACTCCTGATTCTGCATCCGACGGCCCGATCGAGTTATTAGGACTGACAGCAGTGTATTATCTTAAAATCTGTAGAATATTCATTCGTATTTTTCTTGGAAATTACATCATATCTTACGCTCTCGGTTCAACAATAGATATCTACAAATTAATTTACGAGATGAAAATATAAGTGTTCTTCTTATTTTCTCTTTCGTAATGAAAGTCTGTCTGCATTCCTTCAGTCCAGATACAAAAAAATGCTTGTCTCTTGCTGTTAGTGTTCATATTATTGAGACATTTTTGATTAGTGGATAATCTCATGTCGTCTACGTGAGTTTATTGAGATACTAAGTCGGTATCATTAAACATTCTACTGGTCTTTTTAACTGGTCGATTTTCTTGATGGTCAATGGAACGAATATTTTTAATTGTTATTTCGTTAGACCATGGTATAATAGGTATAGTTAACCCGTGCACCGCGCGTGTATCGTAGATCGGGCGCGAGCCTGGTTTCACTGTCTAGTTATTGCTTCCCGCCTAACGTAGCCACTTCGATTCCGTCGTATGTCTGCCCATTAATTTTTATTTATCGTTAAAACGATCGATAGGTAGCGTGCTCGTAAACTGGCCGCAGTAAACGTTTATGTTTGAGTTTTATGATGTTTTAATGTAGCGTTTTTGAAAGCTCACGAGTCCAGAGTTTCTATTTTATATGGACTCGTGGAATAGAATTATAGGCAGTAAAAACATGTCGAGGTGTGTGATAACCACGGCACGGATTTTTTGCCGTCTCACGCGTTGCAAAAATGACATTAATGCTTTTAATGTAAAGCTAACTGTTATCTGATTTATGATCGGAATATGACCATATATAAACTTAACGTGCATATAAGGCTATTATATACAGAGCTGCGCAATGGAAAATTTCTGACAGGTGAACGGTAAATAGTAAAATCGAACGACCGCGTACACACAAAAATAAAGACGGCAAAAAACTAATCGGTCAACGATTTACAGCGTCAGGAGCGTACCCCGAGGGCAAATTATCGATAATCGACCGACTAACCAAATAGCCGGTGTCGATACAAGTTATCGACAGTAATCGTTATAATCGCTAGTGCCGCGCGATTGTTGTCGGTCGCCATTACGGGACGTGCGCAGCGTTTTAATACTTAACCACTTTTTTTGACCCCTCACACTGAGGAAAACAAAACCTCCGAAGGTCCCTTCTAAACTAGTGATCTCTACAACTTTTTGTATACGCTTATTATTGAAATTATTATTTATTAACTGTAATTGTCAGCGACGTTTCGAGGGTTAAGTTTAGCGTTTAGCGTGATTTAGTCGGTTTGGCTTTTTGAGGGGCTTATTAGTAATTATTAGTTGTCAAACCGCGGAGATTGTGGTGGGGTAATTATTACGTTTATGGCTAACATCGAATATAATGTTTCCTGTCGGAACGCATAGTCGAGTTCAAATGAGGTTAAGTATAGAAAGAGGCGATATTACTAGCTCCGGTTAATTTTAAAATAAAGAGGTAGTTCAGTTAGATAATAGTTAATAATACATAATCTACAAGAATAAAAATCATCAAAATAATTATTTGTGATTATTTTCGTTGGCATTTTCCGTTTTCAGTTCGTGACGCGGTGCTTGAAGGAGCCCACGCATTCTTTTTTCAAATTATTTTTCTTTTATGCGCGTGTATTGTGCGCGGGTAAATGGCGTGAAATTGACGGGTGGCCAGTGTTTGCTGGCGCGAAACCTGGCTATTTAAATATGGACCTCGGAGGTTATACATTTAATCGTACTTAATCCTATTAGAGTTATATTCAGGAAAAATAAATGAAACTTTGACGTTTTTCTATTCAATTCGAAATTTTGTCAGTTTTATACAAAAACTGTCAA
Source organism: Acronicta leporina (assembly GCA_947256265.1). NCBI lineage: Eukaryota > Metazoa > Arthropoda > Insecta > Lepidoptera > Noctuidae > Acronicta > Acronicta leporina. Next base: position 8,197,029 of record OX366531.1, read on the forward strand.
AAATTCTTTCAACTGTCAAAAATTCACGAATGACATTCGTCTACGTATAACAATTTATTCCTATGACAAAAGATTTGGCGGTGTAAAGTTGGCCCTAGGTGATAATATTCAACGGTCTCTTTAGAAAACTTTTTAAAACAAACCGTTTTAATATTATGATTTGTTAGCTGACCCTAAAGATCTATCTTAATTTTGAATTTGAGACATAATTTGACGTTTGTCCAATATAGTAGGTCAACCCTATTGTCATTTCGAAAACGTATAACCAGGTATAACCTTCGTTGTTTTAATTTGCATTCGATATTTACATTGCGTGACGCTGTGATTGAAAGTTTGCTTTTGATTACGAAACTCTGTTTACATAATTTGAATTATATATTTTACTAGCTTTTGCCCGCGGCTTCGCTCACGTGGAGCTATATCAGGAGTAAAAAGGAAAAACCAACATTGATGATCTCTTTTTTGTATGGGCCTCTGTATAGAGGCCAACAACCAAGATACAACTTGACCTCCCTGGTGTATACCAGGTATCTCAGGATTCGTTTAATTAATTGAGATAAGAAGTTAACCAGTTTTTAAGTTGGGGCATATACTTTCTAACAGTGATAATAAAATTAAAATCTATTCAGTAGTTTTAGCTCCAATCCGTAACAAACAGACAAACAGACAAGAATTTTAAAAATCACATTTTCGGATTCGGAGACGTTTATATAACCCACGTGTTTTTTTTAATATCTTCAGTACATCTTTTTTACAATTTTATAATAGAAGGGATAAATAAATATCCTACTTTAAAGTATGTAAGTATTGTTATTTAATTTAATTTTTCCGTAGGTCTTAATTACATCAGTACAAAAGACCTCTGTCTAATTACTTTGGGTATTCAGACACAACATACCTATTATGCTATGTATTTTTTATATTGTAATGTAGTAAATATGTAATTTTGAAAATATAATTATTCGTACATACCACCACGCCTGTATTCGCCCAAGAATTAAGTACAGTCAAACTTATCCACGGTTCGCTTTCGTGCCAGGCCAAATCCAAACTCCTAAGTTGCTACTGACATCTTCATTCAAAACCCACTTTGCAAGACCCGAGAATTGTACCCAGGACCTCCTACATAGCAGTCGTAATTACAGTCACTAGACTAATTACACAGTTTAGCTTTTTTATTTATAAGCGCAAGCCCTTATCATCATAGGTTCCAAATTTTATACCTATGCGTATAACTACTTATTATACATAGACAGCGTCGCGAAAGACGGCGAGGGCGGTTGCTGAAGAAATATTATTTCCTTATCTACCCTCGCCTCGTTTCAACCCTCCCTCTGTCAGGGTCGCTTACCTACTCACGCGTTCTGCTAAGACGAACGGTTCGATCTAAGGCACGATTGGCGCATGTCTGAGCGGTCGGTTTGTGCGTGGTCGCGGTTTTGATTCCCTCATGATACAAATATTTGTATGACCTACAGGTAAAACTGGATTTAGGTTTTTATGTATGAACTTTGTGTTTGTAAACGCATCCACTATCACATCATATATAATACACATCATCTAGGTACTCAAGATAAAAAACAAGAATTTTTATACTTACCAAAAATTTTCTTGTTTATTTTTTATTTTATGTTTACTTTCCTAGGTATTTTAATTAAATGATAACATTTTATTACCCCGAATGACTGATTATTCAATTGGACCTAACCGCGGTCAGTCGATGGATGGGTCTTACCACATTGAAAACCTCTGTGCGGAAAATCACGTATGAATCATTAGTCGAAATCAGAATACCAAAGCCTGAGAAACAATAAACCTTTAGACATCGGTATAGACCAGAAATTGAATTGGGTAAAATCTCGATATTCAGATGAATCTGGGTACACTGGAAAACAACCCTAAAGTTGTTGTGAAAAGAGAAGAAAGATTGGACGGACGAGAGACAGTACCTATTTATGTAAAAGTAATTACATAACTAATGGAATCCTACTTACATAACGAATGGAAAAAACTCGTATGAACTTTATATTGTCATTAACTTTAGGTATCAACTCATAAATTAATTTAAGGAGAAGCAAGGCGTAAACTTGAGGTACCATTAAAAAGATGACGTCACAATGTGCTATATTATCTTTAAAAAAACTATAAGACTCTCCGCATCCACAAAATTTACGACTGAAAACTATAAAATGGCCCTAATAAAAAAAGCATTAATCCTGGGCCTGATTAATATGGGCCGGGCCCGTCCCAGGCCTGGCCGGTGAACGTAAAGGCTGGCCCTACAGGGGGCGCCGTTTAATTGGACCCCCTGAGTCCTCCGCGTTAAAGCACCAATGTTAGGTTATTTATTGACTGGACACTCATTATCGCTCGTGTGTTAGATATGTTCTCTTATTCACCTCTTTAACGAATTCGTTCTTTTTTATGTAAATTGGCTGTATAAGAATTGTCTGTGCCTTTTTGTTTGATATGATGCTGTTAGTAGTAAAAAGCTTGTGTAAACATAATATACGTAGGTACTATCACCTTGTACACCCACAGGTCGCCAGTATGTTTAGGTCACATGTAATAGGGGACGAGCCTTTTGCCATTAACCGGGCACAAATTCCTAACTCCGAGCTGCTACTGAGAATTTTCTAGAAAAGCCCAATAACACTTTGCCCGACCTGGGAATCGAACCCAGGACCTCTAGCGTAGCGGTCGCACTTGCGACCACTAGACTAACGAGGCAGTTTTATATGTAAACTAGCTTCTGCCCGCGACTTCGTCCGCGTAACGTGATGATATATATGAATATGATATATACGATATGATATAGCCTATAGCCTTCCTCAATAAATGGGCTATCTAACACCGAAAGAATTTTTCAAATCGCACCAGTAGTTCCTGAGATTAGCGCGTTCAAGTAAACAAACAAACAAACAAACTCTTCAGCTTTATATATTAGTAAGTATATAGATTAATAAATGTTGTAAAATTAACTTTTTCCCGTAATAGTCGCGTTCAGGACCACTTGGCTAATGAGGCAGAGTGTAATAAGAGACAACCTATTGCCATAAATCGGGAAACTCCGTGCTGATAATAATTTATCATTGTTAGGAAACACAATAACATTTACCTTGATCTAAGAATCAACCTAGGACATTGTAAGTATAATATAATGTGATAAAATATAAGTATATAATACTAAGTGATAAAAATAATACTTAACATATGTAAAGTTTAATAGCAAATTAATAATGATTATGGATTTATACGCTACGGACTTAATTACCAAACATCATAGCTACCATTAAAAAAGCCATACCATTCAAACAAGGCACAAGTCAACGTCCTTCTCCCGCCAATAAACTAAATATTCCAGGAACGGAACAATCGTGAATGACACCCGACACTCAATCCAACGCTTGTTCGTACCAGAGCGCCTTTCATACAAACATATGCCAACAAGCCGTCCGTGCCAATTCAACTTAACCTTAACACTTTAATAGCCTGAATCGGGAATCGAAGCCGCGCCGCCTCATTTCACTCCGCTTCCTTACCACACCAACACAACCCAAACTCAACCTTAACGTTACCATTTCAAAATCTCAATTTCCTTATCAAGTGCTTACGTCCCTTAATTGGCTACCGTGAATTGTAAACATCTTATGTAACTCATATAAACAATTGATTTTCAATTCAATTTAGATTGGTATAGAGTTAATAGTACGATGTTGCTGGGAAATGCAAAATATTCAGCCACAGTTAACTTAGCAATTAAAATTAATGAGCGGAGCAAGTTCAGATGGTGGAACAGAAATGAGCCTGTTTGAGGTCTAAAGGTCTGATGAAGTCTTGAATATGTGCGAATAGATTGTTTACCTCAGAACAATGTTAATTGTTTGAAACCTAGGGCCCAGGTCTACTACTTGAATTGTACCAGAATGGTCGACCAATGGCACTAAATGACATAAGAATATTTTTTATTTAAAAAAAAGGTTACTAGTAATGTGGGCCGCACATTACTAGTGTTCTTGTTAACCTTTCGTGCTACTTAATTGTGTTACGAGTGGGTTCACGTTGGTGGTGCAATGGGTGGGTTCCGAACTGGCAACCACGTGAGTTATGAATGAATAAGTTACTTTTATCTATGCAAGCGGACATTATCATCGACAGCAACATCCCTTGACATCACTTTTTCCAAACTTAGCATCTTGTAGTTTGGCAATAGATATGGATTCTAGGTCAACGGGAAGGGTTTGATTCCATGGAGAGTATGCACAAACGGAGCATATAAGGCCGTATCTTTTGATTGGGTTACCTTAGAAGTTTGTTTTTTTCACTTCTCCAGAGCAATGCAGACCTGAGTATTTGATATTAATTTCAGCTTGAGTACCTCCACGAGTTCCTGAGAAAAAGGGCGTTGACAGACGGACCGATAGCCGCTTACCAAAGTGATTCTATAAGGGTTCTATATATTTTTGAAGTACGAAACCCAAAAAAAAAATTAAAGATAACAACAAAAACAAGATAAAGATGTAATTAGAAAGGACTTATTAGCTATCATGATGAACCCCTTAACAGATATTTGCTTCAATATATTTGTTTAAGAATAGATCTCTTTTCTGTCCATTAAAGTTAAATTTCTCCGTTTACAAATTCCAAATTGTTTAGAACAGCCGAAGCCAATAGACGTCTGGGATCATATACGTGGCGACTTCCATAAAAAAATATGCTGCAAGTATAACCAGAACATAAATAATCCAATATCCAATAATCCTAGCAGACCTTGTCACCTGTATCAAGATGTCAAGACCATACGATAGCACTGAATTAGAAACAGGTTGATCTCATAAAAATATTGCTGCCACGCTTCATTTAAACTTAGGTTGTTTATGGTTCCACTTTTTTCTAGATCTGTTCGGCTTGACGAATCTCAATGGAGCGTGCAGGTTTCCGCATAGAAAGCGTCGCTTGAGGTCATCCGGTCTGTAGTTATTGCCGATCTATAAAACTGTGAGTTGAAGTAACCAGACGTAAATTCCAAATTGCTCAAGTTTCTGCAACTAGGTCATCAAAATAAATGCTGCAGCCGAAATAAAATATGATCCGATGTGGCCTGTTAACTTGCTTCCCATAAATCCTCAAATTGGTATAAAATTGACAGGTTCAACTGTTTGCCGTGCCTGCTATAACCTCGAGGGAGGTCGTTCCGTGTCCGTCAAACGTTCTCAGGCTACCGATTCGGACCTCCTCCATTTTATTGTTTTCAAAATTTTACTACCGCACTAAATCATTATTTTCTGCGAACTGGCCAATGTTATGATTTAACTGCGAACGCCTTCACTATCCTTTGATAAACTCCATCTGAATTTAAATCATCGTTCTCAGAAACATATAAAACCGCTTCATCACTGCCTTTCCCATAGAGATAGACGACCTCGTTGTTCGAACTTTTTAGTCGTATGTAAATAAAAACTCCGCGTCGATATTAATAATGCGGAATAGAAACAAAAAAGAAAAGAAATTAAAATCGAACGCCGGGAACGAAACATCCATACAATAATGGGTAGGAACAAAGAGGTAAAAAGCGGGAAGAAACCTGTCGACGCCATGTTGTGTGGCAGTCGGCCTTCACGCCTCGACCGCTGAAGATTATCTTTCGAAAAAAGAACCGAACGGGAGGCTTATATTGATGATGAAGGTCTTATAATGCATTGATGTTTTGGGATTATCACCTCTCACTGCTACTGAATAAAGATTATATTAGTGTGGAGTCGTTTCGACTTAATGCCTTCCAGTATTCGCTGATCAGTTGGAAGAAAGAGCGTCGTCACCGTGCGCCTGCGCTGATGACCTGTCAATTCCGTCGTGTACGCCGGCCGTAGAGAAAAAAGTGACATTAGAGTGGCCATCTATTATTTTGACTTTATGTGGGGAGATGGAGCCGAGATTGATCGTGTTTGGCTCAGCTCTTTTAATTACACCGCATTCAGTTGAATGGCTTTGTGCCGTCGTCTACTGTTCAGTAGATGTTTATGTATACCTAACTACTTATATACATAATCATCTTTTGTGATACCTATATTTTTATTCCCTAAAGAGTTTTGGATCTTGAGTAAGCCGTTTTTTTTTCATATGGACTTATTATTACTTTGGGTCGATCCAGTTTTCGTTTGAATTTAGAATTTACTAGCTTCTGCCCGCGACTTCTTCTGCGTGGACTTCAGATAAAAAGTAGCCCATGTGTTACTCCAGACTATAATCTATCTCTGTGCCAAATTTTATCCAGATCCGTTCAGCCGTTCTGGCGTCTGCCGTCCTCACAAACTTTCGCATTTGTATTATTAGTAGGAAGTAGGATAGGATTTCTTACTATGCAGTGAACAATTTATAACAATCCTTCATTTTTGGATCAATTTCAAGTTACATATGACATTAGAAGTTAGGACCTTAGTGCCTACAGCTCATACTAGGCTAGCGTAGTTCTCATTGTGAAACTGTGCCCATCGGCGAAACTAAATGTGTTTATGAAATAGGTTATTTTTTTGTAAGATAGGATAGGATAGGATAAAAAATACGTTAAGAATAATACACTTAACATTATTGAAATAAAAACAACTACGGATTCTATTGCGTTATATTAGTAAAAATCAAATCCCGACGTTTCGGACCCTTTACAGTATTTAACATTTTCAAGAAAACTCCATACAGAACCTCTCTTCTCCCCGAACGGTTAGGCGGAGGCATATTAAAATACATCCGCGTTTCGCTGACAAATTCCAAACTTCGAGCTACCACTGAGAATTTCATAGAAAACGCCAATACAATTTGCTGGACCTGGGAATCGAAGCCAGGATCTCTAACTTAGCAGTCACGTTCAGGACCACTAGGCTAATGAGGCAGTTCTCCATAAAGATAAGACTCGATATTTATAATAAAAAAAAATTCCTCTGCGTTGCCCGCGTACGTCGCGTTGGCGCGCGCGCATTCGTCACGGTAACGTCCACGGAGCGCGTGCGTCGGTTCTTGCGTCCTCTCATTGTGCGATTTTGTATGCCCGCCAAACGTTACCGTCAACCACGTCGTTATTTCGCATTCTTGATACGAGGTAATGGAACTTACGAGTAAATTTAAATAAATAGACGGCCTCAGTGGTTTAGCGGTTCGAGTACCGGACTGCTGACCATGAGGTCGTGGGTTCGATTCCCACAGGACACAAAAATTTATGTGATGAATATAAGTGTTTGTGTTCGTCTGGGTGTTTCTTATGTATTATAAGTATGTATTTACAAAAAAAAAAGTATATAAGTATTATATTATATCCATTGTCTAGTACCCATAGTACAAGCTTTGCTTAGTTTAGGACTAGATGGTGCTGTGTAAAAATGTCCCAGTATATTTATTTATTAATTTTACTACTTAATAATATACTTTATTTTTCTAGCTACAGTTGAGTTTAACTCAGCTTCTCGATATTTAACAATATTGTTGTTTTGAGGTAAAAACTTTTCAGTGTGACCCTATTTGTTTCTGTTATAAAGGTATTTTTTATTTTCTGGGATATAAAGATTATTGTTATTATTTGGATTTAATTCGTTAACATTTTCATCCTCCGAAAACTAAACTTGTAATCTCAGTCCCTAGCAAAGCCACTCGTAGACATAAAGAAATAACTGTTTCATACCTACTACTATTTAAAATACTTCCATACCTAGCTAGGTTTGTAGCTATTTCAAACCTCAATTTCGCATTACAAAACAATACCAACATAATCGATATAACGCTTATTCACAAGCCGTACAGTCGCGCGCAACTCAGATATAGAAATAAATAAAGCCACCGCACACGCGGCGCGCGGCGCGGGCGCAATCTCCGAGGGTCACGATCTGCGGTCACGTAGCTCCCACTCCCATAGTAATGCATATACAGTACAGTATACTATGTTACTGAGTTGTACCTACCATGTAATTTTGTATAGAAGCTTTTGTAGCTAGGCGAAAAAAGGTGGTATTTAATTGACCCAATAAAAATAACAGTAGTGTTGAATCGGAGGAAAATTGGGTACTGGTAAGTTTGATAATTCGGCTCATGTTTTAAGGCCCGGTATTTATGAGAAATATTTTAGCTTCTTTAGAGTCACTGAATGAATGAACTGAGTCTGTGAATTTGTAGATATACTCTACCAAGGCAACCAAGTTTTTTAGGTTATTACTGCTATATTTTCCCTTCGTGGCCGTTGAGAGGAGGGGGAGTTGGGGTCAACCCCCCATGTAAAATAAAGCTATTTCTCATCATGTATAGTAGAAAATTAAATTCCTGGGTCCTGACTTGTTTCTATAATACTACGGGCTGTTTGTAAATTTGTGTAAATTAGACAAATGGGTACACGAAATCGAAGATCCAGAAATTAAGTAAGTATGTTCGTACTTAGAACCCAATTTCTTCTTCTATTTCTCCTCACCAAAATTGATGGTAAATAATGATGATTAATTTAGGATTATGCATTATGATTTTCCTATAAAAAGAAGTAAGTACCATTCAAAACAGTAGATAGAGCCAGTAAAACTGACTCAGAAGCACATTAAGCCTGCCGATGCATTTGCCTGTGCATAACTGGTTTTTATCATTAAAGCCTCACTTTGACTAGCATCCCTAATGAATCCTAAAGTATCATGAGGTCCATAAGCACCCGTCACTGTGTGGTCATAGACCATGATTGATGGCTCTCCAGCTTTAATGGTAATGGATACTCGTTACTCTTTACTCGTCGGAGATTTTTGTGACAATGTAAGATATTTTAAAATATAAAATTACTGCGAGTTGCGCTTTGAAATTCGCTTTAAAGACTAATAACTTTTGATGTGCTATTGTTTTTGTTGGTCAATCATGTATTTAGCTTTGTATTAGTATTGTGCGCTCAGATGTTGCCAACATAATATTGAAATTAAAGTGATGTACAACATTTTCAAAATTTATGGGTAATTATTAGCATTTTCCGCTAAAACTGAATAATAAACATGTAATAAAAAATTAATTCTTACGTATCTATGTAATTTTGAGAAAATTTTACTGTTGGGTAAAACCAGCGATGCAATAAGGAAGGCTTGGATGGCAGCTTTCAGCACCCATAAATAAATCTGAAAATCTTCTAAGAACCGGGTAATACACTCGTGATAGTTAATAATAGATAAATTTCGTTATAGACGGAACTGTGGGAGGTCGTTAGCTGTAGATGCACCGTAAACAAACTGAGAAATTGAAATATTATTCGTCAAATACACAAATCGAGCTCGTTACGGGGTCAAAGAATTCACTACGGCGCATAAAAAAATAATTTAACACCAATTTTTCACAGCTATCCGATGGATGGGCGACTAATTTGTCCAAATGCAGCGCCTCGGAGTGCGCGGGCGCATCCTATTGTGTTAGATCAAATATGGCGTCGTTAATGGCGCCCGTAGACGCTGACATATTGCCGTACGTGTGTTGTAACTGTTATTTATTGCTGTACCACTGTGTGTGTACGGAATTAAGGAGCTTTACGTTTGCCAGGTCATTTCTCCTGACCTCTGGCCGTACCTCTTCAGACTATTGAATGATTCGACTTTTAATGCGGTTTTTGTATGTGCTTCGATTTATAATGTTCATGGGTAATAGATATAACGTATTAACAATGGTTTAGTCTGACATACAGACTAGGTAGTTTCTTTAACTGTACTTAGATACATTTCATAATACTATTGTAGTATTAATTGTTTATTTTGTTATTTATAAAACCTTTAGTTGTATGAGAGAACTCATAGTTCTAATTAGTCAGTCTTGGTGACAGTAACACAGCAAAATAGTTCATGTGGAGAAATTGAATAATTCTCTATTTTTTTAAGGTTAACTCATTTTGGACCTACCTATAATGAATTTTTTAACTGCATGCCATGGCAAAATAGCTTTTACGATTTATATAAATAGATATAGGTAGGTACAATTTCATACTTGAAACATCAAAGTTCAAGTTAATTGTTTACCTGTGACTGCTTTGACAACTAACGTTGTATACCTAGGTAGGAAATCTTTTCACCTTTAAAAAGTTGACTAAATTTTACCGAGATGTGCAGTACAATCATGTTTGCGAGAAAGTTCCTCAATATTGTTTTTGATTACGAGATGGACTACAAGACTCTACCTACCTACTTCCTTATCTACTTGTGTAATTTCTTCTTCTAAGTAAATCTTAATTCACGTTACCATAGCAACCCGTTTCATTTTGCTACACAAACAGAGTACATAGTAACGTAGAAACTATACTATGTATTACATCGTAAGTAAAAAAGTACAGTCGAGTAAAAAAGGTAAAAAGTCATTAGTCACTTCGGCGTACGTCGGCGAGGCGCCGCGAATCACAACGCGCTAAAGACCCGACTCATGCTATCGTAGGCTCTTTAATTGTGTTCTCCGACTACCCTCCCATCGCTACTTGGAGAAGTCACGCTCACGACCGCCTTTGTCGGGAGCCGGCGCTCGCCTGCCTTTGTCTGACTGCAAAACCAATTTTTTGTAGCTGTAGGTCGTATAAACAGTTTTACGATACCTAGGTAGGTACCTAATACGTAATAATATTTTAGGATAATTTTTCATATCACTTTGAACCTACTTACCTAAAAAGTACCAAGTAACTTAACTGTTCATTTTTAAAATAGGTTTCCTTATTTTAGTGCGATAAAATGTCTGGTACTTATCTGTTAACATACAACAAAACGGTCTGTTTATTTCACGCTGCATTAAAACTAGTACCTACCTATTTTGGGCTATTATTCAAGATCCGAATGTAGAAATAAAACTTTATTAGATAGTACCTATATTTGTCACATAAAATTCTACTATCGGGCTAGACACAGAAATCATAACTACAACTATTTCTAAAAAAAATGCGGCGCACGGAGATTCCTCACCGCTATCAGACAGGGCGCCCAATGGAAATGACATTTTAAAAACCACTCTCAAGCCTACCTATAGCTGATTTTACATATAGTTGTGTTTCGCACGCACGCTCCGTGCGCAACGTCGATAAAAGAGGGCGTGGTCGTCACCGTCGCATCCACCAATCAGGTCGCCTCGCTCGACGTGTGCGTACACCGCACCCTTTCATGTGTGCCGCATCACTACCCAAGTGTGAGTGCGACGTTACGTTTATACGCCGATGGTGTATATGGGCGTAAATAAGTATATGCCGGCTACCGGCACCACAAAGGTTCCCATATCTTTTATGTTCTTAGATCCTTATCTCGCGGTTTCTTATTTTACATTTGAGATGGAAGTCTGGAATTAACGGTCAGTCCCATAAACACGCTATAACAAACTTTAATATGGCCGTAATACAAAATAATCTGTGATTTTTACTGCGTTCGCGGCGTTAATAGGTTGTTGTAGATTTTGAGATAGGTAGTATATTTGTGTTTTTCGGTAAAAAATATTCATGAATCATGCTGATTGAATTGTTAATAGACCTAAATTGTTGATTATCGCGATGTAAATGATGTTTTAGTACGGATTTATGTAAAACAATACAGATATTTTAACTTATCTTGAATTTTATGACTGGGGCCCAAGTCTGCTATTTCAGTTGTATCAGAATGGTTGTTCAATTGCACTAAATGACATTAGAACTGACAGATTTCGTAGACAAAACCGTCAAAAATCAACAATTCTGAGGCCATTGATTTACAATTATGACACGACTTAATAGCAGACTTGGGGCCCTGATTGTTATTAGCTCTGCTCTGACCAAAACATAAAATAAAAAATACCTACTACCTATCTAAGGAAAAATTGATTGAAACATTACTTACACAATATATCGATGTACTTACCTATAGGCAATATTATAACTTAAAAATCAATCAAAAGACTATAAAATAATGAAAGAAGCCACAAAATTTTGAATTCGTATTTCGAACATCAAAGAGAACTTGTTCTATATTCGAAATTGAGCGTCAATAAAAGACCGTTTTCCCGCCAAAATTCGATTAGCGACGTACAGCGGGACAAAGGATGTCGTTTATTGGGGGGCGGTTTTAAAATTGATTTTGGAAGTGGGGCGTGCAGCTCATAGGTGACTGTTTCCGACTGTACTGGTAATGACTTTTCAAACAATTTTTTCCACGAATTTTATTTTAATAAATTATTTGTAATTTTATTTTGTTAATGTATTGAACATAGGTTAAGGAATACTAGTCTTTTTGAAAAAACTTTCAACCTAGTAAAGTACTTACCTACCTTTTTATACCTTTAATAGGAAACCTTTTTATCACTTTTATACATTAAAATTGTCATAAATACCTACGTAATTCTACGATTTACTAGGTATAAGTAATAACAATATGAACTCATGAGGTAGGTACCATTAAACTATGACACATCTTATTACTTGCTTATACAGCACTGTGTTTTGTTTAAACTTGACATGCTTGTTCTACGGGTATAATATAGAAAACATGTTTAACCAAGCAACAAAGATCACAAGCTGTAGTGCTTGCCTAACCGAGGGTTCCGAAGTACCCTCTATGCGCGGATGTTTTAATAGCAAGTGGGTAGGCAAACATGCTTGATCGCCGCGTGAGTGGTCCGTGATAAAAATGTATCAGTTTGGTGATTGGTTTTGTTGGATGTTACTCAAGATTAGGGTCCTGTGTTTTCATCCAATTTAAAAAAAGAAAGTGTTTGTTAAGACTCCTATACATTTACCTGAAATTCTAGAGTTTTTTTTTTTAATAATACATATCTAGCTAAGAAATACTTTTATTTGGGTCCTTTAAAATAAAACGATGAATCTTTTGATGGTAGGTAATAGGGGTAAGGTAAGAAAATTACGTAACTAACTCAATGCTGAAAATATTGGCTTTCTTGTTCGTGTCAGCCACAGGCGTAGGTAGGCCTTGATACTGCTTCCCACTGGATAATAAAAGCAGTATCAAAATAACTTTCTTCGTAACTATGTCGTCATACCTTCGACCCTCAAATGACTTGCAACTCGGCTAAGGAAGCGCAAGTCAGTGGCGGGAAACGCAGCAAGATTAATATAAGTCAAGCTGCGGTAAACGCTGGCTCATCGCACCATACTACCTTAATTAAGTTGGGCCCTTGTTGCCATGGAAAATTTATCAAATAATATTAAAGTAAGAGTATGAAGGTCGTATAGCTACACCAAAGGTGCAACCTAATACCTATGATAAAAAACTGGCAAGAAAAGTGTCGTTCTATATTTGAATAGGAACGTCAAATAATCGAGAAGTGCAGCGCCGTTTTGTGTTTAGCCTCATTCATTTTAAAATTTGACCTTTTCCGGATAATAACTATATTCATCCTAGTTATTATTGTAGATTACCTATAAAGTAACGTTACATACCATCACGCCTGTATTTTGAAAAGGCTAAGCATTTAAGCATAACGCCTATTGCCAGTAACCGGGCACAAATATAACTCGAAGCTTCTGAGAATTTCATAAAAAGAACCATTTGAAATTTTGCTGTACCTGGGAATCGTATTATCACAAGACTCTAAGGTAGTTATAATTGTAGAAATTATAAAAAAAGAAGTTCCATACCTAAATCTTAAAAGATACTTCATAAAGTCTTCTATTTCATAACTTGTTATTTCCCTAGGACCTTCATCTTCATCTGATAAGCATTTTATTGACAAAGTCTCTATCACATTTGATACCTAACATTAATTTATCATAGTAACTTCATCCAGATACCCATCCAGTTATCATGTGTTGTCTGAGACAAGCTCATCTCGTTTCATGACAGATGTTATGGTGAACGCCGCCCTTAAATAGCCTCGGGCTGAATAGACGGTACCGTTGCCTACGTCGGATAGATAAAAAAATGAAAATGATTTTAATTTTCGTCTTTTTTGTTGTGAAAATAATACTTATTTATGTCGGAGCTTAGTTTATCGGGGAAAATTTAATTATTATTACTGGGAGATATACTAATAATTTTCTTATTGCTTTAGAACTAAATAAGGAAAGACTAGACCTATTATAACATGGTATGAAGAGCTAGAAGTTTACGAATATGTCGTAAAATCTTTAGTGTTATAGGTACTTTGTTTGATATCAAATCAAAACCTACATACATTTCTCAACTTATCATTGATACATGATGCTTTCTAAAGATTATTGTTATGCTTTTTTACCGCCATTTTTTTTTTACTGAGAACGGTTTTCTATTCTTCTGTATTTTGGGTGTATGTTGGGTATGCCTGTGCCGATTGTAAACTGATTCGAAGTATATTCTATTTATCTGATCGAATGAACTAACTTAGTAGAAACTACGATATGGGGCTACCCATCTGAAGATACACCGCAAAATAAGCCGGATTTCTTTTTAAATAAAAGTTAGGTAATTATATATACTTTGTTCAATTATGATTTTATGCCATAACAGCCTTACGGCCGAAATTAATAGACTATCACTCTGAACTGTTACCCACTGGACATCAAAATTTGACATTATTTCTATTTCTATGGATTTTATGTCAAATTTCAATCTACAGTAGTGAAAACAATAAAGAGATAGGTTATTTATTACGGCTGTCAGTCTGCGTTTATGTCATGTGACCCATAACATAAAATATTGCTTCAGCTTCTAAAATTTTGACAAACAGTTGTGCCCAATATGTTTAGGTAATGGATATCAGCTATATATACCAAAACAAGAATTATCTATTTTTAAATGTATTCATCATTATAATTATGAATCGCCCCGTGAATTCCCGATTGTAGAATGGCATCTAAAGATTTACACCTAAGAAAGATCCTTTAATTAACAATGTGTTCGGTGGTTATCTGTCAAGTACAAGTACAGTCCACAAGTGTAAGTTCCCAGGTGCCCTAAGTGTCCGGTCACTCGACCTCCCTGCAAACATACCCCAGCCACCCTCCATGTTTGTGCAGAATAAACGGTTTTTCTACCCCTACTAATGTCTTCCGAGAACATTTAAACGCGTTATTCCGAAATAAAGCTTTCCAACCAGTTTTTTTATAAAAATACTAGCTGTTGCCCGCGACTTCGCCGGCGTGGTCTTTATTCTTAAATGGTAGAATTCAATTTTAAAAGTAAATTTAAAAATGAGTGAATACTCACTTTTAAATTGAATTCTACTTACTCGTGCCTCGGCACAATAACGCTACGCCTGTGCGTAGCGTATTGGCGTAGCGATATAAGCGTAGCAGAGACTACGCTCGTAGTAGCAGCGTAGTACGGTACTACGACAGCGTAGTAACCAATATTCATATTTTGTATTTCTACCAATATCGGTATTTATTCACTAGTCGCTATAGGAAAATATATTGGAATCAAGTTATGGCTTGAGGATAATTATTAAATTAAATAATGAAAATATAAAAAATATATCATAAGAGGAATGATTATAAACCTGTCATGACAATATAAAAAAATCTAGATTAGACTGAACTATAGAAAATTAAATAAGTTTTATTGATTCCGAATGTTTTCTGAAATGCTGATTGAGACTGCTGCTACTGTTTCTGGGATCGATTCCCAGGTCGAGCAAAGTGTTTATTTTATTTTATTTTATTTATTTGGGAAACAAACAATCGTACAATAAATGTTACATAAATGTTTCCTTAAAGTAATAGGGTTAATTGTACAATCAACGACGTTTCCACAGGTTACGGTTGTTATTGGGTTTTTCTATGAAATCTCAGTAGCAGCTTCCCAGTTTGGTTTTCGCCCGGTTAAAGGCAATAGGGTCGACTTGCGGAAATTAGAGACGCCATGAGGAATGAAATGTAATGAAAATTAATGATATGAATGTAATGAATTCCAGTACTAGATTCGAAAACTAAGGAAATCTTCTCTTGGTTTGACGCAAAATTGACGTCCACTAAATTAACTATTTAGCAATATTATGTATATGTTTTCAACTTACTGTCATCTTAATGAATATGAGGCAATGATAGCTACCTTGATAACGACCGTGACGTGACGTAGGTAGTACCTACTTATCTACCTATTATCCTTCTCACTTGATAGTATTCTTTTCTATTCGAAACATAGACCCACCTTTTAAACTAAGGTGTGTTTTGTTCCATTCGAAATTCAAATACATCTTTTGTTTTAAGATTTAATTTGTTTTTCTGTTAGAATTTCGAACTCACGTGAAATCCCATTTACCGAGTAAGTTGTTAATGGTTTCGAGTTCGAATAACCTTAGTACGCCACCCTCTCCCTCCGCCATAAGTAATTGTTTTTGCGGCTAATTCTTTCTGTTCCCATTTCTTTGGGGGACGCTCCACTCGAAATTACATTTTTATTTGGTTAAACCGGCTCGGGGAGATGCGATTGCTTTTTGATAAGTCAATTTTATTTTAAAGGGTTTTTTAATAGTTTTTCTTTACCGATGAAAGCGTTTTGACATGTAGAAAATGACACTGGTAGGTTCGTGATTTAAAAAAATTACCAACCAACCAACAAACGAACGGGAGTTTAGGCGGGAAAATGAAAAGTGCATATTGTCGATTTTATATTATTTTTCAAAACTTGAATTTCTCCGAAGTTTAATGTGTAATTATGGTGGATAATTAACCATTAAGTGTTTGTGAACGTGTGAGAGTGTAGGCAAATGATATAAAATTGAAAATCGTGACTTTTTGGGTTCACTCCCTAAACTCCATCGAAGCCTCAATAACATTTCTACCGTTTTATTGGGGCAACTCAACAACTTATACTTGACACTGGCGAACACAAAAAGTGTGGTGCCATATTACAATCCCAAGCAATCCCATAATGGGAAATATTATTTGATTACTTTATTACTTGACACTGGCAAATACACAAAAAGTGTGGCGCTATAATTAAAAAAAAAAAAAACAAACGAATGGCCAATTTTCAATTTTAATTAATATTAACATAATATTTTCTTCCGATGTCTGACAAGATTTCGAAGAGTATAAATTTAGATCAAACACCTAGACTTTTTCAGCCAGATCCATCCATGATCCAGTACAACTATTTTTCGCCTTTCCTAACTCTTGAGTCTATCCAAAGGTTGTTTGTAAGAGATCGATTTTGAGATCGATTTTAGCGATAAGGCCGCCCATTGTACCATACTCTATGCTTGATAACTTATACTCGACATTAGTTTTTGGTATACAATAAAGGATATTCTATTCGATTCTACAACTACTGTACCTAGAATATAAGTATCTACTAGCTATTATTCCAGCTCTTTTGTCCACAGCGGATTCCTTGCTAGGATCTGGGTCCGATGAGGAGGAGGAAGATGAATCGAGAGCCGCCAACAACTCGAGCAGCCCTGCGCACGCGCCGCATCCGGCGCTGCACTCCGAACTGTCACACAACGGCGACACCAAGCCACATGATGACTCGGAAGACCAGGTTGGTAAACTGATAGACCTGAAGAGCCATGTTCATTTAAAATGGACAAAATAATATAGTTCCCTTACATAATTATTTAAAAAAAATCTACCAACCAACGACTAACGTGAACGATATTTAATAAATGTAATTGTGGTGAAATTACAAATTTGAACCACTGAAAAATCACAGCATTGGAATGATATTTTTATAGGTTTTAAATATTACCTACTCATTTTATTAGTGTGTATTAAGAATATTATCAACTGATGTCTCAAGATGACAACGCGTTTGTGATAGGTACTATTTGTTGCTGGCATCTGTAAACAACATCAGACAGCCTGTATGCTTCTTTGTCATGTTATTGCCACTGCTGGGCACTGGTCTCCACTGAGTAAGAGAGGGGTTAAGGCTATCACTGCTTCTTCATTATAAATGTCATCTTATAACTATAAGAAAAAAACATCGACCATCTCACCTGTGCAGTAACGGGGCATGTTCACATAGTCGCATTCAGTTGTTTCTCTTCACCCCCCAGGGATCGCTCGACGGGGACCCCGAGACCCGAGATTCTCAAGCAGAGAACAAATCCCCGGACGACGGCAACGGGGGCTCGAAGCGTCGGGGGCCCAGGACCACGATAAAGGCGAAGCAGCTCGAGATACTGAAGTCGGCTTTTTCGCAGACCCCCAAACCGACGAGGCACATACGGGAACAGCTTGCGAAGGAGACGGGGTTACCCATGAGGGTTATACAGGTTAGTGGTGACATGAAATGGATTTTGATAATATATGATATAGATTATATGAAAGAAAATGGGGTGGTAACGCGCTAATATTATTGTGGACATTACTACCTCATTTTTGGTTTGAAGGCTAATGTACCCAGTGGAGTTACTAGGCAAATTAGACTTAACAACTGCGGTCTCAAGATAACAACGTGTATTAGCTGGTGTTGCTAGCGTCTATAGGCGTGGCCGCTTACCAGCGGAAAGGATTCAGTGATCTTTTACATTTGACATAAAAAAATGAAAGTTTATTCAAACAACCGATTAAAATAGATATTTATACAGTATTTTGTCAGGTGTGAAACAATAAAATATATACATTCATATTTGTACCAATCTGGTTTTACTGCCTGATACAGAATTTTTAATTAGAGCTTGCCTGTGCGATGTCATTTTTACTATTTTGTGAGATAAATAAATATTATGTAGATTCGCTATATTCTAAATTATCAAAAGCGTTGACAAGTTGTCATAAAATGTTGGGATCGCCAATCGAATAAGTACAAACGCTACAATGTCACAAATCAGGTGTTTATAAATATATTTTTTATACATTTTGTTTTGATTAATTTTATTGTTCGATTCGGACGTTAAATTGCATTATCTGTACCTACAAACTCTACGGTACCCGAACAAAAAAGTTATCCCAATAACTTTAATATATCTAAATAAGTCAATATATATTGTCGAATATTGACATCACACAGGGGGGTTTATCTATGAACCTAAGTTCTTTTACTTAATCGAAATCTGAATTAGGCTCATTTACTGTAGTCACGAGGCACGGCATATGCCTTTATATAGGTATATTTAATACGTTACCTGTGCATCCCAGAAATCTTTTTTCCATTAATAAAAAAGATTAATCAATTTTTACCACTGAAATGATCAAATCGATTTTTTACTTTTACATGGAATAGCATTTGACATAAGGTGACTTTTGAATTAGGTATGAAATGAATTACATTGTTGGAAAAAGAATTTGATTTTGAGAATCCATTCTACAGTGGAATACATACCGAATAGTGCATTAAATGAAATTTACTATGATGATAGATTAACGAGTAAATTGTACGATGAATTGAAAAAAGAAAAGATTAGAATTAAAGTACGGTATCTTCAAACGCTAAAATAAAATGTTACATATAAAATATACGCGTATTATCGGTTGCATTCAAGAGTTCGCCATAAAATTGATTTGTACAAAACCTCTATTCATCACGCACGCACAACCTTCGGACGGTAACCGTTACAAATGGCCGATACTCCATCATGGCGGGCGATCGGTACGTTCGCAAATTGAATATCGCGCTCGCATCCGTCCAGGAACGCCGGTGCCGACGTGACAAATATCCTAATTAACGAACGCACTCTATCAACAATATTGTGACTGTGATTTCGAACGCAGAACATAAAATATGAAGCTGCTTTGAAAAGGATTTTACACGATGAAGATACCGTAGGTATTAAAGATGTTATTTATCTCTGGCCAGTGTAAAAAAAATCATGCATTATTTTGCTGGAACACATTATTATGTAGTCAAAATGAAGATGAGTGTTGACAACTTAATTTTCATCTACCTACCTGCTTATCTTAACATGCTTATAAAATCAAAACGTTACAGTCAGAAATTTATTTGAGACAGATGATAATGTTGGAAAAGTCTAGGATATATAATTAATAATTTATTTTATGAATTTCATTGCGTAGCGAGACAATTTTCTTTTATTTTTATATCAACATTTTGATCGAGTTCTTTGCATCTTAGTTTGCAAAAATAAGAGGATCAGAAGTAATAATTAACGTTACCTTCCAAGCTTAATCCTAACATTCTCACCGCATCTAATGCAGCAAGATTCCCGAAATCCTTACCTAACACATGGAATCATGCAATTCTCCACACCGTCAGCAACAGATGTCTGTTATAAGATCCGTCCGTCTGTCCGTCACGCTTTTTGCGCTCCTTCCTCTTTGTTTCAGTTTTTGTTGCTGTCGGTACCAAAACAAAAAACTCATACTTTTTACTGCCGTCTAGCGGATTGTTTGTAAACGTAGTGGGTACTGAACTATCGAGGTTTCGTCACCGTTGCGTTTCGATACTGAAGTAATTAATGAAATTTAAAAAATCTGTCATTACCAACGTCCGTTGCAAAAATTGCACTTTGTTTCATAAAATTATTGTCTTGGCTAAAGCAAAAACAATTTATTTTAATTTTGTTAAAAACTTCCCGAATCTAGTTTCGAAAACTTTTTTCGAGAAAGTTAATAAAACAATACCTATCTTCGTTATTATTGAAACGACTAACTCCACTAGACTATATCATGGGTATGATTATAGCCAAGTCCATGTTGCACAATTGAAAACAAAATCGTAGCAAACGTCAGAAGAAGAATTCATTTCAAAATACTTTCCAGAATACTCCATTCGTAAATTGATGAATATGTGTACAAATATGTACAATGCCGAGAAGCACAGTAACAATATTTTTCCCCGCACAAAAACAATGTCAAGTATGTTAAGTGGGATCATAAACAACAATTTTTTGTCGTCGCTCGTCAGTCGAGCCAGATCGCGCGTGTCAAATGTTTGTGCCACCGCCACCACATGTGCGCGAGCGCATAGCTGTAAAATGACTTTTTCTAAACGGGATTTAACTAGTTAACACCAATGCGTGTGAAATTCGCCGTTTGAAGAGACCGCGTTTAACATTTTTTAAGTAAAATCAATTTTCTACTGAATTTATTTGTCATTGACATTTCATCAATATTGAAATTATATTGAAAACAGTGAAATTAGGCAATTTACAGGAAAAATTAACATCTAATGGGTCCCGGCTTTTTGCTTACGAAAATCTGATTGGATAGTTAAACGCTTTCCCAAGCTTTGTAAGATTATTGATGGTGTATTAAATATAAATGTCTAATTTATGGGCAACATTTTCATCAAACTTGTGCATAGCTGGGTATTTTATTATCAAATAAAATTGAAGACACATTAAAGCTGTGACTTTCGTCTTCCTTATTTTGACTTATTTTACAGTTATCACGTATAAAGCTGTTTCTCAGACCGCAGTCGTTACCTAACACATTCCTGAGTCTCGGAGGTCATAGCACACTTCAGACTATTATCTCAGAAGTACCAAGTTCCTTACATACATGTGCCTTATACAATTCCGTACAATTCCTTAAACTGTTTCATAAGTCAATGTTTTTAGTTGATTTTTAACTGGCATACAATAATTTATCACACATTCACACATGGACTGTCCCTCGTCTTTTGATTATCAACTAACTCCTCACATTGTTAAACCGCAGCTGCAGTTTGTTCTAAAGTTATGACTCACGCATGCTTCAAAACCGCTAAATTAGTATAAAGCAGACATTACGGCACCAGGAATGCAGGAAGGGGACATCATCAAAGTAACAAACTACCAATCCTGCCGCCACTCTACCTCGACGTCAGTGTCATCCAACCGCGAAACGAGAAAAAAAACTGGAGATATTTTAATAAGTTCATATATTGTAATTTCTTGAGTGTGACGGCCCTGTCACCGCCCTTATTGGCTCATATTTTATTTTGACAGCTCGTATAGTTAGTCTCTAACCAGGGTTGTGAGTGGGTCTTCATTAATTTATAAAGTTTCACAATTTTCTTTATTCGACGTATAAAATATAGTTCTTAATATGAACTGAATTAAATTGTATTTTTTTTTCTAAGAAACGCGAATAACTCTTGACACAGTTATTAAAGTGAACTCTTTTATTTAATTAATTTTACTTAGCGACAAATACACAATTCCTACCTATGAGCTTTTATTTTGCTCATAATAGATAAATGAGATTTTATGATTGTTGTTTATCGTCCTGTTCCTCATCCTATCAATTTAAATAAATGGAATAATAATTCCATTTCAATATACTTACCTTTAATTTCAATCTACACAGTTAGTACAGTTTTTAAGTAATTATTTGTACATATTCAGCACCTGTCAGTGCAGTATTTTTGCAATCTTAACAATCTAAGTTTTTGCGATAGAATTAACCACTATCTTCCTCTATTGTACAAAATGCTTGTACAATCTAAGTAAAGTAAGTCCTACGTTAAATAACGTTTAAGTACTACTGTTAAATAACGTTGTGTTTGACAAGAAAAAAGTGTATTGTTATTGACACAACGTTATTTAACAGTAGTACTTAAATCAATCAATTCGTCAACGAACCAATTCTTCATTTCGCGCCGAAATAATTATGACTGATGACATGACGCATTATATTATAAAGATGACCACACACGTTACTTTACATCGTGCAGACAAAATAACAAAGAGGAGGTTATGAATAAATTAATTCAACGATTATTTAACTACTTTGTAAATGTCATCGGTGTGTAGTTACATTTTACAAAGTATTATCTTATTACTTAAGAAATATTCAACGCGCGTTGCGTATTAGCATTTATAATTTTGTACAAGATCATTAATCATTATTAACTTGGTATTCGTTGAGACAATTCCTGCACTGTTAATTGTGACGGAGTGATACAAAAATTTATGTAGTTATTGATAATTTGCGATTAATTACATTACAAATTTAATAATATTACAAGAATTATTAAGTAGTACCTACACCACTTTAGCAATAAAGTTTTTATATTTCCCGCGGTTACACTCACAACCTAAGGTAACGTAACTTGATTAAGCCTATGTAAGGTACTCCGGAATAATGTAGTTTTCCATATGTAAATTATTTTTTAAAATTGCATGAGTAGATTCTGATTTACAAACAATTTTACAAACTTATAAACATTCTAATCTTTTCCTTTTTAGAATATTAGTGTAGACAAATGGTAGTTTATTTTTCACAGGAATGTTTTCCATTACAGGCTATAATGAATGCCTCTTCAGTATTTAAACGCAGTCCCGTTCATTTCTAGTTAATCACAAGCATTTTATTATTGGTAGATGGCCGTCGAGAAACTAATTCCCACACGGAAGCTCGTGTCATCGGTTGATTGATAGCGGGCGCGATAAAAACAGTTTGTCACCGAGTCGCGAACACGTTATTATGTCACCACTGGCTACTGACGTGAAGCGTCCTGCCTGATTAATGTGTGTCGTGTCGTATGTGGCAGCCTTAATGCGCTCTCTATGGCATCCATGGTCATTAATGGCTCGCGTTGTCCGTGGTCAGGATTCTACGTACGGTGTTATTCTGTGTTTTAGTCTAAACGTCAAAGCAACTCTTGTACCCATATCTTTTGTTGAAGATCGTAAATATAATTATTTAACTTAAAGGTACACGCTATTTGATAACCATACATATTAAAATAAGTAAACACTATAATTTCACTGTCTATACTAATATTATAAATACCAAATAGGCTCTGTCTGTCTCTTTGGAAACTTTTCACTCTTAAATCGATGAACCAATTTTGATGAATTTTGGTACAGATAGACTTGGAAAAGAAAAAAACCTCGAATACTCATTTAGGATGGCAAAAACCGTATTGTTTTACAAAATGATGTAAAAGGAAGTACCATTCCACGAGAATTTGAAACATGATTTGTCCTATAATATTATGAAAATGAGGTGCCCAAAAAGATAGACGTTCCGCATTAAAGAGTCGACGTCAATCTCATCTTATTTTTTTAAATATGACTCCAGTCAATTAAGAAGAAGAAATCCACGTAAACGTCAG
Source organism: Acronicta leporina (assembly GCA_947256265.1). Classification (NCBI taxonomy): domain Eukaryota; kingdom Metazoa; phylum Arthropoda; class Insecta; order Lepidoptera; family Noctuidae; genus Acronicta; species Acronicta leporina. The sequence goes on from OX366531.1 coordinate 8,220,899, forward strand.
TGTCGAAATCAGAGTTGAATGAGCCGTACATCGGCGGTCGCACGGCCATATTTCATGTTTTAATATCCGTCGGCCACTTTGAACTGCCCCAAATACTATAACTTGCACGAGTTACGACTGTTACGAGGCAAACGGGTAAACGCTTGTGTGACCGCGGCTTTACTACCGAGCTCACCCGATTCCAGACGATGTTTTACGACAAATTGTCCAGTCTTTTTAATTGATTGGTTGTTCTATAATTTAGCTGTGTTTACAAAGAACTCGGCGCCGACTGATGCTCGCCTGTCATCTATATTTGAGCTTTGCGGCGTTTAGGTGAAAATGTTTCTTGCAAATCAATTTTATTTATTATGTTTCCCATGTTTAACTCAGAATAAAAGAATTGCTATGCGCAAGTGTGTAAGCCGGTAATATCCACTAAGCCGTAAAATAATTACTTTTTATCGGTGTGTGCATCTCTTTTGTCGGTACTGATAAAATAAGCATATTTGTAACACAAATGTGTCTTTTTTTATTCAATGAAATCTTACATTTAGTTGCCGCTGACCTTTGCTTAACTTTCGTTAATACGCATGATTCACAAATTCCCAAATTTCTTATATAATATTAAGTGAGTGTAACTTGGGATTAAAAAACGAGAAAGGTTTTTAAAAAGTCGCACCGTGCCGCGAATATTATTTCGAGTAAAATTCATTTGGCTAACGATTGCATTTGGCGCATACGACACGCCGCCGTCGAATCCTCACTATCAAAAAACTGGGACACTATTGTCATAAATTTGTAATTTTAATCGTTATTATTAAAACAACGGTGTGGGATAAGCATGAAGTAACAATAAAATATCTACTTTACATCGTTATATCGTGTCATTTCTCGTAAAAATGTCGGTGGTACGGCGCGTAGCGGGATTTGCATCAAAAGATGACATTTAGTGTGCTTATTGTGCATAAACGCCATGAAAGTTCGTGCCTCCATCTTGTGGCCGCGGTGTTATGGCCGATTGCGCTGAGAAACAACCCAGAAATTGTTTTTTACGGAATTAAAGTGCGCTGCGGTGACTTTATTTATTATTATGTTTTACTAGTTACGTTGATATTTTGGTTTGTTTAATGAAAGTGTTATGTATTGTCTGTTATTATTAATTTTGTTCTCCCAAAGTATAGGTTACCTATCCTTTAAGTAACAAATTGCTCCCTTTACACAAATTAGGAACTTATGAACAGGTACTATCGGTATCATAGTGTAGTAGCTTTGTCAAAAAGTTAATGTAACGATAAGTAAAAGGTACTAAAAGTACCGATGTTATGATTTATTATCTCAAAGACAGAAGCACCTTCCATTGTGCAGGTACAGCAGGTGCGGCCCGACAAAGAACTATGACGAAACCAATAAATTATTAATTATGAGAGAAGGTTACATTTTACACGTTTGCGAAATATTGTCAAAAAAATATAAAAAATTCAAGAGCGGCGCCAGAAAATCCTTTGTCTAGGAGACGTCCTGCGGGTACACTGTGTGGTTGTGCACAAAGGGAAGTAAAGTTGCCGACGCGGCGTGCACACTGGGACAAAGGGGCACCCCGTCAGGACAAAAAATGACATCATTTATTTTATTGCCCCGAGTGAGAATGTGGCACATTAATATTGCGTAGGCCTTAATGTTCGATCGCCTTAGGCTGGTCATCACTCAATATGACTGTTGTCTATAAAATAATGTTTCGATACGTGTTCTACAAGTATTCGAACACTTCGCGTCACAAATCAAAAATATCTAAATTATAAAATACAAGAATATTTACAATCGAGAAACGAGAATATAAATATCGTAAGGTTTGAGATTTGACGTTCTTTTGATTTCACAAGTATTTTTATCGTATCCGGACATAGAGGTGATATAAAGTAATAAAATGTTTAGCTTATTTTACATTGTAAATCATTTAAGTCGATGTTTTTACAGGGGTCAATTTAGGACATAAGATACATTAATATTGATTATTATTACAAAAAATCTTGATAAGCAAGTATTCTTAATTTTTTTATGTTTTCCTTGCCATGAGTGAAATAGTAGATACAGTTAGCGAAAAGCATGATATGATAATTCATTATGTCTAGTCGCTTAATATGGCATACATGGTAAGACAATCACATACATAATATACATAAACATAACATAACATACCATAACGTTATGTTTATGTCCCATGTAATGGGGGCCTAAGGACCATTTAGGAATTTCGTCCGATAGTAAGCGTACTTTTGAGTTAGACTTATGTATATTCTTCTGTAACTTTGTACATCTTTTTAAAAGCTGCGGAATTAAAAGCTCTCGATTATCTTAATTATCGAAATGCTCTCTTAATATCTTAATAGTAAAATACCGGTGAATGGTAATTGAAAAGATGATTCATTACTATCAATACCGCCCCGAAATCACCATCAGCCACGTCTCAATTCGCTTACATTACCTACCTACCTAACACCAGATTTAGGGTTGTCTCTATATGAGCCTTATGCATCTATTACCCGCTCAATAATATAATTTGTGCAATTTTATTTTTCTGAAGTTTCACTGAGATAAATTACGACTTATAGATGAACGATGGATATAAATTGATAATTTAGTTTTAAATCATTTATTTGCATAGGTATCCGTTTCAGGTTATAAAATTTTGGCAATTAGGTATTATCTATTGTGTCTTTAAACGATTAAAATCGTCTACTTATAGGTACTTTTATTTTAGGTAGGTACTATTTCCCCATTGATTGATGGCAATTCTACAGTTTTAAAATTCATTTTCTTGACAAGACGCTTTTCTATTCTTTCAATTCGAAAAGCCAAAACGAGCAGTGTCAGCCCTGAGTGTATGTAAACACGAATGCGCATACGCAGCGATCCATCACTCGGGGCCACGACTACATTGATTTATTACGAAACGCCGCTATGTTCTCCTAGTAGCCAAGTTATAGCAAATTAATTATACACTACTACATAGGAACATTCGAAGTTTTACTAGAATACTCTGAGAATATATCCTAACAATATTTTTAATCTTTCCCGATTTGAAGAGTGACCTCTTTCAGATATGACCTCGGCCGTCAGTCATAGTTTGGCAGTGCACGAGAAATATCGGCCCCCGGTGTTGGTAGCGGCCATAGGCTACGGTGGTCGTTTATTTATGAGGCGGGCGGCTCGACCGGAGCGATACCACGGCCTCACAGAAAACCGGCGTGAAACAACGCTTGCGTTGTGTTTCGCCGAGTGAGTGGGGTTACCGAAGGCCCAAACCCGTTTCAAGGCGGGCAACGCACTTGTGACTCCACTGGTGTTGCGGGTGTCCGTGGGCGGTGGTTATCGCTTACCATCAGATGATCCGTCTGCTCGTTTGCTCCCCCATCCCATAAAAAAAGTTGCAACATTATTGCACTGTTCCGTCAATATATGCGGTAACAATGATATAAAGGTTAGATGTTTAAAAAAATAGGTATAATATAACGCTTGGTTAGCTCATAATATTCGTGGAGTGCCGCAAGGAGCTATCTTTGGCTAAAGATTCACTTATCATATGCAACATGACATTATTCCCCCAATAGTAATACCTGATTGCCCTAAAAATCAATCATTGCGTTAAAAAAAATATTCTTTTGTATCTTTGACGTTTTTGTGCGCTTTAGACTATTTTTCATCTCAGCTGATGCGCTAGCACGTAATGGACTTTACGGTCTATGAGTTTAATGACGTGACAATATTGGCATCGATACGGGTCACAGATTATCGTCGATGTTTTTGCGATCAAGGAATCTGTTCTTTAACTCTTTGTTAAATTTACATTTACCTTGTTTATATAACTAAAGCAGCATTGGGTACATGCTATCGTACGTAAATGAAGAAATTTGTATGTGCGCGATAGTGTCGAACGCTTCCGACGATTCGACATGGCGCTATTCCGTAATTTTACTAGCATTTCCCTCTGCAACCGTCTCGCACTGTCGCTCTTCGAGGTCATCCATCGATTCCGCATCATGACGTCCAAATCCTCTCTATTCGACCTCTACACTCTACACTTCCTAGCTGCCCATTCCGTGTACAATCACTATTGTACCTATTGAAGGTAATTTATAAACCATGGATTTAGTGATATTTTTTGTTGTATTGATTATAACTTATCTTTACTATAAACAAGTTTTATAATTTGTCTCTGAATAGTTATTTTATGATATTGATTACTCTCACTACCACTTAACTGTTTTCTTGATTTTGATGCATAAGTATGTATATTTAAGTGACGAAAATAAGAATACTTTGAATGACCGCTAATCGATCATTTACATATAAAATCAAAACAATGTAAATTATTAAATAATAGATATATTTGATTACATATACTCTCGAATTTAATGCCAAAAAATGATCAAATTCCATAGAGCTGTTTTTGATTTTGTCCTATGTGATTTCATATTTGTCAAAATTAAAAGCCATTACGTCTAATTACTCAGTCCCCGTTAACATTGGTTAATTTTTTATTATGTTTTATCTATGTCCTCTATATTTTCCCTTCAAAATTGTAAAATCGGAAAGTTATCCACTTCAGTCTATGTACGATAGTATAGGTAGGTAATAGGCTAGTAAACTAATTCACGTTCTGTCTCGATTACTCACGATCGTTATTTGTTAATGTTGGTTGAAATTGACATAAGCGCCTCGATTTACATAACGAAATATTAATTTTAAATTGTTTACAACTGTATTACTTTCAACCACTATAACCACGGAATGTAACAGTTGTATCATATATTGCGTAGAATTTTCTGTTTTTATATATTATATTTTTATCACCACTTACATTTAGATTGATCATTACATCATAATCGGAATCTATAGGTTCATTTACGAGTACATTCTACGGAAAAATAGGTCTCCAAATTATTTTCCTAATCATAATTCAAACTTACTTCCAACTTACCGCCTTGGTTCTTATACTTTAACATTAAATTATTTCCCCTTTTGTTCCAAAGGTCCCATATATCGTATATTTATATTATGTAACAGCAAAACGATAGCTTATCTACGGCCGTTAAACATAAAACCTACAACACTAAAACGAACTGAGATAAGACCGCCATTTTGAAAAGCGTGACCAATAGCACGACCGTACGTTATCAGAACAGTAACTGATAACAGTTTGATTTATAAATTCTCAATGGCGATTGGTGGAACGGTTACACACTCCTAAGCCGTTTATCAGAAATTAAAAATGGAATCTTGTTAGTGAGAGAAATGGGTCGTACTTTATGCGATCGTGATGCACATTAACCGATTTTACCAATAAGTGCTTGAAAGTCCTTCGTTTAAAGATAGTTAAACAAAGTAGGTACTAAATACTTCTTCAAGTATTATGAGATTTCAAGTCTTTTGAAAGAATAACATTGCCTGCTTTAGAGAATGCAGATAATTTCAATCGAATAATGAAACTCAATTGATAATGATTATAAACATTTTAACTTTAAAACAACTATGTAGGTTCTTGACCTCAGCAACTAAACACTTTACGCTCTTCAGGGCAAAAAAACAAATCAACACCACGTGGTATGGGTAACACCAAATTAATGTAGAAGGTTAAAAATAGTTCCATCAACGACAACACAAAAATAATGCAACAAGTAGTTAATGTACTTATTTTGAGAACATCTAATTATCTAAAATAAGACAAGTCACAAATTGGTGCCGCTCAAAAAGATTGCTGACACGGTAAATTTAGCGTTGTGAACATTGAGAACACACTGCTTTAAGTTTTTAAAATTAAATAAATCTGTCGAGGGAAACGGGTTGGCGGGAAAGATTGACGTTAAATTATTTTTTTAATTTTCGTTTATACTTAAATAGACTAGACTAGAGACAGTTTGGTAAACATATCAATTTATACTTATGTAATCTTATGAGCTAGGTAATAAATACAAAGGTAATACATGAAAAACCAAAGAGAGTAGGTAATTTCGACTTCAGTAATTGCTTGTTTATTTCATATTTTTAATTAAAAGTAGGTAATTCTAAAAGTATTGGCCTAAATAACACTTTTATTGCCTAATAGCATTCTAGAACGCGATATTTGCTCTATGTTGACCATGAATTCAGAAAAAGTGGGTTAAGACCTTACTTATTAAATATAATTCGTTATATTTATAATATCTAAAATTTTATAGAATAAAAATGGATACAGACAATGCGCTGTAACTTTATAAAAGTTATAATTATTTTGATCCATATAAACCACTTATTTATGAAATTCAATACTAATAACAACATCCCGTCCAATTTACATCTGTTGCACGTATAAAACAAGTAAAAGTTACTCGTGTTGTTCAATTTCGCGTGGAAACAATTTACTTTTACCTCGGCGAGCGCCACGCCAATTGGTTGTAGATGGCGCATGAGGTGCGCGCGCCCTGTGGTCGCGTCTTCACAGACGCCGTTACTCTTTTTGTTTCTCTTTTCAAAATTTCAACGTCTGCATTTGTTTTTACCTTGTGGCACGCTTCCGTCATTTTTATTGTCGAACGTGACTCCAAAATTGATATCGGATTGCTAATACATCATTTTCTCCTGTAATATGCTAAAATAAGAACTACATAATATAATGAATTATCAAACAAATGGTGGCCGTCCTCATCAATATTCCGCAACTACCCGCGAGGGTGCCCAAAATTCGCGTTTATGGTCCACATGGCGCATGACACGATAAAGTTTATGGCGGAACGAAAAACGAAAACAAAAATACGGTCAGCACAACTGTTCGTGTATACTATTGTGAGGTAGATTGTGTCGCTCCCGGTAGGGAGCCGACCGCCCGCTGTGCGGCTCTCAACGCTCCAAGCCCAAATTACTAGTTCACCTTACTCGCTAGATTACACATCCGATTCTAGGTATTCCGCCGTGTCGTAACTAGTCGTAAGCTTAAGCCTAAATTGGGTTTGCTTTCATATATCTGCCATTTGTAGTGCTGAATAGCTATCTAAGAAGATTAATTTGTTCCACTTGTATTATTCGGAATGTCTACACTTGTATTCGGAATTGAACGGGACTGAACATGAACATGTACACACAGTGGGTAGACCGTACTCGCGTTGTAGTGCGAGAGTGGATTATATTATTTTAATGTTGGCTGCTGTAATTTTTCTTTCTTCTCAGTGTTCGGCACTGTCGACTCATTAGCGCTGGGGGGCGCCTCTGCCGCAGGTAGGCGCGACGGCGTTATTTATATTGAGGGCGAACAGAACAATGTCCGGGCCGATCACTTATTAATCATCTCTTTATTCGAGCCGGCTGGGTGATTCTGCCTCTTGTGTTAACACAATAGATACTTATAGATCAAACAATATGTTCGGTATGAGAGTAATAGTTTTGCTGTTTCTTACAAATAAAGCTTTGGTATAGTTTCGGCAGGAGGCAGTAACTAATACAAATAAAAAATCTAGGGACAAATATATCTTCTTTACTCCTTAAAATATAAATTGTATTAGTATAACTGCAGCCAGTCCCACCAAACGTTTGGTAGATTTGCAAATTTAATTATCTGATGGTTTGATGACAAATTCAACACAATATTTACCGTTCTCGACTACGGAAAATTAAGATATTTTTTATTGCTAACTTCCGTGAGAATAAAGTCAATATCTACGTTTCTCGCTAAGAATCCTGTTACACTAACGGATTTTTTGGCAAATTATTGATGACATGTTACTTACATATTATATCGTGAGTCATAATATTGGTACCTACTTAGAAGTAATAGTACCTACTGGCATTATATCCACATTCCACAACAAACAAGACCAGCTAAGGGGCATTATGCGTCAATATATTAAGCGCTTCGGGGCTTTGCAAAAACATCACGTACGTGCCACGGAGGCGTTATATACCGACTATACAGTTAATCCATGTTTATACCTCGGTAGTTAATACTAAGATTTTACGAGTTTCTAAGGCGTCGAGGTTAGAATAAGAGAATGGCCCCTCACAGCGGTAGACGTATGAAATATAGTGTTTAACACCACGCGGCATGTTCGGCCGGGCGCCCCGCGGCGTGGGACAGTCCTGCGCGCCCGATCAACATCGTCACCCTACGCCATAACAAAGCTCCTTTATATCTCGAACTTTAGACTTTCTCGAAAATGCTATAAAATCTAAGCTTTTACGGACACTGTCATAATGTTGTGCTGTATTTTTATTATCATAATAGTTCATTCCATCGCTATTCAAGCTATTGCGTATTACGGCTTAGTTCGCAAAGGTATAATTTGCAAGACACAGCCTTAGAATTCAAAATAGTTGATACTTAATGGCGTTTGATCATGAGTCATGTTTAGTGAATATTCATAAGAATTGTGATACTATATTTTGAATAACAAATAAGGACAAGAGGCGAACGGTAACATAGTACCTACGTTGGAGGCAATTTATTTTCTTTTCTTTAAGATACTATTACATACAAAATTTCAAATACTGTACTATGCTTGATTAAAAAATGTTAATGTTATTATTTTAAAACTATTCTGAGTGATTTTTTTAAGTTGTAATGATTGTAAAAGAAACAATTTGAACGCGAACAGGACTGAAACCTTCATCCTCTGGTTTTGTATGCCAGATTTTTTAAACTAATTGTTCTAACTAAAATCAGCTGCTATAGCTGAAACTAAACACCAAATTGGTCGATAACTTTTTTAAAGCGGCGGTAGCCTAATGGCTAGGGCTTCGAACTTGCGATCATGTGGTTGCCGGTTCGAAACCCACCCCCATTGCACTACCGACGTGAACCCACTCGTAACACAAGTATTTAGCTTAGCACGAGGGGTTAACAAGAATACTAGTAATGTGTGCCCACATTTGGTATTTATTGGTATTGGTATAGCGGGCTTTTTTCCGCAAGTCCACGACTAAGCGCGTATTTTGCGTGTGGGTGGGACGATGTTGGGTTTTCAATCAAACCACCCAAACTCCTCGAGAAAGGCCGACAAGCGCCCAATGTTGCCTACGGCCTCTCGGAGAGTACTCGGGTTGCCGAGGTACTTTGCCCTGTATGTGGCGACACCAGGACAATGCAGGAGCACGTGGGCCGCTGTCTCGTCAGCCCCCAGGCAGGCTCTGCAAAGGGGGCTGTCTGTGATACCTATAACAGAAAGATGTTTATTGATAGGACCATGGCCAGTAACGGCTGCAGTGACTGTCCTCAAGTGTTGTTTGGACAGCTGTAGTAGCTGCCTGGTGATGCGGTCGTCAATGGAAGGTGACCCACATTGCTAGAAAGCATTAAAAAAAAAAAGAGTTCAAGTAATCATTCGGATGGACTATACTTTAATATCGGGAAGTTACTATTCTCATTTGAGGGTGCGCACTTACATCTGTCGCGTAATTAAGATTTGTAATAATTAAATATTGTTTCATTTTCAGTGTTCAATTTCTTTATATCTGTATAAAGCATAACAAAATCCCCCACCGTGTCTGTCTGTTCGCGAAAAACCCAAGAACTACTCAAAAATTACTTCATTAGTCTCGTATCATTAAGTCTTAGGCGTGACACTAGAGGTACTGGGTTCGATTCTCAAGTCTAAAAAAGCGTTATCGGGATTTTCTATGAAATTCGCAGTAGCAGCTCAGAGTCTGGATTAGTGCCCGGATAATGACAATAGGTTCGCCCCTAATTACATACCTGCGACAACAGCGGCGAACTGTGCATGTATATTAGAACATCTCTGCCTAACCCTTCGGGGAATACGGAGTTGATGGTATGTTTTTAATTTTTTATGAAAAATCGTATAGTTACCGTATACTTTGCTGTTAATATAATAAGTGTTGCCATTCAAAACACCCATCAAATTATTATATTTTTATGGTCATGTGAAGGCACAATAATAGGGTGACCAGACTAATGACGTGGCTACGACTTTAATAGTACAAGTATTACCAAGTTTACATTTTTTAACGATAAACGTTTTTTGTCGGGTTGATCTATTGGTGTGATTAAGTAATAAAAGCTATTACTGTAAGCTTGACCATTAACCAACGGAACGGGTCAATTTTGAATCAGCTGTGTATGGTCGAACCCAAAAAAATCTTAACTTGAACTTTTTAGTAGGGTCATTTTTGCTATATAAAAAATATCTTCTAACCATGGCGTCCTTATGTTATTTCCTTTACTATGATTTTGATAAAACTCAAATGAATATAATCGAGTCATGTTCATTTAAAAATAGAATAGCATATTGTGAGTTTCTTACAAAAACCTCTATGACTAATAAATAATTAATTTCTAATCGGACCGATTTTGCTCATGTTGCGAAAAATTTGGTGGCAATAATAGATTGTATCATAAGGGAGCAAAGTAAGTAATACTTTTACGGCGAGGGCCCTTTTTTGAATCCAGAGCGAAGTGAGGGTTTCTAGAGTAGAATCCCGAGCGTAGCGAGGGATTCAAAGTACGTCGCCCGAGCCAAAAATATATTTTGCGCCTGAGTGATACACTCTACTTTTCATCACCCACTAAGAGAAAATAAAAAGCGCCGATGGCGCGACCTTAGGCCGTCTTACCAGCCAGTCTTTATTCAACCAATATTTTCGTTCGATCTCTTTGGCACTGAGCACTAAGATGTTCCAAATTTAAAAAGTGCGCGGCAAAGTTAATTGCGGCGCACTTATAAAGAGGATTAAAAGTTCATTACTGCCCGCTCAAAAAGTGCACGGAAAAGTAAATTTCGGCGCACTTATAGAGGAATAAAATCTCATTACTGCCCGCTAAAAGTTTCATATAGAAAACACCACCTTTGGGTGCACTTAAAGGCGAACCAAGTCGTCCTTTTCGAATAGCTGATAGCTTCTTGGAGTTCACTTATTCTTTGCTCTTTTTATTAATTAAAAATAAATACCAACTTTTCTACTTTTGTACTGTTAAATAATTTAACATACCTTTATATGATGTGTGTATGTATTCTTTGTTATTGCGCACACTATATACCAGTCTATTTAAATCTCTGATTGATTAGTCCGCAGACATTTCCATAGCAAACGAGTGATTGTCCGAAGGCCAATGTTTTAACTACCGACAAAATGTCGAAATATTATTTATTGTGTTTAAATGTCACGTCAAACTAAAAATATCATCCAATCAAGGGGGACTACTACTGTTTAATACTTGAATTAAATTATTGTATTAATTCGTGAAGAGAAAACTTTGTATCCCCCTTTAAGCATATTGCGTGTTAAATTTTATATGGAGGAGAATACTAATCTCTACTATTATAAAATAGTAAAAAAGCTGTGTCTGACCATTGCAGATATTTACGTCTCCGAATCCGAAAATGTGATTTTTCAAATTCTTGTCTGTTTGTTACGGGTTGGAGCAAAAACTATTGAATAGATTTTAATTTTATTATCACAGTTATAGAAAGTATATGCTTCAACTTAAAAACTGGTGAACTTCTTATCTCAATTAATTAAACGAATCCTGAGATACAGCTTGACCTCCCTGATGTATAGAGGCCCATACAAAGTAGAGATCATCAATGTTGTTTAATCATGTTTACTCCTGATATAGCTTCACGTGAGCGAAGCCGCGGGCAGAAGCTAGTATATTTTTATAATGATCATTGAGTGTGTGGATGGGTGACCATTCATAACACATCGAGAACCCTCCGTGCCTCGGAGAGCACGTAAAGCCATCGGTCCCGGTTGTCATTTGAACATCAATGACAGTTGTTAGGAGTAGTCAGAAGCCCAAAAAAGCCTGACAAGCAGTCTATCCTCCTAATATATTGTCCAGAAATAGGGTTGCGGAGGTCTGATGGCAGTCGGTTCATGTAATCTGTATCAATACTGATCATAGATTCAGCCGCAACTAGTTAGACTGGAAGCCGACCCCAATATACTTGAGAAAAGGCGAGGAGGATGACTGGATAGAAAGTTTCTGATACCGATAATCATAACTATTGTATATAGCAAGATGACGTAAGCTCTCCATTGTCTCCATCTCACAATACCTACTTAACTTAGGTACTATGAGTGCATTCGCTATTTATCTCCTATTCGACAATTCGTTCGCTAACTTTTGTTTTAGAGACCACAAGCACTGGAGATATGTGGAGTGATTTAGTTGACCTCTTATTGTACGGATAGTTTATACAATGCGAGCTCAGCTTAGACTGGATATTAAAGCTGCTTAATGTAGGTATCTTCAAATTAATGTAGTCTAAGCTAAACGTTTTGCTTTAGCTCTTGTAATTTTTTTCTCACCTTCGTTAAACATAACGCTTGAAATTATTAGATAAACTCAGAAATGGAGGAACCTCAAGTAATTGCGTAGAAGGTACTTTTCAATAATTCCCAATATAGGCACCTACTTTTAATTATAACACGTTTACGACGTGCTCTAAATGAATAACAGGCAATCTTAAGTGTTTATGTTTACAACCTGATAATCAATTTTACGATAGTTTTAGTTATAGATGGTAAATCATGGCTACTGCTATGAATGCTCGTAAAATTGGGACCGTAATACTCATGGCTACCATGGACCGAGCAGTGAGATGCTGAATTGCAGTGAATGTCTTTTGAACATAGGTTCAAAAATATTCACCACATGGATAGGCAAGATTTGCGTATTGCAATTAACCAGACACAAAATAATAAAAACTCCGAGCTGCTACTGAGAAATGTACACCAGTATACCCAATAACACTTTTCTCGACTTAGGAGTCAAACCCAGGATTTTTCGTTTATATATAAGATAAGATAATGTATTTATTTGCGAAAAACATGGTATCTATACAAAATTCTTATATTACAATATAGGATCATACATGTTTTGGTTAAAATTAAAGCTTGCAAAAGTTTAGTGCTGCTATTTAAGTTCAAAAAACTCACAATATAGGATAGAAATTATTTTCATTACGCCATCCGTACAATTTTATATTAAATAATCCGCAATTTAGTATGTTTAATGTATGTTGCTACATCATATTTTTTTATGGTATAGGACTATAGGGGGGCAAACGAGCATACGGATCACCTGATGGTTTGTGTTTTGTATGTATGACCACCGCTCATCTAGGTATATGTCATAATTATGCTAATCATTTGCCTTATATTCGGTCTTAATTAAAGTTATGGTTGATTTATTTTATCAGAAAATGACCTTTATTCAACATACCCACATATAAATTATATTTAATAGATACACTGATAGACAAAATTCGTTTCGATTTATGAAGTCCATTAATCAATAGTTTATGCAACAGAATTGGATCGGAGCAGGTTGTGAATGTGATTTCTGTGCAAATGCAGTGCGTGGGCTCGGGGGCGGCGCGATCAAAGCGTGCGCCCGCGCAGCGGGACTAGCGCGCGTGAGCCTTTAACAATAACGCTCTTGTTTTCTTCACATGTTTTTTTTTCAAGTGCCACGTTACGCAAATACTCGCAGTATATCCTATAGTTTACTGTTCATTTCATAACATTTTATTATCATTGTTAAAATTTAAAATATAGCCGTGATAAGTAAAAAGCTCCTAACATAATTTATTCTAGTCCTTGATTCTTATAGTGAGAACTAACTACTTTGATTCTACGAGTTTAAAGAGATAGATTAAAAATATTAAACACGTGCTGAGAAATGTCGTCAGCTGATCGGCAAGGTTCACAAACTGAAAATATTTCTCTACTTTTTAAAAGTTGAAATAATTTTCCTTCTTCAAACTGTCTTCTGGTATTACGTAGATATTATTTAAAGTATTGTTACTTCCTAAGCTTAGTAGGAAAAAAATTGTACTATTTGATGCTACTTATTCAAAAAGAAAAAAATGTAATCATTGAATAAACAAATAGTTGTTTTAATTGTTTTTAACATGGACAGAATTAACGAATCACGTCAACTAGTTAACGAGTTATTTAGTCTATATGCGTGACTGATACATCACTAATTAATCAACACGATGAATGACGAATACCAAGACCTTGTAAAAAAAGTAAATTGAAAATTCGAACGTCATCACTTTCATAAGGCAGGTGTAGAATAGCGCTTAAGTAATTGAATTAACTTTTTTATGATCAAAAAAATTTATGACACTCCCGTCCGTTTAAGTTAAGAAAATAATATTTTTATTCTGATGGTGGTTACCCTACAGGTTTTATAACCTTTTATAATAAAGAATTCCATATAATAGGATACTTGCTAGATTGCTTCTATGGTTTCACTTGGCTTTGGAGAAATAATTAAAATCATTTGAACAGCTGGATGGAGGTTATTATTATAGAAATGTCTGGGGCTGTTTACGAGGTGATATCGCCATCATTTTTAGGTTGTGCGAATGGGATGCTATTTAATCTGTAGAGCGGCATCCCTATCTTTCAATCGGAAAATTATGGCAATAACAGGTCATACGGCCTCTGGTCTGTGCAATTATCGCCAAGTATAATCGTAACAGCATTGGCTTACCACCTAGATGTGTTTGATAGTTTACCACAGAGAAAGTTAATCGAGAGTACTTTTACTGTGTACTTAGAGTAATTATTGTTGGCACAAATAAATTTTTAAATCCTGATCTTTCTAAAACCACCAATTGGTAGATATTTTACACGAAGCGACGGCCGTCAGAGGGGCAATACCAATCTTATATAGACAAACTGGTTCATGGTTTTTGGGCCTCTGAATATCAAGACCGACGCATGGGGTCTCGACGTGCTACGAATGGACCCCTTCATGACTGAGTTCTTTATATTTCTGAGTTTTGCTCAACACCAGGGGTCACTCATCGGCCTTCATGCCAAAAATCATGTCAATGGCACGCAATATTTAGGCGCGGCTCACACTCAAATGCGGAGCGAATATAATGGCGAGCACACACGATACGTAATCGGCGCGACGCGCGATCTAGCCGTTACACAAGTTACAGATTAGTGACGCGACCAGCACGCGACGCAATAAAGCGCAGCGACCGCGACAACACAGCTTTATTTTTAAAAACTATTAGAAAATAGTTAATGGCCAGATAATTAGACACAATGATTGCTTAATCTCAGTCAGTTTTAACGATCAGTTAATTGCGTGATTAGATGTATCAATTTGATTTTTTGTGAAGTATCCACGTATCTAGTTTCAATTTAATTTGAATTGAAAAAAATACTTCAAATTGTACAAGAAAAAGAAAAAAATACCGATGTTTTAGTACCTACCTCTCTGAGTAATACCAATACTTCTCATAAAAAACTATATGGAAGTACCTCAGTCATTGGCTATAACAAATACGCAATGACCACAGGATGCGGTCAGAAACAGTAAAATTTTATTTAGCGACAAAAGGTACAAGTTCTCATGCCTATAATTTTTCGCCTTTTCTTTAATAAACTTTCATTGTTATTTTCTTTACGACGTGGCTACTATTATTTCAACGCTTGTTGAAGTAATATTGTAGTTTTATGATTCATGCATAACTTAGTTGTGTTAGTCTGTTTTTTTAAATCGATGCAAGATCAGTACTATTTAAGACCTATCATTTTCAGTATCCTTGGATTTCGAAATTCTATTAGAGAACCGAACTTTAAAGACTTGTTTTCAATAATTCATTGTAAATAGATGAAGATACGAGGTTGGTGTGCTGTCAATTAATAGAAGTAACCTTCGTCTTTTCTTCTACAGGTGTGGTTCCAAAACAAGCGATCGAAAGAGCGTCGTCTGAAGCAGCTAACATCAATGGGGCGGGGCCCGTTTTTCGGGTCGTCCCGCAAGATGCGAGGGTTCCCGATGAACCTGTCACCGGGGGGGCTGGAGGAGGGTCCGCCGGGGTTTCCCTACTTCGCGACAGCAGATGGCAAGTTCGAGTTTGGCTATGGCCCGCCGTTCCACCATGATGCGCCATTCTTTCATCCGCCGCCAACAATGCCATTCAATCAGCCAGGTTGGTAGACTTATTGGTAAAGTTACCTTTGAATGTATTTAATTTTTGATTCTGAATTTCTCCCCCAACTTTGTGCATATCAATATTGACGATCATAATTTTTCATGTCATTGAAACATTTTTTTAATATAACCCAGACAGTAGCAATTCTCCAACACCTCAAAACAGTTCCAATGCCAAGCTCGATTTCAAATTTTCGTTATTTGAAACTGCCGTGCACGTATCTTGTCCGCAATTTGCAAATCAGGGCCAAGTTCAAACGTAATGGTTTGTTCAAACGAAACGAGAGTTTGTTAACGCGTGAATATTGTCGATTAACCATTTTGTGTCTTGCGAGTTACTAAAACATTATAGCATAGTTTTCGGTAAATATGTAATGTCATGTAAGTAGTCAATTATGGGAAACGAAGCTACCGGTACAGTTTATTATTTATTTAAAGAATACATGTTCCGTGTGCTTGCAGCCCTTTGATAAATTAAAGTTAAAACAAAGAATACCTAAATTTAGTTCATACATACATTAGTTACTATGAATAAAAAGTAAGGATTTTTAGGATTCTGTAATTAATAACACAAGCAACCTTAATAAAATCATAATTTATCATAAGTAAAATCAATGACATAAATGTAACCTCATCCAAATATGTAAGTACCAGGCGCTTAGTAACGGAAGCAGGTCGTTTCGCAGGCGGCATGGAGACTCTTCCCGGCGGGGAGTTTCCCGAGCAGTTTCCGCCTCCGGACCACCTCGTGCTTCCTCGGCCATCTTCGCCGGAGTTCACCTTTGGCGACGGCCCGCCCCCCCTGCACCCCGAGGGGCTGGTGTGGTAGCTCAAGCCGGAGCCGCGGGACTTCCACGACTGATGCGGCTCGTCAGGCTACAAAGTGGACTTTAGCAGTGTTATTAACTAGCATTTGCGATTAACGAAGAAAAGACGCAGTGTTGATGTGATTTTAGTTTCTGCGACGTTAAGTCTCGCTTCGTGTCAGGTGTCCTTCGCAGTCTCCGTGAAACCAGTTTTCTGTTTGCAGTGATTTGGTGCTACTTATTTCGTGGTTGATTTTAAAGTTTCGTCCGATTTTTTTTTACTCTTCTGTATTTGGTATCGATATTGTCAGAAAGGCGAACATTAGAATGTCTGAATGTAAAAATAAAAACCTTTTTTACCATCATGCAAAGACCTATTTCGATAGGTTGCCATATCGAAATTATTTTAATTGAAAATTCGGAAGAAATCTTTTAAAAGTAATGTTGAGAGGTTTGCATCAAATTATTTTATTCATTCTTTGCTTTTATATCCTTTTAGTTAATAATTTTCAATATATATTGTGAATAAGCCAGGCACTGTGAATATATGTACAGATAGCTATTGTATTACATAATTTATTAAGCTAAATAGAAAGAATAATTTATTTACAATGGGTTACATAAGCATAATTTATATAATAATAATTTTGGTTCCTATACTAAGGTAGAGACAGTTTGAGCATTTTTTTTGTATATTTATTATAATTGAGATCTTACCCGTTAATTAAGTACAATTTGATAGAGTATAATAATCATAACGAAATTGTAAATAATCGATTTGTATATATAAATGTATGGCATAAGTGTATCGTGTACTTAAATAGAGTACCTACTTATTGTAAGTATAATTGTACTTAGCTAACCATTATAGTTTTGTTTCAATAAACATTTACGAATATCGTACTATACAAAATTTTATTTTGCTAATTGCACTAAAATCTCTAGAAATTGCACCTCTGAAAATAAATACAAATGAATTTCTTTGTTAATGTTTTGTGTGAGCGTGTTTCCTTTAACACTTTTATCTTGGCTAACTAAAGGAATTTAAACCTACCAATATTGGTAAACACTTAGGCCCACTTGCACCAACTTCTTAAATGTGTTTAAATTGTATTTAAACACGAAATTTCTATGAAAAATCGTGTTTAAATACAATTAAAACACATTTAAGAAGTTGGTGCAAGTGGACCTTATTGATTAATATTTTGCTAGAAGTAGTGCTGAAATTATGGGCCAAGGAAAGTATACAATGTTATAAGTTCTTCCCGAGTTTTTTTTACCCTAATTAAAAAACCTAGTTAAATCGATACATTGTTCAATCATTCAATTAAATGTATTAGGTAAATGATATGCAGAGAAAAATACAGCACTACCAAATAGTAGCAGAAAACCATTTATTTTTATTTTGTTGCCACACAAGAAAATTATCTTTAATAAAATACACTGTAAATAACATACACAAGGTATTTCAAATGAATTTCCATACGTTAAGGGAACATCGTGTTTGTAATTACTTATTACTGAATACATTTTAACTATGTTTGGAGTCGCGAGTTTCTTATCTGTTAATTAAAAAAAGTTTACGAGGAAAATGGCGGCGAACAGAGATAAAAGGTGTAAGTTTGTCTATAAATATACATACGGGATACGAAAGTTCACCGAAGTGTCATAAGCGCGGCATGATTTTTAAATACCCCCTCGAAATGAATAAGATATGATTTGATACTTGGAAAAGCAATACCGTGGATCTAGATTATTCAAGAAACAGGCAGTACTTACCTCTACTTAGTTCTAATTGTAATTCTTTTTCGAACCTCTATTGATTGCATTGTTTGAATAATTCGCTACTCCAAACATTATAGAAATTGAAGTAAACAAGATCACTAATATAAGTATGTATGTACTTAAAAGTAAGTGTTAATATTTGGTACATGCTGGTGTCTATCTGTATTTAGCACATAAACAAAAGTATAATGGAATTGTCTGTAAGAATAAAATCTATTCAAAAATGTGTTACGTTTTATTTCTAAAAGAAAATTATTACGTCGTTGTAGGGTTTCCTCCTGTATCATGGGAGCGATTACAAAACAAACCAGTATTTGTAGGTTATTTTTATTTTATTTTACAATACCCACTAGAAATTTGAGTCTATAATTACTAGTTAAGTGAAAAAGCTTTAAAATTATTTTAGTGAACGAAAAATTCGACTGCACAAGGATTCAAACCTGCGTCTTCTTGTTAAATACACCAGACGCTATGATCGCTAAGCCACCGCGATTCCCATCCACCAGGTCGAAACTTGCCTTCACATTCTGAATTTACGTCTTTGAGGTGACGTCTTAAATAGCTTTTATCAATTGCAGCTGTCGTCTACGCATGCATGGCGATTGTTATTTTTTACTGATCGAAAAATAAACTGTATTCCATTCCATTCCATATTTTTTGCATTTTCCATGCTTAGATTATAAAGTAAATCTTAATGAGGGCAAATACGACCACGGGCAAGATTCGAAACCTGGTTAGATACACCAGACGCTATTACGTCACCTTTAAGACGTAATTCAGAATGTGGAAGGCAAATTTCGACCTGGCGGGTGGGACTCGTGGTGGCTTAGTGGTCATAGCGTGTGATGTATCTAACCAAAAGACGCAAAGCAGTCGATTTTTTCCTTAACTAAGATAAGATCTATTCTAGTCACAGTAGACGCTCCACATTGTTTAAGGTAGGTAATAAAAAAATTGTGCAGTCTGTGTGTAAAAACTCTTTCGAAAATAAAATATTCAACATGCATATCAATATGACAGGTGATACAAAATGAATGAAGTTATTTGCTAATGTAATAAATTACACACGCGGCGTGTTTTACGACTGATAAATTGAGAGAAAATGATACAACCAAGTGTCATGATTGACAAAACCACTGATCGCTAAGTGAAAAGGCTATTGTAAATTGATCCAAGTTTATAAAGGTGCCTACCTTTTGTAAATTGATTTGTTAATATACCTGCCTTTGTTGAAATTCTTGGAGACAGTAAGTAAGCTTTTTAAAAACAACAAAAAAAACATGGTTCCTGCTATTCCAAACTAGCTGTTACCTACGACTTCATTCGCGTAGTACCTATTTAAAAAAAAGTAACCTAAGTTAATCCTTGTTACATCAGCTATCTGCCAGTGAAAGTCCTGTTAAAATCGGTCCAGCCATTTCAGAGATTAGCCGGAACATACAGACAAACAAAAATAGTAAAAAATGTTGTTTTGGTATATATACTGTATATACATCCAAATACACTTATTAAATAGCGGTTATTTTAATATTACAGACAGACACTCCAATTTTATTTATTTGTGTATATCGAGTAGGTATCGAGCATAGATGTCCCTAGTATAAATTATAACTACGTAAAGGAGCACAGAATACATAGGTATGTATACGTAAAAGAAAATAAATAGGAAAACACTATCTTTTACTTTGTAATAGCACATAAAACACGTTGTTACAGATAAGCCTACACTGGAATACATAGTAACATTAATTGCTTTTGCAAATACATACCTAGTAGGTACAAAGTAAATTAGTTCGTGGTAAGTAGATAGCGAAACCTAACAATGTGTGAAAAATATTTTAAATAATAATTACTCAAAGGCAGCACGAAATTACAGAAGTAATATGCAGGTGGAAATGTAGCAGGATATGTAGAGTTAACGTTGGTAGACTTACCTGAAACCAGTTAGATGACTGCA
Organism: Acronicta leporina; assembly: GCA_947256265.1. Lineage (NCBI taxonomy): Eukaryota > Metazoa > Arthropoda > Insecta > Lepidoptera > Noctuidae > Acronicta > Acronicta leporina. The sequence continues at coordinate 8,241,381 of OX366531.1, forward strand.
TTATTTTCAATCTTTGCAGATGTTTAAAACTACAATAAATCCAACTTAAATCAATTAGACAAGAATAATAATTTGTTAATTTTACATATAATAAGAATGTAAGTGAGCCGTGTCTTTACATTGCTAATATTTACAAAATAAGCTAATATGGGGGACTCAGAATCAGTACCTAAAACAATCCATTTCTATTATTTTTGGAACTTTTGTCTGTCTGTTTGTCTGTGTGTTTGACCGCGCATCAAATGATAACTACTGAAGAAATTTGGAGGAAGTGGACAGGAATTCATAGCCTATTTCTTGGATTAACATTTAGGCTACTTTTAATTCAAATCGGTTCTCTCTATCAAAAGTTATTAACAATTTAACCATGGAAAACGTTGAATTTAAATAACCATTTTAATAACCATTGAAGTAATTTTTTTTTTCTGCAATAGTATTTCTGCACTAGACTAGCACGGGTTATAAATTATAACAGAATCAAGAAATAAAAAAAATACACAAAGTTATTAAATAAGATAAAACAAGAAAATAAAACAGAGAAAGCAGAAACCATTATTGTGAACAGGAAATGATTAGTAGTACAGTTATTCTAACTCTACTTATACAGGGTATCACGGGACATACATAGGGTTTATCCAGCAAACACAAGCCGGTGTAAAAACTAAATATTTGAGTAGTTTAAGAAGTAAACAAATAATGACAACTTATTTTCTAGCGGACTAACACGACATCGTTACTACCTCAATGAAATTTGATTCGATAACAGGTGTCATTTTGAGTTGACAATTTTGACAATAATTACTGTTTTCTTCTTTAAAGCAGCCAGCCATAATAAAGTAACTCATTTTATAATGTGAAACCTCCATAGTGTAGATAGTGCGCACAATTTATTTAAGAAACTAAAGTTTTCATCTAATGAATTTTAAAATAACTTATGTATGTATAATAAATAAACGTTGCAATTATTATTAAATGACCTTTTGTCATTTAATAATAATTGCAACGTACGTTAATCTTTACTGATGCCGAAACAGTTATTTGAGATTTTTATCTATGAATGTCGGTTCATATTTCCATGCTAAGTACATGTCAATAGGTACCATGTGAACAAATTTTTGAAATTAAGTAATATAAAGGTCAGAAATAAGGTATTCAGAGGTAAATGGCGTTAAGTTTATTAAAAATATGGAAAATCAGAATCCTTTTTTCTATGAGATTTTTTGAGGTAGGTAGTAAGTTTAAACTTGGAGAGGACAACGTCTGTCAGGTCAGCTAGTAATAAATAAATATGAAAATAAAATAAATAAAAAGAATGCAGATGTTTAAAACTACAATACGTACCTAAATTAAACTTAAACTACATACACCACTGCCGACAATCAATCAGACTGGAAGAATAATTTAAGTATTATATAATATAATAAAAATAAAATAAATAAAAAGAATGCATATGTTTAAAACTACAATTATGATAAAGAAAGCTTATAATAAATAATAATAATAATGTTCGAATATTATTTTATCCAGTACATTATTTAAAAGTCTGATAGTTTGTTTTACTATTAAGTATGTAGGTAAGTAAGTATTACCTACAGCGTGGACAGGTTCCTCGGTAATATAACATACTATCACGCCTGTATTCCCCGAAGAGTTAGGCAAAGGTGTACTAATGTACACCCACAGTTCACAGTATGTTTAGGTCTCACGTAATAGGCGGCGAGCCTATTGCCACTAACCGGGCACACATTCCAAACTCCGAACTGCTACTGGGAATTTCATAGAAAACCCCACTAACTCTTTGCTCGACCTGGGAATCGAACCCAGGACCTCTAGCGCGGCAGTAGCGCCCAGGACCACTAGGCTAATGCAGCACTTTTTAACCTAGTCTGTAAAATATTTTTTATTACAATTAGAAGAAAGAGTTGCGTATACTGTATAGCCTTACACACACTGCGATTTTTTAAAACGGCCCTTAGATATATGTAAGGAAAAAGTAATTAAAAAAGAATAAGTGTTCACCCAAACGGGAGCGCAAAAATAGCAGGTTATTAAAACAATCGACTGTTATCTACCCAATTAGAGTAACTAGCTTTGAATACTTAGGCAAATGTTGCTTCTGAACACTTCCAAACATGCATTCCACAACAAACATTCCATTTCACTCTCCGACATAACTAGCTATCAAATGGGTACAATCTACCCAGTACAGAATATAACCGCAGCAAGGTAAGCACCCTCGCACTGTCCCATCTCACATTCGCACATAAAGGAAAATTGGAATTTGTGCGAGGGTTCGTTTGAACGGCCGGAGAGCTCGTTCGAAAACTGAACCAGGCGCGCGTTCGCACGACAGTATTAACCTGCCACCGCTGAGTACCAACTAGTAATTGGAACCGTCGTGTTTGCTCTGATCCGAGCCTATTATCTCACGGAATTGGGAACGTGCAGGGTTAGGTTTTGATTATTGGGTACCGGTCTATGTGAATTGCAAATTTTCTGTATTGAATTTTAGCTGAATTGGAGGAAGATTAGGCTGAATTGGAGGAAGATTAGGCCGAATTATTCGAATTCGGTTTGATGTTTCGTTTAGTAACTGCCTCATTAGTCTAGTGGTCGTCAGCGTGCCTGCTATGCCAGATGTCCTAGGTTTGATTCCCAAGTCGAGCAAAGTTTGGCGTAGCAGCTGAGTTATCGGCTTCTGTGCCACTTGTTGTGGATTTGATCCCCACACGGATAAAATTTTTGTATGACCTACATAGGCATGGGCGTTTGTGTTTGTCAAAGTACCAAGTAGTCTAACGTATTTGTTAAAGATTGGGTTTTGCCATGAAATTCCCAGTAGCAGCGCATAGTTTTGGATTTGGGTCTGATCAATAACAATAGGCCTGCCTACTATTTCATGCCATAAAATAAAACATCAACTTATTCTAAACATACCGGGGAATAGGAGACCCGTACTTTAGTACACCTTTGCCTAACCCTTCGGGGAATACAGGCGTGATGTATGTCAAATGATAAAAAGACTACGAAGGTAGTTAAAAAAGAGGCAGTAGGTGTTAGTGAGGGAGTGTAGATAAATAAGTACTTAACTAAACATTTCATTTGCGATATTAATTAGTCTTATAAAAAAACATGCTGCCCGGCCCGACTTCGCCCGTTTTCCCGTAGGAGTTAAGCATTTTCCCGCGATAAAAAGTAGCCAATGTTCATCAGGGATAACGTTGGCTTATAATGATAAAAGAATTTTTCAAATCGGTCCATTAGTTTTGGAGCCTATTCAATACAAACAAACAATCAGATCTTTTCTCCTCATAATATTAGTGTAGAAGTGTAGATGTAGATAATAATAATTATGATCAAGTTAACATACCACCTCTCATATACCTACCTATAGGTATATTGATTCGTGCGTGAGTAGCGGCAGCCCGGGGCGATGTCCAATCAATCAGCATTGGTCACAGACGCCACTCGACGATAGGAGACCGAAGGGCCCACGATAACAATTATCGCTTATTTTTAAACGTGTTCTGTAAGCGACTTGTATCTAAGTAATAATTTGTTCAAATTCAAGATCAAATTCTATAAACATACATCCTATCACGCCTGTATTCTCGTAAGGGCAGGCAGAGCTGCTACGAAGAATTTGATAGAAAAATCCAATAACAATGCTCGATGTGGGAATTGAACCCAGGAAGTCTAGCGTAGAGATCGTTTAGGATTACTAGACTAATGAGCAGTAGCCCGATTCACGTACCTAATTAAAACCGTAGCGATGTCACAGCGACTTAATCGTTGAAACAGTTTTCGTATTCACATCTGTCAATCGGACCGATTTAGAAGTCGTCCTATTGAAAAATCGTTGAACCGTATTCACACATGATCGCTGAGCGAGAATTGTTCTAAAACGTTGACAGGACGGTATTCACATAACAAAACGATTTTTCGATAGATCGGATGCCAACGACATAATGTCCAATTTCCCTATTCAAATATCGTTGAGCAAAAGTTACAAAATTGAGACTCTTTTAAGGACATTTCGGTGTTTTTCCTGCGACGGGAGTGTTTTTGTGCCTTGTGCTGCCTAAAAGTCCGAAATGAATCTCGAACTTGCATTATTATTGTTAGACGAAGCCGAGAGAGAAGATCGGAGAAGGGAGCGGATAAGGAGAAATAGATTGAGGTGTGCACGGTGGGACGCTTTTGAGATGCCGGAGAGGGACTTTGTAAAGACTTTTCGGCTCTCTAAAGTTTTAGCAATGAGCCTCATTGGCAATTAATGTTAATCTCTAAAAAGTGCTTCTTCAAACTCAGTTCATCTCAGCCCAAACAAAATTAGATTCGATCAAAGTTCAACAGAGCGAGTTACAAATGATAAATGTATTTCTATAAATAGGTAGATTAAAAAGTAGTTAGATTATCTTCTAAAAAAACAACTAGATAGCGCTGGCATTTCTAGCCGATGACATCTGCGAATGAACACCGAAATAAAGTTAGAGAATCATGGTCTCTTTTAAATTACAGACAACTTGTAAGTAGGTACCTATATCAGATGTGTGTTATACAAAGTAGAGCAAATGCAGTTATTTGAACAAAGCTACAAACTACCCAGAAGCTCATTGACACGCCATCAATAATTACAAGCATCAAATACAGTACTATTGACCCTCGGATCACCCCAAACCAACAAATAAACACAATAGTTCTACTTGTAACTGTCCATTAATTAGTACAATTGTTAGGGGTAGGCGGACATCACCTTCTTTATTTATATGGAGCACGCAATACCCTTGGTTTGGAAAGTGATCAATTTCTTAACAATATTTTCTTGAAAAAAAAAAAGAAAACAATGAAAACAGACTTCGTGCGTTTAGTGTTGTAATTTCATAACTTCGATAATGGCTGACGCCAACTAAATTAAATGTACTTACTTAATTAAAACTGAAGGGGTAGATCATAACCCATTTACATAATATATAGTTTTTAAATTCCATCATATATGTAAATAAAATAAAGTATTTTAATAATTTTTAGTGTGATATTCGCTTTTGTTGTAATTGGAAATATTAAATTATCATAATTTTTGCCAGTAGGTACCTACTAGAAATAATGTTTTAAAATTATATTAAATCGACTACGATCGAAATATCGGCTGAAGAAAACTTAATCTGTGGGTGTACTAATTTGCCTTCATAAATTTAATGTAGGGTACTTCAGAATTTTTCTAATGCGCTAGCGATGTTACCCACCCGCAGTTATAATTTTTGAAGTTCGCTTTATAGATCAATGTGTGCGTCCGTTAGTGTACAACCGCCGCGATGCAAGCATGAACGTTTCAAATATGTATTAATAAGGTAGGTTAATATAAAACTCTAGAATCAGTGTAAAAGGGTGTAATAATTATTATACTATCAATTAAAGGGTTTTTGCGCCCAAGAACTGTAGTTTTTCTGTTGTGTTTGTAATTAGTTGTGTGTCTTGACGTCTGAGCAGTTCACGGAGATTAGTACACATTAGTGAGCGAGTGTTTGTAGGTGTGATATTCATCAAGGAGTTCTCGCAGAACCTATTTCGAGGTACGTGGTTTTTTTGTTTCTCAGCACACATGTTTTACGTTCATCACTGGTACAATGCTGTATGATGTTCCACACAATGTCCAAGTTGGACCGAAGTCGAGATTATTAAAAAATCTTCCAGAGAGTCATGAGAATTGTTTTGCTATTGTCTCTGCTTTTTTGTCAGATTAATAAGTAGGTAATCAGTACCATAAACGGTGATAGCTGAGGGGTTTTGCTCGCCATCAGCGTGTTCAGGGCGTGCGGTAGGGAATTATGGACTATTAGAACCAGATTAACTCCTCGATAGACCAGAACTATACCTCCAGTACCCTTCTTGCCTTACCGAATATCTTAGCGCTACATACCTAAGTGCGTTTACAAACACATTCTGATTGCCGCGGCGTTTAATCGCCCAAGTCCCCGGTCAGTAGCACTTTTATGTAAAATCTGATAAGGAAATATTTGACAGCCTATTATACTTGTTTACTATTTATTTCAGCCATAAAAGTTATTAAGTTTGTTCAAGTTTATGATGAGTTTTGCTACTGTTCTGTTTGTTTGTTTCGTGTCGTAATAATAAAGATTATTATTATAGATAAGTGTAAATGGATGAATCGTTTTTACTGTGTGATATTTTTGTTTTTTATTGTGTTCAATAATTGACTTTTTTGGCGAGTGAAGTCAGCATTAGGTCAGCCTGGACGATAGCCTAAGTTCTCTCATTCTCATGAAAACGTCAAAGGTCGCATGGATAGGATCAATAATTATGGATTATAGATCTTACAGATAAGTATGTGTTTGTATTTAAAATTTGTGTGTCCTCGCGCCGTAGGGCTTGTTCTTTAGTGCGGGTACTAGTATTCTTTTATCTGTGGTGCGGGACTAGAATGTCAATTACAATCAGATACCTACATACATTGACCTGATCGGTGAGATTCTTAAAAAGGTCAGGTGCGTAGTACTCGCAACTGGGGGGCGTGTATGACAAGATGAATGAATATGTATGAAGCAAAAGAGGTATGCAAGAATCGTAGCAAGTGCTTCGGGACTAACGCTCTCCTACAAAAGATGGGTCTGACGGACACATCAGCCTGCAGGGCCTGTAAAAGGGAAATTGAGAGCATGGAACACCTTCTGTGTACATGCGATGCACTGGCTAGAAAGCGAATGTGCCTCTTGGGGCAGGGTTATCCAGGACCTGAGGACTACAGACTCATACCCCCAGGCCTCATTATAAAGCTTATGGAAGAGCTGTTTGAAGAACTGGGGGAGGATGAGGATTAGGTATCTAGGGGAAGCACAAAAGATCCCATTTGGTCGAAGTGCTCTGAGGCCTTGCTGCCTCGGCCCCACACAAGATAAGATAAGATCGTAGCAAGTGGCTTTCTTTAGTTTCTGCCTAAAAATGAGAAAAGGACTTGAGTGTATGCATGTATGTGTACAATCAGTGTTAATGTTTGCTGTTTAAGAATTACTTTGCTTTAAATATTTTTGAAGCAAAACGATTGTTCTCATTCGCTCTTTTAACGTAGGTGCTTCCACTGAAGATATCTAGGCTATTCTATAAACAAATTTATTAGGTATAATCTAATGCTCAATCACCATTTTAATAATATATATCTATACTAATATATAAAGCTGAGGAGTTGGTTTGTTTGTTTGCTTGAACGCGCTAATCTCAGGAACTACTGGTCCGATTTGAAAAATTATTTCAGTATTAGATAGCCTATTTATTGAGGAAGACTATAGTTTATATATCATCAAGCTACGCGGACGAAGTCGCGGGCAGAAGCTAGTCATAAATAATATCATAAATATAACCATCCCAAAATTTTAAATTCCAGAGCGGTATCAACATCTCTATACACATACCGCTTGTCCAAGCTCACACGTGCGTACACTGACATTTGCGTGCGCGCACTCCATCGCTCACCGTGTGATCTCGCCGACTCCGCCACACCGCGCTGCACGCTTCCTACCGATTTACCTAAATGTCACTGTAGTTACAAATTACTAGTTTTTAACCACATTTTAGAAGATTAAATAATGATTTGTACTTTGTACTAAAAATAGTTTTGGTCGACTTTATATCGGTATATCGATTTGATTCATTGGCGATGAAGTACATACTTATTTTAATTACATAACATACCATCACGCCTGTATTCCCCGAAGGGTTAGGCAGAGGTGTACCAAGGTACACCCACAGTTCGCCGGTATGTTTAGGTCCCATGTATAGGGGGCGAGCCTATTGCCATTAACCGGGTACAATTTCCAAACTCCGAGTTGCTACTGAGAATTTCATAGAAAAACCCAATAACACTTCGCTCGACCTGGGAATCGAACCCAGGACCTCCAGCGCAGCAGTCGCGCTCTGGACCACTAGGCTAATGAGGCAGTTTATTAAGTTTATTTTAATTTAATTACTTACTAATATTATAGTTCAATTAACTACATGTACTTATTTTTTTACACCTACCCTAACTGATTTTAATGAAATTTGAAGTTTGAAGGAGACCAACAATAATTTGGGCTCCAAATTAAACGCAAAAGCGTTCTTTATTCTTTAAAATATCGGAAACAGGTGTTTTTTTTTTACGTAATGTTGTATAACCATATGTATTATCACGAAAACAGTTGCCGACATGTCCTGTTAGAGGGGACTTTTACGACACTGAATCTAATCATAAAAATGTGTATAACGACCTTAGATACTAAATACTGCCAACTGCCAACCACGAATGTAATGAGTGCGTGCAGGGTTTTGTATATTTGCATGAAATAAAAACTGAGTGAATCGGTTTCTTCTAGACAAGCGCGCTCCATCGTAAGTAGCAGTGTCGCTTAACATCAAGCGAACTGGCGGTCAACCGTAACCCTAACAAAAATAATATAAAAAAACATTCAAATAATTGTACAATGTAAGTAAACTAAATACAAAAAAATGTCAGCTCAGTTTTACAGGCAATTCAAATGTCAAGATTTTCCTTATTATTTCTTTCCTACTATGGATAAAAATAATCTGTAAAATTTAACTTTTCCGTAGCCATGTTATAACATACCTAACATACCATCACCCCTGTATTCCCCGAAGGGTTAGGCAGAGGCGAACTAATGTACACCCACAGTTCGCCGGTATGTTCAGGTCCCATGTAATATGGGGCGAGCCTATTGCCATTAACCGAGCACAAATTCCTAACTCCGAGCTGCTACTGCGAATTTCATAGAAAAGCCCAATAACACTTTGCTCGACCTTGGAATAGAACCCAGGACCTCTAGTTTCTGTTCAAATTCGAAGGAGGTTACAATTGGGAACCAGGAATAATTTTCACAAAACCGGTACAAAAATCAAACTTTATTTTTGAGGCTGACTATGGAATTGTCAGTAGCAGTTTGAAGTCTCGACATGTGCCTGGATGCCAATAAGCTCACCCCCTATTACCTGGACCTGGGACCTAAATATACCAACGAATTACCACATAAAAAATTCAATCCAGAAAGCTCCATTTATTTTTTATTGTAATTACGGATCCCTAACTAACAGGTGTCCGTTTGTATCTAGTTGACATTTCCGTGCTTAGCCATCATTAGCCATTAGGGGAGGCTTTATCAAATTATAAATGCCAAAACATACCGCATTAACATCAACCCTTATTGCAGTGTAGATAAGGGCTAAAAATATGAACTATGACTTATGAATCATGAAAAATACGTCTTTTAGGGAAATAAATAAGGTTGTGTTTCGTATGTTTTAATCGTGTGAGTGAATATTTAAAGTGCTGACATTAATAGTATATCAAATTGTTCTGGTTTATTGTTTGCCCTGTTTAATTAAGTATTTGTTAATTAAGAGCGTGTTATTAGCATTTATCAAGGGATACAGAAAAAAGATTAATAATAAAGTATTGTAGAATAAATATTCTGGGACATTATAACACAGCACCATCTAGTCCCAAACTAAGCAGAGGGCTTAGACAAGTGTCATGAACGCTAATCGAATAGAATAGAATAGAATTCTCAATGTATGGGAATGACACTAGCTAACGACAAGTAATTTGAGCCAACGAATAGAATTAAAAATTGGTAGCCAAATGTCCATTTAGTCTATTCGTTTAAACGAAACGCTAGAGAAGGACAATAATCTCCATAGAAATCCTAGCCAAGTGCCACTTTTGACAAACGAATTCGCTTCTTATCGATCGACACGTAGCGAACGCCAACACCTTGTAGATAACGCTACAAAATGGCGGATCTATGAACAGCTGATGGTGAATTTGTTGTGATTGTGTTTAATTTATGCTTATAAAATAGATTGTAGGACATGGTTTCATATTTTTTTATTAATTTAATATATTATTACATAATTATAACCAATAAGAGCAACTAATATTTATTTTTATTTGTAATTATTTATAGTATCAAATGCATATTTGTGCTTGTTCCAATGGAAGTTCATTAGCTGCACTTCCAGCCTAAAAACAGAGGGTAATTTTAAATACAAATAAACTTTAGGTATGTTCAACAATCATTGATAGGATATTTTATAGAAATTCTGGCGTAGATACCAAAAAGCAGCTAGTAAATAACGAAGGGCTAAAACTAAAATAAAAGCCTTACTCTTGCTTTATCTGATGATTTATTAACAGCGCCACCAAGATAATTTTCTATTTTCTATTAATTCCTGCCACAGCCCACCAACTTTGATCCGTCCTTGAGGACCTGACTCGAGTCTTGAGAGATTTGTATGTCTAAAACATAAACAATTTTAAGTACCTACCCAAGTATTTTAAGTGGTCTGCCCGCCATATGATTCGGTGATGTCATTTTTTTAGGTACGTAACCTACCTATATTATAATTACGGTAGATATAACTAATGCTTCGAGTACCTAACACAAACAAATTAAATAATAATAATACCTTGCCGTAGTCTATTATAGCAGAGCTCTGTTCCGGACTTACTCTTAACCTTGGTTCCATAACTAAAACAAAAATAAATAGGTTGTTTACATTAACAAAATGATGTAGAAGGTAAATTTTAGTAAGTACACACAATTAAAATAATAAAAGATTTCATCCAAACTAGGTATTTAATATTAGTATTTCATTGTACTTACCAAATACTTTAAAATTTCTTTTTCTTAGTTTCACAAGGAAACTAAAGGTGGTTTAACTTATGTAAGACCAATTCTTATAATTAGTGATCTTCTAATATTGTAATATAGTCATAACAGAGAAAACTAGATAAACAAACTATTTCTTACTTTCAAAATTATTTGAATTTTAGCGCACTTTTCACACTATCAAAACGAAATCATAGACTACGTCCAACTTTTAGCGTATGATGGAATAGACTGAGCGTTCGGCAAGTCCTTGTACACTTGGCTACCAAATTGTTAGCGTTAACGTTAAGGCGTTAGCGTTTTTCGACATAGAATAGATACGGAGCGTTTGGCACTTGTCTAAGCCCTCAGAGCTTGTACTATGGGTACTAGACAATGGATATAATACTTTATACTTTTTTTTTTGTAAATACATACTTATAATACATAAGAAACACCCAGAACACAAACACTTATATTCATTAATCACATAAATGTTTGTGTCCTGTGGGAATCGAATCCACAACCTCATGGTCAGCAGCCCGGTACTCGAACCACTAAACGTTTAATCGTTTAATATAGTCGACCTCGGTCAAACTTGGACATCCTTCAGCGTCCTCACATCTTGTTATCGCAATATTGTACCAGTGAAGTTTGTAATTTATTTATTTTAAAAGAGTGTCCATGGAGTTTCTTGCCGGATTCTTCTCCATAGGATCGACCTTTTGGAACCGTGCAACTAGAATAACGTTTAATAACATAACGTTTCATAAACGCTTGTAAAAGCTTATTTGAAATAAAAACATTTGAACTTGAATTTGAATCATCATCATCCTCCGAGCTCTTTCCAGTTGGGAAAGGGCTCGGAGGATGATGTGTGTTGGGGCGAAACACAACGCAAACGTTGTTTCTCGCCGGTTTCCTGTGATTGTCCGTGTCCGTGGTATCACTTCGGTCGAGCCGGCCCATTCGTGCCGAAGCATGGCTCTCGCACGTTATTTAAAAAAAAATATAAGCAGTACTATTCCTTATCCCATTGCTGGTATTAGGCGCATATATCCGCTTTCAACCAAGTTCTAGAGTGAGCCATAACTTAAATATTATCTTCAGCTAAGCTTCAGCTTAATATCCGCAGCCCAAAGTCCTCTGGAAAAGTTTTTATCATTAAGTAGCTGTTTATCATTAAAAAACGAAAATAAAGATGCTCTCTAAAAGCAAAACCTTATCGTAAAAAGCAATATTTTATTCTGTACACACCTAGTTTCACCTGTCCGAAATTATACTCGAAAAATGCCACAGAACAAAATTAATTATCGATTTTTTGTGAGCTGCTCAGAAAAATGTTTATGGCAGAAATTATTTGGTGTTTAGCCGCTAGAGGGCGGGGCCGCGCGTGATTAATATATTTCTATGGAAAAACATTATAATGAGTTCTCTGGTTATATCGTTGTTTTTGGGTCTTATATTTTGAAGACGGTTCGGTATTTTTTATGGTGGACAAAGGGTTTCGTTGTTAGAATCAAATTATGTTTTGAAACATACTTTTGTTGAAAATTCGGGAGCTGTTTAAATCGACAACTAATTGCTAGAAATTGTCGGAAAGTCTAAATAACTTATTCTTATTTTTACATAATTATATGTATATGCTTCAATAATTTTCATAGTCGAAAGCACAACAGCAAAATATAGGTCCTGATTTTGATTCCCAGGATGAGCCGTGTTTCTATAAAAATCACCGGTTTACCTAGAATTATGAAATTTTGCAAGTAGCAAAAACAAGCATAGGAAAAACAAATATATCCAAAATTAATATCTTTTTACGTAACAAAAAATATTTGTAATTAAAAATTAACATTAAATTTTTTGTAAGGGAGATGATGCATTTTTTAAGAACAACGTTAAGTTTTTGCTCTTTTCAGTAGAGCAATGTTCGGTGCTTTCATAGCTTCTGAACTTCAGTAGGTAATATTAATGATTTTCATGAAAACTTACTATAAGTTTGTAACAAAACCTCGTTGCACAAATCGCACTCGCACTTGCCCAGTTTTTTATGTCAAATAAATCTAAAGAAAAAACTTTAAAAAATCATCTCTCCTCGAACAGTTCAAGGAAAACATTGTAAGGAAATCAATTTGAAGATATAATTGTGACTTTCAGTAACCAACTGTCATTGACTACGCGTGTTTCTCAGTAATGAAAAAGTACTGTAAAATCTATATTTTCAGACTCCCATTGTCTGCTTTTGACAACTAAGCACGAAATAAAATTCGTCGGTAGATAAGTAATGATATTATATGTAGGTATTCTGTGTTTCAGAGCCTTTACACCATCCATAGAAGTGAGGTATTTTGTACTATAATATACTATCGCGCCTGTATTCCCTGAAGGGTTAGACAGGGCTGTATTGTTAGGATTCTATTGCCTTCACATATCCAAACTCCGAGCTGTACCATTTCGTCTACTACTACTTCTTGATAACTTGATAACTGCCAGCGACTTCGTCCGAGTGGAATAGTAACTTGGTCTTAGCGTGATGATATATAGTCTATAGCCTCCCCAATAAATGGGCTATCTAACACTGAAAGAATTTTTCAAATCGGACCAGTAGTCCCTGAGATTAGCGCGTTCAAGCAAACAAAAAAACAAACATACTCTTCAGCTTTATACGCCAAGTATGGTGACGGTCTTAACTCAATTCAGTAAAAAGTGTGGCTTAGCTCTCTTCACCACCAAGGCGACGATATTAGTAGGTATAGATTGCATTCGCTTACATTTATTTCTAGTGAAGTATGAGTATTTTACATGAAATTCTAGAGCAGGAACCTAGATGAACGATATGGGAATCCGAATAATAACACACTTTGATTAAATTCTGTTTGAATTACGATTTATTTTGGTATTACGTTTGTATTGGAAATTCTGTCCACCAGACTCTTCGGTTATGAGTTCATAACAGAGTTCCTGATCAATATCAAATCTTGTTCCGAATCACGATTCTCCTTAAATACTTAATGATATCTTAAAACTTAGGTCGAACACATTTTACTTGCATTTCGGAATGGGTTTTAAAAAACAATATTTTATATCTTTTTTGCGCGCCATCAGGGGAGACACGCCCACGGTCGCTGGGAATTTGCATTCAGCTTAATCTGTCATTGTCCGGAATGCCCGGCAAAAACGAGAATGAATTCTACTTTTGTTTTTTTTTTGAGAAAAAAAGAATCTTGTTCATTAATTGTTGGCAACTTTCTTGAGCTTTGTTGAATCACGAGTACTTTCGAGTACTTTTTACAATATAGGCAGGGGAGGTTGTAAGGTATCGCTGGCCTGCGATATTTATATACTGTCAATTCTTTTTTTAAAGTTCAGCAACGCCCGTACCGATCTACGGAGACCAAAACAATACTTTTGATTGTCTGTAATATTGACATTGACAAGTTAAAATACTAATTGCAAAAAGTGAATTTATCATAATATACATAATCGAATAATGTTTAAAACTGGATTTTAATATGTTTATTTTAAACTTTAATAAGTTTATTTAAAAGTAGCTATAATTTTTTTTAGTAGGTATTCAGTCGAGTCAATCGCGTTTAGATCGCTAAGTTTAAGTTAGTAAGTCTACATTAAAATAAATGTTAACTTCTGAGCTTTTTCATTCTCTCATTTACTCTCTTCATAGTCACAGCTAATCCTTTGTATACCTATGTGATGTTATTATACAGTTGAACATTAAGTCAAACTTGAGCGAAACCATCAGATTCTAGAATAAGCTAGACTCGTTCCAAAAAGACTGGTCATTTTCAGCAACACCATTGAGAAGTGGAAGAATAGTGGAGAGGCCTTTGCACAGCAGTGGGATACTACAAGCTTTTAATAATAATAAAGTATTATGTATTACTCTTTGTTAAAATATTTAAAAAGTAAAAATATGTAATTAAACTGCCTCATAAGCGCCATGGTCCTGAGCGACGGCTATGCTAGAGGACCTGAGTTCGATTCCCAAGTCGAGCAAAGTGTTATTGGGTTTTTCTATGAAATTTCCAGTAGCAGCTCGGAGTTTTGAATTTGTGCCCGGTTAATGGCAATAGGCTCGCACCCTATTACATAGGACCTTAACATACCATACTGTGGGTGTACATAAATATGCCTCCGTCTAACCCTTCGGGGAATACAGGCGTGATGGTATGTATATAATGAGCAAAAACATACATAAATTTACAGATTTTTAAAACACAATATGTCTACTTATTTCTTAAAAAGTCCGGAGTATCAGCCACACCCACAAGTTTTTTTCTTAACTAGTTAATAATCTCTTCTATTCGGATTTTCCCAGATTTTATATGTAAATTATATGTTTTGGGCAATATGATCTTTATCTCTCAACTACTGGTTTGGAGAATATTCTCCACTTAATGGTAGGCTAGCTATTACACTCAAGTATAGGTACTGTTAATTGGTTCAACGACTGTCGGTCATAAATTTAAGTCATCTGTCAGTCAAATGAGACTCGCGGACCGTTAGTGCGTGTGTCCACTGTTGCTGACGATATGGCGTGTCTGCGTGTACCTATTTTATTACCGTGAGCGGGATGAAATTTGCACGTTGTTTTCGGGTTAGAATTTTCAAAATGCTTTTGCCTCTTTCCTTTGTTAAGTTGAGGTTCGTTCTATAATTTATTTACTTCAAGACGTTGCTTTTCTTTTGGAGTGGTCACTAGCTGACTTACCCACTTTTTAACTCAATTCCTTAGTCCGCTTAACAGATCAAACAGGGGTAAAATTCTTATTAGCAGATTGAATTTAGATTTCTAATAGCAGTAGGTTGTCTATTACATGGGACCTAAAATATATTACCTACGTAACTCTTCAGCAATATAAGCGTGATATAAAATTATGTTATTTAATTTAGTTTAGTTTGCTATTATGTAGTATGTACATAGAAATGTACCAATCAATTATTGAGAGCTATCCATATGTCGGTATGTCCTATGTCAAGATTTGTAGTTCTGTATTGGTTAAGAACGATCCAAAGAAATACAATATCGGATGTTCAGAACCAATGGACACACGCATACGCTTGAAATAAAAAAAGCTCTTAATATTCAGATTGCCGCTTCGCCCGCGGCGACTTCGCGAAATTATAACAAAATAAAAACTAAACCTCCTCGCGATTTATAATGTAAAAGGGACAAAATAATAGCCTCCAGTCCGTCTGGGCCTCTGATGGGAAGTGGACACTTAATTATAAGAGGTCTTGTTATATTGGTGTATATTGAAAAACAATGGTATGGAACGCGTCGAGGTAGCGAAATATATTTGTTCGTATGTCATTAACATATAGGGACAGACGTACCGTAAACAAGATATGTAAATGATATAAGATGGTCGCGCCGCGTTGCTGTGTAATGATTATTACATCCGAGATTTTTTATGGAAATCACAAGCTTGGTTTTAAAATCAACAAGTGTAGGCGTTGAGGTTATTGTCAATTTTATTGTACTTTCAAACTTTTATTACTTATTGTTATACGGTTTCTAGACAGCACGTGAATATTTCGTGCTTTTGAAGCATTTTTGATGAACAAGCAAATTACAGGCGATAATTATTGACGAAATTGTTAATATTTTTGCATTGCAATGATTATTTACTAATAGGTAAGTGATACAGAAAAGTTTCTTGTAGGTATGTCTCTACCTGTTTTTTTTCTGTACTTTCATGTATTCACTTGGTACCTTTTTTTATATTCAGATTTCCGATAGGTACCTATCTGTAAGAGTCATAATACGGTAGGTATTCCTAATTTTTTTTTAGGTAGAATAATTTATCATAAGTGATACTATCACGTGCATCGATAGTAGTAGCATTAAAAGATACGTTATTAAAAAAAAGAATGAAGTGGAAGAGAGGGGAATAATAATGGAACACATTAGCTAAAATTCTAATGTAGATCATGAATACATAGCTTTTCCGTTCATAAGTGCCTAGAAATAGGCGTGACAATAATAAGTTATGTCTAAACCCGGCTAAGACGGCACTTATCCGCAAAAGTGTTATTTGTATGGCGCCGATTATTTATAATAAACTCCCTAAGAAATTGAAAGACCTGACGAATCCTGTATTTAAAACTAAGATTAAATCGCTTCTAGTTGATAAAGCATATTATAATGTAACAGCCTTTTTAACGGACCAATGTATTTCTTCTTGACATTTATTTTGTATTCAATGATTAATCTATCTGAAAAATTAGTACGGTACCTAGTAGTTATTAATATAAATACCTAATGTGTTTCTAAATTGTGTTAGTCAATAGTGTAAAAGTATTAATGTAAAATTCTGCATGCTATTATTATAATGGCAAACATGTTGGACTATAAATATTTCATAAGTTGACATCTTGCATGCAATTTGTATGTATACACATGTTTAAGCAAATAAATAATTATCTTTAAAAAAAAATCTTTATCTTCCATTCCAAATTTAAATTGATTCCAAATTCATAAAACGAAGCCATAAGGCCAGGTGCTGAGGCGTGCGTGCCTCAAGCGGGGGCGGGCTGGCTTCCATATAATGTGTGGCTGTAAGTCTTCAGATAATGTAGCCTCTGCTCAGGGCCTGGGGCCAAATCATTAAGTATGCCACTAAGGGAAACTTGATCAGTGGTTTGAAAAATAATATGCAAAAATCTTGGATACAAATTTATTAGGTACTGTCACTACACCATGCTGTTATATTGGTGACGCTGGTGCTTCTATACCAGTGGTTCTTAACCGGTCTCTGAAAGCACCAGAAATATAAGACGATTTCAAAATGACGCGCTATGCGGCAAGAAACTGAAATACTGCGAAATGGTTTATAACCCATGACAACATTGTTTTTCTAAACTGTGAAGAACCACTGTTCTAATAACAGGTTGAGTTGATAAGTACGTATATTTGTATTCCCCTTTCTTTATGAAAATTTACTGTTGTATCAAAGGCAGTTTCAATAATTTCCCTGGGATAGGTCGAGCTTCACTGTCTCGCCGATTTTCTCCCATTGCAGATCCTGGCGTAGAGTAGAGTGATGGACAAATATGATCGAAGTGACTCACTCGATTTCAAGCGATATCTTCTGCAAACACAATTGCTTTAGGTAATTATCCGTTAAGTCAACCCACTTTTGACATCATTGATATTATCCAGAGACACCAAGAAGCTAGCTGCATTATAAAAAGCCTTTGTGGTGGCAATAGAGCACCCTCGTTGGGCAGAAGTCTGCTGACATTAAAAGACAAAGAAGATCAAAAGACAGCGTAAATTAATCTTAAATCAGAAAACGGAAGATTAATAGTCTAGTCCGTATAGCTATGGTGGCCGTCACAAGCCTCTTATTTCTAAAATAAGAAATAAAAGAGCAGATATAAGGCCAAATGCTGAGGCGTGCGTGCCTCAAGCGGGGGCGGGCTGGCTTCCATATAATGTGTGGCTGTAGCCTTGCAGATAATATGAGTATAGTCTTCACTCATAGCCAGAGGCAGCGTCGTTATGCTACTGAGGGAAACTTGAACTGTGTAGTGAAAAAATACTGCCGTACTGGAAGTTATTGGGTTTGATACAACGATTTTGAATATATAAGTAGATTCGGTATGTTCCTAGTAAATTGTGTGTTATATTTGACAGTCTCAACTGCAATTAAATATACCTAAAATATTGTCTGATAAGTACTTACTTCAATTGGGGTGGATTTGAGTCTCATCGGTTTTTGCTAGTTTCTTATTTCACACGTAAGTTGGTTTACCTGTTAAATAAGAAACCTGCAAAAAACTACCTTCACTGTCGCTTAGGAAATTTCTTCCAGAAGGTGTATATTTATTATTAGTGCTTACATTACACCCTTGCGAATCTTAGATGGATGGATTGCTTTCATTTTTAAGAGCTTTTTATTATTAAGATCTTCATTGGTTTGACATTATTTAGTTTTGAGGGTAATATACTTTTTAATATATTCCCCTATTACAATACAATCCTTGAACAAGGTTGATTTTGTAGTAAGTACTACACAGTACCTATAATTACGTGGTTATTTTCTCCTCATTTTTCTGAGTACAGTACTTTCCTAATATTCTGAATCTGAATCAAACTTCGAATCACTATTTAACGCACAGGATGTTCTTGTTTGTATATTTGAAACGAAGCGTCTTACCGCGGGCATTGTGACCACACCCTTTTTTAAGAACGTCACAGTTTTCTTTAAATATTTACCTATATTTTTAATTTAAGTAGAACCGAAAATGACTGTTGTATTTTTCATGTGTGCCAACTATCTTTTTAATTCAGTAACGAACGTAATGGCCCCCTGAGATCAAGTCAAAAGATTTTGACTTGATGGGTTGATAAGAATTTTGCCTTGGCTGATTGACGCTTCTAGTAAATCGAATATTGTCCTATTATAGAATAGAAAGATAGAGAAAGAATAAAATTTATTTAGCACATACATGAAACACACACGGTACATAGAACTTACACAATCAGATTTAAAAATCGCAATCAGTTGTGTGTCTCACGGTTGCACTAAAAATGTCCATTTCAGCAATATGCCACACAGTTCGACGCTGTCTGACGCTGGTTTTCTAATGAACCTTTAATATATTTTTATATTTTTTTAATATTTTTTTATAGCATCTCTCTCTTCTTAATACTTATAACTAGGAGTTGGAATCTTGATATTGATAATGCGTCTACTATTGATAATATGGAGGAAATGCTACACTTTTTCCTTATATACTGACCTCTACCAGGAACTTAGGAACATATCATACAATAATTAAGTCTATAATTAAATTGAACACCAATATTGTCGAATTTAATAGACTGCCTAAAGAATCTAATACATTTTTAATGGCTAATTTTAAGTTTTATTTTAAAAAGAAGTACCTACGGCAGGCGCTCGAAATGAGTTTGTTAGCTTTCTAGAAAAAAATCTAGAAGACTTATGTATAACACAGACTGTTGGGTTCCGTTAGAACTCATTCTAACTATGATATCTAAGTATAGGGTCATCATACGTACTCCAAGCCTTTGCCCAACTAAAGATGTAGCTGCATGAATATCGGTATTTCACACAAACCTACGCAATTTGAATTAAACATAACACGATGGTTTAGTGGTTCGAGTAGGTACCGAACTGCTGAACACGAGGTCATGGGTTCGATTCCCACAGGACACAAATATTTGTGATGAATGAAGATACCTAAGTGTTTGTGTCTGGGTGTTTCTTATGTAAGTACTATAAGTATGTATTTACAACAAGAAAAAACTTATATAAGTAGTAAATCCATTGTTTATTACCCATAGTACAAGCTCTGCTTAGTTTGGGACTAGATGGTGCTGTGTAAAAATGTCTAAGAATAATATATAATATATATAAATAATATATCACAACATCGCGCCTGTAATCGCCGAAGGTCTAGGCAGAAGTGTGCTGTTAGAAGGTGAGCCTATTGCCATTAAACGGGCATGAATTCCAAACACCGAGCAGCTACTGAGAATTTCATAGAAAAACCAAATAAGACTTTACTACCTAGGAATCGAACCCAGGACTCTACCGTATCAGTCGCGCTTGGTACCAGTAGACTTGAGAGACAGTTTGTATTAAAATCCTGTTCAAAACAAATGTTGTTAGAAGAAAAGTTATTGTAAGGCTTTCGGACTTTTGACTACTTACCACAAACGATTATTACGTATATATATTATTATTATAAACGTTCATATGATCATTGGGAACGAGAGTTTGGCGTGCTCTCAGAAGCACGGAGAAATTAATGCCAGAAATGGTTTTGTCAACTCATCCATAGACTGGCCGAGGCAAGCATAGCTTAGCCTCGCAAATCAATTGATCGATCGATGCCGTTACAACTTAGCCACAAATGGTACTTACCTGCCTTTGCCCTTAAGTTATAGCTATGGGATGACATCCGCATCGAACATAGGCAACAGGAGCATTTAGTAAGCCTGCCTATTTGTCTGCATATACCTGCCTGCCTAATAACTACCTATTATCATATAAGTAAGCTTTATTATATCATATAACTGCCTCATTAGCCAAGTGGTCCTGACCGCGACTGCTACGCTAGAGGTCCTGGGTTCGATTCCCAGGTCGAGCAAAGGGTTATTGGGTTTTTCTATGAAATTCCCAGTAGCAGCTCGGAGTTAGGAATTTGTGCCCGGTTAATGGCAATAGGCTCGCCTCTTATTACATGGGACCTAAACATACCGGCGAACTGTGGGTGTACATTAGTACGCCTCTGCCTAACCCTTCGGGGAATACAGGCGTGATGGTACGTTTATGTAAGCTTTATTATTTACTGGTTTCTAAAATTTACTTGAATAATAAGCCGCTTATGTTTAACGACCTACAGATCTAGTAAAATGTTACGGCAAAAAACACTTTACCTATATTGCTTTTAAAAATCGTAAATGATCACCAAAATAAATTCCCGTTTTAGCTTGAAACTAGAACCAAACATTTTACAATTTGGTGGTCATTATATTTATCCCCAAAAAACTATACTTAAGTATAATTTATATACTTACATTGAATATTAAGCATGATTTGATGCTGTAAAGGATTCGAAAGGTCGGGATTTAAATAATATCAATATAATGCCAGAAAATCCGTAAAAAGTAGTACCTTAATATGTTTGTTATGTTCCATATGCCTTATTGTTAATATGCCTTAATTATTCTGAAATTTCATGATTCGACCGGTCCGACTTCACCCACATAGATAAGCCTCTGTCTAGTTGTACCAATTTGTAGGCTTCTGTGCCAATCGCACCGCAATTCGCAAAACAACCTTCCTGAATTTCTAAAACACTCAAGGAACAAAAGAGTCAACATTCAAAAGAGGTCTGTTCTCACGAGGGCGGAACCCCAAAATCCGGTATATATTTCAAAAAGTATATACCTAACCTCTGGTCGACCAACACGGGTATTTTTTGTGGGTTCCCATCGTCGCCGCCCAAAACCGCTGGTCATCATCAGCTTTCATTTCTTATTAAATGCGTTGTAAAATAAAATTTAATCACAGACTAATCTACTGTTTGAATAGACCACTTTTTGTTAAAAGTAGTTTTATTAATGTTAGTAATAGTTTTGGTATAGACTTCTGTTTAAAAAGGTTGCTGAAATGGTCTATGGTTGGTATGTGTTGTCATGCTGTGATGTTTCGGTAGCGCGGAAGAAAAAACTCATTTAGATTTTTGTCTTGAAGTAAGTATATATTTTTTGGTAATAAGTATAATTAAGTAGGTAGGTATTGGAATTTATTTATTTCACTCTTGTGAGTTCAAAATTATTGAATTAATATAGAAGTAATATAGAATAGTGTGAAAGACAAGTTCGGAGACAATAATGATTTAATGCCTGGTTTCGAAACTAGGTAAAAACCTATACTATCGAAATCAGCGATTCCTCCAAAACTTAAAGCAAAAATAGGTGCTCTATTCTTAATTTTGACAATAAAGCATGTGCGGCTTTTTTGTTTCACAGCACCCGTGTGTGTTTACAGTGTCAGTTCAACTACGTTTAAGATACCTTTTGTATTGATTAGTGGGCAAACGAGATGACGAGCCATGGTGGTAAGTACCGTCGCCCATAGACACCGCTTGACTTCCCTTAAGAGCCCCTACGGACTGCAGACTGCTAGAGCCACAGCAACCGATGGGGAACTGGCTCTTACGCGCAAAAATCGAAACACACACCAAAATGTTTTACGACAGACTCCGATGAAGGGTGGTCGCCAGCTAGTCAGACCCCAATTGGTCCTACCACCGAGCAGGTCAGATATGCTCTCCCCTCTTACGAGATGGTTAACTGCGTGATATTGAGGAATAGTATTCTCATCACCCGTCCTCACATGGTTTCCTATGTAAAAGGAGTCTTACTAAACTTAGGTAGGAACGTAGCAAACAGGAACAAACTATAATATATCATAATGGCCCAGAGTTTAGATCTGAAAAGGAAGTTTTTTTTAAAAAGCTTTGTAGTAATATGGGTCGCATATTACTAGTAATCTTACTAGTTAAACCCTCGTGTAAAACTAAATGCTTATAGTACCTACTTACTTACATGTTTTTAATAATTACTAAATAAATTGATTGCCTCATAAGTCTAGGGGTCTCGGTCTAGGTCTTGGTCTCGATTCCCAGGTCTAGCAAAGCTCAGTAGCAGATCGGAGTTTTGGATTTTGCCCGGTTAGTGACAATAGACTCGCCGCCTACGTAGGACCTAAAAATACCGGCAAAATGTGGGTGACAATTAGAAGCCTCTGCCCAACCCTTTAGGATTGCGATTGATGGTGACGGGAAGAGTCGAGGGCAAAAGATCTCGAGGCTGGAGCCCAAAGCGTTGGTCGGATCAGATATCCGAACAGCTACAGATACTAGTCAGTGCCGCACTCCTTCAAACGGCTGATCGTAACAAATGGAGGCAGATAATCTACAGAGAAGAAGAACCCTTTAGGAATATAGGCGTGATGGTATGCTATGTTTATTCCCTTTCTTGGTTAAATAAAGGCAATTCATGTATCTGATCCACTGATGTAGGCAGGCAGCGCCGCCCCACATAATTATAGCATGGTGTGTGCTGCCGCCGCCCTCATGCCTTCCGATGCATCAAGCTTGAATGATAAATTTATATCATAAACCTACAATTATAGGCCACAGTGACCTATGGCTCGAACGGAATATGTACAAGTATAGTTTCATAACATAACATACCATCACGCCTGTATTCCCCGAAGGGTTATATAGTGCTGCAATGTACACCAACATTTCGTCGGTATGTTTACAAACGTTTGCATACAATCATAATCAATCCATTATGTATGTGTTATAAGTCTTATGTATTATAAGTATATCTATTACAAAAAAAAGTATATAAGTATTATATTCATTGTCTAGTACCCATAGCACAAGCTCTGCTTAGTTTGGGACTAGATGTTGCTGTGTAAAAATGTCCCAGAATATTTATTTTATTAGATATTATTTATTATAATGTCTCACTGCTGGGCACGGTCTTGTCTCAAAGTGAGATAGATAAGGCTATAGTCCACCAAACGGTAGCCTAATGCGGTTTGGCAGACTTCACACGCTGTCGAGAAAATCTCTCAGACATGCAGGTTTCCTCACGATGTTTTCCTTCACCGTTTAAGCGCGTGAAAATTAACTATTAATAATTCGCACATAACTTCGAAAAGTCAGAGGTCCCATGTAGTTAAAAGAGGGCGAGCCTATTGCCTGAGTAGTTTTATTATTGTTATTAATAATTTTGGTATAGACTTCTGTTTATAAAGGTTTAAATAGCCTATGTGGTGTGTATGTTTGTGTGTGTGTGGTTGGTATGTGGTGTGTTCTTTAGGTAGTGTGGAAAAAAAAATCAGTATTCCGGTTTAGGCGTAAAACCATAAAAAACAAGCAACCAGAACAGTCAGACCTACTTTCATATTTTAATGGCTAAGGCGTCGGAGTTGCGATCACGTCGTTGGCGGTTCGAAACCCACCCATTGCACTACCGACATGAACCCACTCGTAACACAAGCATTTAGAATAACACGAGGGGTTAACAAGAATACTAGAAATGTGCGACCCACATTGCTAGAAAGCTTAAAAAAATAAACATAAATATCTATCTACCCATAATGTATCCCCCCTCTTGTCCTTCCACATTACCTATATACCTACAACACGTTATACTAGTCAAGTTGACAGTCAAAACCCTCGGGCAATTTTCCTAATAGATAGCTACTACTTCCCACTCAATATATCATGAGGTCGGAATCTGAAGCAGCCGGTCTGGTCGGCTGGGCAGGAAGAGACCGCCTCTCCTAATTATAGCCTGTAGCTTGCCGAACGCCCACGAAAGATCGACCTGGTGCCGTGGGACCGTTTCACTGATGTGTGCTGTTGAGAATAAGCACGATGTTTCCGATGATTTATTGTAGATACATATAGTAATAGGTAATATAATGTTTATTAACCTATACGTTACTAAAATACATTGGCGACGAGCCACAAACTAAGCAATGCTTTGCTTTTATTGTAACTCTTATAAAATTACCGCGCACCTCAGTTTTGACAATTCAAAAGTACCTGCAATACTGGTCTAATTGAAATAAAACATTTGACTTTGACTTTGATTACTAAATTAGTAACATTTGAATTAAGGGTCCGGTGGAGTTTGAATTGCCCCCAAAAATAAACAATATCGTAATGCAAACAATATGTTATCAAATTGTTTTATTATTCGGAATATGATACCGTTAATCTAGGTTCCTACCGTACCATTTCGTCTACTCCTACTTCACTGGAAATAAACGACTGAAAAATCGTTCCAAACTTGGCTTACATTTATTTCCAGTGAACCTAGATTCACGGTATCAAAATCCGTATAATAACACACTTCGAATAAATTGTGTTTGAATTAAGAATAATTTTGATATTATGTTTGTCAATACAAACGTAATATCAAAATTATTCTTAAGTTTCTAATGAAACTTACATATGAGAAAAAGGATTGAGAGAAAAGAAAGGAAATAGGAGATTAAAATTATGAAATTAAAACAATTATGTATGTTGTGTGTCAAGTATGAGTTTGAGCGAAGATGTGTATTATGTATGGGTGTGAATGTGTGTTAGGATTTTATTCATCTCGGTTGGGCTACTTAACAAAGGATTACTTTTTTAACATTTAAAGTGGAAGGTATTTGCAATTTGGCCACCAAATTCAAATAACAAAAAAAAATAGCAAGATAGGTGAATAATCGGCCTCAATTTAGCCATTTCTCGTTTCAATGTACCAAGATTAAGCTTACTAGCTTAACTCCTAAGTGAGTTTTTTAGCCTCGCCATCGTCATACCTAATATTAGTTTTCTTCAAGAAAGAAAGAAATTAATCTTTTTCTGAAAGAAATCCAAAAATTCAAATCATGAATTTATAGTTAATAGTAAAATGCACCGCGAAAAAGTTTATCTGTGAAATTAAGTTTCATTTCAAAAGCTTTCTGTCTAGATTATCTCCTATGGCTAATATTCGTGGACATCAAAATCCATTTAAGTGATAAAAAGAAAAAAGAAATCTAGCATTTTTAGAATCTAGAACTCAATTTTACGGGATTACCTACCTTATATTTAAATAATAAGTAGGTATACTTATAGATTCTATTAGGAAATTAAATTTAACTCTAAAGATCAACGCCTAATCTAGGTAATGCCTTTAACTGCATGAGATTGGACATCTTATTTTTATATTTTTTGGCAGTCAGATTTTTTATTTTTTAGTTTACACTTCCATACCCAGTGTCCCTCGAAATTGAGACAAATCTAGCTAAATTTCATCAAGCCGTTTGGGCTACAGAGCGTGCCAAAGAAATATACATAAAACCAACACATACACTCCAAAAACATAACCCTCACCATGGCGCAGTTGGGTAAGAAATGGTTTTTGCTGGCTACGGGATCGATTTAGCCCTCTGAAGGCGTTCGGTTAGCAGGCCAAACTAGAATTTTCTAATAAAATATTCAATTTTGCCCAAGCATAGCTATGATGTTGATTTTTATGTAAATATAATTTCGTCTTATAAAATTAATTATTTTCTTTTATCCTGAATGTGACAGTTTTTCTAGTTAATTTGTGGTTCAGAAACGTGAATATTGCACACGTATTACTTAAAATTTATAATGAAGACCAAAAGAGAGGTTTTACTATCATTCAGCACCGGGCAGAAATACAATAGCAGATACTTACGTCCATTTAAAATCAAAGCTTGATATATCACTGTGTGTTACTCACTCAAGCTTCCCGTACGTTCTTAGCAACCTATTGTTCCTTTTGGCATTATAAAACGCAATACTTTTAATTGCAGTCATTAAACCCAGGCGTTCCAACTTTAGGCTGGTTACTCTATGGTCCGTACATAAAACTCTCCACGCAATGCTTCAATGAGAATAAAAAAAAAGTTGAGCCAACGACAAGTGCAGTTGTCATTTTAGGAGTGGATTCCAGGAAAGGAGGTTGAATTCGTTGTTGAAACTTCTATTCCTGTTTCCTTATCTAGTTTTATTGCTTAGACGAGACTAATATGGTTAGGTAGAAAGCTTGACCGCTCGCTCAATGGACAAAAGACATTTTCTCAATGTTCTCGCAATTCTTTGAGTAGGTACCCCGGCATCATAGTGGCAACTTTGCCTGTCCAAAATCATTTTTGGAGTGTAAATTGTTCATTACTTGCCGTAACGGTGGAAAAAAATAATGATGCAATCAGCACACCAGACTATTTCTAGCAGCAATTAAGCCTAAATACAAAAGAAGATACAATAGATATTACCTACCTACTACATAATTCCACTTCCCCAGCTAAGCTGTAGATTAGATTTCAGCCTAAGCTAACGTGCTGCATATTATTTTCTAAATACCTACCATTAGTGGTATCTTTTTGTATTTTTTTTCACATAGGTACCGGCGAACTGTGGGTAAGTACGCCTCTGCCTAACCCTTCGGGGAAAACAGGCGTGATGGTATGTTATTTTTTTTTTCATACGATTATAGTTATTTTAGTGAAGGAAACATTCGACTTGAGGGCAGGGTGGGACTCGCGGTGTCTTAGTGATCATAGCGTTTGGTGTACCTATTTAATCAGCAGACGCAGGATCGAATCCTGAACGCGTAGAATTTTTCCTTCACTAAAATAACCACTAGTGGTATATGAATCCTCTTTTATTTCCATCCTTAAATTACTACATATTTTACATATAAAACAAAATAAAATTATTAATGATATTATCTACACATCTCTCCTTGAACGACGGATAAAAATAAGTACTACATTTCACGCTGGTTTTGTAGTAGGTATAATTATTATAAACGCTGATATTACTAACCTTAGTTGATTTCTACGTAGATTGAGATTTCTTATGAAAGATAGCTTTTACTAGTAAAATATGGTGGGCCGGACCATAGGATCTACAGCAAGAATTTTCAACGTGTAGGTAGATTAAAACTTAACTCGCAATACGACCTTGTCCTTTCTACTTGTTCTCGTGCGCAGTGGTTAAGAAAATTTCAGCAGTTCTTAATATAGATAACTAGCTTCTGCCCGCGGCTTCGCCCCCGTGGAATTCGGTCTGTCATCATGGGACAAAAAGTATCCTATGTCCGTCTCCTGGTTCTAAGCTACCTCTCCACCAATTTTTAGCCAAATCGGTTCAGCCGTTCTTGAGTTATAAATGGAGTAACTAACACGACTTTCTTTTATATTTAAAGAAGATAATAAATCTCAGATTATTTTAACATACATTATTTTTAGAAGCATAAACTCTATTCATTTTATTTTATTAAGGGAAGCCATTAGCAAACAACACAATGTAGTACGTAAATTTTACATAGGCAAAAACAGTTTCCACAGATGCAGACAGCACTATATCATGATGGCAAAATAGTTAGCAGATAATTTACATATTATAAAAAGATACAATTAGACATGGATACATATTACTTTAATCAGAACAAGTTTCTTAATTTAAAAAGAAGGGAAGTTACATTTAATTTTACAG
This sequence comes from Acronicta leporina, assembly GCA_947256265.1. Lineage (NCBI taxonomy): Eukaryota > Metazoa > Arthropoda > Insecta > Lepidoptera > Noctuidae > Acronicta > Acronicta leporina. The sequence continues at coordinate 8,269,625 of OX366531.1, forward strand.
AATACTTTTTACAATTTAGTTTTAAATAATAACTCGGCTTCTAGTTGGCTTATCAAGATGGAACATGCACCAGAATGTAAGCTAGACCCCCAGAGATACCAACTGTGAAAACTCCTTATAGTTTCGTGTAGTAGTTTTTGACAGACAAAACATTTAAAAAATCTTTATTTTGTCTTCAATCTGTTGCTTTATAGACCCCATATACGTTTTTCTTCAATATGTATACTGTTTTTTTTATAGAATAGGTGAGCAAACGAGCAGACGGATCACCTGATGGTAAGCGATAACCGCCGCCCATGGACACCCGCAACACCAGAGTAGTCACATGTGCGTTGCTCGCCTTTTAAAAGGGTTTGGGCCTCCGCTAACCTCATTCACTCGGCGAAACACAACGCAAGCGTTGTTTCACGCCGGTTTTCTGTGAGGCCGTGGTATCATTCGGTCGAGCCGGCCCATTCGTGCCGAAGCATGGCTCTCCCACGTCACTGTACCGATATCGGCCCATTATCAGCATTATAAAATACAGTATACATATTGACCAACGACCCATGATCTGTCGCAACTCTACCGCAATCGAAACTCTACTAAAGCAAAGAGTTTCTAATCCTACAATATCCTACAATCCTACAAAACGCGTTTTGAGTTTCAAATTTGGACTAGACAGAGCCACATTAATTCCAATGATCATTCGATATAGAGAAACATAAAGTAGCTTTATATTGCACCGTTCCTCACTGCGCACGGGCAAGAAGCCGTGGTACCCCGTAATTAAGGCTGCTGCGCCTGCGCCGCCCATGTACGCATCGGCTTACACTTTTTTACTTTTTGATATTTTTTACTTTTTCCTACATTACACACCGGCTCACGTTTAATGGACGTGTAGGTATTCTGTTTTCAATCATTATTGTTGAGTACGTACTGTGGGTAGGTATTTTAAAGTAAGTACCTACATGTGTCGATATGAATAGAATATTATTTTTTTTAAAACCAACATTGACGCGTAAATATCTTTAAACTGTATTTAAACAAAAATGTTCATAGTAAATATGTGTTTAAATACGATTTAAACATATTTACAAAGTTGGTGCAAGTGGCCCTTAGAATGCGATATATTTAAATTTATTTCGGTACTTTCAAAGAAGTATTCTACTTAAACCATAAATAGAAATGACAAGTTAATTACATAATCTAAGAAAACAAACTCCGAACATTTTGCGGTTATACGTGTATCTCGAAAACACTGACACCAACCAAATTCATATGGACATAACTCGGAAGTGTTCTATTAGATAAAAATAAACCGACAAAGATATCGATTTCATACAAAAAAGTCTAATTGAAGTCCTCTTTCTTTTTTAAAAACAAGTTAAAAAGGGGTAATATCACATCATAGATGATGATGTGATATTACCCCTTTTTAACTTGCTTTCGTCTAGGCGTCAAAATATTCCTCTACGCTCCTGTCACCAATCTATAAAACTGACTCCTTCTAAGGCGTATGTACATTAAGCCTTTTGTTACACAACATACTATCACGCCAGTATTCCTCGAAGGGTTAGGCAGAGGCGTATTTATGTACACCCACAGTTCGCCGTTATGTTTAGGTCCCATGTAATAGGGGGCGAGCCTATTGCCATTAACCGGCCACAAATTCCTAACTCCGAGCTGCTACTGGGAAGTTCATAGAAAAAGCCAATCACACTTTGCTCGACCTGGGAATCGAACCCAGGACCTCACGTAGCAGTCGCGCTCAGGCCCACTTGACTAATGAGGCAGTTTACTTGTACTTAGTACTGACAGATAGAACAGGTGTTACTTGTCTACAGGTGTTACTTGTTCTACTATCATTCTCATAAACAAATCAGTCAGTGGATTTGCTTACTAGAGATAAAATTTTGGCATAAGATCCACAGAAGCAATATCAAAATAGTTGTCGCACTGCTGGGCACGGGTCCCCAGAGTCAGGTCTCAGAATGGAAGGGATAATCCAAGCACGGATCTCACGTAATGTGCGTATATTATTATAAATTAGTTATAAGTAACTCGCCTTGACGGTAAAGGTATCGTGAGGAAACCTGCATGACATGAGAGTTTTACTCAATGGCTTATGAAGTCTACCAACACACCTTAGGCCAGCGTGGTGGACTTCAAGTTCAAAATTCAAGTTCAAATGTTTTTATTTCTAATAAGCTTTTACAAGCGTTTATGATTTTAGTTGCACGGTTCCAAAAGGTTGATCCCATGGAGAAGAATCCGGCAAGAAACTCCATGGACACTCTTTTTAAATAAATTATGTTACAATCTTCACTGTGAGACTGTAACAATATTGCGATAGCAAGATGTGTGGACGTTGAAGTCTGTCCAAGTTTGACCAAAGTCGAAGGTTCACATTATTTATAAATAAACTATGTGATAATACCACACACCATCTATACCTACTAAATACTAGGACTAACCTAACCCCTCTAATTTTGGGAAAGAGGAAGAGAGAGTAAATGGGTTGATGGATGATGGTAGTTATCATAACCCTTTCGGTGTCTAACAGTGCGTTCAAAAAACAAGTACGAAACAGGAGCCTAGGGATGGGAACCGCTCACTCCGAAACCTCTTCACACGACCTGTACGTAATTAAAACAATAAAAAAAACTTCATGAATGGGTATACAGGGTTATGTTTATTAAAATCTTGGCCGGGATCGCTTCCCGTCCAAACATGATTTATGTGAAGAAGGAGCGGGTCGGGCCGCGTCCATTCATTTGTTTTTTAACATCGCCTCTCGACTCAAACCGTTGTTTTATTCCATTTCAGATAGGGTTGATTAGTTTTAGCTTCGATTAATCGACTAAGGTCTGTGGCTTTAGTGTTTTTTTATTAGTTCGTGAGATTAGTTTGTGTTTGGGCGCGCCCTATGATTTGTGACAGTGCGTTATTGTTTTTTCATTGTGTTTCGTTTGTTGAGTGTAGTTCGGGATTACTCGTAATGACGGGAGGAATGATACTAATATACACATTTATTAGTAAGGTTTGCCTCTCAGTTTAGTGGTCGTAAGCGAAGATGATTATCATTCTTCGATTTCCAGGTCGTGCGAAGCTTTATTGGATATTTCTATTCAATTCTCAATAGCAGCTACCTAATATTGCCGTTAACACGAAATACCTACATCGAAACTCCCGAACTGCTAGGTAAGAATTACATAGAAAAACTTGCTCGACTAGGGCATCAAATCCAGAACTTACGTAGCGTTCGCCCTTAGGGTACAACAAGAGTAATGCGACAGCTGGTATTATTTTAGCGGAAAAACTTAATATTTATGCTGTGAGTTCTTTTAGAGCCTTAGACGAAAAAAGATTTTGGGAATTATGAGATAATGAGAGATCATAGAATATATTGACGATGATAATTATTTTGTTTAATGGGAAGCATTAATTGTAGGTACCTAAATGATTTCCAAAATAATGTTACATTGGTCCTATAATTTTTCAAATCCAACATTTCCTTTGGGCGAGTCTTACATTTAATTTAAGAAGATCGTACTATGGCAGTATAAGTAAATGCCTTTGCCTCGTCTTTAATAAAGTTGTTTTATTCATAAACTCGACATTCCAGCACGCTGTTGAGGCGCGAATTTGCGAACTTTTTAAGACTTTCACACTGACGAAATAATAAAATTGTTGTGGTTTGAATTTTTATAGTCATCTTGGTGTTTCTCATGATATTTGCGACGGCGGGGCTCAAAGCCTGCGGTGGGGAACCACAACAGTCGTGGCCGCGTCCAGACAAATTCATACCCCATAAAATTGAGGCGACTCTCGATGGTACACCATTTAGGTGCGTTTTTTTGATGTTGTGAGAATTTAAACGCAAATGAGATTTTCTTGAAACAGATGAGGTTGGCTTTTACTTATTTTTTGACGCTATTTTGTTACATGGATATACCCGGTCGGTTTCTTCTGATTCTACTGCTATCCAGGCAGGAGTATATGGATACTTATGTACCTATAGGTACCTATTACAACATATAATATAGTATGACCTACTCATACTGACTGAAAACCGCCTTTGGCCTACAGATCGGCCATGGGAGATATCTACTTTTATGATATGACTAGAACCTATGTAGGTAGCTATCCCACGCAATATAACTGCTTGATTTGAAGTTTTGAATTATTGAATTACGGGAAAATTTCCCGCTTAACTTAAGATATTACCAAATATTCCTTTTTGATAACAATTTATCAAAAAGCTATACCTATGTATTTGGTAATATCTTGGTAATACGAATGATTTAATAGTCACATAAAATTATGTTATCTGCCTATATGATCTAGTAATCATAAGAACAGCTGCCGAGATAGACGTCAGCATCATATTTTGGATTCCTGGGGTAGGTAAATTGTGACTGGGTTTCTTTATGACAAGTTGGAGTTAGGATATGTGCCCGGTTAATAGCTATAGGTTCACACCTTGTTAAACCTAGAAACCTATCCGTGAACTGTAATAGGTGTGAGTACAGTTCTATCCCTTTTGACTGTATATCACTTTCGGGAATGTATGTCCCTATTTGAATTTACTTCCTTTTTTTACTTTTCCCACTGTTGGGCCCAGGTCTTCTCTCAGAATGAGAACGGTTTGACTATAAATCTACAATCCATCAGCCAATCCAGCCTAATCTAGGCTATTTGTCGAATTAGATGAATATCAATTCACAGGAAGCCACAACCGTTTATTCCACGTTTGAATTTGATGTCTAAACCGGGTGTTGGTGTCATCTGACATCACAGCTGCGCAGGCGCCCGGCAGACGATCACTGCCAATTTTGAAATTGGAACGTTTACTATTCTCAAACAAAAAACACGCCACACAGAAATTAACTCTACTGTTTTTGTTTTAGGATTGAAAACGTATAATTTTCTACGCTGTGCCATTTTCCAAATATAGAATTTAAGTGACGTAACTATTATTATGATTTCGATCAATAAGAGTTCTTATTTTATATGTATATAAGGTAGTTTTTTCTTGGATCTGTTTTTTTTCTATTGTTTCGGTCGGTCGACTATAATGACATAATGGGTCGCGGGTTCGATCCGGCGCAATTACGCGGCACACGATCGATTATTGTGATCAATACAGGGGTTAGACGGCGGTTCGCTGCCAATTTTACATCTTTTTTATATAATTTTGTTACAAACAATGCAGGTGTGATCTCTTTATTGAATTCATCGATAATACTTATCGAATAATTTCATTTTTCTATAACTTACCATCGAGAGACTCATGACTAACCTAACTCTTACCACAGTCACTCTATGGATGGGTGACCCATTTTAAAGTAGGTTCCACATAACAAGGGATGAGCCTGTTGCCATTACACGGGCTCAAACCTAAATTCCAAGTTGCTAATGTAAAATTTCATAGAAACCCACAACACTTTGCTAGAACCGGAAACTAGAGAGACAGTACCTACTTCTAGCGTAGCAGTCGCGCTTACTACCACTAAACTAAAGAGGCAGGTCATGTTTAGAGCTTCGATTCTGTTCATTTTTTATTGCATTCGTGGTAATCGATAAAATTTATGTATACCTACTACCTCCATTTCAAATACAATATCGATAACAATGCTGGCCATCACTAGTTATCGACCGATCATCGACTCGGTCGCCGACACGGATCGACAATTTCGTAAATTGTGCACCGATTAGCGACCGATTACGACCATTACCGACAGACGGACACCCGATCCGGCCGCGCCGATTAAAATAATCGGTAAACGATAAAAACCGATAAAATAATCCCATGTTTTGTCTGTGCCCGGTTTTTTGTGCGTCGAGCTGCCGCGTGCATGCGACTGACCTGGCGTTTTGTCTAGCTCCTAGAATTTTATTTTATTTTATCTTGAGTAACTACTAGAATACCTACCTATGATTTGCTGGCTGACTGGTTTTATTTTTAAAATACCTAAGAATTCCCTGTGTAAGTAAAAGACAATTTAAATTTGAACGCCTCGATAATGTGTGAGTGGGTTAATGGAATTGATTCCTAGCTTGAACATAACATATCATAACAAAGCGTTTTCCGAAGGGTTAGGCAGAGAAGTATTAATGTTCACCTACAGTTGGCCGGTGTGTATGTATAGGTCCCATGGGATGATCCAAACTCCTGATACAAAAGCTGCTACGAAGAATTTTATAGAAAAACCAAATGACACTTAGCTCGACTCGAGAATCGAATCCAGGACTTCTAGCGTAACACTAACGCTCGGGACTATTCACAGTCGTTTTGATTTGTGTTGGGTTTCATGACTAATCGCTGTAACCAATTAAGACATAGTTTATTACCTATCTACTCCGAATAAAGACTTTAATGATTTTCTTTCTAGCAAAAAACACTAGGAGGCGGTGAAGGGCGGGCTTTCAATAAGTACTAACAAGTGACGACTTGTTAGTACTGTGAAATATTCTGTAACTTATTCAAAATAGACTTATCTTGTATAAATGACATATTTTCCCTGTCAGCCAAAATCCAATCTCCCAAAATCCAGCATTAACGAGAAGAATAGCTCATAACAGGAACTTTATTAAACTCGCACACACTGGGGACTTGCGGCCTCTAGTTATCAAACGTCTAAAGGTAGGTACCGCACGGTCTCTCCAAAGACACGTCAAAGCCTATCCTAATTTAAACAGGGCTGTTTACGTCCCCGAGGCTTGGGTCACGACGACCCGTCGGGCTGGGTCACACTGTCAGCGAGCAGAATTACTTAAATATTTAAAAAGAAGCTGGAATATTTCACGATTGAATATAAGAAATATTAATAAATCGATATTTATAATAAATGTTGGGAGAAAATCTACATTTTATACCAAGATAAAAGATAAATAAAATAAAGAAAGAAGATTAGCCATGTAGTTTGTAACCTATAACAATCTTAACAGCTGTTTGAGATATCGTCTTATGCCTTAATGTCTTAAAAATTTCCTATGGTGAAGAAACCTTCCTTTTATTACAATTTATTTAGAAGGAAAACATCGTGACAAACCCTGCATACATGAAAGTTTTTCTCACGGCTTATGCAGTCTGCCAACCCGCACTAAGTAAATGGGGTGGACTATTTATTTATTTATTTATTTCATAAGGCACACCAACAACTTATTTACAATTAGTGAGTGGACAATACATTTAAAAAGAACATTCTGTGTAAACAAGTCAGTTACAGGCGTGCACATCATTCACAGTGAGACGAGTTTTATGACACTAATTTACATTATTTATTTATTTAAAATAAGAATAACTTTTTAAATAAACAAATAAAATCAAATAGAAGAGAATAATTACAATTACAATTTAAAAATGAGTTATTACAATTTAATAGTACAAATATAAAACATTAATAAAAATCATTAAAAAAAATCATTAAAACAAAAATCATTAAAAATATTATTAAAATCACAATCTGAATTATAAAATCACAAAAATATATAAAATCGTGAGCAAGTTATCAAAGTAATCAGGGACAAAAGTGAGATCTACGGATCATCAATAATCGCTGTGATTTTTGACTTAAATTGGGCAAGAGAGTCGGAGAAGATATCAACGTTGGCTTGGCTATTAGAGGAGAACCTATTATATGCTATCATCATTCTATTCAGGGGAGTGGAACGTCCAAGATTAGTGCGACAGTTTCTACTTGCGAATGTACTAAATGCTCTCACTGATCTAACCTGACCTCGACGAGGTACATTTAAATTAATCTGTTCAAGAAGTTCGGGAGTACTTGTTAAGTTGTTGGTTATTTTGAACAGAAGAACTAGATCAGCTAGAGTTCTACGTTTTTGTAGAGAAATACTATAACCCTCTCATTCTGAGAGAATGCCCAGCAGTGAGACAGTAAGTGGGTTGATGATTGGATGACAATGTATTAGATTGACAAGTTTCGTTAAGTATGTGATACATCACTAGAATACCAACTATCTATTTCGGCCAGAGTCGGAAAGAAAGGAAGTTCATTTCAACAGTCACAACACAAAAACGACATCACAAACCATAACACGAAAGCCATCTTGTCATCTTCGGAGACTACAATACAGAATAGAAAGTTCTCTTAGAAGTGCTCAAACGGGGTGAATTAAATGACATTACTGATCTGAAGCAAAACTTTACTTCTGGCAATATAATAATATGATTTTTTTAGGGAATCCCAATAAAACGCATACAATGATTCAGTTTCACTACTTTCGGCTCCAATCCGCTGTCAGTGATGCCACATCTTACTTCGAACTCATTTCAGGGTTGAGCGCGCACCCACCGCCCTGCCCCTACCACGGTAACCGCACTTTATAAATATTGTACTCTCACTCTATAACGCGTCGCGCCGTGACAACCCCTGATCAAACGGTTACATCACCAATGTTTTTTGGGGGCAACATTTTGAATAGTAAGTTATTGTGTCAGGTTAGCTGTTTTTTTTTATGGTATAGTGGGGCAAACGAGCAGACGGATCGCCTGATAGTAAACGATTACCGCCGCCCATGGACACCCGCAACACCAGAGGCAAGTTGCCAACATAGCAAGTGCGTTGCCGGCTTTTTAAAAGGGTTTGGAACTCCGGTATCTTCAATCGGCGAAACACAACGTAAGTGTTGTTTCACGACGATTTTCCGGACCTATACTCAATACTCAATACTCAATACATTTATTGCACTCCACAAGTTAAATTGATGTTACAATGGTATAATATAAGAAACATGTGTGGGCCTTGTCGGCACGGCAAGATGTAGGAGAGAGGAGGAAGTTTTACATATTTTATTATTTTCATATTATATTTATAATAAATTGATATTTATTGACTATTATATTATTATAGGTAATTATTAAGGTGCGCTTACTATAGTTAGATATATTACTATATAAATGTATGTCATGCTTGTATATTATTTATGTATTTGTGTTTATGTTATTATTAGGTATATTATTACAAGTATTTATTTAAATTTCAATTTATTATATTTCATATACATTTATCATTTAGGTATTCATTTATATGGTAGTAACATTTAGTTATTAGGATGTGTTTTAATTTTTTTATAAAAATACTGTCTTTAATTTCATTTTTTATTCGCGGGGGTAGCTTATTATATATTTTTATCGACATGACATGTGGACTAGATGAGTGCATTTTTAGATGGGAGCTTGGTAGGTTTAATCTATTTTTATGTCTTAGTCTCTGGTTTTTGTCTTCTCGTTTTGTATAGAAATTTTGGTGACTTCTAACAAACTTACATATTTCTAAAATGTATAGACTAGGAATCGTTAGTATTTTGTGTTCTATAAAGTGCGGCTTACAGCTATCAGTATCTTCTATGTGTACAAGTATTCGTATAAGTTTCTTTTGAAGAGTTAAAAGTGATGGCGCTTCTGTACTGTTTCCCCACAGGATAATACCATAGCTAAGCCAAGCGTAAGCATAGGCGTAATAAGTGACGAGTGCTGTTTGGATATCTGTGGATTTTTTTACTTCGCGGAGAGCATATGAAAACTTAGCTAGTTTTGATTTAATTTTATTTATATGAGATTTCCAATTTATATGGGTGTCTATGTTTAAGCCTAATAAGGTAAATTTGCTAACTACTTCTAACTTTTGATCTTGGAACTCAAAATTTAGATTTAATGGCGCTTTTTGAGGCGGATGGAAAGTTATCAATTTGGTTTTGGAGTAGTATATTTCTAAGTTATGTAGGTTCATCCAGGATTTTATATTGTTTAGGAGAGTATCGAGTTGGTTATTTAAATTTATATTGTTCCGGCATGATACTAATAGGGAGATGTCGTCCGCCTACTTGCAAAGACGATGAATAAGTGTTTAATTGTCATCCTAAGACACACAATTGCTGAATATGATTTTACGTTCTGCTTTATAACCCGTTAAGTTCGCTGTATCGCGGAGATCAGGTTAGCTCTAAGTCTCGATACAAATAAATTATAGAAGAGTCGTAAAAGTGGACTTTTGCGCGTAAGAGCTAGTTCCCCGTCTCGACTGTTATGGGTCCGGCAATTTCTAGTCCGTAGAGGCTTAAAGCTTGGTAACTCCTCTGGTGTTGCAAGTATCAATGGGAGCCGACTCGCGACTAGACTTACTACTTTGTGGATAACACGTTTCTGAATAATTATTTGGTGTAGGTACCAATTAGTAGTAGGTACCTATGTAGTTCTGAGTGTTCGAGCGTGTTATTGGGTTTTTCTATGAAATTCACAGTAGCAGCTCGGAGTTAGGAATTTGTGCCCGGTAAATGGCAATAGGCTTGCCCCCTATTATATGGGACCTAAACATACCGGCGAACTGTGGGTGTACATTAGTACGCCTCTGCCTAACCCTTCGGGGAATACAGGCGTGATGGTATGTTTATGTATTACTAGCTTCTGCCCGCGACTTCGTCCGCGTAGCGTGATGATATATTAGCCTATGTCCTTTCTCAGGGTCTAAAGATTGTCTGTGCCAAATTTAATCAAAATCGGTTGAGAGGTTTAAGCGGGAAAGCGTAACAGACAGACAGAGTTACTTTCTTATTTATAATAAGTAAGGATAAAAAAAATATTATTCTCAAAAAGAAAATGTACAACTTATAGTAAATAATACAACTTGAATTAGACACAAGCATCAAATAATATAACATTTTTTTAATAGGTACAGGTAGGTAGATACTTTTAACAGTAGTGTTTGGTAGTGCGTTATACATTCATGTTTGAAACACTTTAAAAAGAAAAAAGCCAATAGAAAGTGTGTGGGTTCTGTTCATGGGTAGTGATAGTGGTCAAGTTTTAATGGATTGCATTGTGATATTCCTCTATACAGCCTACTGCAATTTCAGTATTCAATTTCATTGCGTATAGTGTAGCGAATCTGTTACCTGTGTACAATGACATTATACAATTTAAAAAGAAATCTGTATGAGGAAAATATAACAGGAATTCGTTCAATGGAAAGCAATTCTATAAATGGACAAGAAGGTTCATATTAAATTGTATTTCTTTCAGTTACTTTTAAATTTAACGAATTACAGCTGCGCGTCCGCTTGCCAAATACTGATCATTAACATATATTTCATGACGCCTGAACTCCACGAAGGGTTAGGCAGAGTTGTAGGTACTAATATACACCGACAGTTCGCCGGTATGTTTGGCTCCCATGCAATTGACGAGCCTATTGCTAATAAGCGGGCACATTATCCAGACTCTTAGCGGCTACTGGGAATTTCATAGAAAAACCCAATATCACTTTGCTCGACTTGGGAATCAAATCCAAAACTCCTAGCGTTGCAGTCGCGCTTAAGACCACTAGACCAATGAGTCAAATTGAAAAATCCAATTGGAGGACAAACGAAGACCAAAGCGAATAAAAAAACCAATACCTAATTAGTTTTTTTGGTGTTAATGTTCTAACACTAACTGTATTTAGTGCTTTGTTCTAATATAGATTACCGTGGGAGAGCCACGCCGCCACGGGCCGACTCGACCGGAGTGATAACACGTCCTCACAGAAAACTGGTGTGAAATAACGCTTACGTTGATTTTCGCTGAGTGAGTGAGAATACCGGAAGCCAAAACCCTTTTAAAATACGGGTAACGCACTTGAGACTCCTCTGGTGTCCATGGGCGGCGGAAATCGCTTACCATCAGGCGATCTGTTCCTCGTTTGCCCCCCTATCCCATAAAAAATGTAAATTAGGGTATAGTACACAAGCTCTCACGCAGTAGACGCTGTGGTCCCGGGTTCGTTTTATAGTCTTTGTAGATTAGATGCCAACATACTACATTATATATTACTGTAGTGGAAAATGTTGTGGTTAGCTGCAAGAGCGATTATTACAGAACCGCACACAAAACAGTATTATGTTCAAAACTGCTTAGTGTACTATAACAAAACTTTCACTCTCAATTTCAACCGAATTCAAAAAGGAAGAGGTTCTCATTGTGACTGGTATTGTTGTGTGTGGCGATATCTTTGCCGATTGTTATCCAATTTGTTGCTTTTTATCTGACACAATATACCTACCTACTTTTAAGATAGTTCCTTATAAATATTATATATTTATGTGATGAATATAAGTGTTTGTGTTCGTCTGGGTGTTTCTTATGTATTATAAGTAGATATGTATTTACAAAAAAAAGTATATAAAAGTATTATATCCATTGTCTAGTACCCATAGTACATACAAGCTCTGCTTAGTTTGGGACTAGATGGTGCTGTGTAAAACGTCTCAGAATATTTATTTATTTCTTTTATTTATGTAAGTATATGATGGTTGTTGTTTTTCATCATCACCGGTGATGAATATGCCTATCAGAGCACAGAAGTAACCTGTAAAAGAATAAGCGCAAGACAAGTTACATTATTTCAATTCTTGTATTTCCAAAAGCACTATTATACCTACTGATTTCTGACACTTACGCGAATATTAGACATTGAAATGAAACTACTTTTTACGGATTTTATCGCGGTATATTGATATTATTTATTTCCCGACGTTTCGGATCCTTTACAGCATCCATGGTCACGGGCAGACTATTATACCTACTGAATTTATAACTGAAAATGAAAATATGAAATTATTGTATCCACGGACTAAATGTTGAATTATTAAAAGCTACCGATTTTCCTCCATAACTGAATGCATTACTAAAAGTCGTTTGAAAGTTCCTCAATTCACCGTATTTGGAAACGATTATATATATACTAAGTAGTTACATTTTCTTTTTTTTTTTTTTCTTTTTTTTTTATTCATGATAGGCTTACGCTTGATCGCCAGTTCACCTGATGTTAAGCGAGACTGCGACCTAAGATGGAGCGCGCTTGCCTAGAAGAAACCGATTCACTCGTGATTTAAAGCCACCCAGATTGTATCTATCGGGAAAGACCACATTTCCGCGGTACGCATGATAAATGTGAACTTGAAGCGTTTCGTTCGGATTTTCGGAACATCCACCATGAATCGATGCCGGTTTTTTGTGCATCCTTTTTGTGGTTCTTATTTTTTACATCCGGATCCGCTGCTTATATCAATCCGTTACATAACATACCAACACGCCTGTATTCCCCAAAGGGATAGGCAGAGTACTTAACTGACGTAAGTACATCCACAGTTCGCCAGCATGTTTTTTTAGGTCCCATGTAATAAGGCGCGACTGAGTTCAGAGTGACTCCGAGCTGCTACTGAGAATTTCATAGAAAAATTCTTTAAGATTGCTCAACCTGGAAATCGAACCCAGGACCACTAACGTAGCATTCGCGCTTAGGACCACTAGGCTAATGTTGAAGTTTAAAGTAGGTACTTACATGGTAAAAGGCTTTGAAGAGAATAGATAGATAACAATAGAATTTTATTTTAAACTAGCTTCTGCCCGCGACTTCGTCCGCGTAGCGTGATGATATATAGCCTATAGCCTTCCTCAATAAATGGGCTATCTAACACTGAAAGAATTTTTCAAATCGGACCAGTAGTTCCTGAGATTAGCGCGTTCAAGCAAACAAACAAACTCTTCAGCTTTATATATTAAATCGGACCAGTAGTTCCTGAGATTAGCGCGTTCAAGCAAACAAACAAACAAACAAACTCTTCAGCTTTATATATTAAGTATAGATTAAAACTAGAAAAAAGATAAATACAGAAAAAACGTTATTTACTTTTACGAAGCTCCCAAGATCATTGGTATAATATTAAAATGCAAATCATTCACTTTGAAAAAATATAACACTATACCTACTTATCTGGTTGTTTTTCATCATATTTGGCACTAGTTGCTTCCCGCTATATCACTCGTGAAGTCGCGACATAAAGTGGCGTTATCTTTAACTCGGTTTTATATGTTACTCTGGGATAATGAAGCTTTTCATAGGTGAAACATTATTAAAATCGGTTGAGTAGTTTTTGAGTGCATCTTCCTGCAATCTTTCCTATTTATAATATTAGTGTAGATTAACTGTTCCAATCCTACATACATAATCAAAGCATTATAATGTCCCACTGCTGGAGAATGAGAGGGATTAGGCTATAAGTCCACCACGCTAGCCCACTGCGGGTTGGCAGACTTCAAACGCCGTCGAGAAAATCTCTCAGGCATGCAGCATTTCCTCACGATGTTTTCCTTCACCATGATAATTAACTATTAGTACGTACATAGCTTCGAAAATTCAGAGGTGCGTGCTTTAAATTGGAAATCAAGACCTTTGACATTTTTTTATGGGACAGGTGAGCAAACGGCGGATCACCTGATGGTAAGCGATAACCGCAGCCCATGGACACCCGCAATACCAGAGGAGTCACAAGTGCGTTGCCCGCCTTTTAAATGGGTTTGGGCCTCCGGTAACCTCACTCACAAAGCGAAACACAACGCAACGCTGCTTCAAGCCGGTTTCTGTGAGGCCGTGGTATCACTCCGGTCGAGCCGGCCCATTCGTGCCGAAGCATGGCTCTCCCACGTTAAAAAATAGGCATGCAGGTTTCCTCACGATGTTTCTTTCACCATGATAATTAACAATTAATACGCACATGCCTTGGATTTGAACTCGAGATCTTTGACTTGACTGTCCAATGGTAATATCACTAGGCTATCACTGCTTACTCTGGTTCTTATCCTGCCTGAGGTCACATTTCTTCCGCTAAAAATAACTATATTCCTCGTTACTGCTTATTTCAGCGCCCTACCTCACTGTGTCAACAGGGCACTTGATTTTGCAACATTTTTTACTTTTTTAAACCACAGGGTGTTATTAACGTCGACTGCAGTGTCTCCGAGGGTTGAATCTACCCCCCGCCGCGTCTTTTTAATACATACACATGGCGCTGGAGTTTAGAAACAAAATTTAGATTATTTTAAAGTATCAACATGTATGCTCTTGACAATTTTGTTTTAGAATTTAATGGAATTGTCAAGCGCTGTGCTTCAAAGGCGTACAATTTTCAAATAAGTTTAGAAATAATTGGTGTCTTTTTTTCTCTATAAAAGTGTTTATTTTTTTTGCTTGTATGGCGCAGTGTACTTTATGATTCTGTTCTGTGCGAAGGATCGCTGATTCGATTCCTAGATGGAACTTATTTTGACTTCACTGTAGGCAATTAGTTCCCAAAGTGTTATCAAGTTTTAACGACCACAAATACGTTAATAAAGTCAAAGTCAAAATATTGTATACTATCAAACCTGTATTTCCTGAAAAGTTGGGCAGAGGTGTACTAATGTACACCCACAGTTGGCAGTAACAGTTCACAGGACCTCGAGCGTAGCAGTTGCGCTTAGGATAGCTAGGCTAAAGAGGCGGTTAGTTTTATTGACTTTAAATTTAATTTTATTTCCATTATACCAATAAATTAAGGTGATAATTAGTTTAGAATCAAGTTTTGATTTTTAAAAGTACCTACTCTATTGATCTAATTCAAAACTAGGTTCCAAAAATTGGGTCTCCTAGAGCTTATTTAGCTGCTTACACGACTATACAAAATTTTGCTAATTATTATGATATATTTTTATTGTGACAAGTGTGTTAAAAACTATAGGTTTTGTTTTTTTTAAGTACTTAATTAACATTTTGAGGAAATATATGAGGAAGTCTGAAAATTTAAATTCCAAACGCAAAACTGATGAGCAATTTTAAACGATCAACTCACACAAATTTTAATTTACGAACAACTGTTTTCTATCGTAATAAATACACATTATCTATCCCATAGTTTTTATTATAAATTGGAATAATCGTATCGATGGAACAAAAAAGGCAATGATGCGACTCGGGCGCAGGCTATAATAACATAATATGAGCAATTTGAGCGATTAGCATCAACCGGAAGTCGTTCGCAGGAAGCGGTGTGGGCGGCGCGGGGGCATCCGATGTTAAATGCGGCCTTTTTAGACCATCGTTTAGTGTTTACTCCCTGGTTTGTTTGTGGTCGAATGTAGTTTTATATGTAAATTAATAAATGTTGTAAAATTAACTTTTTCCATTTCCCCCTAAAAAGCAATTCCATTTATTTCAAATCGTCAATGCCAATTGAAAATGTATTGTAATAAATTATCGCAAGTACTATAATTACTTTATTATTATATACTATTATTATTATAACTGCCTCATTAGCCTAGTGGTCCTGAACGCGACTGCTACGCTAGAGGTCCTGGGTTCGATTCCCAGGTCGAGCAAAAGTGTTATTGGGTTTTTCTATGAAATTCCCAGTAGCAGCTCGGAGTTTGGCATTTGTGCCTGGGCTCGCCCCCTATTAGATGGGACCTAAACATACCGGCGAAATGTGGGTGTACATTAGTACGCCTCTGCCTAACCCTTTGGGGAATACAGGCGTGATGGTATGTTATGCCAACGCAACGTAAGATTTTTATGAGAAACTTGTGACGCGTACGTGCGCAGCCTCGCCTGCATAAATTTTCTAGACTTTTCCGGTGGATTTAAAAAACAAACTTCCATACAAACCTTGTCCTGACAATAACGCACACAACAAAATAAAAATGATCCAATATGGTGCAGTCGTTCGGAAGTTGCGCGTACATATTATATTTCGGCGATTCATTTTTATTTATACATATACATAGATATGTCTTTTACATACTTTTAAAGAGTTAAATTAATTTTATGATTGTTCCAATGGTAGGTATGGTGTGAATATTTAAGTACAGTTTTAAAAGATTTGATTTTTTTACTCGGTATAAAATCTAGTGGCCTTACCATAAACCATTATACTGTCCCACTGCTGGGCCCGGGTTTCCTCTCAGAATGAGGTTATGCTATGGTCTGGCAGTTCAAAAAGTTTTCCAGGCATGCAGATTTACTCATGATATTTCTTTCACCGTTAATTGAATATTAATACGCACATGACTTCGAAAAGTCAGGGGTGCCTCGGATACGAACTCCAGAATTTTGACTTGGCAGTCCAATGGTTATGTCACTTTTTTGCTCCAACCCGTAACAAACAGACAAACAGACAAGAATTTTAAAAATCACATTTTCGGATTTGTAGACGTTTATATACCATAACTCACGTGTTTTTTTTAAATATCTATCTTCAATGTACACACACAGCTTTTTTAAAATTTTATTATAGTAGAGACTTAAGTATACTAATATATACAGCTGAAGAGTTTGTTTGCTTGAACGCGCTAATCTCAGGAACTACTGGTCCGATTTGAAAAATTCTTTCAGTGTTAGAGAGCCCATTTATCGAGGAAGGCTATTATTAGGCTATATATAATCACGCTAAGACCAGGTCACTATTCCACGCGGACGTAGTCGAGGGCAGAAGCTATTACCGTATAAAAAGTACGCTAAGTACCTAGGTACTTAAAGTGTGGTATCCTCTTCGTTTCGATCATCGATCTTTTAAAATTCGTAATTTAAATTACAGGTACGATATGAGATCGTATCTTTGTTAAATTTATAGTGTAGTTATTGAGAATGAAAATTTTCAGCATGCTAAATGGTTTAATAACGACTCGTTTGGCGTAGCGGCTAAGCGATCGGCTTCTGCGCCACGTGTTGTGGGTTCCATCCCCACCCGGAGCACATATTTGTTTCACCTACAGATAGCTGTAGGTACTGGGTCTGGGCGTTTGGGTTTGTGAGAATTTGTGTTCGTTAACGCACCCACGATACAGTATAAAATAGGTACAAGTGCGGGGGCAACGTTTTTATTAAAATTAAAAATATTTATATCAAAAGTATTATTACTTATTATTATCCCACTGCTAATATAATGTTATTATTATTAAAGGTTAGAAGTAATTAAGAAAACATTATTTTTCTTCATTATTTTATCAATCACGAAGACAATAAAAAGAGAGTGTATTTAAGTGCGTGACAAAAAACATGAACGATACACTTGCGTGCATAATCGTTGGACAGCGCACGTGGTGTGTTACACTGGCGGCCAATTTAACGATACATTAATTCGCGAAACAGTGAACAAACGAAGTATTAACACATGAATACACATACATTGATAAACATGATACGGCGGACGTGTGTAGAATTTGGTATGTCTTTTTTATGATTTTTGTCTTTTGATTTGAACAGACATTTTTTTATTTTAACACAAGGTTATTCTTTTTTAATTGGTGACATTTAACAAAATGTGTGATATGTCGCTTCTATTTGGCTATGGATAAACGTGATATGATTGAATCTAATCAATATCTATGTACTTTAATTGCTTTTGTTATATGTACAGACTTACAAATAGCTTTACATTTTATGTCAATATTTTTACAATCGTCACAAACAGATCAACTGCATCGGGCATAATGAAGATCAAAATCGTAAAGCCATGTCGCAACAAGTAATTCTAATCACATCACTATTAGGTACTGCAAGAACAACTTTACATTTACCTCCATCTACAAGCCAATACTATAATATCAGCTTCATCGCTTCGTTTCCCACAGTAACCGAGAAAATGCATTCATTTTGTGCTATCCATGTCCGATTTTATCCAATTTTTAATGGCGCTACCGCGGCGGTGCGGCCAATATCGCAAATTATAGTGTTCACAGATTACGTCGGGAGTTACCTACGTGACGGGTGGTGCTTGCGAGTGGCCGCCAGTGTACACGAACCTGTATACTGTTTTGAACATGTCTTACAGTGTAAGTACTTCGCTTCCACGTCGATATGAGAAAATGGGGAAATGAATTAAAAAATACATGTTGGTTGAATCTTTGCGCTAGCCAGTTGTGGTTTGTAAGCATTAAACGTGAATTTATGAAGCTTAGTCGGTATCGCAGCTTAAAGCTTAAAATGCTACAATGTATGTAATAGATATTTTGCTTGCGTAAATTAGGGAAATATAGTTAATTAAAACATTTATTCAGAATCACGCAGACTTAAATTATAATTGAAAATATTTCCAGTGAAATATTTCTAAGTGGTGGGTGGTCCAACTTTTATATCCTAGACATGCAGGTCTAAAGTTTGAAATGCTGAGAAGGAAAACGACATTTGTGTGATTATAATGTGTCTCACCATCAGCATATTTTCGTCCACTGCTGGACGTAGGCCTCTCCTAGTGAATGCCACAGATCTTAGGCTTCCCTCATCCAGTCACCATAATTGTGTCTGTGATTGTTCAAATAAAACGGAAAACAAAACAGGCGAAATTTTAACAACACGTTTGTCGTAGCTCAACAATTGGCTTCTGCGCTACGGGTCGCTGGTTCGATCACTCACGAAGCAAATATGACGTGTCAAAGGCAAATCAAAAGTGGACCACTCCGGTGCATTAATTACAGATCTCAGTGCATCGCCGTCGCAATAAAATGTAGTCTAGATGGTCGAGTGTTTTTAATCGATTCAGGACATCCATGAAGATTTTGAGAATTTTGAGAAGACACGAAAAAAATGGAATATAGAATTAAAAAAGGTAGATAGGTGCCTATAGATTTTGTGTTTTAGTAATGCGAGATAACATAAAAAAAATAACCCCTCATCCACAAGAGCCGTAACATTTTATGTTCTGTAGTCAAGCGTAGAGCAGCGTAGGCGCACGTGTTTTATGAGAAAATCACCCGAGCCAGCGGTTTGATTGGCCGCTGCTAATGTACTTATTTACGTGAAATTGATCTAAAAGAGGGCACAAGCTACTGATTTCTTGTGTCTGTGTTTAGATGGACTTATGAAATATCATCACGCCTGTATTCCCCGAAGAGTTAGGTAGCGACGTAGTAATATACTCTCTATATGTAATAGGGGACAAAATCCGAGCTGCTACTGAGACTTTTATAGAAAAACCCAATAGCACTTTGATTGACCTGGGAATGGAAACCAGGACCTCTGGCGTAGTAGTTGCTCTCAGGACTACTAGGCTATTGAGACAGTTACATTATTGCTTAGGAGTGGGATAGAGAGGTGCACCTTAACAGAGAACTTCTAGGGTACCTAGTAGGTATTCGCATTTACGGCCACTCGACTTACGGCTGGTACCAATAGAAAACCAAATCTGCCAGTAGATTTGCATATTAGAGACAGGACTTTGACATAAGGTGACTTTGACAAGTAATGTCAAAATGCTATCTCTAGCAAGCAAACCTACTGTCAGGTTGGTTATGGGAAGCGGCCGGCGGCCGCCCCCGCGTAAGTATTGTGGGAGACTAATTTAAATAACACAAGAAGCTAAAACGTAGCTTTAAAAAATAATATAAGTCACTAGCTTCTGCCCGCGACTTTGTCTGCATGGACTTTAGTATTAGATCCGACCTAGATAAATAAGTAGCCCTTAAAGTTATTCCAGACTATTATCTATGTTGTATCTGTCTGTGTATCTAGCTGTGCCAAAATTTATCCAGATCCGTTCAGCAGTTCTGGTGTCAAATCAAAAAGTAACAAACATCCATTCTCACAAACTTTCGCATTTATAATATTAGTAGGATTGCTTCACTACAGCCAAAATCAAGAACTTAGCACATCAAATGGCGTTTTAAAAACAAAAAATGACATTGAGGTGTTAATTTTTACCTTCAACCTTTTCGTAGAAATAAAAAGGTATTTTAATCTTGCGCAAATTCTAAATTACATGAATGACGCCGAATGATATGGGGCGGACGGAACTTCAAAAATGCATTGTATATTTTAACTGTGGCTTATAGAATGAATGTGGCTTATAAACCTGGTTCCTATAAAACAAACTCAAACTCAAATGCATACTAAGATTAATATGGTTCTTAAATATAACATTGTACAGCTTAGCACCTTTTTCAGATGTTGCAAATTTCGAGGGAAGGGAAAGTTCTTAGAAAAGTACAAACCATTTTTATTCTTATTAATATATTTTTTTTATAAATTTGTAGGACTTTGTATTGTATTATATAATTATGGTGATTGAGTGATATTGAATGCTAAAACATTGAATGAATTGCATAAACATTGAATGCCCAGACTTTAGGTTCCAAAATCTTTTGGTTTTCGGGTTAAATTACTTGGCTAGTCATTGTTTTCATGTCTTCTTTTCAATTTAAGACACGTAAGTTATTTAAAACTAAGATAATAAGGTTTCTAAAATCAACTGCCTTAGTAGTGATCCCAATCGCAACTGCTACGCTACAGGCCCTGGGTTCGATTCCCAGGTCGAGCGAAGTGTTTATTGGGTTTTTCTATGAAATTCTCAGTAGCAGTTCGGAGTCTGGATTTGTGCCCAGTTAATGGCGATAGGCTCGCCCCCTGTGTAATGGGACGTAACACTACTTACCAGCGACAGCCTTGTACCTTGCGGGGAATACAGACGTGATGTCGTATGTTATATTTCTAAAATTATACGTAAAAAATGCCAACATTATTTATCTTTCACTTTTATTTAAGCCACTAAAAAAGCGAATCAAGATTCTTATAATAAATAGTAAGGGTTACAATACACAGTCCATTTTCTCACATTAACAGTAGCTTATCGTCATTAATATCGGAATTATAATCCACCCCACCGTAGTTAGCGATGTTCAATCCGTCATTCTTGACACACGACGGACGGTTGCACAACGATAGTTTAACATAACTGCCGGTTAGTTAAACTAAAAGCTCGCTCTCTGCTCAAAAGGTCGTTCTAGACATCACGTTGTGACAGTCAAAGTCAAATATTTTAATTCAATTAAACTAGTGAGACGCTGATTAGTAGTTGCAGGCTCATTCGAATACTCATCATGCTATTAAAATTACTGGATTTTTTAGAATAGAGTATCGGGGTTTGTTTCGGAGTTTCTTCTGAGAGGTCATAAAATAGAATAAAATCTACGTGTCTTAAAAAATCTGTTTATGGAATACCATTTTATTTACAATTCAATTAGGTATGGATTTTGTCCACATAAAAAAACATAATTATGATCATAAAATAATTCGACAACGGTCAGGATTAGTTCCTGCGTCCACGGGTCTGGCATACCAGCTTATGGAGCTTTGGATAATGCATCTGGTGTACCGAAAACACTGGATTGGAAGCTAGCGCGGGAGTGGATGCTATGAAAAGATGCAGATGTTAGTAAAATTTTAATTAACATTTGAAAATTGAATGAGATTCGCTATGAGTTTTGAATATGAATTGATTCTAAATAAATAATTAAATGTGGACATTATTACCCTTTTTGGGTCCCCCTGGGCTTATCCAATACAAATTACAATATCTATTAAAAAACAATAATGATTATTAGGTACAAATAGTTTATTATCTTCTCTAACTTTTTATTTAAAATTAACAGTGTTGCCAATTAAGTTTCAATTTTCCACACATCGGTTTGATTTTAAAACCTTAACTTGAACCGGATGCGACGGCACCAAACATAACGGCAGAGGTCAAATTCGAAGCTGAACTAATTTATGACTTATTAAGAAAACAACTTCAAATCAATATTAATAACATGAAATAGTAAACCAGTTCAGTCGCGTACCAGATTTTTCTTTTTATACTCTATAATCTTTAATTACTTGTAATGCATGGGCATCACTGATCGATTTGGCGCGGCCGCGGGAAAGCTGCGCTGGCGCAAGTCACGTGACTAACGCGTGTCTTCACCTGCCACTGTAATATTATGTTCAGAAGGTTCAACTAAATAATAACCTAGGTTATATTTATACTATACTGCCTCATTAGCCAAGTGGTCCTGAGCGAGACTGCTACGCTAGAGGTCCTGGGTTCAATTCCCAGGTGGAGAAAAAGTGGTATTGGGATTTTCTATGAAATTCCCAGGAGCAGCTCGGAGTTAGGAATTTGTGCCCGGATAATGGCAATAGGCTCGCCCCCTATTATTACATGGGACCTAAACATACCGGCGAACTGTGGGTGTACATTAATATGCCTCTCCCTAACCCTTCGGGGAATACAGGCGTGATGGTATATTTATACTCAGAGCATTGTCTTAATGCAGGTATTATTTTTAATTTATATTTTGATTGTTAGATACCTATACGACATCACAGATTATTATTATATAAGTTAGCCTGCTGCCTACTTGCTAAAGAACTAAAACCTTCATTTCGTAAGAATTTGGATTTCGAGATTATTTTTTTCTTTCTTACAATACATTCCATCTACTAAACGGTAGAAACCCATTATTTTAGTCTCATATTTAGAAAAAATAATTGTACTATAAATCAATTAAAACACTATATAAGTTCTCGTTCCATATTAATAAGACAACGCATTTCATTTTTATTTAAAATAACAACATACTTTTCATCACGCCTGTGCTATTTCCCGCGGGGTTGGGCAGAGGTGTAGGTACTAATATCCACTCCCTGTCGCCGGTATGTATGTCATAGGGATTTAAAATACTATTAATATTTTTACCTCATTACACATTATTCAGTAAAATGGAACTTCTGCTGTTATCTTAAATGTGGTGACACATAG
The DNA here is from genome assembly GCA_947256265.1 of Acronicta leporina. Taxonomy (NCBI): domain Eukaryota; kingdom Metazoa; phylum Arthropoda; class Insecta; order Lepidoptera; family Noctuidae; genus Acronicta; species Acronicta leporina. Next base: position 8,292,998 of record OX366531.1, read on the forward strand.
CGCCCCCTGTCCAAAGTGTGAGATTGATCTGTATTTGAGTACTTTATGATGATTACGTACTAATCCTGTTTACAAATCAGCTTTACTTGATGTGAATTTTAGAAATAACTTGTTGACACTTTTTTTATCTGGGAAAGTAAAATAACTTGGTTGTTCATTAAAATGGCTTCTGGTTGCACAATGATTAACGTTTTTAAGTGTACAGAGTGAAAAGAATTTCATGTAAATATTTGAACATTCGGTGTAACAATACTATAAACAATACTATATATAGTGGTTATAATAATACACTTTGATGTTTTATGCGTTTTGCGTTCATTCTCATCTATAAAATGTTAATCAATGTATGAAACAGTTGATATTTTTTCGATATTTCGGGGTTTGTTTCATGTTGAAATTTGTTTATGAGTTTTGTCACACCCTAAAAGGTAAACATCGCATCTTGTGGAATAAATAATAATCTATATTTAACTTAATAAATATAAATTTTGATTCACCATGCAAAATATTCACTCGCTTATAAATCGTTCTCAAAGAGAAGAAAGTTCAAAATTAACTATTTGACAGTGTTTGGAGTTAAGTGAAGATATAACCCCGAGACTTTTTAGTCGTTTTGGAAACGAAAATGTTAGACTCTATATTGATAATAGAACCTATTAATGTATAATTTAAAGTAAATAAAAAATATATATATTTTTAATTATTATTATAAGCAATGTCATATACGAACAAAAAACGAGAACTCCACTCAATTTTAGATACTACAATCACTACGATCGATGTCATTCAATGTTACACACACACAAGTAAGCGATATAACACGCCTGGTGCACTACTGCGACCAAACTCGAAAAAGTGAACAAAAAACTTTTTGATCCTAACTTTTTTATTATAAGTAGTACAGTCTATACTCTATACTTTACTTTTATATAAAGCTGAAGAGTTTGTTTGTTTGCTTGAACGCGCTAATCTCAGGAACTACTGGTCCGATTTGAAAAATTCTTTCAGTGTTATATAGCCCATTTATTGAGGAAGGCTATAGGCTATATATCATCACGCTACGCGGACGAAGTCGCGGGCAGAAGCTAGTTTAATATATTTTATTAGTACTATTAATTATCCTAAGTTACCATGTCTCGGTTCCAAAACGACTAAAATTGCACGGTGTATAGCGATAAAGATTTGAGCCAAAGTTTAAAGTAGGTATAAAGTTGTTAACATGGTACAGTTAATGTCACAAATACTATTACCACAAACCGAAAAAGTAAAAACCAATGAAATTTCCAAAAATTGTTTTCAGAAAAACCTGAGACCTAATTAGGCTTCAGAGTTACTTTGGTCACAATTTCAGTTAGTAAAATTATGATTATTTTTACCTCAAAATATTTGGAATTCTAAAATACCCAGCATCAGTTAAAACAACGGAAGGTCACCTTAAATAAATTGATGTTAGTCAATTAGCTGGAGAGGGCCGGAGAGCTAGCGCGTACACGGCCACAAAACAAAGGCTTAGCGACCCCCCAGAAGCATTGAATTGTACCAGCCCTAGCGCCCTTCAAGCATGGCACAATTTATAAGCGAGAGCGATATTTGAAACAAAAGGTACCAGTAAACACGTCACAACCAAAATAAATTACAAATTGCAATTATTTTTGAAGAATGTTATTAATGAAAATAAACTACCGAACTGCTGCTTACAACTACCGAAGGGCACGAAGGGATTATTGTGTAAAAGCCATTTCATTTTTTATTATAACATTTAACACCAAGCATTTGTAGTGTCAATAAAAAAACTGGAGAACAACTTACCTACCATACAAAGCATAACATACAAAGATATTTTTCACCTCACAAGCTCGGAAAGATTCTGTTTGTCATTCGAAATCTGCGTGCAAAAGTGCATTTTGTCCGCTAGCGTGGAAAGAGTTTTTAAAATTCGAACCTTTCTATTCAATAATTTTCTATACCACTGTAAATGCATAAATACTTATTTACAAAAAAAACAAGTACCTACTCGCGCCAAAAAACAACTTTGCAGCCTTGCATAACAAATAATTATTTTTAATAATATTAATTTGTCACTGTCATAGTGTTTTAAAAGTCTTGAGATGTAGTTGTCTTAAAATTTACTTTGTGTATAAACATTGAGAGCCCTAAGCCGCCTATCCCCATAACTTAGACCACATATCGCCAGCCCTATCTTTAGTTGCGTGTAATGTAAAATTTTTGCTATTCATTGCGGGTTGCGAGCTGTTTTTCTGACACTCGCGCCTTTCGTAGGGGCCCGACCTTTATTAGGGTCGCGTACACTTACAAAGAAAATGCGTTATGCTTTATTTATTTTTTTCTATCAGAAATAATAGATACCAGGTTTAAGTCGTTGAATAAGTATACTACTGTCTCATTAGCCTAGTGGTCCTGCGCGACTGCTGCGCTAGAGGTCCTGGGTTCGATTCCCAGGTCGAATAGTGTTTTTCTATGAAATTCTCAGTAACAGCTCGGAGTTTAGGATTTGTGCCCGGTTAATGGCAATAGCATCGCGACTTATTACCTACATAGGACCTAAATATACCGGCAAACTGTAGGTGTACTTTAGTACGCCTCTGCGTAACCATTACGCGTGATGGTATGTCATGTTATGTTTTCATTATTAAATATGTTATTAAAGCGTTATTAAACTCCTACGCGTAAAAACTTTATGGCTTAATCTGTAATAAATGATCTTGATCAGATTCGTTCTAAATAATTAACCTGATTCAATTAAGAAAATCCCTTTTTAAGAAATGTATTGGTACTATGCATTTAATACATCAATGCCTTTTTGGGCAAATATTAATAATACTCGTCTTTTATTTCCATGATTGCTACTTAAACATACAATAATATTTATTATAGATGATAATAATAAATAAAATTTTAGAACTTAATTAACATTGGGTAATCGAAGCACCGTCTTAATAGCTTTGAACTTTAATTATTATATATCGTTCTTAGTATAGTAAAAAACTTAATCCTCAAATATTTTTATTAATATTATCATAAATAATAAGTAGATACTTTTATTTTCTTGTTAATCTGAAAAACATCTAAATACAGTTTTCCCGATCGAAAAAATCGAAATACGAGTACCTACTTATCCGAAAAAATATTGTGGCACATAATTAATAAAAAAAAACGGGTTCAAAATAAAATTATTTCTTTTAACACTCTTTTCGGTAACTGTATCCGGATCGGCGCACTGAGTTGCAAGCACTGCATCGCCAACATTCCGCGCAAGTCTAAACAAATTGTGCCACCATGCCTCAAGGGCTACCCACCCTTTATTATGACTGTAGTCATAATAATTCGTTCAAGTAATAGCTTGTGTAACCCTACGAATAGAGCTCAAAAGCTCTATCGAATTCAGGACCTCTCTCAGTCATAGAGTTATAAGCTCTAGTCGTCGCAAGCATGACAGAGAGGTCCTGAATTCGATTCCCAAGTCGAGCAGTGCTCTTCGATCTCTATAAAATTGGTAGTAGCAGCTCGAAGTTTGGTATTGTTCCCGAAAGTCTATACACATACGTGAATTACGTGCTTACACGGAATAACTATTTATTAAATTATATGGTAAATAGTAATATAAAAACTCTGTGTAAAGACAAATGGGTAGATATTCGGATTCGTGATTATTGTTCTTGCTAACTTCTAACTATATTTCTGTGGAAAAACTGTTATTTGTGTGATCTGCGCGGCTGTTCAGTACTGCTGACTGACTTGACGTAGACCTGACTTCAGACGTAGGTTAGACGATTTCTGTAGATCATACAAATATATGCTCCGTGTGGGGAGCAATGGGGACCTACAACACGTGGTGCAGAAGCCTATCGCTCAGACGCTACGCCAAACGTGTAGTCGTGTCTTGTCAGACATTTGGACTGGACTGTATTTTAAAGTCCGGCGGACACGGAAATCAGTGTCCGCCAGACCTGGAATTACTTTTATATGGGCATTTGCCCATACAAAAGTAATTCCAGAATAAAGCGTAATTCCAACACAATTTAATCAAATTGTCTTTATAAGATCTATTTACAGAAATAAATATCATATCATTTATCATTTATTCGGATAAAGTTAATCTAAGTCTACCTACACCGGAAATAAACGGCCGGTCAAAACTTAGTATAATTATCAATTACATTCACTTACATTTATTTCCAGTACAGTATTTTGCATGTAATGTTGGGATAGGAACCTAGATTAATAATAAGTATCCAAATCCGAATAATAACACAATTTGATTCAATTCTGTTTGAATTACAGTTTATTTTGGAATTACGTTTTGTTCGCGTAAGGGTAATTCAGTGTCCGCTGTTAAGCGAGAGTATATATCTAAAGCATTTAATACAGCAGCAAATTGTTAAAAGCGGCGGTAGCCTAATGGCTAGGGCGTCGGACTTGCGACCATGTGGTTGCCGGTTCGAAACCCAACCATTGCACTACCGAAGTGGACCCACTCGTAGCACGAGGGTTAACAAGTATACTATAGTACTTAATGTGCGACCCACATTACTAGAAGTAAGCTTTCTGTTTTTTTTAAGTAGAAAACTGATATTTCTCGGCAATAATCAAATTTTCGAGGGTCATTCTACACTTCCACAACATACGAATAAGGAACGAATTGAAATAATTAAAAGCCAATTTACCATCTACCCGACGTGAATCGCAATACTTCCCATAAAAATTGCCACGCGACCTCTTTGGTTACGGATACATAGTTATCAAATTGAACTCAAATCCTATACGAATTTCGACTTTATAACCTTGACTACTTAGTCGAATTTGGATTCCACAAACACTTAATTTAAGAAAATAAGCATAAAATAGATAAATAAGATTTAACACGGGTTGAATCGTATGTATTTCAGGGGCGTGTTCGGCGCGTGCGCATAGTTAGTCGAGTTTTCCCGTGACTGTTGTGATTAGTAAATTGGATGTTGGTCGAATTTTAGTGTTACGGGGTGTAATTACATTTTATAGTGTAGGCATGGAGATAGATTAGGTTTTACAATATAATATTAGTATAGTATTCAAAATTAAATTGTAGATTAATCACAAATAAATATTTAAAATAATGTGAACTGCCTCATTAGTCTAGTGTTCATAAGCAATTGTTATGTTTGAGATGCTGGGTTCGATTCCCAGGTCGAGCAGTGCTAATGGCAATAGGCTCGCCCCCTACCTACATGGGACATAAAGCTACATAACTTTTCCTTCCTTTAAGAAGCTCTAGAAGTATTACAAGTATAGGTGGCTCTTCTGGGATAAGCCTGAGCCATAGGCAACATGAGCTCTAAAATAATGCTTCCTGTACCTAGGTGTCTCTTTGTGCTCGGTAAATGGTAAAACTTCTGATGCTATGAAAACTGAACCTGTTTGAAATCCGTTACCATGATTACTAATCAGTATAATATATTAAGAGGCAATTGTTATATAAATCTCATAATGAAATAAAGCAACTTTACGGATTCTATCGTAAAAATTAATAAAAAAAATGTTGATTACTCCTGAAATGTCACTCAAAATGACAGTCCTTTATAATGGTTTCGAGTCTCCATATTTGAATATTAGGTATACATTTAAATTTACCTACCTATCTAAGTTCATAATAATTAACACTTTAAATATTACACAATTTGGTCGCCACTAATACCTACATCCACGTTCGACTCAATAAAATAGCTACAAAGCGGCGCTTTACTTTAATTATTAACAGAAAAACCACAAAAAACCCCACGAAATTAGTTCCCGATGACAGTCAAAAAATATATGTATATTTTTTTGAGGTTATGTTTGTAAAAAACGTTGGCTGTGTAGCGCCACGACCGACGCGCGGTCCCTTTAGGCTCAGCAGGGCTCCACCATTCGTAGTTTCGATACTAAATTTCTGTGTGGCATATTTATTCGGTCCTGAGATTATTTTCTACTAGAATTTTATGTTAATCGGGTTCTCTAACGACTAATGAGTTACGTTGGCGCGCACGGGACCTTCAAAGGACATAGGTGACAAGGTTTTGCCGTATATTCTGTTGATAAGCATCTTGATGTCTTCGTGTTCTTCACATAATTGTGTGTCGATTTTCTCAAGTTTTTTGTCTGGAAGAACGTTATAAAAATGTCAGCAACATTCCTTTTTAAGGCTTGTTAAATTTAATTTACAATTATTATAATTAATGTAAACTTGAGTGCTCTCATTAATAAAACATTAATTTAGTACCTAGATATTTCTTTCAACATATAATTATGATATGAATTAATTTAAAAGTACTTAATACTGAAGCGTTAAGGCACTCGATAAAACTATATTTTCAATTATTCATGTTTTATTCAAAATCTTGACACTAATATATCGTGACATGTCACACTATAGCTCAACGACTAGCATGTCAGAATTACAAGCGGGAAGTGATGAGTGCAAACCCTTATAATGAATTATAATACAGTAAATTAACTAACGAAATGCATTGCTTTTGACTGGTCATACTAGCGTCTAAACTAAAAAAATTGCTTAATAAAAATCTCTTGTAAAAAGCGAGAAAATATCTGAATTGCTCGGTTGTTTAACCTCTTGGGGTTTGCCTGGCTGGCGACCACCCTAACGTCGGAGTCTTTCGTAAAGCAGTGTGTGTTAAGCATTTTCCTCTTCAAGTTTCGACTACAGGGGCTCCTTCAGTCTGCAGTCCGTAGCGGTTCTTGAGGCTCGGAAACTCATCAGCAACTCCTTCGGTGTCGCAGAGGTCGATGAGCGGCTTCTATGTACTTACCATTAGGCAAGGTTTATCATCTTATCACAATAAATAAAAATCGCTAAATTTAAAAAACTTAATAAACCGACTGCGTTTCTGTGTATTTTGGAAATGAAAAACCCCTAAAACAAGAAAGTAGTAGTCGACCCGTTCTAGAAATGGAGGCTTATTGAATTGAGAGCACATACCTATATTGCATTGTAGATTACTCCAATCTACTGACTAGACGGCTGACTTTCTAGAATGGGTGGGAACTTGCTTACTGTTGTTCCGTGTACTTACTGTAAAATATCTTAAGAATAAAACAAACTAGTGCTATACAAAATTCGCCCTAATATCTGGCAGAGCATCAATACGGTATCAATAATTATGATTGCTGCAGTATCATCCATCAAACTTGTGGATGATGGATGGTGGCACCGCGTCACTTGACCCACCGCGAACATCACTTCTACCTGGTGGATGTAATTACGAACGCGTGGATGTTACTGGTGTGAATGTTATTAAAAAAATAATATAATACACCATCACTCGCTTCCCCTAAGGGTTGGATAGAGGTGTACACCCACAGTTCACAGTCATGTTTAAAGTACCGTACCAAAATCCAAAATGCTCCTAAGAAGGTTAAAAAGTTATTTTAGTGAAGGATAAAAAGTCACCTCAAAGACGTAAATTTAGAATGTGAAGGCTAATTTTGACCTGGCGAGTAAGACTCGCGGTAGCTTATTTAACCAGAAGACGCAGATTCGAATCCTGCCCGTAGTCGAATTTTTCCTACACCTTTCCTTCTTAAAATCGGACAATACTTAACGTTACCTGTAAATTTAATAATAAACAAAAGAGAGAAAAAAGCCTACATATAGAAACTGTTGTCACATAAGTATGCTATCAATATATTGGTGAGCTATAATATAAACCTTATATTACCTTCTGGCTTTGCCCGCGGCTTTGTTCACGTGGAGCTAAACCATCAGTGATAACCTTCTTTGTATGGGTTTGTATACATCAGAGAGGTCAAGCTGTATCTCAGGATCCGTTTAATTAATTAAAATAAGAAGTTCACCAGTTTTTAAGTTTGAACATATACTTTCTAACAGTGATAACAAAATTAAAATCTGTTCAGTAAGTAGTTTTTGCGCCAACCCGTAACAAACAGACAAGAATTTAAAAAATCACATTCTTGGGTTCGGTGACGTTTATATACCATAAAACCCACTTGTTTTTTTCCCAAAATATATTTAATGTAATGACACTGCTTTTTTAACGATCCTATAATAGTAGAAAAGATAACACTTTTTAAAAAGGTCAATCTTTATATTCTTTTTCTATTAGAAATGGTACCTATAGTTTTTATTTCACAACTCCGCATGTCATGTTATAAAATATTTTGACATTTATTTTTACTTATATGTACAGTTTAACTTATGTATGTAATTACCCTTTTTAACCTTCACAGTTTATGTTATAAACTTAATGTGGGATTTTAATATCGTTTTTAGGTAATTTTTGTGATATTATGAAAGTGTTGGGCAAATGGATCTTGAATATAATAATATTAATAAATTAATTAATTATTTAGTTTTTTTAGCAATTTCGATATTTAAAGGTTCTTCTCATTTGCCTAACAGTTTACATTTTTCATCTCCGGAAAAGTAAAAAGTGAATTTAAAATCACCGCGTAAAAAAACTCACCCCCAATTTCTTTGTGCCTCAAAAATTGGAATTAATGCGAGTGTAAGCACATCAATAGTACACTTCTGGACACTTCAATTCCTCAGGTTTCCAGGAATATGATGGTAAAATGTATTAAAAGGATTTTTTTTTTAAAAAAAAAAGCTTACTAGCAATGCGGGTCGCACATTACTAGTATTCTTGTTAACCCCTCGTGCTAAGCTAGATTGCTTGTGTTACGAGTGGGTTCACGTCGGTAGTGCAATGGGTGGGGTTCGAACCGGCAACCACATAATCGCAAGTCCGACGCCCTAGTCATTAGGCTACCGCCGCTTTAAAGGAGGATGGAAGAGTGATGATGATATAATATTATGATAATGTTGTTGTCATAATTTAAGTAGCGATAAGCACTACCGGTAGACCATGGAAGATAATCTGATAGGTTTTATAGCGTATTTTCTGCGTAGTCGTAAAACTAATTGAAATTGATAATCTTGATGTAGGATCCCCGCTGCGTCCGTGAGTACTTTGTAATCACTACTGGTCATGAAAAGGCTAATAATAAAAAAGTCTAGACATAAGAAACGAGAGACATTATTTCGTTTCGTTTTAGTTTTCTACTGTCAAGGTCATCAACTTGAGAAACTAGTGATTTGATACATCAACACAGAATCAGGTCATTTCATTAAAACAGAATACCGAAAGTCTTCTCATACAAAATCTAAAACAACAGTTATCAAAAACTTAAATTTCGAACGAGTCGATAACCACATAACGGCCACTTTTAATTTCGGAACCTTACGCCAGCTAGAGGTTGCCAGCACAAAAAATCTCCCATAAATTAAATAATTTATTCCCAAAGCGGACGGGTTAACGCGTCTTGTGTAATATTATAATGGGAACAGGTTCTTTGGTGGCTGACCGCTTCCTAGCCATTAAATGAGTCTAGATAGTAAATGTCGTTGTAAACTAAACTAAATATGCTCATTTTGAATGCTTAATCGGTTTCCAAAGAGTCGGCTGTGCTCTGTGAGGCTGCGTTTTGTAAAATTTGTTTTATTTTTGTGTTCTTTGCTTGTACTTGCGTGAAAGGTGTTATTAAATTTGTGTTAACCGATGTTCCCGTTAATCGAATCTCCACAACAATTGATTATGTTGATGATAAAATTTGCAGTATTTAGGTATGAGTACTCATTATGATGAGTGATGTCAGTGAGTTATCTAGTATCGACGCATACGCTCCCTCGACAAGCATGTGAGGCCACGCAAAGCCTTATAAAGGGGTTCCAGCTTATGCTAGAGTCACGAATCCTATGAGCGTGACTATAGGGCAAAGGAAGGCAAGTACGATTTTTAGTCGGTACGAATCAGAGTACGGGTGGATTCTCATTGCTGAGAAAGTAAAAACAGCCTTGGCCTAATACTCAAACGCAACTAAAATGTAAGGGCTTACTGTCACTGAGATTTACAGACGTTTTAAAATTGATTAGCGTTTGGGTATTTGTCGAGTTGTCGAGTTTGAGGATTTTCCGTTCTAATTAAAAAGACCAAATAAATGTTTCTTTCCTCAGAAAACAGAACCCGCGACCACGATAAGCGTCCTGACAACAAAGACTACGAGAAAACATAAACTAATATATTGACTATATACTCGTAGGTATATTGACTGATATAGTCATAGGTACCTACCTACAACATAAACAAAGTATAGATAGAATCATGAGAGATTAATTGTTTGGTTTGATACCAAGTTGGTTACTGAGTAGGTACAATGACCGACAATATTTGAGTCCGTTTACATAAAAATCAGTTAATTAAAATGTAATCATTGTCGATTGCACAAAGCCATCAAAATTAATTAAAATAAAATGAAAACTAAAGAATACAGTTTATTTACAACTTAAAATACATAGTTATTTTTTTAATAAGTAGTTTTCTTTAGGTAAAGTTATTACCTACATAAATATCTCTTGAAAAAATATTGGCTTCTAATATTCAAAGAAAGTTCATTTACCTCTGTAAGTAAATTATAACTTCTCAAAATTATACAATATCAAATCCTACGTAGTAAGTATAGTATGTTATTCAATCATATAGTATTTAAATACAGTGTCCCGTGAATTCGCCCGCTTACTCGGCCCCTCTCGGCCCCAAGGATGTTAGAAAACAAATTTATGTTTTATTTTATTTTTGACACATTGGCCTTTGGCCCAAGTGTCGTGCGTTCTTTCTTCTTTCAGATGTCTTTCAAGATGCTCTTTTGTCGACTGTATAGTACTATACATTTATTCTAAGACATTAATAAACCTCCTCAGTGAGATCTCATTTCATAATTCAGGAAACAATTCAAGTAGCTACTTCCTTAATTACCCACCCATTATAAAAATGCCCTGAGGCGCCATTTCGTAACAATAGCTTTAAATATTTATCTAACTAATAGAGAAACGTTTAAACAATTTACTTGAATCAACTTGGGTAATTTGGAATTCTGTAAAAGGTTCGTGTATTATTGAGTATGTTTGCCTTGACAAAACTTAATGGAGTTATAATAAATATTTCATTGATATGTATACCTGTATTCCTCGAAGGGTAGGTAAAGGTGTAATGCCTAAGTTCACCGATATGTTGACCAGTGAATCATCGAACCTGTGACCTCTAACGTAGAAGTCTGTACATATTAGCAATAATATCCCTACAATTTGTTAAAACCAAACATAATTGTTAGCAGACAATCTTACTAACCTTGTAACACAATTTGAATACCCGCACATTAAAAAACGTTTTAAATTTTTTATATTCAAATACAAAAGTTCTCCTTGCAATTTAAAGAAATAAGATGTTTATTGTTTACTGCTTTGAATGTTTTTAATCATTTGTTATAGTATGGGTTCATTGGTTGTATTTGGACTGGCTTCACTAGGATCCTGTGTGGTGACTGGTTCGGCAGACAAACCCTTAGTTACTGATTCTTCAGTAAACAGTGTATTTTCTAGGTATTTGCTAGTATGTGCGTTTTCAGGCACATAAGGTTCATCTGTTGACGTCACGTATTCATTACAATCTTGACATTTGTTTAGTGGCTCATTGGTAGACTGTGGTTTGGTTGTCGGTAACCTATCAATTTTATTTCTTTCCTCATTATTATTAATTCCTTCTTCTCCTTTATTATTTATTGTAGAAGCTGATGAGCTATCCGGAACATCTTTAAACTCGGTAGGTTCTATTACGTTAGCAGACATGCTATCTAGATATTCTTTTGTTATTATCATATTCTCCGATTTAGTGAAGTCTTCATTTTCTTGAGCATCCCATGGTTCAGGTAGTATTTCAACACAATTCGCTTTAAGTTCATTTTCATCAATATTCACTAATTCATGTTGTTTTTCTTCATTGTTTTCATTTTCTTCATCATTTTCTGGTATATCATGTTCAATTTCTTCAGCGTTCTCGGGTGTAGTTTTTTCTTTTACTTCATTCTTGTCTGGTGTATTCTTTTCTTTTTCATCAGATTTATCTAGTATAATGTTTTCTATTTCTTCAGCTTTTTCAGGTGTATTTTTTTCTGTTTCTTCAAATTTCTCTGATGTATTCTTTTTCTTTTCTTTAGATGCGTCTGATGTATCAGTTGTCTGAGCAGCTTCTTCTTCACTACTTTGCTCTGCGCTCTGAACTTCATCGGAAGATGTCTTAGAACCTTTATCTTTTTTGTGCTGTTGCCAATAATGTTTATCATCGTCTTCAGGTATAGGCATCCATTCATGTCCCTGGTACAAGTAGGATTTGCCTCTTCTGCCCCGAAAACCAAGCCTTGCTGCTTCCTCTTGGAGATGTTTCTTAGGTGGTACGTCATTAAGGCGTGACATCGCTAATAAAGTTTTTAACTGAAAAATAATAATATTTTTTAATTTAACTTTATTGACAACGTTAAATCGTCAGTCAAGGGGATCGATGATCAGACGCGTACTTACATAACAATCCATAAATCCAAGAATGCGATTATCACCAGTCTGTTTAAAGCGAACGTCACGAGGCCGTATCTTATGCCCCTGGGCAGCTGCAAATATACGATAAGGATTGATCAGTGTTATGGTTTTATATTCTTTTTTTACATACATCAATTCATCTATATCTATACTAATATATAAAGCTGAAGAGTTTGTTTGCTTGAATGCGCTAATCTCAGGAACTACTGGTCCGATTTGAAAAATTCTTTCAGTGTTAGATAGCCGATTTATTGAGGAAGGCTATAGGCTATATATTATCACGCTACGCGGACGAAGTGACGGGCAGAAGCTAGTACTAATATATAAAGCTGAAGAGTTTGTTTGTTTGTTTTTTTCCCGAACGCGCCAATCTCAGGAATTACTGATCCGATTTGAAAAATTATTTCAGTGTTAGCCCATTTATTGAGAAAGGCTATAGGTTATATATCATCACGCTAAGACTACGTAACTATTCCACGCGGACAAAGTCGCGGGCGGAAGCTAGTGTCTAATAAAGAAATCTCTTCTTTTTTATAATATCAGGCGTCACAGGCAGTGCCGTAGCTAGGGCGTAGACGCTAGGTGGACAGGACATTTAAACGGCTCAAATACTATCAAGATATGGAACTCCGTAAACCATAATTCAATCTAATTGGTGAATTATTATCACAATAATTATATTCACCTTTATAAAGGCGATACTGCCAATATTCTCCCCGGTCACCTCGTTCTACCAGCAGACTGGTCTCATTCCTGTGGTCCTCCATTAATATATGACGAGCACTCCAGTCCACAGGCAAAACCGTGTTCCCGTCTAACAGTTTGTGCAGAAACCTGGTATGCTATGAACCAATTCAATTAGGCGTGATTACTGAAATTTGCGGCAAAATGAAGTCTTGGACATGTGAGGGCTGTTACACAAATTATGTTAAAGAAAAGGCGGACTGAATTTCCAATACAAACGTTGGTATTACCAAAATAAACCATAATTCAAACACCATTTTTTCAAAGAATTAAGCGGATTACGATACTGTTAATCTAGGTTCCTCCTCTACCATTTCCTCCAAAATACTTCACTGGGGATATATGTAAGCGAATGCAATTCTTGATAACTTTACCAAGTTTGGAACGATATTCCGGCCGATTATTTCCAGTGAAGTATGTAGTAGTAGACAAAATGGCACGCTAGGAACCTAGATTAACAGTAGGTACCTATATCAACCTGAATAATAACACAATTTGAAAAAATAATGTTTTGATTAGGATTTATTTTGCTATTTCGTTTTTGTAGGCAATTCAAGCTCCACCGGACCCTCAAGTCAGACATACTTAATAATCGCTAAATAAATTTGATATTTGTTCCCAATTAAAATAGCAATTGAATTCAGTCAGAGCGGTGAACATGAACAAGATAACTATCAAATTGTGGTTTCTAGAGAATATCTGTAAAAATTAAAAATTATGGAATAGACGGTCGTTTAGCAAAAGAAATTGTACATACATTAATACTTACATTAGCGGTAGGAAAAGTGAATATGTATGTCTCTTGTGGCATCGTTGGACCCCAATAAAAGAACACAAACCACTTCTCAAAAAGAACAGAATACGGATTGAAACGCGCAAATTTAGAGAATTCTACACATGTAGTCGTATCATTTATTGACATTCCACTAGGGCCGTGTCTCGCTTTAGGTTTTTTAGCAAACACTAAAACAACTACTGATACTAAAGTTAATATTGATAATAAATTAAGTCGTGAACACATTTTTTAATTAAATAAAATGGTCTTCAATTACAAGCGTTCTGAAATGATGGTTGATGTAACTTCTCTAAATGTACGTACAAATGTAATATGCCTCAGTCTCAAATGATCGCTCTTTATACTCGTTTCGAAGGAAGTTGGAGTTTCATTTGTTTGTTTGTTTGTCATATGTGTTGCATTTTTTGCACCAAATTCAATGGAGATGAAAATTGTACACAACAACATGTCTTTACGAAGAATTTATTGGTTCTTGATAGAGATAAATCGTTCAGGCATGCATGCCATTTACAGGCAGATTTATTCATACTGACCAATTTTCCCAATTAAACCCATACATGCAAACAAACCTTTTCATACATTCCTAAATGTGATCCGTCTGTATAGGCAGGTGTATTTATTTTTCATGAATACGGTATGGATTTCCTAGAATTGTTGCGTATGGCATTCTTGCTTACTATCATACATTTAGGTATATTACATAATAAATTACTTTATTTCAATAATTTCCATCCACTCAATCATATTGACTGACAGATGGCATTGGCCCTTCAATTCTAATAATTTTATCATTTTCTGCTTCTATTTTTGCTTGATTTAAAAGGTGTATCTTTTCTCTTTCTGCCTCGTAGTCTCTCCAAACTGGTTTTCCAGTGCCTACGAATTTTATTGTTGCTGCTTCTTCCTTCATATCTCTGTAATTTTTGGGCTCTTTGCCGGATATAGCCATTACTGTCGCAAAGTAATCTTCACAAAACATCATGACTAGATATGGATCTTCTATTTTCAGCCGTATTGACAATGAAGGCAGTGTTACAGGTGTATCTGTTAAAATGTTACATTGAAAGAGAATTGATATCAATTGTAATAATTAAATGAATTGAAATTGAAAAACTATTTCACGATAAACATTCATTCTGTAGGTGTAAATGTTTTAAAATACTATTAAATAAGTATACGTGATTTCCAGTTATCGTGATCTAATAGGATCTCTATTAATGTTTTCGCACGTGAGAGGACAGGAAGAGAAAGAATACAAAAAATTTTACTACTGGTCCGCATATTTATACAAGTCTAATTTATTTATTTTGATAACCAGTGGTGCTAATTCTGTTGTTCAACTGACTAAACTAAACCAAACCAAATTTATTCTAATTTTGGTTTAGTTTAGTCTAAAACGTATTCTGTTGTTACGTCGAACTAAATTAAAAGCCCGACCAAAATCGAATTTGACACGACTTATTTTAGTTGACTATTATATGATGTTGCTAGTAAATTTTACTTAGTTTAGTGTTGCCAGTCTTAAGTATTATGATTTACTTGTATGGGGCTCCGGCACGATCAGACGGTCCTATCTAACAACTTGTTATGAAAGATCGTAATGAACGAAGGACTATAATTATTTAATGAAAATATTACAGTACAAAGTGTGGTGCCATTATATAATCCCAGTAGTATTACTTGATTACTCCAAATACTTAAGGCTGATCGTTTACCTGAGCCCGCTAAATTCAAATTACAATTGGTTATTTTGCAATTTGTAGATCTGAGCTGAGTAGCATACAATTTCACAACTGAGTTGTGAATATTGTTTAGCTAATGGCACAATTACTACAGCTATCAATCTAGAATGTGTTATAGATCTACAAATTGTGAAAAACCAATTGTAATTTGAATTTGGCGGGCTCAGATACACGATCAGCCTTAACCTTGGCAAATAAACAAACAGTGTGGCGCCATATTAAAAAAAACAGAGTAGGTACCTACATCATAATTTACTTGATTGATAATAAATTAAATGATTATCAATCAAGTAAAATATTATCTTCTCTGTTTTTTATGTAAAAAATGGCGTCTGCAAACAGTGCAGAGCCAATAAAAGCAAAGAGAGCTTTTATTAGATCGACTATCCCTAAGTCTTTCCAGACGAATCCGTGATAGTTTCTGAAAAATAACTTTTCGCGTTTTGGTACATAAGACGATATATACGACTATAAAATTTAGTTTAGTAGACACCTATTTCTATGACGACTAAAATTAGTTTGACGTTTCCAATTTAAGTCGTAATTTGACGTAAAACATGTACAACAGAATACCAAAATCACAATTTAGACCAAATTGAGTAACTAAAATAAAATTAGTCCTGTCAAACCAAATTTTAGTTTAGTCGCGTATTATCTGAATAGGAATGACGACTAAACTAAAATTAGTCGGATTTTAGTTTAGTTTCGTTTCGTTTGCCAATACAGAATTAGCATAGCTGTTACATTGTTTCTTATATCTAAAATATAATTTTGTCTTATGTGAATATACGTGGACTAGTAGTCTAAGCTAAAGAGTACAAATGGCTGTCCCAGGCCCGAATCTAGTCGGTCTTATGTGAAGTTCGCCTCTTACTTCAAAGAACTATAATAATAATGGGTAACAAAAAATCATACTATTTGCATAATTAACTAACGTTTTGCTGATTCCGGTATCTCATGTTTTGCTATCGCGTCAAACAATCCCTTCTTATCTTTAGCTATCAGGAGCATTTCGTTCATGCCGTGCAGAAGAAGTTTAGGTTTGCTCCAGTCCACTGTTTTGTTTAAGAATTTGTCGTATTTTGTACGATATTCATGCACCAACTGTAACCGTTTAAAAAAGTATGTTTAAGTTCAATTTTTGTAAGATTTCATACCTAAAAAGCATTAAATTCATTGAACACTAGCTTCTTTACAATTGCGGATAACACAAAAACAATGACTTTCAAGAAGTTCAGGGGTTTCATGCATAATATCGAAGAAAGAATGTACCAGTAATCTAACTGATCCTCAGTGATTGATCAATATCCAGTAGTGAGTATTTACATAAACAATTAATATTATAAACTTGCCTTTTTAGACGGATACGTGAACTTATGAACAATGGCGTAAGCATAACCCTCAACGGACCAAATGTAGAACGGTGTCCAACTGATACCCACAATCTCATTGGGTGAAAATATTGCGCCCACAGCAAACTCATCGCATGTTGTCCAGTTTAGTTTCATTAGCTCCTGATCTTGCTTCAACTCAAACTTTTGCCTCGCAAAATATTGATGTTTTGGTTCATTCCTCGTAGGCAGCATTTGACGAGGCGCGGGTGGTATGTCCTTCTTTCTTGGGGAGTACCGCGCATTGTTAGGAGGCATCATAGCATTTCTTAGTTGTAATTCAGCTAAATTGTACCACTTCAGCCTAGTCTCATTGGTTTCTTTGGGAGGTTGTACTATATCTTGCAAATACATATCTCTTGGACTCGCGTAGGCTTTGGGTATCGTATTCTTCATAAACATTATGTTTTTCCGGCCTTTCATTAACATACGTCTTGCTTCTTCAGAATTTTCTGGTGCCACCATGTCTAATTCTAAAAGGTTTATGGGTGATTTTGCTGGTGAGAATGGGTCTCCAAAGCCCTCTGCGGTGATGTGTCCGAAAGGTACTGGTTCAGGGAACGATGCGGGAAGGATGTCCACTTTATGTTGTAAAATTGACGGTGCTTCGTCGTCATAGTTGTCTGTTGATTGTGACTTCTTAACTTTTGATAAAACGAAAAGAAACACACACGGCAGTACACGCATTTTCGTCTGGAGTTTCCTGAATAAACACAGTTTCTTTTATAGGTTTTATCGCTGCTTTGCTTAAAAATGGAAGTAGGAGACCGTCAGGAGCCGTCAACTATTTGATTTGAATTACCCACAATAAATTATTGTGCCTCACTGCATTCGGTTTCAATTACGTTTTTTGAATCTAAATGTCATTTTAAATATAAAAAAAATATTGTTTGCAAAGGCCTTAATGTCGTTTAAACTAGTTAGTAGGTTTTCCGAAAATAAGGTTGTACCTATTGTAAATATTCACGTTTGGCGTTGGCTGCGCGATCGGCTTCTGCGACACGTGTTGTGGGTTCGATCCCCACACGGAGCTAATATTTGTGTGATCTAGAGGTAGTTGTTCCGGGTATGGGTGTTTGTATAAGAGAGAATCCCAGTGTGGGGCAACGTTTAAAAAAAGTTGTTTCTGGTCTTGTTTCCTACAGGTATGATGAATTAGCAACTATACTAAGGTTCACTTTTACGCATTAAAGCATTAAAAAAATCATAAGCTATAGATATTTTGAAAAATGTTAGGGATTTCTCCACCCATGCGAAGCCGGGGCGGGCCGCTAGTTTTTAATAAATTGATTGAAATTTAAATTGTTTAATTGTAACAGTTATACATACATATATATATCTGTAAGTATGCAAAATTAAGACTTCACAAAAACATATATAATTTTATAAAAAATAATAAAAATAGAAAGGTTTGCAACACCAGCATTTGTAAAACATGTAATGCGACCCGAGTTGATTTTCTTCCGTTTACTAACAGACTGACGTTGTACCTTCCACCAAGTTGTATAACACGATGCATTATTTACTAAACTGTGTCACTACTTGCCCTTTAATTAACCAAACTGTCTGGAGATTCATTCACAATGTAATTATTTTACCATACCATACGATCAATGGAAAATCACAAAAAGGTTCATTATTTTATACTACTAGGTTGTTGAGACAAAAGGTAACCTACATCCTTTTCCAATGTCCGATCTATCTCTTTACCAAAATTCATCAAATTTAGTTTAGTTGTTAAGCCCTAAAAATCTAACAAAGAGACAGCAGACAGAGTTACTTTAAAGTTTTTGCCTAATCCTGGTCGAATCGATCCAGAAAGAAAAATTAAACACTTAAATTTTGAAAACACGATAATTTCGCGTAACGTTACAGATTTTCTGGTACTTATTAAGTAAGATACTTTTATAGGGATTCACAGTAAAATGACAATATTTTGATAGGTACTTATTTATTTCATAGATATAAGATAGAAGATGTCGTTTTCAGGACTACAATATAATAACTAAATGTACCGGAAATAAACTAAAACTAAATCTAAATGTTAAATAAACTAAATCTTCTGGAAAAAAACACATTTAATGTCCAATAAAAGTATGCGGATTCTTGAACTATCTATTAATCAAAGAATCATCATCTATTATTGTCTTCTTCTAGGGAACGAATAGTCTTGTCTTCATTATATGGACTCTCTGAGAGAGGGATTAGGATAACCTAATTCCTCTCAATCGGAGTCCTAGAAACTAAAATTACGCATTCAACCGACATTTAATGACGTCATTTATAGAATAATGTTATCAAATCAATGTGTAGACAATACAACTCCATTTGCTATGAAATGGATATCTTCCACGATAGTTATAATGTGTTTAAACAAGCCCTTTTAAAGAAAATTTATCCAAATAATGAGGACTAAATAAGTATTTCTTCTTTCTTTTTTATAATTATTTTCACATTGCTTGCCTTCTTGGCTCACTAAAGTTTTAAATATGATGTGAATGATGTGTATAGTTTTAATTGGACTTCAGGTTGAATACTATGTAATGTTTGATCGAATACTGTGTAGTAATGTTTAATCTATTGTCTGTTACTGTACCTATTCTATAAAAAAAAATCACAAGAACTGAATATTATCGTCGTTATGTAAAAGCTCCAAATTCTCATCCTCATCATCATCATCTATGTCATAGGGTTCAGGTATGATCGGGGGTGGCGATGGGATGATCGCCGTGTGTATCCGCCCGAAATCATTCCAGAAACCTAGCTTCTGTGCTTCTTGCTCCAACTGTAAAATAATATATTTTATTTTTTTAATGGGATTGAGGAGAAAACTAGTAGACGGTCACACGGCCACCCATGGACACCCGCAACATCAGAGAAGTAGCAAGTGCGTTGCCCGTCTTTTAAAAGGGTTTAAGCCTCGCTTATAACGCTTTTATATGAGGCCGTGGTATCACTCCAATCGAGCCGGGCCCATTCGTGCCGAAGCATGGCTCTTCCTCGGTAATATTTTTATATGGTGATGCTGAGTTCCTCTGGGTACCACCGCTCTGCCATAAATTCCACAGATAAGCAATAATGTGCTTAAATTATTATTTGAACTGCCTGATTAGCTTAGTGGTCCTGAGTGTGGCTGTTATGCCAGAGGTCCTGGGCTCGATTCCCAGGTCGAGCAAAACTAAGTATTATTGGGTTTTTCTATGAAATTCTCAGCAGCATTGATTTTTGAGTGTTTGAGATTTGTGCCCAGTTAGTGGCAATAGGCTTCTCCCACTAATATAACCTTTCAGGGAATGCAGACGGGATTGTATGTTTGTATTATTGTGTTGAGGCTTTAAGGGCTAGTCTGTGAAATTTCAGGCCATAAGAGACTGTACAGCTGATGTCTCAAGATGATAAAGTGTTAGTAGTAGATATCACAAGTGTCGGTGACATATTAACTGGCCGTTATACTTCGAGTGGGATACGAGACAAGGCCTCGTCCTTTGAAGGGGCCCGGGATCGCTGCTCTAAAAGCCTATCATGGATTCATGGTTGTGGCACGAATCCCATGGTCATGACTATAGGCCATAGAAAGGCCGTATAGCCGACCTCTGCGCTGCCACTGACAATGCTTTAAAAGTGGCTAAGGTTCGGACGAATAGAATCTAATTTAAAAAAAATCTTATCTTCGACACGAAGATAGAAAGGCAAGTATGATTTTTAGTCGGTACGACTCCGACATACCCTTCCTGCCCCAGGTGGCAAACGACCCATGAAGATTTACATAACATACCATCACGCCTGTATTGCCCGAAGGGTTAGGCAGTACACCCACAGTACACCCACCACAGTACACAATGTACACCCACAGTTTGCCGGTATGTGGTCCCATGTAATAGGGGGCGAGCCTATTGCCATTATCCGGGCACAAATTGCAAACTCCGAGCTGCTACTGGGAATTTCATAGAAAAACCCAATATCACTATACTCGACCTGGGAATCGAACCACTCAGGACCACTAGGCTAATGAGGCAGTCTCCATGAAGATTTTCCGCACAATAAACAATGGTGGATGTAAAAAATGATCGCCCATCCACGGACTGTCCGCGGAAAGTACCGATCCATATCGTCACCGTCTTTTAATTCTGTAAACAACAATATACTAATGTTTCTTACGTCGTCATGGTTTGGCATCTTGTCGGCCGGCGCAAGAGCATAGCAGATCCGATGTTTGCAGTTTAGTATGCCGAGGTAGCCGGGCTCCACAACTTTTAAAGCAAATCGCAACTGCGGGGCTCCGGTATCTGTAAACATACATTATATAACTCTTTTCTTATCTGGGCGGTATTATATATACTTCCAAAGCTTGTAAAACTAATAAGACAGTTAGTTATAGACAGTTCGCCACAACCAATCCATTAGGTATAATGTCCCACTTCTGAGCACGGTTCTCCTCTCACAATGAGAGGGATTAGGCTATAGTCCACCACGCTGGAGTAATGCGAGTTGGTAGACTCCATACGCCGTCAAGAAAATCACTCAGACATGCAAGTTTCCTCACGATATTTTCTTTAACCGTTTCATCATCATATCAGCCTATTGAAGTTCACTGCTGAACGTAGGCCTCCCCTACAGAACGCCAACCATCTCGGTCTTGGGCAGCTCGCATCCATCCGCTGCCATGTGCTGTCCATCGTGTCGCAGGACGTCCCACTCTACGCTTGCCCAAAAACAGTCTCCACCCTAATACATGTATGCTCCATCGATCGTCTGGCCGTCTGCAGGCATGACCGGCCCACTTCCATTTCAGCGTGCTTATTATTCTTATTATCTTATCTTATCGTTAAGTTAAGCACGTGTCTTAGATTTGAACTCGAGATGTTTAACTTGGGAGTAAAATGGTCATAACACTAGGCTATCCAGGAGTATCAAACTAGGCACGTGCCGAGAAGCGAGAGGTTGGAAAGGGCGCACGCCAAAGTGAACGTAAGACAACCAGAGAGGATGTGATGCCTAGAGCGTTGTCGACATTAAACGCCATTTAATCCGCCACTGAGGCTAGCAGTGCCCTATACTAGTTATAGCTAATAACGTACATTCAAAAGCGAGGGAGGGAATGATCGTAAACACGCCAGAGACATTGGTCTTGACAAACAACGCGCTGAAGTCGATGGTACTCTCCATGAACAGCACTGCGTTGCTCCAGTTCACCGGAGGCTTCATCTCAGCATCCAGTTCTACTCGGAACCGGTCTACTAGCTGTAAACAGAAATATTCACAGACAGGGCAAAGGTTTGGCCTCCCACGTTAGTTATTTATTATTTGAAACTAACTACTTTACAGTGGCATCCGTTTTGGCGGCGCGAACTGTAAAATATAGCCTCTTTTTATTTTGTTATTAATTTAATAATTTAAGATAACATAACGTACTATCACGCTTGTATTCCCCGAAGGGTTAGGCAGAAGTGTACTAAGGTACGCCCACAATTCGCGGGTATTTTCAGATCCCATATAATAGGCGACGAGCCTATTGACGTTCACCGGTTACAAGTCTCAACTCCGAGCTGCTAATGAGAATTTCATAGAAAAAAATCAAAAACACTTTAAATAAGTTTCTTTTTTTTTTAAAAAAAAAAAGCTTATTGTATTAAAAAGCATTGCGTGTCTCACAGTACTAGTATTCTTGTTAACCCCTCGTGCTAAGCTAAATGCTTGTGTTACGAGTGGGTTCACGTCGGTAGTGCAATGGGTGGGGTTCGAACCGGCAACCACATGATCGCAAGTCCGACGCCCTAGCCATTAGGCTACCGCCGCTTAAATTAACTGTCCAATTAACCGTCCAATGTTGAAAACCGTATGGAAATACTTCAAGTAGTTTTTGAGTTTATCGCGTTCTGACAAAACGACAGGAGGGGAACTTGTTTATAACTTTGTTACTTATTATATCAAGTCCAGAGCTCGAAAAGGAATTAATTTCAGGCTACGGCCTTGGCACTGACGTTTGGTGCACAGCAGTACACATAAGTGTATTGATGTACACCTACAGCAGCGTAACTCATTCTTCACTCAGAATTAAAGGGATTAGGCTATAGTCCACCACGCTGACGTATTCATTATATGACTTCGAAAAGTCTGAGTTGCATTCGAAGTGAGTAATTCAAAATTGAAACCATTGACTTGGTAGTTAAACTGCCTCATTAGCCAAGTGGTCCTGAGCGCGACTGCTACGCTAGAGGTCCTGGGTTCGATTCCCAGGGCGAGCAGTGTTATTGGGTTTTTCTATGAAATTCCCAGTAGCAGCTCGGAGTTAGGAGTTTGTGCCCGGTTAATGGCAATAGGCTCGCCCCCTATTAAACAAAAGCTTCGATCATACACATACACAAATATTTGCAACGTGGAGGGATCGAACCCACAACACGTCACAGGAGCCGATCGCTCAGCCTCTCCGCCCAACGTGTCGCCAAAGTGTTTGTCTTTTGTTGATAGAGTGGTCACTCTCTGATGTATACAGACCCATACAAAGAAAGAGATCATCGCTGTTGGTTTTTTATTAAAGTATTTTTGGGATCCATTTTTAATCCTAATATAGCTAGCGAGCGAAGCCGCGAGCAAAAGCTAGTTAATACATATTATAATCGTCACAAAAAACTTTATGGTAAGTACTAACCACAGTTGACGCTAGACTGAATTTCATGTTATAACTCTCCTCTAAGTTAGGGTTCCAGAAGTAGAAAATCTTCCAGTCAATGTCCACGACGCTCATGGGGTCAAACGTGTAGTTCTCCACGAACTTCTCACATGACGTGTAGTTCTCCGTACTGAAGTTTGCATACTTTGGTATCTGAGCTATATTCTCACTCACAGAGAGGGAAAGCAGGAGGAGAGCGAGAAACATTTTCAACTTCTTTCACGACTTTGGAATTATTTTGTAGAATAAAATTTGACTCTTATTTTCAATTTAATTGAATTATTAACAACTATTATGTTTCAATTATTACTTTTAAATCAATTACACTTTCGATGGTCAAACTAATAAGCACGTTTCACTTTGTAAAGTCTTACTATTTTGGTTGTTAAATTAAAATATTTACAACCTCTTTTTTTAATTATGCGGGGATTTTTTTAAACAAACTACACTTTCGACTCTCAAATTATTTAGCACGCTTCACTTTGTCAAATAATATTACTATTAGTGATAAATATATTATATTTAGTACTGTCACTCAAGTGTACTGATTAATAAATTTCACTGTAATTGTTATTTATATGGCAATACTGTTTATGTTTACTGTAACATAATGATGAGAGATCGAAAATATCAATACAATATTAAGTTTGTTTTCTCATTTTAACGATCAAATTTCAGTCAAACAGTTCGATTTTGCTTATTGTTTTATTTATAATTTCCTCTGTTACAGATACAATATAGTTTATTATCAAAATGTACCTAAGAAACACTGGACCGGAGTAACATTGCATTACTTACCTACTATTGGCTTCATACCGGAACACAATAATGTTTTCATTAATATTGTTTTCTTGCTAGAGACAAGAAACTTAGCGCCAGAGTATTTGGCAATATAACCAACCTATGTAGATAAACTAAACAGCAGAGTCCTAACATCCATGGCCGTAGACAAGGACCGTTGGAGGGTTGAACCTTCTTTTCCTGAACAGCTACTTTCAAATAAAATTGTTTACAAGACCGTTTTCCGGCTTTATTCCGATTCCGATATCCTGGCTACGACCTGGCCTTGCTACGGCCTTGCTGCTAGTTCTTCCTTTTGACCTCTTGAAGGTTTTCATTTCATGGTAAAACAAAGGCAGTGTAGATTCAGAATTTTATTCTATACCCAATTGTTCATCTTTATTTCTATCAGAGGTACAAGCGTGGAAGCCGTCTCCAAAATTGAGATTAGCCACGACGCCGCCGATCTCCGCGCGGTACGGCACCTGATGGGGGCGAGCCGACATCGTGGTGACCCCGATCTGACAGTCTGCCATCAATAGGTACTTGCCACCGTACAACAGTTTCATGTGGAACTTGAGTAGTGGCACCGCTTTTCTTGTTGGTGATATATCTGAAACATACAACATACTATCTGTATTCCCCAAAGCATTAAATGGGAAATCCATTTAATGTTCGTTGGGTCCTATATAATGGACAGTCTATTGCCATTAACCAGCCACAAATCCAAACTCCAAGCTGCTACTAAGAATTTCATGGAAAAAACTAATAAAACTTTGCTCCATCAAGGCATCGGATCCAGGACCTGTAGTGTAACAGTCGTACTGACGTCTCTAAGACTAGTGGGGCAAGAATACGCTAATCAATTAATCTGCAAAGTTAAGTTGCCCTTACTATGGTCAGTGCAGTGATAGCCCCGTTTGAACACTGGACTGCAATGTCGTAGCTCTCGAAGTTCGAACCCAAGGCATCACTCGCTTACAAGGGTGAAGGAAAACATCGTGAGGAAACCTGCATGTCTGAGAGATTTTCTCGACTGCATGTGAAGTTTGCCATCCCGCATTAGGCAACCGTAGTGGGCTACCTAAAGCCAAATTCCTCTCATCCAGAGAGGAGACCCGTACCCAGCAGTGGGACAGTATATGGGTTGATTATGTATGTATGTACTTTGGTCAGTTCATGCTATTCTTAGCACATCGAGACTCCTCAGTCTTCGTATTCGTAGGACGTTGAAACTGTAGAAAGGCGAATACCAATTATGACTATCGTTAGTGGTAGTCGGAAGTTCGAAAAGTTCACAACCAAGGTATATCTTTAGGACATTGGTATTGCCCATTGGGTGGCGGATATTCAGCCGCATCGTTTTAGCTGGTCGGGAAAAAGGTTAGGCACAATATTTGACGTTTTTTTTATACTACTGTGGTGGAAAACAAGCTTGACCGCCTCATGGTAAGCAGTTTCCATGGCCAATGGACGTCAACAACATCAAAGGTGTGTGAAAACCTTTTCAATCCTTTTTTGAAGAACAACTACAAAATCCTGATCCATTTCAGAAAATTCTGTTTCAGAATTCCACTGCACCGACTCGACGTATTATCTCTTACTTCCATCTCTGACAACATTGGGTACTCCGATGAACCGGCCCGCAGCTCCTTGGTCTGCAAACAGGAGCATCTCATGTCTGGCCCGGCCCATCGTCACCAACAACGTCGCCGCGTCCCAGTACGGCTGGCTCTCCAGGTACTCGTTCATATCGTTCCAGACACGGTTGATTATCTATAAAGCAGATAAGAGTAGATATCTATTATACATGTGATACAATTTCTACTACGAGTATTCGTATCGGAATCTCGTAAAGTTGTAAAGGTACGGGAAAATATCTGACTTTCTCGGTGGTAAAATCTCTTGGGGCCTAACTAACCGACCACTCTTAAATCGGAGTCTGTTGTAAAGCACCTTGTGTGTGTTTTGAGTTTAGTGCGTGACAGCCAGTACTCCCGCTCGGCTGCTGAAGTTTTTTGGCAGTCTACAATTCATAAAGTATTTTCGGATTCGGTGGCTCTAACAAGAATTTGATAGGTGTTATGCGATTTTAGTTCCTAAGGTAACTAGGGAGTTCTCAGTACATAAAAAAATCCGAAAGCTTGCCGTCTGCTATTTCAATTGTTTGGTTGTCCAACGGCCCTAAATGACTTTAGGACTGACTGATTTCGTGGACATCAAATATCAGTTCAAAAAATAAGGTCGTATTTTTTTTTCAGAATAAGAGAAATATTTTTCACTTAAGCCATCACCAAAATACTACCCTATTCTAAAAAATAAAAGAGGTGACTTGGATGATTATTTCCATCATCCTCCTACAAAGTTAAGTGAAAGTATAGAACAAAGCTAGAGTACCAACCATTGGTGTAGCGTTCTTGAACGTCATATCCATGCATTTATCATCCATCTTCATGTTCCATGAATAGTAAATCCTCCAGGATCTGCCCACAACCATCTCAGGCTCGAAGTACGGGTCCTTTGTCAATCTATTGCACACATCCGCACCGATCTTGAAATTCTGAGGATTAATTTCTAATCCTTTCACTATGGGTGCTAGGACCACTATAACGCGTACGAACTTCAGGAGTTCCATGATGACACTATAGTTTCATGTGAAACAATTCCGATTATAAAGACTTACAATGAGAAGTTTTGTTTTCAATGTTTGTCGTTGTTCAGTTTTTCCCAGGCTCTGTACAATCAACACGAGTCTATGAGATCAACGTTCCAATGTTTTGTAATTTTTACGCTTACTTGTTTGTGTGGTACTTTCTTTCTCATCCTTGCTTAGGACGTGGGTATATGCACTACTTTTATTGTACCTATGTTACTGATTGGAACATCCTCCTTTTCTGTTATGTCCAACAGCTCACCGCTTCAATATTGCCAGTGATTCGGTAATAAACAACAACAGTTCCATCCCCATCATCTTGATGGCTGGCAGTCCACAACTGTGCGTTTCTCTAGAAACTTTCTGCCTCGCACAACAAAACTGTGGAATGAACTGTCGCCTGCAGTATTTCCGGACCAATACGACCTTCAAACCTTCAAGAAAAGAGCGTACTCCCTTTTAAAAGGCCGGCAGCGCACTTGTGACTCCTCTGATGTTGCAGGTGTCCATGGGCGGCGGTGATCGCTTACCATCAGGCGATCCGTCTACTCGTTTGCCTGCTATCACATAAAAAAAATATGTAAATGTTTCATTAACCTAATGTTTCTGAGTGCGACTGCTATGCTGATACCACTTACTGGCTTTAATAATTCTAACATCAATCGATTTGTATAATATATTGACTTGTGTTTTGCATATTTGTCTTACGAGAGTTAGATTTTTATAGTTTACTAGCGACCCTACAGCGGTTTCACCCGCGCTACCCCGAGACATCCTAAGAGTCGTAGGGTTAAATTAAATAAGCTTAAAACCTTCCTTTTGAATGACTCTATCTATTAATAAAAACCGCATCAAAATCCGTTGCATAGTTTTACAGATCTAAACATACGTAGGGATAGACAGGCAGCGGGAAACGACTTTGTTTTATACTATGTAGTGTTTTTTTTTTATGAGGAGTATAGAAATTTGACCGTGGCAATATGGTATTAATTATGTCTAAGTTTAAGGTGGAATTGATGTCCATTATTTCTTTGCGTTTTTCTCCGGGAATTGACGTTGTATATTACATTGGACACTGGGTTATTTACAAGGCGCTGTGTTCGTAAGGCGGCGTGACAAAATTAATTATTTTTTTCAAGTATTTTTATATGTAACCCCGTTATAATGCTATATTGGTCATAATAACAAAAGCGACTTTTTAATTGGCATTTCTATACGAGTTATAACTTCATTCCGTTTAATTAGCACGTCATACTGTTTTGTTTATTTGAACACGTATGTTCTTATACCATGTAATTGGTAAGTAAAAAAAACCTTCAAAGGACGTACAAACAAAGGCTTGATAACATCTAATACTAGAAACATGCTTTTACTAATAATATTCAAAATTAAAAGACAATTCTTCGGTGAATAAAAGTGATATCATAACATAATAGAGAGAGAGTACACCCACATTACCCCAGTATATTAATTCCCATGGAATAGGGGGCTAACCAATAGCCCCGAGCTGCTACTAAGAATGACATATAAAAACCCAATAAGACTTTGCTCGACCTCGGAATCGAACCCAGGAACTCTAACATAGCAGTCGTGCGTAGAACCACTAGACTAATGATGCAGCAAAACTCAGACAATCATTGGAAATTATTACACTCAACATTATTTCCCACGACATCAGTAGGTAATGAGGTCAACCTATGTTTAAAAAACATAATCATAATATCAATATTATTAACATGAGTCAATGTGATAGTAATTTTGTTACTTTTTTCACTGATGTCAACTGAATGATAGAGCAAAATGCATTTATCTATGCAATGTGTCGTTAGCTTAGAACTTTCCATAGAAAATGCTATCTATATATATAAAAGAAAGTCGTGTTAGTTACTCCGTTTATAACTCAAGAACGGCTGAACCGATTTCGCTGAAAATTAGTGGAGAGGTAGCTTAGAACCAGGAGACGGACATAGGATATTTTTTATCCCATTCCCGTGGGATGTGATGACAGACCGAATTCCACGGGGGCGAAGCCGCGGGCAGAAGCTAGTTTACAATAAAGTAAATGAAAAAATACAGACTCTTATAATAATTTTGATTATTAAGTAGGTACATAGTACGTATATAATATTATAACATAACATAACTGTACCATCACGCCTCTATTCCCCGAAGGGTTAGACAGAGGCGTACTAATGTACACCCACAGTTCGTTGGTATGTTTAGGTCCCATGTAATAGGGGGCGAGCCTATTGCCATTAATCGGGCACAAATTCCTAACTCCGAGCTGCTACTGGAAATTTCTTAGAAAAACCCAATAACACTTTGCTCGACCTGGGAATCGAACCCAGGACCTCCAGGACCACTGGATGAGGCAGTTATAATAATAAAGAATGATAAAATATTATAATTATAGAATATTCTATTCTATTATGTTATTTTTATAAATATTTTTTTTATATATACTTCGTATCAAACAACTTTGCCAATTAAATTAACAGGACTGAATGGGTAGTAGTACTATGTTTTTTTACTACTATTATTTTTATTGTGAAAAGAAATGACCCAGTAGACAATCGCGTTTTGAAGTTATACCGCTCAGTGTCTACTTAACTTAGGACCACTTGCACCAACTTCTTGAATATGTTTAAATTGCATTTAAACACAAATTTACTATGACTAATTTAGTTTAAATGCAATTTAAAAATATTTAAATGTTGGTGCAAGTGTGCCTTAGTCACTAACTCATATTCCAAAATACCAACAACAAAAATTAATGCTCATAAAACATAGGCAAAGGAATTCCACGGTCAGGTCATTGCGTGTGCGTCGATGCTCATTTGTTCTGCGGTAGGCGGTCCTCGCCGGCCACCGATGCGTATCTCGGCATAGGTGGAATTGGTAGGCGGAATATCATTACCAGTCGTTTCGTTCACTTGTTCGTTCAGTGACAGAACGCGAGCCGGTAATGACTGCACCGCCCATTCACGATGATAGAAAAAAAATATATTCCAAGTTTAAAAAGTTTTGATTAGAACCTTTTTTTTTGTTTTTTTTAAACGCCTTTTAAGATGTTTGGTTGTTATTAATGTTGCTGATGTGGTTTGTAAAAAACGTTTTTGTAAGTAGTAATTATGGTAGCAGAAAGAGTAGCGGGTTTTAAAAAAATAATAAGCGAAAATAAAACTAACAACTTCAAGTATCTATTAGTTAAGGATGGTAGCTTATTGCCAAATACAAACTCCGAGTTTTGGAGTTTAGGCGGGAAAGTGTAAAGTGCACGTTGTTGATTTTATATTATTTTTCGAAAACTTGAATTTCTCCGAAGTTTAATGTGTCATTTGGTGGATAATTAACCATTAAGGCCCACTTGCACCAACTTCTTAAATGTGTTTAAGTCATATTTAAACACAATTATTCATAGAAACTACGTGTTTAAATACAATTTAAACACATTTAGAAGTTGGTGCAAGTGGGCCTAAGTGTTCGTGAACGTGTGAGTACGAACGATGATATAAAATGTAAAAAGATGACTTTTTGGGTTCACTCCTAAACTCCATCGAAGCCTCAATAAAGTTTCTACCGTTTTAATGGAGTAACTGAACAACTTAATACTTGACACTGGCAAACACAAAAAGTGAGGCGCCATAATAAAAAATAATAAAAAGAACTCCGAGTAGCTACTGAGAATTTCATAGCCATAAAAGCCGTAAAAAGTGATAAAAACTTTATATTAATCAGAAACCCTGCTGTACTAAGCTATGATCAGATACCCTATCTATAATGTACTTTCAGCAAGTGGAAGGCGGAACTCACAGGGATTGGGCGTCCAAGATTTATGGAATGAATGCTGGTAGAGGCACCTTCAACGAAGAACCGGTCCCAGCCACTATACTTACAGGGCTACCTACAAAGAGAGTTGTTCTTTGGCTCCCTCAACATCAAGCTATATTGGTAGTATCATCTGACATTCATTGTATAAGTTTTCCTTACCATCAGAGGTCAATTTCTTTATTATTTATATCGGTATGAGCAGATAAGCACCACAATACGCCAATGATAAATAATCGTCGTCCCCTGGACACCCACAACACTAGAGGAGTTGCTAATGCGTTCCAAGCCCTGATTATTTTCTGGTACTTTAATTATTGATTCTTCAATGTACATGACTGACTTAATGCCGTAAGGCATTCTCTACCAGTCAACCTTCGGGTTAAAATAGAAACAACAAAAATTGGGGTATGGAAAAATAAATTAACACATTACAACTTAGTACTTCATAGAGTCACACTTTGAGTTCAATGCCTCTGACTTTTAAGCGGCGGTAGCTTAATGGCTAGGGCGTCGGACTTGCGATCATAATTATGGTTGCCGGTTCGAACCCCACCCATTGCACTACCGACGTGAACCCACTCGTAACACAAACATTTAGCTTAGCACGAGGGGTTAACAAGAATACGAGTAATGTGTGACCCACATTGCTAGTAAGCTTTTTAAAAAAAAAACCCAACGGGTTGCAGACTGCCATATTTAATATATTCAATGTTTATCGTCTTCCTTTTTCTTTCTTAGACTCAAATTACAATCTGTACAAACCATCTCACGGAATAAAGTAAATTAATATGTAAACAACACATAGTAGAACGAGTGTGGCACCGCAGAAATCGATTAGTGGTTCAAAGCAGGGCGTGCTCCGGTCAGGTGAGGAGACGTGAACACTGGCTGTCACCCGCACAACACCACGTCGCCGCCGCGCCGCCGCCGGCGCACGTCGCTAAAGCACGTCAGGGCTGCCACTATACCTAAAATATTTACAAAATTATAGAGACACATCCTTATAAAAAAACGAGTAGACAATCAAGACTTTCTGGGAAGATCTGACCGAGACAAGTTTTTGACGTTGGCCGAGGAAGGGAATATAATAGTATCTCAGATGGAGCAAGATGGAAGAGTTACTCACTTCACTGTTATAGATACAATTTGAAGCGGCGGTAGCCTAGGTAGGCTAGGGCGTCGGACTTGCGATCATGTGGTTGCCGGTTCGAACCCCACCCATTGCACTACTGACGTAAAACCACTCGTAACACAAGCAATCTAGCTTAGCACGAGGGGTTAACAAGAATACTAGTAATGTGAGACCCGCATTCAAAGTAAACTTTAAAAAAAAAAATTGCGAATGAAAGTACGAACCAAGTGACACTTTGTTCATTGTTTGCTTTGATCGCCTGATTTGGCAGATATTTCCTTGCATTTTATCACTCACATATTTGTGATGCAATTTTGTCTGGACTTTAAAAGAGACTAATTATCTGAGTTCGTTTTGGTGTTCCTTCTGAAGATCAACACCGTCTAGTACTTAAAAATTAAACCAATTGTATGAGGTATGTTAAAAATTCTATAAATGATCTATTTACAGAAATAAATATCATTTTATTTCAGAGTGTAACTAAAGATTGACTGTAATTAAAATTCAATATGGCGACAACTAGACGCCATATTTAATTATGATTTCTAAATGGAATAGGTCCTTGAAATCTGGTCAAAATAAAGAAATCGTCAGGTCGTATTCAAAGAGCTCGATAGCTCTTTGAATACGACCTGACGATTTCTAGACAGAAGACAGAAACGTGACGTGCCGTGCCGATGCACGGCACGGCACGCTTCTGGCACGCTTCCGGCACGCACGAAGAGTGTCTCCGAGATAACGTATAAATGACGACACGTCACGACTCAGTCTCCCAGCCAGTATTTAATATTCTCATTTGACTCTCATATGTAGGCGAAGTCATCCTCAACCTCCGAGCCTTTTCCCAACTATGATGGGGTCGGCCTTTAGTTTACCCAGATGCGGTCCCGGCGACTCATCCAGTTACCCGGATGAGTCGCATCGTGTAAGATACTGATTCAGTACCTACCCAATTTCTGTGCGATACCAATATTCGCAAGTAAGACTAGTCTTCGGGCTACTGACTAACAATTGTCGTAGATGTTCGTATGACCACCGGGAACGATGGCTTTACGTGCTCTCCGAGGCACGGAGGGGTCTATAGTCACCTATGCACACACTGATCGTAGCGAGCGCAGCTTAACCTTGCAGATCAGTTGATCAGCTTATTTATTATTTAGCCCCGAGCCCCTCATATGTACCTACACGAATTAAAGAAACTAATTTAAGTAATTATTGTTTTCTAATTGCTGCAGATTTGAGTTAGCGGTCAATTGCAGAATCCCGAGTACAAGATATATAATTCGGGTAAGTTCAATATACATTTATATAACTAACAAAATACGGCTGATGTAGTTCATTGTATGCCAACGAAGAGCTATTTTAGAATAAGTAACAGCATTCACAGCAAATCATCAGTCAAAATCGCCAATCAGGAAGGTTCTCAGTTTGATTGCTAATGGTTTTATCTATGTTTTGGTGTAAAGATTTTATTTTGATTTGACGATGTCTGAGAGTATAAGTAGGTCCTTACTTACTTACTCCCGAAACGGTATATATATTCTCTATTTTCTAAGATCTAATCAATCAATTCGGTTTTCTACTTCTTATCCTTAAAGAATATTTCGTAAAACTAGCAGCCCTAAACCAGTTGAAAGCAGATCAATCGAGGCAAAGTGACGTCACTATAGGGCTCGGAATGGATATAAATTGGCGCGCTCCTCGATATTAATGGATCCGAAGGAGTCTTAGGGCCACTTGCACCAACTTCTTAAATTTGTCTAAATTGTATTTAAACACAATTTTCTATTGTCATTTTGTGTTTAAATTAAATTTAAACATATTTCAGCAGTTGGTGCAAGTGGCCCTTACTGTTTGTTTACTTACCTGACTTACCCATTGCAGCTACTGTAACAGCAATGCCTGCGGGTGTACATGAGATTCGTGTTAAGAAAAATGAACCAAGCGAAGAGCTGTTATAGTCTAATTTGCTTTGAATACTTAGTCCACGAGCTTTGTATTAGAATATTGTAACATCACGTTTGTATTCTCCGAAGAGTTAGGCAGACAGAGGCGTTCTACACCCATAGTTCGCCAGTATGTTTAGGTCTCATGAAGAAGGACTGAGCATTTTGTTATTAACGGGGCACATAACCCTGAGCTGGGATTTTCCAGCGAAAAAACCCAATAACACTGCTCGACCTGGGAAGTGAACGCATAACCTATAGCGAAGCACACTTAGGACAATTAATGAGGCAGTTTAAGGTGTATTAGGACCAATAAGGTGTCAACGACATCACAATAAAATTGCGACCTTATTAGGAAACATAAGAAAAGTGTAGCTCAAACATCCAATCAAGTAGCTAGGTACCCAAATAACATACGTAGTTACAAGTAGAACCGATATCACTTTCGCCACGACTTTTCCTTTCTATTCCGAATAAGTTAGGAAAACATTTTCGCCTGTGTAGTTCCGTACCCTCCCATAATCCTACCTGCAGAGATATACCCATACTTACCCCGCGCGGGCACTATCATCCATACCTACCAGTTGCATCCCAATCATAAACGTCGTATTTACAACATATTAAAGAAGAAAAGTCAGTTTTGTCCGTATAAAAATAAAGTTTAAATTGAAATGTAACGGTCGCGCCGTTACGTTGTTGATTTATGATTGGTTCTCCCCCCACCATCGCGTCTCTCGCCCTGCCTCATGCATTTAAATTGCTTCATTACAGAATCTAGACGCCGGGGTGTAGGGTTGCCTGTTGGGAAAAATGTTACCAACTTTATTTTTGTGGAATGTGCTGTTATTTATTTAGTTTAAGTATTTGTAAAATAATGAGGAGTTGTTTTAGTTTAGGTGTGTACAATAAAGCGAGCTGGTCGCCCAAAGGGTTGCTCCAAACACAAGAAGCAAATTAGTTCTGTGTAAAAAAAAAATCGTTTCTTGCCAGTGTCGTACTATTACGCATCAAGCTATAAATTACCAGAATAAGATGATCTGTCATAGTTATAGGTTTTCGATAAGACATTAAGACAATATAACTTTTGATAATTCCTCAATAAATGGGCTATCTAACAGTGAAAGATTTTTTTAAATCGGACCAGTAGTTCCTGTGATTAGCGCGTTCAAGCAAACAAAAAAACTCTTCAGCTTTATATATGGTAGAGATTTAAAAAATTAATTAATTAACATACCTTTAAATGGCTAGTTACATAATAAATAAGTAATACTAATGACACTTATAAAATAAGTAACCACCTGTATATATGTTATAGGTTTTATTATAAATTACTGCACACAGTCAAATCTTATCTAACCTCACATGAAATAAAATCTCATTAGACAAAATAAACTTCTATTATTGCTGTTAACTTTATCACACCTATCGCCGACATTGGCTATCAATCTTCATTCGTACGAAAAGCCCGCTGCTTCTGAACCCCTGCTCACAGATGGCCACAGTACCAACCTCGGTTGGGCAGCCCTGGCATGGCGGCGGGCGGGCCGTATCTCCGCGCCGATCATTAGTACAGAGAGTGGCCAGAGCGAAATTTTGCATGCTGCCGATATTCCGCCAGCCAAGCAACTCTCTGTATTAGTCCGATAATGTTCTTGGAATTGCTCGTTTTTTTTTAGATTGGTATACCTTCGTCTGATAATATCCCAACCCTATAACAAATCCGTCGATAGATTTGATACTGGAGAGGTAGGATTTTGACATAAGTTGTATGGATCTTATGTCAAAATGCAAACCTACTGACATAGCACTGGCCGTAAGTCTTTGAGTTCAAAAGTTTGAAGCATTTCATTTCAACCAATCAAGGAACATTTATTTAACCCAAAATGTAATTTAGGGTTAAATAAATGTATCATTCTATGATTCACTTCTTTAAAATTAGGTAGGTAGGTATTTAATCATTGGTCCTGTGAGTAAATGACTCACAAGACCAATTTTTTTTACTTATTTTTATTATAAAATACAAAAATAGGTACTGTAAGTATTGCATATTATATAATGTATACAAGTGTACCTACAAATTTCTGATTACATAACATCACAAAAATTCATTTGTAAATTTTAATGAAAGACAGATTTAAAATGTATACTTACATTTATTTATTCATCAATGTAAAAATACATAAAAAGACTAATAATTAATAAAATATCAAACGCGGTAGTGGGCATACATTCGATACAAATTTTAACATAAAATTACCGACATTTTCGTTAATTATAGACAAAATGGCGAACGGACGCTTGCGGTTGAAAGCCCGATATTTGGGTCTCATAGTTTTGCACTTTGATGTTTGGATCGACTCAATGTATTTACCTATATTCCGTAATAGATTTATTATTAGAAATTTAATAGATTGCGTGACGTGAATGAAAAAGGTGATTAGGTGAGTGAATCTTGTTTTAGTTTGTGTTACAAACTAAAAAAAACCTATGCGTTCATCTCATTAGGTACGATGAAAATATTTACTTACCTGAGATTTACATAGGTAGGTACATACATACACACCATCACGCCCGAATGGTTAATCATAGATGCACTAATTTACCCCCCCAGTCTGGTAGTATTTTAGGTCGCATGTGGGCTAGCCTATTGCTGGGATTTAACCAATGATAATTTATTTTTCACCTCACAAGCTCGGAAAGATTCTGTTTGTCATTCGAAATCTGCGTGCAAAAGTGCATTTTGCACGCTAGCGTGGAAAGAGTTTTTAAAATTCGAACCTTTCTATTCAATAATTTTCTATACCGCCGCGTCCAGTGAAAATGCATAAATACTTATTTCGTGTCAATGCGCCAACCCTATTTTTAGAATAATCGCACTGGCCAGTAAGACGATTGCATGAAAAAAAACTAAAAGTTTTCTTCTCTCTAATCAATTCACTTACCATCATTAATTTTAGATGGTTTTTTGATAAAATCGTAAGACATCTTCCTAAATAATATAAGTGAGTCCAGTGGCGACGAAGTTATAAATTTAAGTTACAGAGTTAGTACACGCGGTACATAATGCCGAACTCATTTATCTAATATTTGCTGTTTTTCTTGCTCCTAGCATTTTCCTCGCTGTAGTGAGGTGAAAAGTTGTATGTTTCGCTCGGCAGCAAAGTTATTCTGCGTCTCGTACCTTGAAACCCTCGCAACGCTCAGGATTCTATATTTGAACCATTCGCTTCGCTCATGGTTCAATCTTAGAATCCTTCGCTTGCTCAGGTTTCAATACAAGTACTCGCACCAAAAAATAACTTTGCAGCCTTGCAACAAATAACAGCTATTATATTAAACTTAGTTCACATACTCGGAAAGTGATCCATCAAACTTAGTACTTAATACCTAGGTAGAAAGTAGCATTTATCCCCCCTAGGAGGCTGGAAAGCTGAATGAAAATCCATTATTACTGCAGTGATGATTTTTTTAAACGTACAGATAAAAAAAATGGCAGAGGTCTGCTAAATTTGAATATCGAAGAATAAATTTACTGATTAAATGCAATATCATTTAAATTATTGTAGCAAACCTTCGTGACACAACACACAACTGAGGCAGTAAGGAGTAATTGAAAAATTTAAATTTGGTACGTGTTTTTTCATTGACTTTTATTTTTCGTGATTTGTAAAATAGAATTAGGTACCTACTTAATTAGTGATGATGGATATCATTTATTTTAACTTACCAAATGACTGCCTATGGACGCAAGAAACAGTAGGTGTTGTCATCTTCAGTTATCAGTTGTTGTCTCATTTGCCCAGTAGGTAATTTCAATTACTACATTAATTACCCTTTAACCGGAACTCGATCACATTATCCTCTCGTTTGCTCAATAACGCTAACTAAATATTCTGGACTACCGCTTATGCTTAGCATTATTTTCACCACTTAATAAATTTATCTGAACCGTATTTCCAAGTCCACCACAGCACAGGTAACGTTTTGTTTCACATCCAGTCCCCCAGTTGCGTTACATCGGACAAAAGTACATTGTAAAAGATTGTCATGCTTCAGCGGCGAACAATATTCTTGCCAAACCGAATCATTATAGAACGGACAACTTCAACGTGTGTGGTCAATTTGGCAGTGGCAACATTGTCTGGTTACCTGCTGTAAATTTAGCTAGAAGTAGATACTCAAAATCAGGATCGTCATGATGTTCTCTAATTCGCGTCTCATAAACGGTGTTAACCCGCAACGTAAAACCCTATTACCTAACATAACATACATAACATAATCAACCCATTATATGTCCTACTGCTGGGCACGGGTCTCCTCACACAATGAGAGGGGTTAGGCTATACAAGACATAGTCCACCACGCTAGCCTAATGCGGGTTGGCAGACTTCACACGCCGTTGAGAAAATATCTCAGACGTGCAGGTTTCCTCACGATGTTTTCCTTCACCGTTTAAGCGCGTGACGTAACGTAACTTTTAATACTCACATAACTTCGAAAAGTCAGAGGTGCGTGCGTTAGATTTGAACTCGAGACCTTTGACTTGGCAGTCCAATCACGAGACTATCACGGCGATCACCTAACATTCAAAATAAATTTCAAAAACTTCAATTCCCTTTTATTTCCGAGAGCTCGGTATTCTACCTATAATTTAGATCCTGTCAATCCATCCATACATCCGTGTAAATGATCCCGCCTATCTTTATAAAAGATCTAAAATTATTTAAGTAAAAAACATTTTTTACAAGCAGCTGTACGCATTTAAACCCCGCAAAGTCAACAATTTGCCTATTTTACCGCCAATCAGCGCAAAGTATTGCCACAATGCAAAAATCAGGTATCAATAACGCTACTTATAGCCCATCCTATCAAGAAAGGTGTCACATTACGAAACACTATTGTATAGGACCTATCCGTGTTTACAAACATAACAAGGGCTTGTCATAATCTGTTTTTGGATGTGTCCTTTTCTATTTTTCGGTCTGGCAACTTTTGGCGCGAATGTTTTTTTTCGGCACCGAACAAAGTGTGGTAAAGGTATGGATTTCAACGCCTCATTGTTGGTTTATCTGCGTATTGAATAGGTTTCATGGAAAGCGAAGGTAAATCGTACTTACGTTGATCTGCTGATGATTCGTTAGCGGTGGTCTTGTGAGTGACAGTTGACAGTTTTGAAGGGGGCTGGCCTTGCTGGGC
Source organism: Acronicta leporina (assembly GCA_947256265.1). Taxonomy (NCBI): domain Eukaryota; kingdom Metazoa; phylum Arthropoda; class Insecta; order Lepidoptera; family Noctuidae; genus Acronicta; species Acronicta leporina. The sequence goes on from OX366531.1 coordinate 8,332,318, forward strand.
CTCCTACAAAACAAATTTTACTTTCAACAAAACCCTGGATTCGAATTGTTATTGCATTTCTCAAGCCTTTCTGTTTACTTTAGCTGAGATTAGCTAAATGAATCGGACCGCGAATGATTTAGCGGTAGAATCTTGTGAAAAAATTGATCTCTGTGAATTTTGCCAGCTTTCTGAATAGGTAATGTTATGCAAAATTGATCTAAATGATTTGAAATCTCTTTACTGTTAGGTGCGGGATGATTTTGCTATAAAACAGTTTCCGTTTAATGGAAATAGACGGTGGATTTGTAGAACTGTATTTATTTTTTCTTAAATATCATTTTGAATTTTAAACACTAATATTTTGCCTTTTCGTTCCACATTAAGAATAATTTCACAGTGTTTTATACCGCCATGATATAAACCTACGTTACAAATATCTCATAAAACGCTGAATCTTCGTCAGTTTCCTTGACAAAAAAAGTAATCTCAAATTTTACACCTCCCCGGTCAGTCGGGCAAAAACTTTACAAAACAAACAATACATTTATACAACAATTACATTACAAACGCGAAACCTCAAGCGTCAAATGCCGAACTTTGGATTACCAAAATCTACTACAACCGCCCCACAAGACACTTCACTTAATGTCACTAAAAACAAGGTTCAAAATCGTGGCAAGTTTATTTCTGCAGAGGCATTTTAAAGTTTGCAAAAAACACGAAAGCGGCGAAGCGTGAACGCTTGTGCAGGACAGAGGGGTCTGTCGGTTTATTTTTTCCTTAATCCTAACCGGGATTAGGTTAAAGCCCTTTTGATTGGCAGCCGCCGTCAGATGCACGAGACGGCTGAGGTGCGTCGTGAGCTCAGGACTTTAACGGAGGCTGGGAGAGCTCGTATTAAAGTAAAGAGAAATACTGTACATGATATATTATTATACATCTTTTAAAATTCCCACTTACATTTAAAGAAAGATAAATACTTCGAGGCTCATAGCTGATCAATGGGTCTGCAAGGTTAAGCAGCGCTTGCCGCGGTCAATCTATGGATCCATTCATATAACATAGCCTCTCTTTGCCTCAGTTAGTATGCAAAACCGTCAGACGCAGATGTCACTCACATAGCATAGCTAAGATTATAAAGTTACATTTAAGACGTAAGTTCAGAATGTGAAGGCAAATTTCGACATGGCAGGGTGGGATTCGCGGTAGCTTAGTAGTCATAGCGTCTGGTGTATCAAACCAGAAGACGCAGGTTCGAATCCTGCCTGCAAGTCGAACTTTTCCTTCACTAAAATAATTTTGCTTCCTTATTTCGTACCTATATGGCCTGAAATTTCAATAATTAATTCTCAATTATTATTGCCTTCTGACGTAATATAATGCAGGTAGGTATAATAGCTATCTTAAAGACATACATTCCTTTACATTTGTTGTTACCAAAAAAAAACACAGTTTTACAGTTTATTAGGTTTTTCTGTAAAATTTTCAATTTCGGATTATAGACGTGTGCCGGTTAAAGGCAATAAATACGCTATTTATTACATGGGACCTAAAGATATTGGCGAACTGTGGGTGTACACGAACTATGGGTGTATATTAGTATCTACACCTCTGCCTAATCCTCGGAGAATGCATGTGTAATAAATAGTATTTCCACTTTTAAACTTGAGATATCTTACATGACGTACATCATCTGCCACCATTAATAACATAGCCATATAAAAAATATATATATATATATATAAAATTTCGCACGGCACTGCCACTTACTAATCGCATCATATAAATTACCATACGGGACCTTGAACGCCACTTAGTTCACGAGTAGGTTGCGCAGGCGATGCGTGAGTGACATTCGTCACGGCGCGGGCGCAGTTCTCACGCGTTACCCGGCTACCCGTGTTGCTTAGGGATTAACATAAGTGTAACAGGGCTGCTACCAAGGTGCTAATTGATTAATTGAATATTTATCATTTATTTCGTGGTGCTATAAAACAGAATACGTTTTTAGAACTGATGGTCATCACTGATCAGGTATATTTAGTGTATATCATGGGAAAATGCGGATTCGCATAACTTAAAATCAATATAACCAAAAAATCCGTAAAAGATAGTTTCATTTCAATGTCTAATATTCGCGTAAGTGTCAGAAATCAATATCGCATAACTTAAATTTAACTCACCAGAAAAATCAATAGAAACACTGCTGTCTGCCAGGCTGGAGACGAACATTATCTAGTCTAATGTGTAAATAATTAAATATCAATTTATAATGATATTAATAAATAACGTCCTGTTAACTTGCCTTAGATGTTATGATGTTAAATATTTTTGTATAGTTATAGCAGCATTTCTAAATTTAAACGATGATAAAGATAACTAAACTCAAGAAATGGTTTTTTTAAGCAAGTGTCCGTGATAACTAATTATAAAATAACACAAAGAATCGTGTCAGCCCTACGTAATGTGTCAAAGTTGGTCGACAGTGACAATTCATTCAAAGGCAGCCTACCTGCGCGCGCGCCTAATCCAAGTGACATACAAGACATGTAACATAGATCAGGAATTTGTTAGGGATATTTGAAATGTTTGCATACAACCACAAAGTCCCTGAGAGGTTCATGAAATTTCTCAATTACCAGTTGTTTGCTCATGGGCCATTTTAATTGGATGATTATAATGCAATTGTTGTTTTAAGTTAACATCTGTATGAATATATACATTTCACTTGAAAAATCTCCTTTTACTCAGCTAGGCAAAGTTAAGCCAGCTTTGTCATTAATGTCAGGGTAACATGCAGAATGACAAAAAAAAATCTTCAACTTTTTAAATAAATTTCCGCCAAACTTCTTCGTCACTTCATCTATTCCAAAACAAATTTACTTAATCAATATTAAAACAATGATGATCGATAACGCATATTTTCTCTAGATTCTATTCGGAAGAGGAAAAGTCTGACTTATCCTTGGAAAGATGCTTGTCGCCTCTACTTTTTAATCTATGTGATTAAAGTTAGGCTGACGATTTGAAGCATTTATAGTTTCGTATTGATCGGTGAGTGGATTTATTACGAGCCGGGTTTTGAGCCGGATTGTCTCACGCGTCTCACGATGATAACATTTATTATTATTGACATTTGACTACTTGGATATCGCTTTATCGTCGCTGCTGTAAATTCTTTGAGTGTTCTCATTGGGATTGAGGAATGAAGTCGACTTTTTAAGTTTTTTATGGATTTTCTTGTATTTTCACCATATGATCACGCCTATATACCCCAAAAATGTATGCAGAGGTGTACGTATGTTGTACACACACAGATTATCGGAATGTTTAGGTCTCATACGATATTAGGCGAGCCTATTGCCAGGTAACCAGGCACAAATCCAAACTCAGAGCTTTTACTGAGAATTTCAGAAAAGCGAGCCAAATGACCGTAAAACGCAGTGTGTGTGAGACAAACTCCAACAAAGATGGACGGACGACCTGCTGGGAGTCGTTGGATGCATGCGGCAGACAAATGGTCCTTGTGGAAGTCTTTAAGGGGGCCTTTGTTTAGCAGTTGACTTCTTTTCGCTACTGAACTCCCAGCGACCTTTAACACGTCTCCCCTCCACCTCGTTTGAGGCCTTCCAACGTAGTGTTTTTCAGTGCGTGGTCTCCACTCGAAATCTAAAACGGCGTTTAGTTTTCTAATAACTAAAAAAAACAAATAATAGATAATGCTAGTGAATTAGGTATTTGTAAGACTATGTACTTATTTGCCTCATTAGCCAAGTGGTCCTGAGCGCGTCTGCTACGCTAGAGGTCCTGGGTTCGATTCCCAGGTCGAGCAAAGTGTTATTGGGTTTTTTCTGTGAAATTCCCAGTAGCAGCTCGTAGTTAGGAATTTGTGCCCGGTTAATGGCAATAGGCTCGCCCCCTATTACATGGGACCTAACATACCGGCGAACTGTGGGTGTACATTAGTACGCCTCTGCCTAACCCTTCGGGGAATACAGGCGTGATTTTATGTTATGTTATGTACTTAAATAGTTGTTCCCGGTCTGAGCGCTTGTGTGTGTAATTTGTATTTGTAAATGAACCCACGATACAGTTGATCTTTCTCTTACTCAATCAAATGAAAATGAAAATATGAGAACAATTTTTTGTATCAAAAGTAAAGTAAACAAACTCGTAGAAGAATAAAGTGATGATGATCATAAACCGGAAGTCGTCACAATGGGGGCATCACACAAAATTACTGCAGTATCAACATACAACACACAGATTACTGCGGTTCCCAAACTGAAACGACAGTAGACGAAGAACTTTAACTTACGCACTAGGTCTGAAAATCGCAGCTGTTTACTGTGCTAGTGTTGGTTTTGATTAACAACAATTATTATAACAACTAAATTGTAAAATAAATCAATGTTATAATCTTTGTTGAAAGGAGTATCTATGGAGTTTCTTACCGGTTCTTCTACATATGACCCACTATTTGGAACCGCGCACCTAGTTTTTGACATTTCAAAAGTACCTGTATTACTGGTCTAATTGAAATAAAACATTTGACTTTTGACTTTGATTGCCAAGTCAAACTTTTTATTTAATTCTCTTGTATAGGTACGTTGAGTTCGGATTTGTGCCCGGTTAATGGCAATAGACTATCGTTACATATTAGGACCTAAACCATACCGCCATAATGTAAGTATATAAGTAAGGATATAAACTCGTTACGCGTACACCTTTTTTTATATCCCTTGGGGGTACAGAGATCATGAAGTTATGATTATCAACTCCGGTTATCTTACTCCTTAAATTCAACGTAGGCCCGTTTTGCAAAATTAGCGCTATTCCTACATATTTTGATACCTAAATGCACCAAGTCCTAATTCCGCTTATGTTCTGCGTAATTAGGACTTGGCGTAATTAGGACTTAGCGTAATTAGGACTTGGTACCTCTTGCTACCTTTCTTTGTAGAATAATGTTCTTTTCCTGGTTAGCAAACAGTTCATCATTAGTTGATTGTATAAAGCCCTTTCCGCTATTTATAGGTACCTAATACTTGATAATTAATTAATCTCTCAATAAAGTTAAAACGCTCCGTCTAAAACGCCGAGTGCGTATTACTAAGATGCCAATCTCGGCGGATGCATCGACTTATATGGTCCATCGTCACATAATCGCGTTTTTGTATTTAAATGTGCGCGATTTGAATACAATGTCCATGCAGCTACTGACATCGATCGCATAATGGGCTGGGCGAGACAAACCACTTAAAAAAATACCAAACAAAACGAAACTTTAACTCTTAGGAATAAGATGATAATTCTGTTGCTCATTTGGAAGATGTTAAGGTCGTTTTTATTCGTGAACTTGAGGTTTGGGGTGGACAAAAATTTTCACACCATTGAAGACGTTGATTGTTCTCTTAAAGTCAATAAGTTAGTGAAACGATAAAGGAGTACTTTCGGAGAATTGTGTGGGGATTTCACGGACTTACTGCACCTTTAAAAAGATTGGTTACTTTAAGGTTTTATCAAGACAAATATATTATGAGGCCCAATAGGGTTGGAAGCTGGCTAGGGTGCAATGAGGTCCTGAGCCAATCCTTCAGTTTCGTTAGCAAAAAGTGTCATTAAGTTTTCTAAAACAATCCCTCAATATTATAACAGCCTAATAGATGTTTGTTCTCTATCACATGGAATCTATTTTACAGGTTTGATTTTAACTCTGACCTAAATGGCATTGTATTGTATTTCGTATCGTAAACAATAAGCCTCAAACAAAAAAATACTGAAACAGGAAAAATATCGCTAATTCTTTATGAAATTACAATCCCAAAATCATCTGCCTCATAAACGTAATTGCATTCCGACGCCTACGCCAAACCCAAATTCCAAAAATTGATTCTGACGTAAAACATTTATGAAAGACACGAGCCACAAATTAAAAAAAAACTCGTACCCCAAGTTTATCGAAACCACCTCAATTACGACCACAAAATTATGTCATTCAAAAAATACTCAGAACAAATTATCAAAATGCGTTTATACATGGACCTCACACATTTAGGGGTTGTTTCCTAAGAATCGACGGGGTTTCTTAAAAAATGAATTTGAATACAGTAGTCTATGCCCAGGTGTTGTTGGACATATTTTTTTTCTCAATGTGTCACAGATCTTTATCAGGAGGACGGATTTAACAACCTCGTAAGCGCGGGTCGCGTCAACTTTTTTATTTTACTTTTTTTTTTGTCTTAACGCGTCAAGCCAGTCGCGTCGAATTAGACAAATCCTTTTAGCTGAACCAAGCTGAACATTGATTCCTGTGGGTAAGTTTTTTGTTTTTAGTTAGGTTAAGGCTACTTATTCTGAACCAGGTTTGTTAACCGGCTTTGAAAAAGGAGGAGATTTCAATTCGACTATACTTATTTTGTATATGTATATTATATTTAATATTAATCTGATAGATACATTACCTATAGAAATCATTTTGTGAGTTTTTTTGCATTTTCCAGGCTATGATTATAAAGTTATATTAGTGAAGGAAATATTCGACTCCAGACAGGATTCGAACCAGCGACTTCTAGTTAGATACACCAGACGGCGGTGGCTTAGTGGTCATAGCGTCTGTTGTGTAGCGTAACCAGAAGAGGGTTCGAATCCTGCCCGCAGTCGATTTGTTTGAACAGGAAATGTTTGAGGTCGATTTTATTTTCCTTAATACCTACCTTGTTATTTATTTAGTTATAGAGTAGTAGATATTTTTATCAGGATAAAGATACTTATAGCACTTAAGTACTTACATAAATGCTTTATTAATTATTTTTTGTGAACGAATTTCGGTAAAACCGAAATATGGATTACTAAAAAATAAATTTATCGAAGGTAAGTAGAACCCAAAACCATGCAGTAGGTTAAGTTACCAGCATCTAACTTTCAGCTTTACTTTCTTCAAGTACCTAAATTATGAGCATAAAAACTGAAATCCCATTAATCAAGTGCTCAAAATAACTAGAGCATCCCTACAATGCTCGCTACTCAAACACGAGCACATTTGTCAATGCAAACAAGAAATTATTTTAGTACCCTAGCAAATGACACAATAGAAACGTTTAATTCGAAGCCCCACTGACAAATTGTATCAACTATATTCATTCTAATGGTTTAAAATTTATTGTGAATGATGTAGGTGTAAGTAGGAAGAGATATTAGAATCGAGAAATTATAGCAGCATTTTTTTATTGTGCTTGAGCACGTTTGAGGCAAGAGCATAAGGCAAAACTAAGGATTTTTGCTCAGAAGGAAGCAACGACGGAAAATGTATATATACACATTGCAAGTGTTACAACACAATAAAACTAATTGGCCCAGTCTTACATGTGAACGTAGAAAAGGAAGCGGAAATACTAGATCCCACCACTTAGATCCTAGTAGATTACTAGATCCTACCACCAAGTCTGGTGGGTTTTGTTCACTTAAAAAGACCAGATTTTAACTTTTCTGTGACGATGGCTAAAATGACGTAAGATCTCGTTCTTTGCTGGTATTGCTTTCTGATTATAAATTATATAATTGGAGTAATTGGTCCTTTACAAACTAATAAGGTCACCAAATATTAGTTATAAGTAAATCTAGAGTTGTTGATTTTCAGGTTTCTGTAACAGTTACTGATATCATATGATACCTATTAGTAGGTACACAAACTTGAAGGTTGTAGTATATACCTATTCCGTAGCCAAAGGGAGCATGGGGGACCATAATGGCACTCAAAAATTCATCAAACACGAAAACAATATTTAAAGTACCTCGGCCAAAATGTTTACTAAAATCAATACACCAACATAATTCTAACACAATTTGAAACCTGTTGACCCTAAGCAACACACAATCTGTACCTCCTGAGACCAGTAAAAACAAATGTTCAATTCATTGTTGGCTATCATCAATAATTCAGCCGCTCCCCTAATCTTTCCGAATCTAATCATACATCATCCTAGTCGCATCTGCGTGTTTAGAGCAACGCTTACAAAGTCGCCAGTGTGCTCCAACAGGGCATTTGCTACCCTCTGGCGAGATGCGAAATATAGGGGAGTGTGTTTTGATCGGGCGCCCAGCAAGTGAAGGAAAAATTCTACTCGCAGGCAGGAACCTGCATCTTCTGGTTAGATACACCAAACGCTATAACCACTAAGCCACCGCGAGTCCCATCTGCCATGTCGAAATTTGCCTGCACATTCTGAATTTACGTCTTAAAGGTGACGTCAGTAATATCTATTGAAAAGCAAGTTACTTTGCCTCTCAACCGACACGACTTACCTTACGGTTAGTTCTATGTCGTACGAAATGCCCTGCTTACAAACATTCTTAAATTAGTGAGTTCATCATTTCATTCGTTCAGTTGCCTACCTGCTTGCAAGACTCATTCAATAAGGAATATCGTTTCGCATGAATGTACAAAATGGCACCTCCCTCCCAAACTTTAGATGCTCCACCGTTCTCCGATTTTGTAGTAGTGTTTGTTGTCTCTTAAATGAAGATCAGCGAGGGACTGAATGTAAGCCGAGATTACATTGTATGCGCTGTTTTATTTACGCGTGTATAAATGTTTTCTTATATAAATTTGGCATCTGTGTAGGGAAGTTTCTAATAAGTGTCATTATCCAGGGGGGTGCCTGTTTTGCGAGATAAGTTTAATTAAAAGGTACGCTATTTTGCTGTGAATAGGTTTTACTCTTATACGGTTCATCGGTATCTAGGTGTTGCATGATATTGTTGCGGTTTCAGTGCTGATTTCTATGTTTTCATAACATAGTAGGTAAATGAACCTTATTCAAATAACGTTACTAAATCGCTTGGTGCAGTATTTGATCACACCCTATTTAAATTGTCGCGCTCCGCTTAGCATGTTTGCAAATTTGAAAGAAATATGTGGATATTTTAGGTCAAATATTTTTTCGGCTATTGAACAGCAATCGAACAGAAAAAAATAAAGCTCGTGTGCACTACCATATTTCTTCCCCGTATATTTTCAACCTCTGTAGGTCTCAAGAGACGAGGGAAATTAAATGACAATTTTAACACAGCCCTGAACTCGTAAAACATTCATCAATTTCCCAAATGGCGTTTAAATACATATGTGGCCGGTTTGTTTTATTTTAGTTTGGTTTTCTATAACTAAACTGGCTAATCCCTTCGACTTGTATATGCTGTAAATAGTTTCTGGTAAGATTTAACTCATGCCGAAGACATTGGGCTTGGACTTATATACTCAAAGACATTGGGTTTAGTTATGACTGATGATAATCGATGATGCAACCTGCTTTTGTACATATCTACAGGTACCTCATTCATAGTTCATGAAACAGAGATTATGGAACTTGTCTACAATTTTAGCTTTTAGTGTCCATAATTTCACAAAATTTTTTTTACGTAAACCGACCTCAGTTGGCAGTATTGGCTGACACATAAAAAGAATATAAAAACTGTCAGAAAAAAATGGTCCTTTAATACGGGGGCGCTAACCCTTCGCTTATTATGGCTAAAAAGACCGGTCCCATCAAAATTGTCGGTGTTAAAATACACCCCATTGTGGCCCACTACGGCTTCTTAACCCCAAACTAAATAGACAATTTGGAAGCCGGAATCGCATGTATAATAGTATTTTTTGTTGTCAATCGTGTTTTTGTATTCCTTTCTACACAATTAAAAAAGAGGTTTGATCAATTCTGCCTTTGTAAAATGAAAACCAATTTATATTATGGCTGTAATAATGTTGACAAACTCCTTACAATTGGATGGTCGACTTGAATACCGTAATAGATACAGTATAAAATGACAACAGGCAATTTGGTGAAAATTACGTCATAGGTGGCCTACCAGCACAGAACAGAGAATGCCTATATTTTTATTGCATACCAGCCACTGCACAATTTATATTCAGACAAGTATAGTATAATAATACATATATTATGTGCTATTAGTTATCATGGTTGTGTTTCGAATGACTTCCAACAAGATAGACACACGACCTGATAATGGTTGCTGGGAGACGTTAGATGCAGGCGGCATATAAGCATAGTTCCTCGATTTTGGGTACAAATTTTGTCTCCGAGCAGGTACTTGGAATTTCCTAATAGAAGAAATACCAAGTAACACTTTGCCTACCTCGAGAATTAAACTCAGACCTCACACTCAGTTTTTTTTTCATAAACAGCTACTACAAATTTGAAAGCTCATTGCACTTGCAAAGCTGTTATCGATATAGGGCGTATTCCTAATGTCACTAACCGGGCTCAAATCTCAAACCTCGAACTGCTACTGAGAAATTCATAGAAAAACCCAATAACATTTTGCTCGACCCGGGAATCGAATCCAGGACCTTTAGTGTAGCAGTTGCTCTTAGGACTACTAGATTCACGAGATTATTTAGTCCATCAACAACGTACAGTATATTAAATACATCACATATGGCCTACTTATCAATAAATTAAGAGGTATCCCATCATAAAATACCCTCAACAGCCCAAAACTAATCGCCAACAGATAACCATAATCAAATCGGTGAAGCCCTCGCCATACGGACGCATCCACACTTGAGGTCGCCCCGCGGCGAGCGCGGACACAACTGTTGCGATACCGATATGTTGTTGTTCTGTGGATTATATTCTTGTACAACTGGTGTTGTTTGCAAGGGTATTGTGCATCATTTGTAATGTACTTTTGATCATTTCAGTGAAAAAAATATCTAGTAAGTATAAAGTCGTAAATAAGTTGAAAGGTTAGTCATTAAAAGATACCCTGCGTAGGTTTAAGCCAATTCCTCAGACTGCTAGATTTAATTGTTAACTGTTATAAGTATAACATCTTGGAATTTTATAGGTATTTTAGTGTAGGAAATATTCGAATGTGGGCAGGATTCGAACCAGCGTCTTCTGGTTAAATACACCAGACGCTATGACCACTAAGCCACCCGCCAGGTTGAAATCGCCCGGTTTGTACGACATCGAAACTAACTGTTGAGAAGCAAAGTAAGTTTCTTTTCAATAGAACGTTGTCACTGACGTTACTTACCTTTAAGACGTAAATTCAGGATGTGAAGGCAAATTTCGACCGGGCGGGACTGGGTGGCTCTCACGGTGGCTTAGTGGTCATAGGGTCTGGTGTATCAAACCAGAAGACGTAGGTTCGGATCCTGCCCGCAATCGAAATTGCAAAAATCTTGGAATTATCCTGTAAGTGGCACTCTCCAAAATTTTCATGGACATACAACATTTTAAGACTAAAAAATCAAAGCAAATGCTGTTTTTAAATTTAAAATTCTGAATCCGAGTGTGAATCCCCTCGCGATTGGTGGAAAGATAAACCAATGGAATGGGGGTTGTATTGTTACAATATCTGTCAGTATCGCGATAACGTTCGAAGGGTGCAGGCGGCTCTGACGTGCATAGATAAGCAGTAATGCTTCTCGTATCACAGCAAGGGTGCTTGTTGACTTTATGGCTATACTAAATTCACGAAAGAGGCATTTAAATTTGAATAATAGCTTCGTCACTTAATCTAAGCCTGTTAGGTTTTTTTTAGTTACCGTTCTAACGAGCTTACTATCGCTGCGAGCTCATTTGCATACCACTGTCTATGCGTCAATCATAGAAATAAATTGTCGATTGATTGATTGATGATCGACGATGAGCGTTCATTCACTAGTCGTTCAACTGGTTTACTCACAACTTTTTTACTATTGACCTTTTCTGATGAAATGGTGATATGATGGAGTTTTTAAATCATTTCTACTGTTTCTATTGCACTGTAATGATTGTTTGCGATGAAGGCCTATTCGAAAGGTTGCGTTAGTGCATGAGATAATTGGTAAAAGAGTCGTTCTTACAGCTTGGAGGGTGGGAATGAGTATAATTTTGTTTAAACATAAGAATATATCTCGAAACGAACTGGTAATCCCGTTCGTCTTGTTGAAATCAACATCGCAATATACAATTTCAACCTGAAACTACTATTTGATGTAGGTACAATTTTCTATGGATTTTTCCCAAAAAAGTCACATGATCGAGATTATTTTCTGTATTATCCATGAAATTTCAATACAGCTTTGTCTAAACTTACTTGTACTGTTATTTTTATTTTTATGTTTTGCTGATAAATCTACCCAGTAGTAAACAATAGTCGTGCTGCATAAATCAAAATTACGTAAAAAAGTACCTACTTCTAAGCCGAAAATTTAATCAAAATCCAGAAATCCAACGCCATTTAATTCATAAAAAGAGGTAGAGAATCTTAACAAAATCATGTACCTAAAAATATAACTACTTACCTACTACATAAATCAATTAATATTTAGGTATTCAACGTGACAGTCATTTCTTGATTTTCTTAGATGTGCACGTGTCTATTTGCAAACAGAAAAAGTTGTTAAAAGTCCTACAGGCATTAACGATAAAATAGCTCATCAGAGCCGCAATATCAGAGGTAATTTCACCACTAACTGAGTTAAACGAAACTAAGGGGAATCCCTAAGCCATAAATTTATAGAGAACATTAAAACACCGCCCATTACACGAAGGAATTGCCCCAAAATGCCTCAAACATGTGTCCTATGGCGACCTGTCATCGGGGTTGCCAGCACAATAGGCAGAATTATATTTTTTTGTGTTGGCAACACGACGACAGACGCGCGCCGCGGGATGCCGCCACGCCCTACCTTGTTGCCAATTTGTTTAGAACACTATTTGCTTGTAAATTCATATAGAGAGTAAGCAATGTGTTGTGATTAAATTGTAGGAACAAACCTTATGCCTCTCAGAGGAAAATGATGTTGTAAATACTTACCTACTTACTTCGATCAAATAATAAAATTAACCATATAATTTAATACTTAGCTAGTTATAAGCTAAAAATCTAAATAAACAAAAATAAATAAGGAAAATCCCTTACTACTAAAGGTACTATTGAAGTTTTATATTTCAGTTGGGTTGCATAGGCTGCTAATAGGATGAATCATAAGACGGTTCACGTTATAAAAATGCTTAAGGATACTACCTACCTATGGGTTCTAAATATGAATTGATTACCAATGATTGATCGAGTACCTAGGTACTATGCACAAACTAAGTTGACCCTCTGTGCTTAGATATTTCTACTCTATGCTCTGTTTTTCACCAGGCGTAAAGCTCGCTCCACGCGGTCCTTGCGTACGAGGGTAGCATTTTGTGCGCACATTACAATAATTAGCCCCTTTTAACTAATGGTAAGCACAACTGTAATCTGTGGTACTTAGGCCACTTAATTATAGCCTGGTCAAGGTATACAATAAAATGTTGATAGGATTATTTTTGTTTGTGACTACATCGTAGTAAATCGAGATCCAGTCTGTAAATGATTTGATTTCAAACTCAGAGGCGACTTAAACTTAACCATTATAGTTTTTATAAGGGATTGATTTCTAAATACCTAGTATCTACAAAACATCATAACATAACATACCATCACGTCTGTATTCCCCGAAGGGTTAGGCAGAGGCGTACTAATGTACACCCACAGTTCGCCGGTATGTTTAGGTCCCATGTAATAGGGGGCGAGCCTATTGCCATTAACTGGGCACAAATTCCTAACTCCGAGCTGCCACTGGGAATTTCATAGAAAAACCCAATAACACTTGGCTCGACTCACGCCACGCTCACCCACTCACATCACGCTACGCGGACGAAGTCGCGGGCAGAAACATGTATTTAATAAAATCATAATCTCCATGGGACACTGTAACAAAAATTTGCTCATTCTCCCTTATCCATGAGTACTTGTTAAGTATAAACTGTAAAAGCCCTCGACGCCTCTTGACCAAATGGAATTACTGCACTAATCGCTCTCGACGAGCAGACACTCGTCAATCATTCAGTGCTGCACACTGTGCCAACTGCTAAGTACGAATGGGTTAAATTGAAATAATTTCTATTAAAAAAAAATTCTCTTCTCGAATGCGTTTGGCTCTAGTTTCGCATGATAGAAAGCACAAATATGATATTTTTCTTTTTTATGGAACGAGTAGGCGGATCACCTGGTGCTAAGTGATTACCGCCGCCTATGAACACCCGCAACACCAGAGGAGTCACAAGTGCGTTGCCGGTCTTTTAGAAGGGTTTGGCCCTCCGGTATCTTCACTCACTCGGCGAAACACAACGTAGGTAAGTGTTGTTTCACGCCGGTTTTCTGTGAGGCCGTGGTATCACGATGCATTATTTTTGATAAAAGACCTCCAGTTTTAGGAAACAACTGCTATATCGCGGGAGAATGTTGACAGAATGCTTTGCCTTGTAAGCTTTGCCTTCTAAATGTGTCCAAAGTTTAAAATATAACATTGCTCGAAACTAGCATTTTCTCCTAGACCTGGAACAATTACCTGGTCATACAAATATTAATTGCTCCATGTGGGGATCGAACCCACAACACATGTCAGCCGCCTATATCCAAATCTGTGTATTTCTTAATATTAGTAAATAGTTACAAAATGTAAGCTTATTAGATATATTTATTTTACATTTTAACAAACACTAAAATATGGTGCAAAATGTAACAGTTGGATGGCGCATACGCACGGTGAGTGGCGCGCGCGCCAATATGGTCGCACCCCGGGTGGCAATAGGCCACAGGCGGTTTAGGGTTCAACAATAATTATAAAAAATGTTCCAAAATTTGTATTAAATAAAAAACATTCAAGTGTAGATACATACCAAGTTTATTATTACTTAAAACAACATAAATAGGCACCTAGACTTCAAAAACAAACCCTTGGAATTATAGGTATTCTTGAATAAGTCTAAACTACTAGATTCTATCAAACAAGATTTTAACTATATGAATAAACACGTAAGTAATAAGTTCTCAATGATATTGTAAAAAAAATTAAAATTCTCCTCCAGAACCCTAAAAAGGATTTTCTTTTTTTAATGTAGCAGAGACAAGTGCCTAGCGGACGAACTCGTCAATAGCGCAAAATGCTCTGCAAACTTTGCACAGTGGGTCGCGCTGTAGCTCCCGGCCAAAATATTGTTAAGGGGGCTTCAAAGACTCCCAACGTGTGCCCGATAATTTTTATAACGCTCTTCTGTTAAGAGGTTTCAAGTATTGAGGGCAAAATGCAATGTGCTTTAGTACAACGGTAAATAGAATTTTATTCAATTTTCACATTATTTTTTTGATTGTTAAATAGTTTTATCGAATTCCATTAAAATGTTATTGGTATCTAAATCCCCACGTTGATACATTTATTTTTATTTTTTACGTTGTATTTCGACAACTGAGTGAGTATACCGGAGGTCCAAACCCTTTTTAAAGGGGGGCAACGCACTTGTGACTCCTCTGATGTTGCGGGTGTCCACAGGCGGCGGTAATCGCTTACCATCAGACTGCTCGTATGCTCGTCGTCTGCTCGTTTGACCCTTATCCCATAAAAAAATACAAAAGCCCTACGCACATTCAAAATACGCAAGAACCTACTTTTATAATAGAAACGTACCTAACAACCGCATAAATATAAATCTAGAATACATTACACTCATTTGACCAATAAGACCAAAGGAAATCGCCACAATAGAGCTCTTTGATTTAACTAATTAATAAAGCATCAGGTATTCAACCGATGGCCCGCCTGCCCTATCAATTTATCCGATTAAACTGTGAGTAATTGAATGTTTATAAATTAACTACAATAGAATAACCCTCAATTTTATATTTACTTTTTAAATAATATATTTTGCTGTAGAAATGTTCCATGAATCTGTGGACAAAATAATGTCATAACATTATTTTTTAACATAAAATCTTCTGCCCGTGAATTCATCTGCGTGGACTTCAGAATTGGATCTGAATTGTGTAAATATGGCCTATGTGTTATTCTGAAATATAATCTATCTCTTTAGGTCCGTTCAGCCGTTCTGGTGCGATTGTGTAAGAAATACCCATTCAAACTTCCGCATTTATTGAATATTATAAAATTATACAAAAAATAATTAAATGTATCTTCTAATAAAAGTACACATTTAATTATGTTAAATGCAGCTTGTAGAAATATCTGTACAAGTAAAGGGAGTAGCCCGTGCAAACAAGGATTGCTCCCCGCTGCTATCATACTTAGATTATCCTAATATCGTTTTCGGCAAGTACCGATTTTGGGAACTACGAAAATAAAAGATATTGGATTCGGTAAAAAGTCGTATTAAACACTCAAATTCTGTCGTTCAGTAATGAGGTTTTTTTTAATATTTTATTACTGGCAACTATTAGGTACAGACATTCTGTTTTTAAATTCACTTTAGAAAAATTGCAAAAATCTTTTCTCTAAAATATCGAATAGGACGTAAGATAGGTACCTATTACTTAATATAATGATAAAGAGCTGCCTACTTATTCACAGAAATAATCATATTCTAATACGTTCTATTGTGAACAGAAAAGACTAGAGGCTAACAATGGAAGCAATTTGCGTCATGTTAATACATTCTCTAGCTACCTATTCCATTTATTATAAGAGGTTTTCTTCCTAAATAAAACTATACTGAACAGTTCCATGTTAGCTTATTATTTGCTATGATAAAATTAAAAGCAATAGACATTCATCAGTTATATCAAACTTGATGATGCACCTCGATATTTTAATATTTATTGCCGATTCTTATCATAAAATTGATTTTAACAATCCAATTAGTAGGAATATAAAATGAAAACGTTCCGACAGTAATCAAGAATTCATTAAACGGAATATGTATCTAATTTCTGTTAATCAATTTAATTACAGCTATTTTGCCTACAAATACAGTATGTATTCAATTTAATGTTTCTCTTTTGATGTGATGTGTATGAAATTGCCACCTAATTAATTAGAAATTAATTTTAATAATAACATATTCGTTATTTCGCACCTTCTAATTTATTTTTCTTGAAACATGATTCCTTGTTTACTTGGTATTTAATTTTATAGATTAGAATCACAGCTTACTAATATGTAGCAAGCTAGTTAGAATACTAACCTTTTACTTTAATGTAGTCCGTACCGATAAAAATCTTACGGGTACTCACGGTTACTCACATAACTTACCATTACGCCTCTGTTCCTCAAAGGGTTAGATAGAGGTGCACTAATACCGTCGTAATAATGGACGAGTCTATTGGCTTAACAGGGTACAAATCCAAACTCGCAAGCTGCTACCGAGAATTTTAATGGAAAAACCCTATAACATTCTGCTCGGCGTAGCAATACTCTAGCATAACATTCCGATTACGATCACTAGACATATTAAGTAGTTATGAGGAGTTACATGTTGATGAAAAACTAAACTAACCCCTAAGACCACAAACTCGTTCTTACTCAATATTAGGTTTTAGCATACCAAAACTCAGTGTGGGGATGGGTTAGAATATTGTTCCTCACTGCCATTCAGGTAGGCATCTCGTAAGAGGAGAGAAAATATCTGACTTGCTCGGTGGTAGTATCTCTTAGGCTCTGACTGGCTGGCGACCACACTTAGTCGGATTCTGTCGTAAAGCATCTTGGTGTTTCGACTTTTGCACGTAAGAGCCGGTTCACCCTCGGTTGCTGCGCCTCTGGCAGTTTGTAATTCATAGGAACTCTTGAGGCTCCTATGCATCAGCAATTCCTCTGGTGTTGCAAATGACCATGGGCGACGATAACTTCTTGCTATCAGCTGGCCCGTGTTGCACTTTGTACTTCAAAAATTAGAAATTTTCCAACATTTTCACATTATACCTTTTATCCTCTAGTCAGCCACTTAACAAAGAGACCATTAAGTACCTAGCGTATCTAATTGTGATTATTTCTAACTCCATGGTAATGCCGTCAGTGATCACCCCCATGAATACGTGATCAGGTGGTCCCCAGTTCGGCGTTGCTGGCGCGGGAAATACCTCATCTATATGCAAGGGTCAGAATGTTATAATATTTGCAAAAATATACACCTACAACCCTACGGCCTAGTCAGCATTGTTTTTTATGGCAAGCAAGATTTTTATCATATTTAATTAAAAACAGGATATTTATGAATTATAAAATAACGAATTACGGATAGAGATTTTCCTAGACCTATGTTTTGAACTTACAGGTGCCTATGACACTATTACCTACCTATGTATTAGAGAAATTGCCAAAGAGAAAAATCTAACAACGATAAGGATTTCATTTGCGAAGATATAGTTTTATCAAATCTCTACTCCTAATCAAGCAAGCATAGAAGGCGCGGTTTTAAGACTGGTGTGCCTAAGGGTATCATACTAGGACCCGGATTTTTTATATCTTTACAAACATCTATGACAATACAAATGACTTTAGAAGACTTATCCCAACCCTTATAACCTCAAAAATACTTCACCTAATTATCTCCAAGGTTCAAGAATACCCTAAGTACTTTTAATAACCAACAGTGAAACTAAATCAGTAACGTTTACCGCACTGAACCAAATATCAAATACTTACCTAACTAAATCATTATACCAACAATCGATCCCCACGAATTGGGGACAAATCTAATAATTAGATCCGACCGTTTTTGTCGGATTTTACCGAAAACTGTACTCGACACAAAGGAAACCCGATATTGACGTCAAAAAATCACTGTAATTTCGCACTCGGGCCGCCCCCAACCAGAAAACTTAATCAGGACGAAGGGAGTTATATTTCTGTTTCCGATACGATATACTATAGCGTTTGAACACAGATTATCCAATCAGTTAAGATAAAGGACACGCTTTTTTACTTGGCAGATATCTTGTTTGGAATTAACCGCCGAATTTTTGAAATAGGAATTTGACTTTTAGATTGTTGGAATAGAGTTGCATTTGTTTTTTTTATGTATCTAAGGGAACCGTTTCTAAAGTTGTCTATTCACGGGCATGTCGTATGCAGGAGAGGCGCGCGTGGCGGTCACGTGATCGAGATTAGGCGGCGCATTCACGTCGCGCGCACAAAAGCGCGGGTCGCGGGCGAGTCGTCAATTGTGTGCGGATTGGGGGAGGAAATTCACCAAGTTCGGTCGGATTTGAATTATAAATGCGAAATTCTACACTATTTGCATATCCCACGGGTGTAGGTCGTGTTTTTTTACGATTAAAACGACACCTATTTATGTCACATCAGTGATTTTGAATAAATTAAAGTTAAATTTAATATCTATAAAATCTAACATATTCTATAAATAATTGTGATAAATAATAGTTATTAGCCGTCAACATTTAGTATTTTATTGGGTAGTTAATTAGCGTTTGGAAAAACAACTTGTATATCCAGTTGTGCATGACTAAAAAAATATCTACCTAATACCTAACTACTGGCTCATCAGATATATGAGTCTGCCTAACCTGTCCTGAATGTTAAGCTTAACCAGTTACCGGATTTATTTTAGCGAAATGGTGTGTACATGATCATATGTAGCTGATTGAAGCTAAGTGCATTCAAAGTCAGATTCTATCGATAGGAACTGCTTAATACGAATAGAATGAATAAATAATTTATGCTTAAGATTTTGAAATTATTAATGACCACTCTTCCCTTAAAATCTGATGAGATAGGTATATAGAGCCTAATCAATATAAAAAAAAGCAAAGCATAACATTGGGCCAGAACATGGCGTCCATAATTAAATTCTAAAATTCCACCCACTCAATTCACAATGACAACTCGAAAGTATCATCAAACAGCGTCGGCAAACAGAGCGAAAAACAAACGAAGTGTCAACACAGGCGACACCGGAGCGCAAACACTTGCACCCGCGGTACATCACTATAGCACGTTGACGTCACTCCTCACTGGTAGGACAAATAAATCAGAATAGATCGTGCCCGGGGGCGGACTCCCAAGAGACCTGAATCGTGACTGGAGCTACTATGCAATGAATTATTGGATGTGCTATTGGAAGATCCAATATTTGGAACAGAAAGGTAGTTTCTAGCTTATTATCTACAGTGTAGATCGGTATATCTACGATATTACGCTGGTCTTGCTACGGTCAAATCGAGGATGACCTTTTGTGGGTTATAGTAATTTTATGTTGAGAACAATAAGTACAAAGTTGGCAAAAGACTTGAAAGCAAGTTTTGGGAATCTAATTTCCGAAGTAAGCTACAGTTTTTAATAGCTTCTGTAAAAATAAAAAACTCTTACGATAAAAATTCGATGCAGACTGTTATGGGTCGATTTTTTTATAGCAGATACTCAATATTGATAAACAAATAAACGGATCGCCGGATGGTAAGCGGCAATCTCAGCCTATAGACGCCAGAATCACCAAATGGTAACACTAGCGGTCATCTTGTGATCTCAGTTGTTAAGTTTCATATGCCCAGTAATTTTACTGGCTACATTGATCTTTAATTTTATATCGATGTATATACATCGATATTATGTATTCTATAATATATATCGATAATATGTATCGAGTTAGTTTACAAGTCAAATATATATATATATATATTTGACTTGTAAACGAACTCTAACAGTTGAGTCACAGCGTTCTCCTACACCTGCAAATGTCAAGACCTTAATGGCTCCAATCTAGTTTTAATTGATGTTCTCTTGCCGTTTACTGTCAATTCTATAAGAAGTTGAGTCCTACCAACTTTGCATTCGTGATTATTTTCTACAAAACTTATAATAGGTAGGTATCAAAGTCAAAGTCAAAGTATACTTTACTTATCTCTATAATATAAAAATGAATCGCCAAATGTGTTGCTAAGCGGAAATCTCGAGAGCAGCTGAACCGATTTCGCTAATTATTTTTTTATAATATTCCTTGAAGTAATAATATTCCTTGAAGTACGAGGATGGTTCTTACGGAGAGAAAATTTTTAAAAATTGCCTGAAAACGTCTTAAAACAACGCTTTTCTATATTCCCATACAAAAGATTCGTAATAATTAATACTTCAAAGTCAATTTGAACTTTAATACCATACTTAGTAGAGCTGTTCCGGGAAGGCAAAACAATTGAGTGACGTTAGTTTCAGAATCGACAGTTAGGCGGTACGAAGTTCGCCTGGTCAGCTAGTACCCAAAAAATAACACCATTCCGAACGGCTGCGTTCGTTCGCTGCTAACTTCAGAAAGGTGCAGTTATAATATTATCTATACCTATTGACATGCAAGGAAGTGCCACATCCATTGCCTTACACGTATACATGGTACGATGAACGTGCAGTCTCGTGGGACGGAGGACGCATATTGCGCTCATTTCATTATGTACACATGATAGCTGCGATCAGGGGACAATCTATGTGTAGTAGGTACCTCTCTATAAGCCTTATGTCTGCAAAACCATTTGAATTTGGTTGATAGAATTTGTAATTATTGGTAAAACATAAATAAAGCTTTGCTCGCTTTGAATTTAGATACTAAGGGCCACTTGCACCAACTTCAAAATTATATTTAAACACGATTTTTCATAGAAATGTTGTGTATAAATATATACAATTTAAACACATTTGAAAAGTTGGTGCAAGTGGCCCTAAATCTGTTTTTTTGGGTGTTTAGATATTTAAGGTACCATATTTTTTAAATGTTGTTAAGTTTTTTCCAAAATGATAGAAAGAGATCGGTATCTTAGATAAACATCTTATTAGATACCTATTCGTTTAGGTATGCTTAATTCGGGAGCATAGTACTTAACTTCCTAAAATCGTCGACCGTCGACGTCCTAGAAAGCGTGCTTCAACTTTTCATTAATAATGCACGATACACACAATCCCCAATTACTTAATATTTACAAAATAAAATTAATTGTAACCAAATGTAATCTGACCGTGCGGCCGCGGCCGTCCGTCGCCTTGGGAGTGCTGCCACCTAGCCTTGTTAATCGTAACTAGTTCAGTTGAGGGTAGCCAAGGGTTGCTACCCCTGCGCTGACAGACGACACCTTTAGCGGCGGTATTCATTGTAAGCAAATGTTTTGACACGTCGTATTAGCTTTCAAATTCGTTCGTTATGGCAGTTATGTGATGGCCTCACAGTTTTTGTCACTGTCTTCTACTATTTAGCTGCGTCAGTACATTGAAGATATTTAAAAAAAAACAAGTGAGAAAGGGTATATAAACGTCTCCGAACCCAAAAATGTGATTCTTAAAATTCTTGCCTGGCTGTTTTTCTGTTTGTTTACGAGTTGGCGAAAAACTACTATATAGATTTTAATTTTGTTATCACTGTTAGAAATTATGTGCTCCTACTTAAAATTGGTATACCTCTTATCTCAAATAATTAAACGGAACCTGAAATACAGCTTGACTTCTCTAATGTTTAGACACCTATACGAAGAAGAGATCATCACTGTTGGTTATTAGCTTCAAGTGAGCCAAGCCGCGGGCAGAAGCTAGTCTACATATATAAAGACTGCGATATTCTTGAAGGTTTGGGCCGAAATGTATACTTATGTTTCGTCATGGTAATTCCATCACTCATGCACAAATCGTTACTCCGAGAATCTGCGCTGCTATTTAGAATTTCGTAGCGAATAACACTTTGCTCGACCTAAGAATCGAACTCGGGACGTAACACTCAGCACCGACACTAGCAACTAGAACAATAAGCCTATTAATTACCACTGAACTATACCCGAACGGATAACAGATTCGCCGATGAATCTTCACCATATTTACTCATCGCCTTGCTCTTATGATAAAGGGTGTAATGTATTATTTACAGTGGAGTGTTCAAGGGGCTGGGGCGAGGGGCGAGGGGTTGTTCGTTACCCGGTTCAGTGGGCCATAATAACTTCAGGGAATACCCGGCTCCGAGCTACTAACACCCACCGATGAGATACGCGCGCGATTGTTGTGCGACATTTGAAATTGGCGTAGGTTTGCGTTTATGGTTAGCATTCTGTAGGAATATAGTGTAGAGAATCAACACGCTGAAATCCTGTCCTTCTCAGACAGAAAATCTTCTCGGGGTAAACCTGCAACATGTCACTCCTATTTTTTATGGCAATTAAATGTTTCATTATTTAACTGCCTCATTAGCCTAGATATCTTAAACGCGACTGCTACGCTAGACGTCCTGGGTTCGATTCCCTTGTTTCTTTATTTTTATCTTTCCTAGCGATTTCACTCTATGCTGCAAAGGTGAACATTGAGCGACATTTTCAAGCGCGGTGAAATTCGCTTCGAGCAACAAAAAACACATACCATTTTTAAATTAACCCTAGCGAAGCGTGGCTATAGCTACCTGTATTACCTGGCTGAGAAATTAGAATCATCCAAATCAGTTCCCTAACTGGGTCATCAGAACTTAACCCATCTATTTACTAAAGTTACTTAGGTATATTGAGTCAATTGCAATTTAATTCATGTAGGATATGTCAAGCTAGCAAGAATTTCACGCTAGTCTTACCAACTACAAGAAAAAATTACACTCACTAAAGCTATGCAATATAGGTACTTACATCGTTATTTTTAGTACCTATAAAAAACCTGAATTTAGTTTGTTCAGAAGAAGTAACTGAATCGATTCCAATAGTTTATAGGTACACCATGTTATATTTTGTCCCAAAAATATTTAAAATAGGTTACAAGTGGGACACCGAGCGACACTAGTAGGTATTTATATATTTTTATAGTATTTTTCAGCAATCATAATACTTACTGTGTCGAGTCATAGCCTGTCATAGCGGCACTAGGCGCGGGCGCACAGCGGGGCGGGGGCAACCAGGGAAACGTAACAAACTAGTAACTGTGATATTTAGATTAACAGTTTTTAAATGTTGTACATACACAGTTCTTTACGTAAAATACTAGTGTTTCGTGTCTAATTAAAAGCTTTAAATACTTTAATTGAATCTTACCCCGAAGTAAATTATTGCAGCTAATCTCTATTCTCTACATAGATTCCTCTGAAATCAAAGCATAGTTCGCACCCTCTTTGCTCGCGCACATTGTAATATGTTATAATTTTCTCGCTACATCTATCACGCGCGCTCGCGACATGTGCCGATTACAGCTACAGCTCTGCTCACCTCCCATTCGTTCGCTTATCATATTTCATTCTCATTCACTGCCACTGAACTTTTATTATGCTCATATGCCCTCTGAATGTTGGGCCTGAATATGTTTGGCTTAATCGAGTGATTTATCGGGATTTGAATCCTAAAGATTTCTACTCAAACAGCTTTTTTAGTCTTTTTTTATAGGATAGGGGAGCAAACGAGCAGACAGATCACCTGATGGTAAGCGATAACCGCCGCCCATGGACACCCGCAACACCAAAGAAGTCACAAGTGCGTTGCCCGCCTTTTAAAAGGGCCTCCGGTAACCTCATTCACTCGGCGAAACACAACGCAAGCGTTGTTTCACGGCGGTTTTCTGTGAGGCCGTGGTACCACTCCGGTCGACCCGGCCCATTCGTGCCGAAGCATGGTTCTCCCACGTCAGTCAGCTATTACCTATTGGAAGAGTTTTCATGGTAAAAGGACCTCAAGGATGGAAAACGGCGATATTTTTTTTATAATCATCAAGTTAATTGACGAACGTCTATAGAACGTCCAATAAACGTTTAAGTTTAATCAAATTCAGAAGGACAGCAGCATACATTTTATTGATATAAAAATATTATTTATGTTGATTTGAAAGTTGACCAAGACCGCTATACTTACAAAATGTGCTGAGGCCGGTATACTCTCTGCGATGAGTGGAACAGAAGTATGTCCTGAAGACGAATGCTTTAGATATAATAATATAGATTAAAAGGATGTTTACCCTGGAACAAAAATTGTTACTCAACCTGTTCCTGTTTCCGATTCTTACATTTCAGAAACTAATTAAGTACCTATAAGATATTGAATTAAACCAAGTCAAATGCTATTTCTACACGAGTTGACATTAACCGTCACGTTAACACTGAATTATTTCTCGTATTGTTATTTATTCAGCGTTTCGCCGGGTCTGTTCTGTACAAACCAGAGGTTTTCGTAGAACGTGGTGGCGGTGCGTGCCGGCAGACGCGGCCGACACGTCGCGTGCATGCCACTCAGTGCAGCCGTGGCCTTTTGTACAGACAGCAGAGAAACAATAGGAAAGTAAAATAAAATAAAATATGGATAAGGGGCCGTCAATTAATCACGTGAGGTTTTGGACCACCTCCATTCCTGTAGGTATACGATACGTGGAGTGTGTGAATGGAGATACGTGGTGACTGTGGTTAGGTTCTATTATAATTATATTCTGTTCTAACCTATCCTACCCCCCACCGATCCAACTTTACCTAATGTGGTCATGAATTTACAAATTCATTCATGACATGACACATGGCTACTGCCTCAATAGCCAAGTGGTCCTGACCGCGACTGCTACGCTAGAGGTCCTGGGTTCGATTCCCAGGTCGAGCAAAGTGTTATTGGGTTTTTCTATGAAATTCCCAGTAGCAGCTCGGAGTTAGAAATTTGTGCCCGGTTAAAGGCAATAGGCTCGCCCCCTATTACATGGGACCTAAACATACCGGCGAACTGTGGGTGTACATTAGTACGCCTCTGCCTAACCCTTCGGGGAATACAGGCGTGATGGTATGTTAATGTTAATTTACAAAGATCTCTTTCAGTATTTCATATCTCCTTTCTAAAACCACTCATATTGCGATGCTTTTTTATTTCAACTTACCAACTCGCCTGTATTCCCCGAAGAGCTGGCAGAGACAGTGGATAGAACCACAGTTTTCCGATATGTTTAGGCCCCAAGTAATAGGAGGTGAACTCCTATCTGCTACTGAGAATTTTAGAGAAAAGCCAAATGATACGCTCGACCTGTGAATTGAAAGTAAGAGTTCGAGCGCTTACGACCGATAGATTAGCAGTTTTATTTAAAAGAATAAGTATATGATTATGTGGTAAGTCTCAAACTAAGTAATATGCAGCCGCTACCCTGCTTACCTTCACGACAGTACACAAAGCAGCTGCCAGGCACACGTCACTCGTCAGCGGCGCGCGAATCAGTGGTTAGCATAGCGTGTGCGCTCCGATCAATATCTACCCTAGCTATCAGCTAACTGAAGTCTGTCTAACCTGCTTTTGTATAGTCGTTAGATGTTTTCTTCATTTTAATTAAGAATTATTTCTACTATGTTAGCTTTGGTACAGCGAACTTCACACGTAACTTCGCGTAAGTCACAAATCTAACACTCCTGTGGCTGCACGAAGCACTATCGAATTCGTAGGTATCGTAAACGTATCGAGTTTTTTTCTATTACAAATCTCATAAATACATACATATTTTCACGCCTGTCTCCCATTGGGATAGGCAGCGACTATAGATTTTCCACTTGCAACGATCCTGGCACACCACTTTCGCTTCATCTACGTTAATTAATCTCCTTCTCATACTTACAGATTATTCTCGATTTCGAAAGTGTTCGTGCTTATTTTTTAATTGTCATCTGGCATTTTTTTTTATAGGATAGGGAAGCAAACGAGCAGGCGGATCACCTGGTGGTAAGCGATAACCGCCGCTCATGGACACCCGCAACACCAGGGGAGTCACAAGTGCGTTGCCCGCCTTTTAAAAAGGTTTGGGCCTCCGGTAACCGGCGAAACACAACGCAAGCGTTGTTTCACGCCGGTTTTCTGTAAGGTGAGGCCGTGGTATCACTCCGGTCGAGCCGGCCCATTCGTGCCGAAGCATGGCTCTCCCACGTGTATTATGATTGATACAGCGTTTTCTTACCCGTCACGAAAACGGAAGGGTAATGAGTTTAATTTTCTACACGAAAAGTTTCCTGTTCACTTTCGACTTCTTCCACCAATAATATGTAACCTTATACAATAGATGCACAAACGCACGTAGTATAGGTAATTACTATCATTTTCTAATCATGGCGAACTACAATAAAAATGCAAATGATATCAAAGGTCGCGCCGTCCCTCGCAACTATAAAACCAACAAGTATGTAATTCACTTTCTATTGCGGCCAATTGCTATTGGGGTATCTAAATCGTCTCGCCATCTGCCGTATTTTCTCTTTGCAGAAATATCAAATATCCGCTATTTTCGGATTACGAATACAACTTTGAAAGTTTTCATAAAAATGTTTCGGGGTTGATTAAATCATTCATCACCTTAATCAATGCAACTGTTTATATAACCGTGAACCTTGAACGAAGGCAGCTAGGCGATTTGACCTGTCAAAAGTTCTACAAACTTTTTTTTCCAGTTTGTGTGATTTCTGTCGCTATACCTATGCCTACCTACGAATAAAAACTTCCTACTTACCTCTTACGTCTATTGCAGAATAAAAAAAAATATTTATTAATTAATATTTCCGTTATCAAAACAATATGATAGTTCTTGCAAAAAGCTGCACCTACAAAATGATATTAAAAAAATTGTCCCAGATTTTACGAAAACTTTTTTTCTATGTCAGCTTATCTCGCACACTCGAGCTGAGTTAGCACTTCAGCGCAGGTTCATTTGCAATTGAAGTCACAGCCTCTCGCCTGAAAAAAAAACACGAAAAAATCGCGCACTGCCTGCCTACGTATTTGACAAATCCCCGCGGGCGGAGATCTCCAACCTTGTGTTCTTGTCTCTGTCATGCTGCAATATTACAGATCTTTTATTTCATTCCCACGCACTGATTGCTTTAGGTTCTTTCTTGTAGACGCTCCTCCCGGACCACGTTTATTTTTCATTTCTTAGGGAGCGAAGAAAATAATTTTCTGTGAGCTTTGAACCCGCGGCGAGGGAAAAATGGGAAATTTGGAAAATGTAATTGGATTCTGGACTAATCTCAACGCCTCTCGTATTTTATAAGAGGGGAGTGCGTGTTAAAATAGAATGCGAAACATAGGTAACAAGCTATGTATGTAGGCATCTAAAAGTTTCTTTGTAAATGATTAGTATCTACCTATATTTTGAAGATAGTAATTATCTAGGTATTTCTATTTTCCTAGCGGCAACGTTTGTACCAAGTTACGAAGGAAGGGTCACCAAGGTTTTGTCAAGTGTGAGTTACATTTGTGAGAATAAATAATATAAGTTTGGAGACTCCTTTGAAGAACACATATTTACTTATAAGAACTTTATATGTAGAAACCGCACGTAAGTAAACAGTCAAGTAGTTCACAAACGCGTTATAAGACTTGTTGGACTTGAAAAAAGGCAAAACCTTAAACGGCGATTTCATCTCGCACTTACGATTCGCAGACAACATAGTCCTAATGATAGAGTAATTATGGGCTTCAACAGATGTTGGACAGATTAGCACAGCCTCGCAAAGCGTACCTAGATCTCAGCATTACTTTGGATAAAACCAAAGCCGCAGTCTCAGTTCACATGCACACGACTTGACGTAGTTTTCCAAATGCTGCCCAGCCCAGTTGGATCCTCCTCTGGGCCTCTTTCTCAAAGTTGTTTTTACCCAACTGCAAAATCTGCCCGAGGGTAGTGTGCCTAATCTAAAACAACTTCAAGAAGATGACCATTTACAGCAATAAGTAGGTCTCAGATCAATGTGGTAATTGAACATGACTTGTGGTGTGGACTGAGGGACCACACTGGTTATTCAATGCGTAATTTTAGATACCTACTACCTAAATATTAGAAACATTTTTGCTAAAAGTTGAGTACCTACACTAGACTTTCTGATTTTCCTCCCGTCCAGCAGCTTGCTACTGCACGCACAAATGTTAGTGGATGTAAGGATTGAGGGACCACTTTTAATAATAAATTATAGCTATCTTCAAATTGCGTACAAAGTTTTTTTATTTTTTTTTATTATTATTATGGCACCACACGTTTTGTGTATTTGCCAGTGTCAAGTATTAGAGTAATCAAATATGAAATATTTCCCCATCATGGGATTTTATGGCACCACACTTTTTGTGTTCGCCAGTGTCAAGTATAATGTTGTCAGTTGCCCCAATAAAACGGTAGAAACTTTATTGAGGCTTCGATGGAGGTTAGGAGTGAACCCAAAAAGTCACGATTTACAATTTTATATCATTTGCCTACACTCTCACATGTTCACGAACACTTAATGGTTAATTATCCACCCTAATTACACATTAAACTTCAGAGAAATTAAAGTTTTGAAAAATAATATAAAATCAACAATGTGCACTTTTCATTTTCCCGCCTAAACTCCTCACGTACAAAGTTATTACAATATGTTTTGACACTTACCTACGCTAGACAAAGAAAATTGATTTTTGTTTCGGTAATATTTTGCTTTCTTATGTGGCATGAGAGACCACAGTTATGTACTTAGTTATATTATATTCTTTATCTTTGATGCTTGGTGGTCTATTAGGTATTTAGTAAATATCTTTACAAATTCTTTACTAAATAGTTATCTGTAGTCACAATATGTACCTTATGTTTCTTAACTTTTTCTTTTAAAAACACATAGTTAAATGGTCATGTTAAAATCTTTTTTTTTTTTTAAACAGTGGTTTACAGCTATCCGTAAACTGGACACCACACTTTGCCCGTATGCACTTTTTTGAGCTTTGAAAACTCTATCCACCTCCACAGAGTTTCCCCAAATAATGATACCGTATCTGAGAACAGAATGTACATAAGCATGATAAGCTACCATAGGGTATTTTACACCATGTAAAAAAAATATGAAAATGCATTTTTATGATAGATTTTGAAAAAAGTAAACGAGAAATGTTAGTATTTATTAATAAAAATGCAATGTAAATTTTATAATTCAATTTCAAAAATCGTCTTTTTTAATCTGTTTTAAAACGCCATCCGCCATATTCGATATCGACGTGACGTCACTCACGTAGAAGACAATCTAGACGTTTGTCGTCTCAGAGTAACAATTCAACAATAATTGTTTGTCGTGCTGTGTTAGTTTGATTAAAATCGCATCATGGAAGACGGTTTTGTGAAAGCAGAAAGTACAAATCTACCAATGATCAATACGTTGATGGTGGCAAATTTTTTTGCATCCAATCCCGATTTCTGTTCTGCCGAGTTGAGAAATATTAAAACAGTAATGTAAGTACCTACCTAACTATCGTATCAAGTTTTGTCTAACAATAAGACCCAGTTTCACCAATTTCTATGTAACAAGGCATTAACTAATCAGCATTTCAAATTAACAAAGCTGTTAAGGCTTCGTCGTTCACCTGAGCCCGCCAAATTCCCGCCAAAAATTGTGAAAAACCAATTGAAATTTAATTGTTTTTTCGCAATTTGTAGGTCTATAACACATTCTAGATTCCTAGCTATAGTAATTGCGGCATTAGCTATACAATATTCACAACTGAGCATTAAAAACTTTGCTTAATAAACGTTAAAGAAGCTAAACTCACTACTTAATATAGGTACATAATATAACCTATAAATACATTAGGTATAAATTATGAAATTGTAATATTAACGAAGTTTTTTTTGTTTATTAGTTAACATACTATTTTTAACGCATACTTACATCAAAGTGGTCTTCACAGAAATACAGTACTTATAGTCTTTGTGGACAATAATTTTGGATCTCTTCTTGCCAGTTTCAACCAAGTGTTTCTCATTTTAATACCACTTGGCAATTGAATCCACAATTTTTGTGGCGTTTTTACACTTGTATTATTGCATTCAGGCACAAGACACCAATGATAAACATTATAACTCATTATTTTCACAAATCATGTTACTTGGTCTTTGGCAGTTGTATTGTTTAATAATACGTGAGTGACGTCACGAGCCGAAGTAGCATGGCGGCTAGCGTTTTCGCAAGTAAATTCAAAATCATAAATTAAAAATCGTTTTTAAGGCATTTTTTGGTTGTATAAAATTGAAATAAAAATTCTACTGGTTCATTACGATCTAAGGATTAATTTAAAACAGTTTTCAAAAAAAGGTGTAATACCCTATTGCCGTGTGTAAATTAACAGTTTGTCTAATTGTCTTTAGTACATATATAAAACGGTCTATTTTAGATACGATTTATTCAATGTGTGGTTTCCAGCTGCAATATTTATCTACCGTTATAACTAAGAATACACATTCACTCACAATAATGACTTGATAGTCTTTGTAGTGGATGTCAAGATTATTATTATTTGCTGTCTGAAACTGAATTTGTTTTCGTCATATTTATTTTAAGTTTATTTTGTTCTAAACATTCAATAGCCTTACTGAGGGATAAATTAATGCAGTTTTCGAGGTTTATATTGTTGTGACTCTTAATAATTAGCGTTGTGTCATCAGCGAATAAAATACAATCTTCGTTCACCGCATCCAAAAGCATTGAATTAGGCATGATGACGGTTAGCAAGAATTACTAAAATAATATGTTCATATACTGAAATATAATTAATATGTTTAGAAAAAAATATTTATTTTTATTTATAAGCCGGGATTATTAATTTATTTGATAAAATAAAACTACAAAATACACAAGTCCGCCATGTTCAGTTGAACACCAATCAGATTCAATTACGTCACATCTATGTTGAACTGTCACTGGCACGTAAATTTCGTACGAATTTCGACGATCTCCGCGCTTAAAATTGTTTATTAAGTATTTCCTAATTGTATATTACTTAGTTTTTTGTTCTACAACTTGTTTAATAAGAACTTATTAAGTAATGGAACAAGGGTTTACCAAGGCAAACAGCTCTAATTTGCCCAGAGTTGATTTGTTAATGCTGGGGCAGTTCCTCCAGTTAGTTACATGATGTGAGGAAGTTCTCTATTATTGTACATTACATTACCTTCTCAAACATCTGTGCTTTGGCTAAGATAGGTATTAACGTCACTGGTCTGTAATTGCTCATTTCTGTTTTCGACCCCTTTTTAAATAAGGGGGTTTAACAATTGACTTTTTCAGACTTTTAAATCCTACTATTTTTATTTTTCGAAAAACCAGTGTGGTCCCTCAGTACACACGCACACCGTCAAGTCTTCTCATCACCTATACCCCAATGTTTTCAATCAGTGCGTTCTACACGCTTCTGGGACGTGGACACTCACAGTAGGTAGGTACTTACGAGTCCACCTTTTTAAAGCTCAGCGCGCCATGCTGCTTGCGCATGCAAGTTTCTCTGAAGGATAAAATCAGCAACGAGGTTATCGGACAGAGAACCAAAGTAGTCTAAATAGCGCACCGAATTAGCAAGCTGAAGAGGCATTGGGCTGGCCATATCTGTCGTAGAACCGACAACCGCTGGGTGTTCTGAGTGGAGACCGAGACTGGCGCGACTCGGCTAACGTAGCTTCCGCCCTCCGGAAAGATGGGGAGCATGGGGATTGGGGGAGCCCAAGCAAATTTCGCAAATTACCACGCCATCTAATACCGCCTCCGTCCACAGATGTGGACTACTACAGGCTGATCGGAGAGAGATCGGAATGATTATTTCATGTCACGCTATGCTTACCGACGGCCAATATCCATGAGGATTTCGATGCAGGGTAGGAATGTATATAAAAAGAAGGGTAACCTATTGAAATCTCGAATTTCTGTTACCCGAATCTTAAAACCCCGAAAACGGTTGGTAGAACTTTTCAAAGACAGATGTAATGAATGACAACTTTTTAAAATTCCTTTTTAAATTTCCCAGATGAATCAATTTCCAGGTGCACTAAAACCAAATTTCCAAAAAGTATTTTTTTGTTTCCCATATTCTCATAATCCAGATAATGTTAATACCAAATTTTCAGAAGACTTTTTTTTGTTGCCCATCGTACCATTTTCCAAATATACTATTACCAAGTTTTCATAATCTTTTTATTTGGAACTCAGTAGGTTAGGTTAGGTTAGAACTGCGACCCCCTGAACAGAACCGACTTGCTATTGATTTACTTGCCCATTACAGATAAGTTAAGGTTAAGGTTAAGTAGGTACCTTGTAATTCTTCCAGGATATCAATTAACTGTATTTCAAAAATTTGTGTTTTAAAAATCTGGCTTTCGTGCATATGGATTACGGTCATCTGGATTTTGTGCATTTAGATTTCGTGTGTCTGGAACTCATTCGTCTGGATTCTAAAACGTCGTACAAATGAATAAATGGGCAAATGAAATTCGTAGTTGCGATTATATAGCAAACAAAACTTCGGAATTTTAAAAAACGGGATTATGAAAGAATGTCCAAACATTTTCGGGATTATGATATTCGGACTATTAAAATTCGGGATTAATATAGGTAACCAAAAAGAAGAAAATAAAACGCCATCAATAGTTCATTGTAAATATTAATTTCCAATATTATTTTATGCTTATGGTAACCAATGATACAATGTTACTTTCCGCGAACGCGGTACGTCGCGTAATATCGTTATACGTAAACCTAGCCATTGGCATGTAATATCACCGTAACTGCCAACGACGATGCCTTTGCGAGATATATAAAAATGCTATCCCATATCGATCAACTCTCGCATAAAGGCAGCTTATAGAACTAGATAATATCTATCTTAAAATTAACGCTCAAAAATCACTCATGAATTTGTTTATTTTCTTCTAAATCCGTAATCAATTTTGATGAACATAGACGTCACAATTATAATTTTCTTTACAAATAATTCTTCTCTATAACTAATTGTCTATAACAGAGGCACACAATGCTTAGAATCTAGCTCGATACTGTAGAGCTTACGGTTCCAAGTAAAAATGTTACTCGATAACGAATTTACTCTAACAATGTACAGTCCGTGAGTTTGTAGGCACTGTCAAATTTTATTACGCATATTACTGATGATATTCTATTTCAAGTCCAAACGGGCGAGTAAGGACTACATTAAAACTGCATTAAACTAATTACCTGGTACTACATCAATTTCTGACAATCTCAAATTGATATAACAGCGTCCATTATAAAATTTGACGAGTGCATACTCAAATTTTCTTATATTTTCACACTATAAGGTCATTATTTCTCCTAAACTAATACTATAGGCGGCCCTCCGACCTCGCTTACTGTGACCAGAGTCGGTTTTCTTACACACTAACATAATATGACATAACTGCTTCCCATATTTATGTACAGATTGTACAGGCTCTGGAAGTAAACAGATATGCCAGCCACCCCATTTTTTATTTAATAGTAAACCTTGAGTTTCTTTGGATCTGGTGCCCATTAACATAGGTGTATACCTATGAAATAATAATGTCTTTGCAATATCAGTTAAAAAATGGAGTTCTTTGGAGCAAATATTTGAGTTTTTTTTCGTTTTTCATAACTGGTATGGAGGCCGGTTGCGAGTAAGTCATAGGTCTAAATCAAAAGCTATTTGGGCACAAGTGTGTTTAATAATGAGTGAAACAGTGAGTGAACCGACTATGTGATATATCTTTGTAGGGAATAGGAAGACAAGAAATTGCATACATCGTTATCCTTTATCGTTATCCTGTTTGGTGGATTATAATGGTAGGCTATTTCGAAAAAATCACATAGTCCAGATCATATAATACTTTCACATAAATCGACCATTGTCACAGAAATTACCGCTTAACTTACAAGGGACTAGAACTAAAAAATACAACCTAAGCAATTTTGAATTGTCATGTAACTAAAACAAACTTAGCTTTCTTTAGGGAATAAATAAAATCAAATGATATTTACAACGAAAATATTGCAGGGGAATAGATTCATACATACATATCTAATATACTTTATTAGGCTGCAATATCACACATAACTTGGACAATAGGTAAACAATCTATATTATACATTGTATATCCATTGTGCGACATAATAAACTTGCAAAAAGTAAACGTTAGTCACGAATGATATTGCATAATGCTATTTTACAAGTTTCAACAATTATTTCAGAATTTTCAGTCAATGTTTTAAAATGGGAGCCTCTCTTGGTCTCGAATGATCTTGATCTATAAGAAATACAAACGTAAAACTAACGATAAAATATAATACCGATGCAACAGCATGCAATAAAATTAATATATATAACTATTAATATATTTTATTTGATTGTGCAGTGATAAATGTGCTTTGTCATATAGAAACTATATGTTGGCACATTCATTGTATTGCGGTTGTAATTACAAACAATATTAAACTTAAGATTGATTTACTTTGAACATTTCTTCTTTATTCATTAAATTTTGAGTACTTTTATTCTAACCAAAACTTTCCCTAATAATATTTTCCTAATTCAGAAATCGTATCACGTTAATAATAGTACCAGGGTAGGCATCAAGTCTTTGCAAAAATATCTACATTAATTTGTAGAAACTGTGTGTTGATAGCATAGTTGATATGTTGTCGAAAGTTAACTACAGAACCGTAAAGAAACTTAAATCAACATATTTATTGTAACAAGTGCCCAGAGTAACAAAAGTTCAGAAATCAAACACACCGAATCTTAGGATACATGCCGATTAGAATTAAGTACTTAACAAGCTGTCATGAAAAAAGACAAAAGGTGATTGCAGGCTATTATAACTATAAGAGTCGATGATGGATAACTAGACTAGAATGTGCTAATTTAAGATATCAACAACGTGAAGCAAATTATTTGCTGTCGCGTAGCAACCGAACTGTATGGTAGGTGGTATGCGACCAACACACCGTCACTCACTAATCTATATCACTGTTCAAGCAGCGTCTGTCTGCGCGTCTTCGGGCGGCGGCGAGGCCGGCTCGTCCTCGCATCAGGTCTTCCGCAGCTCAACCAGCTTCACATCCTTAACGTGCAGGTTGTGCTTGGATTTGGCCGCGAATTTAATAACAGCCTGTGTTGACACCAGAGGCACATGTCGGAGATCCAGTCTGGTGAGGGTGAAAATTATTATGATTTTATAAACATGAAAAAAATATCTCAATGGAATAACTTCGGAAATTTTTATGTTTCGTCACGGAACCGGCTCGAGCGGAGTAATACCACGGCCTCACAGAAAACTAACGTAAAACAACGCTTACGTTGTGTTACGCCATGGATTTAGAATTCAGTATTTCCGGACCGGATGAAGTATATACCCTCCAGTTTTTCCTCGCAATAGTGCTACTCATAATGGAAATGATGGTGTATTAAATTAGTTTTGAAATAGTTACCGCACGAGGTTGGGGCACCGCGCCAGGTGGTCGAGCGCGGCCTCGGTGAGCAGGCGGCAGCCGGCCAGCGACAGCCGCTGCAGCCCGTGGTGCGCCAGCTGCGCCGCACCGGCGTCCGTCAGCCGAGCGCAAGAAGACGCGTCCAGCTCTACTAACTTTGGTAACGCCTACAAAAACCACCACATTATACATTAAAGCTACAGACAATTTTGAATCAGAAGTGTAAAAAAATGGTTTTTATATAGTAGTGGACCGTAATCAAAGAAGTATTTAATCCAATGATTCGTAGATTGAGAGATACAGTACTCCCCAATCTTTTTGGCCGGGCTGAAGTTGTTGCACCCGCCCCCTTGCGCATGGTACGGTTGAGTGGAACATTACTAATGCAAATATCCCATTTAGTATTAGATCAGTAAGTAAACATAAAACATGTTTATACATAATATGCATAATATAATATAATTATATGTATCAAAAATATTTATTTATTTAAAGCAGGGTTACATCTTCCATGGACGTAACACGCTTATGAAGAGGTCCGTTCCATCGGAAGAATGATCGTCTTCGTCTTCAAAACTCGTTTCCGATTCGATTAATTTCGCTTCCACGAATACACAATTCATCAGTAAATTTTTACAATAATTCTGTCGCTTTCCTTATATTCCTGCTCGATATTTTTTGTCTACTTTATTGCATAGTCTTCCAATCCGATAACACGATACCGACAAACAATAATAACAAAACACTAACGAACAATAATAACGATACTAGCAAAAACACTAACTACCTTATAACAAAAACGAAATGAACGATTCTGAACTCGACTGTATTCTCAGAATGCAATGCGCATGTGTTTCACGTACGGATGTAACACTCACACAGTTGCAAGGACGCGAGCGGGGAGGAAGCGCGCGGGTGACCGCGGTGGACGCCCCGTGCACTCGCGCTCTTCCATCTTCCCTTATGATACCTTAAAATGTATTCTGCGCAGCGACTCGCGCCTATGTTCAGCCCGGCCAAAAAGATTGGAGAGTAGGCGCTACGACAACATACAATCGAGCACATCAAAATATCAAACATGTCTTAAACATAAATGCTTTAGTCTCAACATTAGTGTGTATTTTCGAGGATTTTGCTCACTAAATACAAATGTTATTTGGTTTTTCTCAATATCTATATCAGAACGTCGTGGAAATTACCAGACCTTATACAACCATTGGTTACTAGTAGGTATCAACCTGCAGGGCCTGTAAAAGGGAAATTGAGAGCATGGAACACCTTCTGTGTACATAAAATGCAATGGCTAGAAAGCAAATGTGCCTCTTGGAGCAGGGTTATCCAAGACCAGAGGACTACAGACTCATTACCCCCAGGCCTCATTATAAAGCTTATTATGGGAGAGCTGTTTCAAGATCTGGGGGAAGATGAGGATTAGGTATCTAGGGGAAGCACAAAAGATCCCAAAAAGGTCGAAGTACTCTGAGGCCTTGCTGCCTCGGCCCCACACAAGATAAGATAAGGTCGAACTAACCCCTTACTTCTAGATAAAATGAAAATGTAAGAAAGCGTGTAGACCTGTACGACATATCTCATGGCGACGTCGGTGATGTCAGTGCCGGGCAGGCGCAGCACGGCGAGCGCGGCGAGGCGCGAGGGCTCGGCGCGCGTGGTGTGGCCGCCGCCGGGCCGGCAGCTCTCGGGCGGCGCCAGCACGCCGCGCAGCTTGGCGTCGTCCAGCGCGCGCGCGAACGACAGGTCCAGCGCCGACAGCGGCGGGCACGACCCGCTGCGCAGCGCCAGCGCCGCCTCGGCCGGCGAGCCCGCCAGCGACAGCGACCGCAGCGCCGGCAGACGCGCCAGCAGCCTGCACACAACACACACATCACACCTCACACATCACACATCACCTACCACCTAACACAGTTCGCGCAAAATAACTTGACCCAAAACGTACGAAGAGGGGGATAGTTTGCGCAGTACATTTGCGAGAAAAATGTACTAAAACGACTACTGCGCATCCGCCATTTTGGTTCAAGTTATTTTGCGCCAACTGTACCACCTACCATACACATACTACATACTGAAACCACGCACAAACTATCGGTGGCGACACATTAATGCTACCAACTCGAATGCTATTAAGAACAAGAATTTTAGAGAGTCGGCAACGCGCGAGTGATACTCATGATGTTGCAGGCGTCAGCGCTTACCAGCAGGCGGGCCGTATGCTTGTTTGGTACCTTAGTGGTATAAGGGCGACTTGCACCAACTTCTTAAATATGTTTAAATTGTATTTAAACACAATTTTTCATAGAAATTGTATTTAAATACGAAATTATTTGACTTATTTTTAGGCCTACTTGCACCAACAGAAGTTGGTGCAAGTGGGCCTAAAAATAAGTCATAAAATCTGGTACAGACTAACTTCATCAACCCATAATTTTAACTCCAGTTTTAATTATATGATTACCGAAATCTTTCCCTATTCTATTTATCTAATAAACCAAGTTCCATACGCCAAATACGTATATAAGCTTTCGTTGAATTAACAGTTCAAATCAAATTCGACCAATTTCAACTTATTTCTAAGTAATTACCAAGCGAGTTGCCGCCTCGCTAGATGGCACCACTCTAATCCTAGTGACAGCGGTTGTCGCCTGGCGATGCCCGCCAGTTGAGCGGCTGACACGCGCACTTGTACGAACGACATACTGCGCCACAGGGACGGATCCATCTGAAAGTAAATTAATCAATGATATCTATACTTACTAAATATAAAGCTGAAGAGTTTGTTTGTTTGTTTGCTTGCTTGAACGCGCTAATCTCAGTAACTACTGGTCCGATTTGAAAAATTATTTCAGTGTTAGGTAGCCCATTTATTGAAGAAGGCTGGCTACATAACATCAATTAACTGTTCCACGCGGACGAAGTCGCGGGCGGAAGCTAGTATAATATAAAATTATTGCTCGATCTAATTATGACAACACTGATTGTTTGATTGTTTCTAGGTTGGCAACACTGATTGTTAGTATAGTTTTTGGTTGGTAATAAAACGTGTCATAAAATAATATTGTGTATTGACCAAAGAGTATATTAATATAGTTGTAAGTATTGACCTATCGATGATTATTTTTGACATCGTTTCCGGAATTCCACATGATGTATTGCCTCGTTTTTTACTGGGTGGTTCGTCTACCATTCGCAAGTTCGCTACAATCAGGTTTGATGGACCTGGCTAAAGTGCATATAAAAGTATATTTGTTGTAAAACTCACAGAGTACTCAGCCCAGGCCTTGCAGACGAGCGCGCAGGTGGCCAGCTCGTGCGGCGTGAGCTTGGCGAACACGCACAGCATGGCCTCGCGGTCCAGCCACGGCACGCCCGCCGCCGCCGCCGCCGCCGCCGCGCTCAGCGCCCCCGCCGGACGGATCGGGTACATCGGCTTCTTCATTATCTGAAAATATATTTAAATAGATACAAATCCCGTACGGGTACAGTACCGTCGAATTAACTGTGCACGTCTGAAGTTTGCCATTACGCACATCCGCGCAGATAACACTTAATATGTGTATTGCAAAAAATAGAGAACAGTAAGGACAATCACAAATGCGAAACATTTACAACCCCCATTGTCTTTACATCGAGTTTTTATATTAAAAACCCCTGAAAAACCACTTTTTTAATTCTGGATACGCTTACGCTTGATCGCCAGTTCGCCTGATACTTGCGGATACCTTATACATAACACATTCCGTCTGCTGTTTATGCCCTTATAATATGGTCTCTAAGTCAGATCTTGTATGTGTAGTGTAGGTCGACTACCTTGGCGGAGTGATGCGTGAGCTGCAGCGCGAGGTGGGCCCGCAGCGCCTGCTTCTTGGGCGCCTCGTCCTCATCGCTGGCGCGCCGTTTCTTCAGCGGCGGCTCCCAACCTTCGCCTCCACCGCCTTCTTCCTCACGCTTGATTTCTGGTAAGAAATAATTTCATTTGATAATAATTCATCACACCTCACCTTAAATTATTTCATTCTAAATCATTGCTTT
The DNA here is from genome assembly GCA_947256265.1 of Acronicta leporina. Lineage (NCBI taxonomy): Eukaryota > Metazoa > Arthropoda > Insecta > Lepidoptera > Noctuidae > Acronicta > Acronicta leporina. The sequence continues at coordinate 8,372,337 of OX366531.1, forward strand.
ACTAGCTGATGTCATGTATAATATAAATAAATAAATATTTGTGATGTATTTACCATCTTCAGACTTGATATGTGGAACATCATTTTTGCCTTCAGTGTCGGAACCTCCCTCCGACTTCAGCTGCGAGTGTGATGTCGGTGTTGACACCTTATTCTAAAAATAATTTTGAACAATTTAAAAAGGAATACAACCTTTACTCATAAAAAATTGAAACTTATCAGTAATATTCATAACTTTTACATTTCTATCTAAACATATCACTAATTTATATGTATAATCATGTGTATATTGTTTACCTGTAATCCATGGCTGATTTGTCCAACATCGGAGCCGACACTCATTCGCCTGAGGTCCGATGACTTCTGACGTGCCCGGAAATGACGAGGCTGAGAAATTATTATCATAATTTACTACCTAATTACAACTTCTTTCTGATATGATTACCCTATTTTATTGTACTTGCAGGTGAATGTACTTTACGGATTTTAATGAGTTTGTACAGTTGCCAGCACATCATAGTATCAAAAACTGTCAAATTTCTTCAATCGATTTTCAATTTAATCTCAAAATAATAGTCTAATACATAATAATAATAAAATATATATAACTAGCTTCCGCACTTCCGCTGGAATAGTTACTTAGTCTTAGCGGGGTGATAGCCTATAGCCTTCCTCAATAAATGGACTATCTAACAACGAAATATTTTTTCTAATCGGACCAATAGTTCCTGAGATTATCGCGTTCAAGCAAACTTGGCAGGTGGCACTTGACAGGTGGTAAGAAGATGATATGATGATCCCCTTCAGTGGCTTGTAGTATGTTTTGATTGAAGCTCACTTCAAGATATAGCCAATATTGTTAGTTGTACCAATGTTAATAATTGAGTATTGAGTATCCGAGCGGAACTTTAGTAAAATATGTCACGGGAACAGGAATAATAAAAGAACGCTAAATGAGGATATGTCCTTTAGAGCGTTTGTTGGGTCCGAGCGGACCCAAGCTCGGTCCGCTCGGATACAAAACAAACGCTCTAAAGGCTGATGAATAACGTATTTATTTGGATAAGGATTAATATAACATACCATCACGCCTGTATTCCCTGAAGGGTTAGGCGGAGGCGTACTAATGTACACCCACAGTTCGCCGGTATGTTTAGGTCCCATGTAATAGGGGGCGAGCCTACTGCCATTAACCGGGCGCAAATTCCTAACTCCGAGCTGCTACTGGGAATTTCATAGAAAAAACCCAATAACACTTTGTTCGACCTGGGAATCAGACCCAGGACCTCTAGCGTAGCAGTCGCGCTCAGGACCACTTGGCTAATGAGGATTAATATCATGTTTATAAAAACACCTTCGCAAATAATGCATTTGGAATTTTAGAACAAAGTTAGCATAAAAAAGGTTATAGTGAGCCAAACTTAAAAGATAGACATATGCTGTCGCGGACTTTTTTTTAGAACTTTTAAAGAGGAACAATTCTGTCATATATGATTTTTGCGAAACTTTAACCGTTTACGCAGCGCACGCATCGGAAGCTCTCAAAAGGAAAAAAAACCGGATTTTGAAACATTCTTCATTGATGCTCTGCTCCTATTGGTCTTAGCGTGATGATATATAGCCTATAGCCTTCCTCGATAAATGAGCTATCTAACACTGAAAGAATTTTTCAAATCGAACCAGTAGTTCCTGAGATTAGCGCGTTCAAGCAAACAAACAAACAAACAAACAAACTCTTCAGCTTTATATATTAGTATATATAGTATAGATAATAAAAGCGGCGGTAGCCTAATGGCTAGGGCGTCGGACTTGCGATCATGTGGTTGCCGGTTCGAACCCCACCCACTGCACTACCGACGTGAACCCTCTCATAACACAAGCAATCTAGCTTAGCACGAGGGGTTAACAAGAATACTAGTAATGTGCGACCCACATTGCGAGTAAGCATTTAAAAAAAAAAAGTAATCTAATATTATAAATTTGTCAGTTTGTGGTAACTCAATATGCTGATGACTGTACATGCTCATTTTCCCCGCTTGGTGAAAATTCTACTATTTTATCTATTTCTACAACTTAAGGATATTTTTTGCTAGTGGTAAAATGTTTGAGTGGTTTGTCTTTTATATGGGATGAATTTAATAAGGTATTATGTTCCATGGTGCTGACCTTGTAGTCGTGGTTGAGCCCCATGGTGGTGCAGGTGGGGCACTCCCAGGAGTTGGGCAGGTCCTCGTTGAGCTGCCCGCCCGGCGGCACGCAGCCCGGGTGCACGATGCTGTAGCACACCGAGCACTCGCGCAGCGTCGACGGACCGTTGCGACCTGACATACACACACATACTCATTACTACCAGTGCGCGATGCCTTGAAACTTGATCCTCAAATCTACTATTTTACTGTGTCACAATCGTTATTCAATAATTTTAATATAATTGAAATTGTAGACTTGGGCCCCTGAAGAGCAGTCACGTTACAGACCCGTGCTTGTAAAATGTATAAAAAAATATGACAACACGCTTCCACCTGCGTTTTGTTTTAATTTTGCCTATGTCGTACACGGGAACAGCATAACTTTACAATATTTTCACAATGTTTGAATAAGAAAAGGGGTATATATAGAATACATACTATTATTACGCTAGTAATAAAATTGCGTTGCCAATAGTGCGATTGACGCATTCCACGCGAATTCAACTTATCGCACACGAGTTACGTACGTGCACGGTTAGTAGTACGTCTCGACAATTTGGCCCCAACGACAACACCAAACAATTCCGTCCAACATAGCTGACCGACGTCTTTTGATTGCGTCAAATCGTAAGCGGTGTCGTTTCGTTATATCTTGACTGATTACATGATCACTGATCTCCCAATAATCTTATGCGCGTATTCGGAAAATCAATCATTATGATGCGACGATAGCTTCAGATGCCTAGTATAGTATCTAGTAAGTAGTTAGATGCATTTGATTGAGTCAAATGGATGGGTTTATGTCAGGGCATTTATTTTTCTCGCCCAATATGCGTGGGCAGAGACCAATCTATAGTCAAACTGCTTAACGCCAACGTTGGGATCAACGTGATGACGCCGGTGTTAATAAATCCATTGTGATATTTATTTAAATTATTGTGATCAACCATCTAACGTGAGTAATCAGCTGTGGAAAATTCAGCATTCACTGCAACCTCCATTATTATATGGAACTGAGCTACTGTTTGAAAATAAAGTTTTGTTATTCATTATAATAATTGCGATGTTTACCATTGTTGCCTTTAGCCTGTGGAGCCACTGGCGTTTGCATCCAGCCGTCTAGATGGCACACCGCACATGACGCCGTAACTGGCAGCATGGGCTGAAACACAAAATAAATACAAATATTTTAAATGCAAAAGTTCAAGTCTGTCTGTTTGTTACGTGTTCAGGTTAAACGGCTAAACAAGTTTGGATGAACTTTGGGTTACTAGTGGATAACTGCTGGCAATAACTAGTTTATTATAGAAATAAAAACCATGAAAACAAATGCTGTACTAATTTCGGCATTCTTTCAACTCGGTAAACAAATTGTAGTGAAAACAATTTTTTGAGTATTTATTGGTACTTAAAACAGACACCATACGTTATAATTAGTATTCATTTGCTACATTCCATGCATAAAAAAAAATAGTAAATATCAAACATACTTGTAAGCACTGTCGCATGACACAGGTCTGCTTGGCTCGGCCGAGTCCACCGAACTTCACCATGTCGTGACAGAACACACACTCGCCACAGTCAGTGCGCTGACAAGCCTCACACTTCTTACATCTGAAATAATTATACGATAATAGATTATGAAGAAATAGACGAGGGCGAACAATTTCTGTTGATTTCAAGGAATTACAATGTATGGGGCCAAAAAACATAATTAAAAAAATTAAAATCAATTGGAAAAGTCTGATATTAAGATGAGAAAATGTACGCTGCGTACGGGTCGCTAAGGGCCATCCATTTGCCCCGCCTCCCCCCACCGTCTATGACACACGTTGTCACATTTGTGATAGCCCCTCCTATTGTGACGTTAGATATTTAGCAATTTTAATTTTTATATACATATCACAAATTATCACAAAGCTGATGACCGCTCATATTTTATCACTCAAACAACGTCACACTTCTCTAGTCAACCGTAATATGTGACATAATTTATGGATGGCCAAAGTTGAAAATATAATAGTCTATCAATAACCGAATTAGTAGTATTATTTATACTAATAATGTCAAACACTCTCTGTCCATGGTGCTATAAATCATCGTCGGTGCGCTAGAGTCAGCTACGTGCGGTGCATCACATATCGATAACCGCTTATCGATTCCTAGAAGGTTGAAGAATAGCAAATGTAACTGTGGAAAATTGGCGTCGTTCTACACGCCGAAGCACTTCAAGAGTTGCAGAAAGCTCATATTTATGTGAGCGCCTTGTCTTACCTTAGATAACGATAGCGATAGTGACTCGTATGTAGATGAATTTTGTCTATTTTAAAATGTTATTTATTACTAGCTTCCGCCCGCGACTTCGTCCGTGGAATAGTTACTTAGTCTTAGCGTGATGTTATATAGTCTATAGCCTTCCTCAATAAATGAGCTATCTATCACTGAAATAATTTTTCAAATCGGACCAGTAGTTCCTGAGATTAGCGCGTTCAAGCAAACAAACAAACTGTTCAGCTTTATATATTAGTAAAGATATAGTCGAAGTACCTATGTATATTAATTTGACCTACATTTCTATTAATTATTTTATTTTTATTAATTCTTTTTATTTTGCATTCTTTACATTTTATAATATAAACATCGAGACAAAAGTGGTGCATCACTATGCCTGCCGTAAGGCCCATAAGTGCGACAGAGAGCGCAACAGGTGGCGTTCCGTTTCCACATTTTATTGCTCCATGGGCAGCGAGTGTTTAACAATAGAATAGTAGTATCATTAGTGTACCGTGTGCGCCTCCGTCGCGGCGCGGTGTTGGCATGTTCAGGCCGCGGGCGCGCCGCCCCGCGCTGTCCGCCGCCGCGCCCCCCGCGCCCGCTCGACTGCCGCCGCTCCGTCGACACCACGTCGTCCGGACCTGCACACATCATACTATTTATTTGTACCAAGGGTGGTGCAGAGATTCACATTACAGATGCGGATTTTTAAGTAGAAGCGAGCAAGTAACGAACAAACTAAGGAACAGATTGGAGACTGAGAAAGCTGCAATATTACTATTTATTAATACACATTTTAAAAAAATCAATTATTAAACAAATATTTAACATCTGAAAACATGATTAAATAAACATAAAATTTAATCGTTTTTCTAACTTAAAATCGAAAAATGCTACAAAATTCCTGAAATCCGCGTCCACATCGGCGGATGTCAACCTCCATTAAATCAAACCGAATTTGTAGTTCTCTTTAGTTGAATTCTTTGTTTATAAAATAGGCTATCATAAAAAAACACATGGGATCTCTATCATTACCATAAGCAAAAGAGAGTTTTGGGGAGGTTCCTGGCAACAAACTTGATTTCTGTATATTTACAGACTAGTGCAAGAGATTTCAAAAAATAAATGGATTAGAATTATTACTAAAAGTATCCTTTTTTAATGCTGAATAAAGAAAATTCTGAAAGGTTAAATAGTCATTTGTTTACCTTTGAGGACGGGCACGCCAGTGATGGCCAGGTGTTGTTTATCATGACGGTGCTGTTCCACCAGCGTGCGGACGTCCTTGACCAGCGCGATCGGGTCAGACAGCAACTCCGGCACCGACTTGCGAGCCGCTGGCAGTTGATGCAAATACATCACTATTGCCTAAAATAAGTACAGATTATAATTTAGATTAATTTAGCATCCAAGATAATCAAACTGCACGTAAAAGTTCAAACTACATAAATCCTTAGTCACCTGTGACGAATGCAAACTATTATTTTATATAAAAAAAATATGTGAGTTGAGTTCAAGCTAATCAGAGTAGGTGATATAACAAACTGCTTTCGCGTAGGGATAGCTAGTAAACTGCTTTACTAGGGTGTTGAAATACCCTGTACAGTAGTTGAAGTCGACCAACTTCTATACGTCATCCTCACCAACTTCCCTATGAAACATGAACGTAATAACCGTTACGTGAAAAAACAAGCTACTTTTAATACATGCCTACATATTATGTAGTCTCTCGTCTACTTCACTATAGGAATACGTATTTATTTTTCTCGGATAAAGCACGGGTTTTGTAGGAAAGAATGACGAGTAGATATATCCATTAACAAGTGTAGGTGACAAGAAGCATCTTGTATATAAAAAAAATATTACAAAGCTACTAAATAGAGAGCATATTATGTTACCTTGAGTCCATGCAGCTCGTTCTGTGTGAGATGCACATGTTCCTTAGGCGGGGTGAGTGAGGACTGTCCCTCTGGTGCCAAGTGCGAGCGGCCCAACAGCGCCATCACGTAGCGGTCCAACACATACCATAGCATCTCCGTAAAGAATGGATAGCGGAACTTTTGAGGGACCTGCAAATGAATCACAAACAACAAAATTAGTCTTCATAATGCCACGCATGAACTGTACGACTATATTATTATCATTATTTCGTGGCAATGTATATAATTATGGTCAACCGCGCATGGTATAAAAAACTGACAAATTTCTTTAATTTCAATTTAATCTCCGACTAAAAGAGTTTATTATCCACTGGGGAAATTTGACAGATTGTTTTAACTGTTAATTGACACTTGTTAATGAAAGGTTCCAGAAGTAGATGGTAACAAGTTCAAACACAGCTTTTTTGCATAGTATTTTGAAATTTATAACACAGTGAAAAGATTTTATATTTTATACATATATTGTATGCCTTACCTTAGTAACATCTTCAACTTGAGCAATCTTCAACTGCTTCTCTATACCGAATTGATGTAGGAAGTTACCGCCGAATACCAACGAGTCGCTTGGTGTGTAAACGGCGTGGATCCAGCCCGTCGGGATAAAGAAAGTGTGACCGGCTTGCAGCTGGAATATAACGAAAAATTGCTCTTATTATATTTTAAGGAAAGAACAGTTTTACTATAAGCCCTGCCTGGACCAGAACTTCTTAAACCATTGAACAACTCACTGGTGGGCCGTAAGCGAATATGGGATGATTGATTTCATTCTGGTTGTCCCTTTTTCTTCATTACAGAAATAGGTGTGTACTGAATTTGGTAGTTTTTATGAGGGGTTGCGGTCAGTCAGCCATGGGTACAACAACACAACAACAACAGACCTGGTCAATTTTACATCCGTTGTTACCATCGAAAGAAAAATGCATGTGTGTCGAAATCCAACGAGAGCTCGTAGTTTCGCGAAAATGAGACGCAAGGATGAGGTATCACACCGCTACTGCGTGTATTTGAATACGTTTCAGATCTGATAAAGTCAAAGTTGAATGATGTATTTTTTACACATTAACTGTTAGTCTTTAGTAATCTGTGTTGCAACTCACATGAACTCGAATACACTTCTCGACTGTATCGCCGAAGAAGACATCAGATTGTTTTCCAGATAGGACCCACTTTTCGTACAGCTGCAAGTTCTTCTCAGTTGGTGGAATCAGCCAGAATACTTTGGCACCTAAAATTATTAATAAAATATGTTTGTCTAACACATTAACTGCCTCATTAGTCAACTGGTCCTGAGCGCGACTGCTAAGCTAGAGGTCCTGGGTTCGATTCCCAGGTCGAGCAAAGTGTTATTGGGTTTTTCTATGAAATTCCCAGTAGCAGCTCGGAGTTAGGAATTTGTGCCCGGTTAATGGCAATAGGCTCGCCCCCTATTACATGGGACTTAAACATACCGGCGAACTGTGGGTGTACATTAGTACGCCTCTGCCTAACCCTTCGGGGAATACAGGCGTGATGGTATGTTATGTTATGTTAACACATTGATATGAGGTTAAATGCTGGGTGATTCCCAGGTCAAGCAATACATTGAAAATCCTTATTCAATGTATTTTTTGTAACTAATCAAAGCAGCCCGGAGTTTGAATTATCTGGTCAAAGACTCGCTCCCTACATAGGACCTAAACATGGTAATTTATGTGTGTAGAGAATTCGTGGAATACATTCGTGATCGTACGTCATGAAATTACTAGTAATAATTTTAGGTCAAAAAATCAACTCACCTCGCAAAATATGGTACCAAACGGAGGTACCGCCAAAGTCAATGTGGAAATCTGTGTAACAGCCTTTGACCGACATGAGGCAGTATTTCTGCACCTTCGGGTACATCATATCGTCCAGAGCGTTAGTAGATTCAGTCTGAGGACATAATTTAACGCCATTATAAATTTGTCCAAAAGGAACATGAACATGGGATAAAAGTTCGGCTAGCACGTATTTACATAGATTGAATAATATATGTGGATTTACAGAGAAAGAGGCAGGACTTTTTAACTACATAATTATGTAATATGTTTTACAACGGAATCCGTTGAACGATTTCTGGACCAATCGGTCCAAAAACAATAGAGCATTGTCAAAAATTTGATGGATTAATTAAGTGTTTTACAAATATTAGTTTCTTGCGGCGCTGTGCGGCGTAACTCTGTATGATAGATTGTGAAATAGTGTGACGAGGAAACGTTGCGGTTTAAAAGATGATGTAGTGACACGAATTGAGAATGGAAGGATAGGCAACTAACGCGAATTATTTAAAATGCTAAAGTCAGTGGACCGGTCAGAGAGGAGGCCAAAGAAAGACATACATCGACATTGTTAGCGAGGCACCTCAAGCGTATTAATTGCTGTGCTCGTTCGATTCACTTTAGCTTGGGAACGATGCGTTTTTTAACATACCTGCTGGTCTTTAAGGTTTCGTGGCCACACCGTCTCCACCCAGTCGATGAGGCGCACGATGCGTGGCGCTTGCACGTAGTTTTCGAGACGAGTGTGCGAGAACTCCAGAGAGATCACGTTGAGGAGTCGCTCCTTATTTGGGTCGTCGTAATAGCGCTGCCAGTCCTGAAGGCGAAGGAACAACTTAGTGTATTTTAAACTAGATGTTGTGTAAAGTTACTCCTTATAACATCCCACTATAACACTAATCAACACACTGCATATAACTAACTCTCTTCCAATAAAGGTCTCGTGAATTTTATACTTCTTTTCGTCTTTTTATACTTACAAGAGAAAATGAAGTGCATATTTTTATAAGGGATCATTACAAGATGATGTAATGATCCCTTATAAAAATATGGGGAGGAAAGAGAAATTCTAAGGGCCACTTGCACCAACTTCTTAGATATGTTTAAATTGGATTTGAACATAAAATTACAATGAAAAATTATGTTTAAACACAAATGAAACACATTTATGAAGTTGGTGTAAGTGGCCCTAATTGTTACATGTTGTATTTAATCGGAAACTTTAACCCTAGTTCCCGAAATGAGACGTAGGCACTTAAATATTAATAGAGAAATTAATCGTTCATTTTCCCCAAATTTATGTTATTGCGTAGGTAACACAATAAAAAAAAATTGCGGAAAATTAACGATTTCCCTATTAATACGTAAGTACTTATGTTATGGATTATAATGAATTAAACCTTAAATTCTATCGGCGCATCTCGTACTAAAACCTTAATATAATCGATATAATATTCTTAATATAGACTGATTTTCTCGCGAAGAAAGTGGGCAGGTACGTAGGAAGGTAGGACCGTAAACATCCACAGATCTAGTCTAGACATTGGATGAAGATCTCAAATATACAATATAACACGCCCTTGCCCTGGGCTATATCTGTTTGCGCATTATTACTGTTATAAGCTTTCTATTCCAAATTTATCACTACGGACGACTTTTTATTTTAGTGTACGTCATGCTGACACTACAGAAGAGGACCAAAATCAAAGTAGCTTCTACATAACATACCATTACGCTTGTAATCGCCAAGGGGTTAGGCAGTATGCCAGTATTTTTGTGTCATATCGAGAGAGCTCCAAAATCTGAACTGCTCCGGGAAATTTCAAAGAAAAAACCAATAACACTACTCTACCTAGGAATCGATCCCAGAATCTCTATAGCACTTAGGACTACTACACTTATGATAATATTTTAACACCATTATCAAATACTGTAGGGACACTGCTGACGCATTCGATTTGCATACAGGCGCATTACTGTGTTGGCGCGGCGCAGCAGTCGTCTCCCCACACTCAGGTAGTTAGGTCGTACATAGTTATAAGTCCAATATGTATCTGGTACCAGTAAAAGTATAATATATATAAAGTGACGACCTTCATTAACCAACCCCTCAACTTGACATACCCCACATTAACACTACATCTGGTAGTCCGTTAAATATGTGTCAACCTGCATCATCAAATTTTTCATCACCTAAAATTATCTGTAATGTGCGTAGTCTTATCAAATTCAGAGGTGTGTAATAGTGGGTATTGAATTCGATAAGACTTAAGATTAAATGTCACTATTAAATTCCCTGAATCATTATGAAATATTGACGTAGAATTCGATTCATTGTGCTTAATATTCATAATGGGATTTTCTACTTATGTTTTTTGACTATGTAAACTAAGTAACAAACTGATTTCTGAAGCTTACGCGAACATTAAACATAGGTATTGAAATAAAACAACTTACGAATTCTATTGCGTTATATCAATATAAGGCGATAGGATCCGTAAAGTTGTATATAACGCGATAAAATCCTTAAATTTGTTTTATTACAATACTAGCTTCTGCCCGCGACTTCGTCCGCGTAGCGTGATGATATATAGCCTATAGCCTTCCGCAATAAATGGGCTATCTAACACTGAAAGAATTTTTCAAATCGGACCAGTAGTTCCTGAGATTAGCGCGTTCAAGCAAACAAACAAACAAACTCTTCAGCTTTGTATATTAGTACTAGCTTCCGCCCGCGACTTCGTCCGCGTGGAATAGTTACTTAGTCTTAGCAGGATGATAGCCTATAGCCTTCCTCAATAAATGGACTATCTAACACCGAAAGATTTTTTCTAATCGGACCAATAGTTCCTGAGATTATCGCGTTCAAGTTCAAGCAAACTTGGCAGGTGGTAAGAAGATGATGATCCCGTTCAGCGGCTTGTAGTATGTTTTGATTGAAGCTCACTTCAAGATATAGCCAATATTGTTAGTTGATAATTGAGTATTGAGTATCCGAGCGGAACTTTAGTAAAATATGTCACGGGAACATGAATAATAAAAGAACGCTAAATGAGGATATGTCCTTTAGAGCGTTTGTTGGGTCCGAGCGGACCCAAGCTCGGTCCACACGGATACAAAACAAACGCTCTAAAGGCTGATGAATAACGTATTTATTTGGATAAGGATTAATATCATGTTTATAAAAACACCTACGCAAATAATGCATTTGGAATTTTAGAACAAAGTTAGCATAAAAAAGGTTATAGTGAGCCAACCTTAAAAGATAGACATATGCTGTCGCGGACTTTTTTTTAAAACTTTTAAAGAGGAACAATTCTGTTATATATGATTTTTGCGAAACTTTAACCGTTTACGCAGCGCACGCATCGGAAGCTCTCAAAAGGAAAAAAAAACGAATTTTAGAACAAAGTTAGCATAAAAACGGTTATAGTGAGCCAACCTTAAAAGATAGACATATGCTGTCGCGGACTTTTTTTTAGAACTTTTAAAGCGGAACAATTCTTTCATATATGATTTTTGCGAAACTTTAACCGTTTACGCAGCGCATGCATCGGAAGCTCTCAAAAGGAAAAATCCCGATTTTGAAACATTTTTCATTGATGCTCCGCTCCTATTGGTCTTAGCGTGATGATATATAGCCTATAGCCTTCCTCGATAAATGAGCTATCTAACACTGAAAGAATTTTTCAAATCGAACCAGTAGTTCCTGAGATTAGCGCGTTCAAGCAAACAAACAAACAAACAAACAAACAAACAAACAAACAAACTCTTCAGCTTTATATATTAAGTATAGATATAGATGTAAGTAAAAATTTAAAATTCTACATAGGAGGTATATAGCTGCTGTATAAGCCGATGCTGATATGGAACCGGACTGCCTACGATGAGAGGAGCTGTCGAAGAGTGAAGTTGAACAGTTATCTTTACGATTGGAGTAGAGTCTAAGCGATAGGCTTCTGCGCCACGGAATGTGGGTTCGATACCCACACGGAATAAATATTTGTATGACTTTACAGGTAGTTGTTCCAGGTCTGTTTGTGTATGTGAGAATTAGTTTTTGTAAAAGCATGTGGGCAACGACATTCAATAAAAAAAAGGAATTAGAGATGAAGATTAGGAGTAGAAGATTTCTATAGTCTGGTAGACTACAGCAATCTACCCAATCATTTTTTGCCCCACTACAGCCTGGTCGACTACAGTCTAATCCCTGTCTACATGAAAAAAAAGGAATTTATAGTCTATATGATTTTATAATCAGAACCAGGACTGTCTATGAACCTTAATAATATTGCTCTAGCAATACCTTTTTTAAGTTTTGTCCTTTTAAAGTGACTAAAAAAGCTAATGATAAGCTTTATAGTGTGTTGATGGGTTAATTCAAAATATATGTAATAAAATATAGATAGAAAACAAATAGATGATAGTCGCCCATAAAAAACAGTGTTCATTGTTGAAAAATTTTGACTAGTGCGTGCTTTTGAGTAGGTCTAGCTAGCCCGTCACGTGTAAACTTTAAGTCTGGTTCAGTGGAATCTTGTTACTTATCCGTATTGTTATCACACAGACAATTCGTAGTGAGTATAAAACAGTAAACGTATTGCACAAATTGTGTTACTGTCGATATGAATCGTGAATGTTAACTCTCAACACGGCATCGACGTAAGGCCTCGTGTAAACAAACTGTAGATACGACAATCGACGAAGCGATTACCACCGTCAACTATAGATAGTGATTGATGACCGATTTGAAATTGAATCACTTATATGGTAGGGATAGTAAAATATTACAAGTGCTGATAAACCTATAGTAACTTTGTATCAGAATCTTACTTATAAGTCACGCCCTAAGAAATTATGGGGTTAATTTTATTGTAGACACCATAATATAAACCAGAATGAAATAATCTCTAGTAGCACACTCTAATTCAAATTCAATATGGTTTATTGGCTCGATTATACGAGACCTAAATAAACATAGTACCGGCGAAATGTGGCTGTACATAAAATACGCCTCTACCAAACCCTTCTGGGAATACAGGCGTGATAGTATGTTGTTTATTGTGGTTCATTGGTACAGAAAATTACTAAGTACGTGGTGGGGTATGATGTTATTGTTTGCAGCGTGCCCTGACACTAACAATCTCGTATGGCTGCTATAGAAAAATGCGGGGAGTGAATCAGAATACTGCTGAAGATGTTTCCTTTATCTCCTACCTATTCCTCGCATCGCATAGCTACTTCCTTTCCCTAAGAATGTAACATTTGACATGTCACTTAATTCACCATCTTAATGCAGTATCCATGAGATTTTTGTCATCGCCGCCGCTTATTATTATGTAGTCCGATGCCAAGACTGGTTCATTTAGCACAACTTCATGGAGTTCAGGGTGTTCACCCACTCAGTCTGCATGCCACTCCACAGTAAACTCCATTTCCGTGCCTAGCATGCTCTTGTTATCAGAATCGATGTCAAAAGTTTACACCGCAATTTTAGCTGTAGGTACCACGATCCCTTTCGATTAACCAGGTGACTGGGCAACTATTTGAAGTTACGTTTTTATAATAATATAAATTTAAATTTTGAAAAATTAGTAATTTTTTTGTGATGTATCGACATAAAGTAGGCACCTAAGTACATCACATTTTCGCTGAAAACAATATTGCATAAGGTTCGTAAATCGCCATAATATTTTCTCACTCGTGGTTATTTTATGCAGTTCCTTACGGACACGATTGTTGAAGTCACAGTGTGTAATGGTTTATTCATGTTCATTGAATCAGCCGTGAAAATTTATGATAACATTCGACGTGTTTTATTTTTTTTGTTCACGTTTTGTATTTTATTTAATTAGCCAAAGCCGATATATTACGTTGATGTTATACTGTTTTCTGGGTCATTAGCCCCACGATAAGACGATTGGTGTAGGTAAGTTTCTAGTTATTTAAAAAACTCGATAGGTATCTAGCACATTATCTACGTGCACATAATATTATCATATTATATCTTACATAACTATAATAAGAATGTAAGTGACCCGTGTACATTGCATATACATAATGCAAAAACAAAATTGGGGGACAGTGTGAGAATCAGGAACCCAATCCATTTCTATCATTTTTGGAATTTTTGTCTGTCTGTCTGTCGCGTTGTCTGTGTGTTTGAATATGAATCAAATCATAACAAGATACCGAATAGATTTGGAGGAAGTGGAAAGGAATTCATAGCTTGTCTCTTGGATTAAAATTTAGGCTATATTTAATATAAAAATGCTCATTAGCCAAGTGGTCCTGAGCGCGACTGCTACGCTAGAGGTCCTGGGTTCGATTCCCAGGTCGAGCAAAGTGTTATTGGGTTTTTTCTATGAAATTCCCAGTAGCAGCTCGGAGTTAGGAATTTGTGCCCGGTTAATGGCAATAGGCTGGCGCCCTATTACATGGGACTTAAACATACCGGCGAACTATGGATGTACATAAGTACGCCTCTGCCTAACCCTTCGTGGAATACAGGCGTGATGGTATGTTAATTTAAAAATCGGGACACTATCAAAAGTTAAGTCAATGGCCAAACAAGCATTTAACAGGAAAAAACAACTATTTACAACGAAGATAAAAACCAGTATTAGAAAAAGATTGATAAAGACCTATGTCTGGAGTATAGCATTGTATGGCTGTGAAACCTGGACTATGACCCAAAGGGACAGAGAAAGGTTAGAGGCATTTGAAATGTGGTGCTGGAGGAGGATGGAGAAGATCAGTTGGACGGAAATGAAAACTAATGAGGAAGTATTAGTAATTGTAGGAGAGAAAAGACAGTTGTTAAGAACCATAGATAATAGAAGGGGAAAGATGTTTGGCCACTTGATACGACATGACGACTTCTTCAGAACTATACTAGAAGGTAAAATTGAAGGAAAACGAGGAAGGGGTAGACCTAGACGAAGTTTTGTGGAACAATTGAAGGAAAGGATTGCGATCGGGTCGTATCAAGAGGTAAAACGGAAAGCAGAAGATAGAGAACAGTGGCGTTTGCTCCACCGACAAGAGCTGAGCTCTTAAATTAAAGAAGAAGAGATCAAAAGTTAATAACATTTTAAACATTGAAAACGTTGAATTTCAAAAATAACCATTGAAGTAAATTTCCTTTCTATATATTACTGTGTGTATGTGTATTTCTATACTAGACTAGCATAGTTAAAAAACAGAACAGTTATAAGTATTAAAATTTAAAAAATACACTTACAGGTAGGTACTAAATAAGATAAAACAGAAAAATTAAGAACCGTAAATTGTGACCAGAAATTGATTATTGGTATAGATATTCTAACTCTACTTATACAGGGCATCACGGGACATCCAGCGGACATCGGCCGGTGTAAAAACTTAATGTTTGAGTAGGGTAAGTAAAGTGAACAAATAACGACAAGTTTTTCTCTAGAGGATTAATACGACATCGTTATTAGCTCAATGAAATTTGAATCCATATTATACATAATAGCTGTCATTTTGAGTTGAAAATTTTGTCAATTATTATTTTTCTTCCATACAGCATTACAGTAAGTAACTCATTTTATAATGTGAAACCTCCATAGTGTATTTACAGTGCGCACAGTTCATTTGATAAACTAAAGAGTTTCCATCTAACCAAATCATAAAACAATATACCACGTATGTATGTATAATAAATAAAAAATGTGTCATTTAATAATAATAATTGCAACGCGCGTTAATCTTTACTGATGCCGAAACTGTTATTAAGGATTTTTTTCTCTGTATTACTGTTTATATTTCCAAGTTTCACGTCAATACTGTTGAACAATTTTCTAATCTATATACTTATCTATATCTATAAAGCTGAAGAGTTTGTTTGTTTGTTTACTTGAACGCGCTAATCTCAGGAACTACTGGTCCGATTTCAAAAATTCTTTCAGTGTTAGATAGCCCATTTATTGAGGAAGGCTATAGGCTATATATTATCACGCTATGCGGACGAAGTCGCGGGCAGAAGCTAGTACTAATATATAAAGCTGAAGAGTTTGTTTGTTTGCTTGAACGCGCTAATCTCAGGAACTACTGGTCCAATTTGAAAAATTCGTTCAGTGTTAGATAGCCCATTTATTGAGGAAGGCTCAAGGCTATATATCATCACGCTACGCGGACGAAGTCGCGGGCAGAGGCTAGTTAAGTAATATAAAGGTCAGAAATAAGGTATTCAGAGTCAACGGCGCTAAGTGTATTTAAAATATCGAAAAACAAAATCCTTTTTTCTATGACTAAATATATTTTGTGTATGTTATTATATGTGTGAGTTAAAACTTGGACATGACAACGTCTGTCAGGCCAGGTAGTTTGTAATATATTGTTATAGATAACCCGTTTCCATAATAATGGCAACTATGTGTCGTCCATAATCCATTTATTTACTAGGCACTATATAAAATCACAATGTCATCACGTCACTTTACACCCTTACTTAATAATTCTAATGTACAAATGAACAGGTAATCAGGTGAATGTGACATACAGTTTAACCTAACCAATGGTTATAACCATAGCAACCAATTGCATTATAATCATATCAGCTAAAGAACGGCTACTGCGGAATAAAGACCTCCATAGATTTCTACAAGTACCTCTCGGTTACTTATACATATGGTACTTGCTTATGTGTGCTCATTTCATGAATGAGGGATCATCATCATCGTACACCTGAATGCCAGGCCAGTGTATGGTTGGACAAAACAGCACAGGTAACTAGTCGCAGAAGCCTCCTACTACTTATATTTGGAGAAGAGGCAGTGGAACGAGAGATATAATTTATGCCCCTTTTTTCCGATTCGCAGTAGACGCACCAACACAGCTCCGGTCTCTATGAGCGGTGGCCTGCGAACTGTAGCACGAGCAAGCAGACAGCGCACGTATTTGCCTTTCGATCGTCTTAAAGCATGAATGTAGACAATGCCTCGCCCCGTGATAGGGTTCTGTGATTGTACCGGACTACACCCAGACATGTCCGTGTCAAGTGCCACGGAAAGGCATGTGTAAATTTTAGTCGGTAGGAGTCAGACATAAACCTACTGCTTCTCCATCGACTGCTCGGAACCTTCTTTTAATAATATCGACTTCGTTCCCACTTTGACATTAACCTTCAATGTCTACACATCCTGTTATTACACTGTTGTACTTGAATACTATAACAACATACCATCACGCCTGTTTTCCCCGAAGGGTTAGGCAAAGACGTACTAATGTACACCGACTATTTAGGTCCCATTTAATAGGGGGCGAGCCTATTGCCAAACTCCGAGCTGCTACTGGGAATTTCATAGAAAAACCCAATAACACTGCTCGACCTGGGAATCGAACCCAGGACCTCAAGCGTAGCAGTCGCGCTCAGGACCACTAGGCTAATGAGGCAGCAACTGTATTAACACTTATTTTAAAATAGTGTCCACGGAGTTTCTTTACGGATTCTTCTCCATAAGATCAACTTTTTGGTGATGTGGCAGAAGATCCACGAGGATTCTTGCGAAGTTTTCGGTACCTAGATCCCAATATAAAAAGCTTAGCTTTTCGACAGTCCCTACCTTCATGTTCATCTCGATGTTCTTCTGTGTGTTGACATCCATTACGTCGAGCATCCGTCGCGAGCCGACGCACATGCGCACATCGTTCACCGTGAAATTGCTGGTCGGGACTCTGTAACAACATTTTGAAACATATAAGTATTTTCCATTGTAGCAATTTAACTTAAATATAAACAATATATAGGGGAAAGCAGGTAGGATTTGTAAACAGGAACATTCGTGGTCATATTTCGACTATCCATCCTGCTGAAGCGTTCATATTATTATGTGTGACTGCCAAAAGTGATGGCAGTGCGGCAGCAGAAATTGCCAGAAATAATTAATATCTTTTTACATCCGCATTCTATCCGAAATTATTTTTTGGTTCTCCTTTGAATGCTTCTGTCTATAATAAGTAATAATAAGAATTCTTGATCGTTTTGTAAGTTAAAAAATGTATATCAAGAATATTATAATTACAAAAACCAGGTCAGCAATATACGCCTAAAAGATGACTTAAATAGGATAAATAGCTGAAAATTCGATGAATCCTGGAAAAAGCCGAATATCCCCACCTTACGTGTGTTGTTTTTAACATAAACTTCTTCGTTACCTCAACCCAACAACAACATATTTCGTAAGTACAGTCGGGTTTCACAATTACTTTGGAACTTCAGAAGAAACTTTTCTTAACTTGCGAAATGTGACGCTTTACTGAAATGAGTTACCTATGTTCTATTTATTTAAATTTGTGTGAGTATAGAAGAACATAGCGCTGCTGATATGCAAGTCAAACACCGCCGTTCCAACAAGTCCGACCGATTGTGAACACTTGACAAGAACAGGCCGAGCATTGCATAAGATTCTTACCCAGGATGATTCGCAAGGACATTGAAATAAAAAAAGAAAAACCAAATTTCAATAAAGATGGCTGAGTCTTGAGATATAAAATCAAGCCTAAAACTGCAAAACCAAAAGGGTACTGTGGGATCTTTCTGCGTGAATCGGATGAACAATGATTATGTGATGATTATCGTGAAAGATTAGTTGAGGGGAACTATTAATAAATTTATACAAAATCAAGACGAACAACACCTCTAAAATAAAAATTCATAAGTTCCCGTAAGAACTTACGAAGCTTCAGACGCCATATTCAATGTCGAAATGTAAGAAAAAACCAAGCGAGAGTTGTTTATTTCGTTGACATTGAAACAAAAACAACATTTTTTCTAAATAAATTACTAAATAAGATTATTTAGTACTTTATATAGAAAAAAAATCTTTTTTAGAAGACTTATGATCTTTACAGGTGCAAAAAAATAAAATTTATGTTTCCATGTGACGCTAACGCGCACTTGTGATTTTTAGTCTACCGATAGTTTAGTCGGTGTAGTAGTCGTGTATAATTTCATGTCGAATTCTAATCGTCAAATGCGCGCACTGCCATACCTATATAACTCCATAGTGAATCCCAGACCGATCAAACTATCGCCCGACTAAAAATCACAAGTGCGCGAGCGCTCTAAGCTGATATGAACTTTATCAAGAAAATTTCTTTGTTGTTCAGAACTATTTACTGAATTGTTTGAGACAAAAGGTAACCCAATCCCTTTCCAGGATAGAATCTATCCCCTAGCTAAAATATATAAAGTAATGATTTCAACGGTTCGTATGAGAATGTAATAGATAAACAGACAAGAATTACTTGCGCATATAATATTAGTACAATTGTGGAAGTTTGGATTGGACTGCTATGCTATCTACTATTTATGTATTCCTACGTATAACAAATATGCAAGTATATAAAACACATATTTACGTGTTTTTACATCTATCTATTCGATAACGGCAAAGGCAAGCTGTAAAAGTCGACCAAGGAGGCTATCAAGTATCAGCTTCCTTCCATTTTATGTTGACCTTTAGACCTAAAACCATTCCAGGACGTCTTACGGTGGCAACAACGACACCGTTCCTGGGTGCCAAACATACTAACTATGGTGCCATGATGCTTTCATCACATTTCAAACTTCAATCAAGTTGGGCACGACAATCTTGAATTTTAAACTACATGTTTACTTTCATGAATATTTAATGTTTCTTATTTGGTGATGTGATTGCGATATCTTTATGTCCCTTTCGTATTAGACAGGTTTTTTTTAACATAGTGAATGATCATTGGACTTTGAAAGTCAAAGGTTTGCTTACCAAAATTATTTATAAGGAAATTATACATCTAAAATATAGCTGTATTTGGTTACTAAGTAAATTTTTCAACTTTAATTTGACTTCTCAAATATGTCTCAAAAATGTCTAACAATTAAACCGTTAAACATTTTAGCCAGAATTTCAAATACTACCGATATAACTTTCTTTTATTCTGGAAAAAAACTTCCACTTTTAATTGCGAACGCCTTAGTTTCTCTTCGGCGGAAATATGAGTATCTACAGTTTCATAGGTAGCCGCGGAGGAAGTTTGAAGGTACCAAGGGCTGGTGTTATTGCGAGGTGGGGCGTTTTGCTGTTTATGCTACTTGTGTTTAATTAATAGCCAATTTCATTAACTTTGACTAACAATGTTTGGCTTAAATTCATGTGACAGATTGGCAACAAAATAAAATATTTATCCAAACTGTTGGTACTCTCCAGGACTAGAATTTCTTATAATTAGGTTCGAATAAGAACACGCTCGTCCCCTAGACTTCCTCCGTCTACCCCTTCGGGATACAGGCGTATGTAAATAGAAAAGAATTAAGGTCCGCTTTCTAAGCTACTTAATCAAAAATTGGTAAAACTAAACATGACAAATGCTTATACTATTGTAAGATACTAACATTAAAGACAATTTCCATAATAACATTTTCATTGTGTAAACAGCTGCAGTTCGTGTATCATCATTGGACACGGTTTATCCCATGTCATGGGGGTAATGTAGGACGTAAAAACGCAAAAGCAATGCTTACATTCATTAAATAAGCCTTTTAGTGTAGTTTAATCCTCATAATCAATGGTCTAGTGGTGGTTAGCGCGACTGCTTCGCCTTTCACGTGGGAGAGCCATGCTTCGGCACGAATGGGCCGGCTCGACCGGAGTGATACCACGGCCTCACAGAAAACCGGCGTGGAACAACGCTTGCGTTGTGTTTCGCCGAGTGAGTTGAGGTTACCGGAGGCCCAAACCCTTTTAAAGGCGGGCAGCGCACTTGCGACTCCTCTGGTGTTGCGGGTGTCCATGGGCGGCGGTTATCACTTACCATCAGGTGATCCGTTTGCACGTTTGCCCCCCTATCCCATAAAAAAAAAAAAATAGTTCCTGGGTTTGTTAATAGTGTTATTGGGTTTTTCTGGGATATTCTCAGTAGGAGCTCGGAGTTTGGATTTGTGCTCAGTTAGCGGCAATAGGCCAGCCCCCTATTACATGAAACCTAAAAATACCGGCGAAAAACAAAAGTACATAGGTATTTAAATATTATATCCACTGTCTAGTACCCATAGTACAAGCTTTGCTTAGTTTGGGACTAGCTGGTGCTGTATAAAAAACAACTGTGAATATATTACATTAGAACACCTCTGCCTAAGCTTTCGGGGAATACAGTCGTCGTGGTATGTTAAAGTACCGGTAAAATTCATAAAGGCTGGAACCATCAGGGGCTTTAATTTCCTGTGTTTACAGCAATATAACATGCTGGTTCTAATATACACAGAATGTATTCTAGCTGTGATTACAGTGGCTCTCCTCCAACACGATATTATAGTGTTTAGTGTGTCCAAATAGCAATAAAGATTACGGTTAAGATAGGACACAAATAAAATAACACTTTTGTTTGCA
Source organism: Acronicta leporina (assembly GCA_947256265.1). NCBI lineage: Eukaryota > Metazoa > Arthropoda > Insecta > Lepidoptera > Noctuidae > Acronicta > Acronicta leporina. The sequence goes on from OX366531.1 coordinate 8,393,926, forward strand.
AACTTATCTTCAAGTTAGTATACTATAGTATAATATATTTTCATAAGGTCGTAAGATACAGGTGCAACCCATTACATTTATCAGACCTTTATATTTATATGTTCCTAGCGCCGTAATTATGAGGCTACATGCAATGCCTATTACCCGCCTATCGACTGAACAAGGTTTAAGATTTCAATATTATATAATTTCAAAATTTATAGTTCATGCCCACTCTTTCTATGGCGACGAGACCCGTACCCAGCAGTAGGACAGTAAATGAGTTGATGATGATAACATTCTAAAATATTTCTGTAATAACCTAAAAATCATTATCTATAAAAACATACCATCACGCCTGTATTCCCCGAAGGGTTAGGCAGAGGCGTATTAATGTACACCCACAGTTCGCCGGTATGTTTAGGTCCCATCTAATAGGGGGCGAGCCTATTGCCATTAACCGGGCACAAATTCCTAACTCCGAGCTGCTACTGGGAATTTCATAGAAAAACCCAATAACACTTTGCTCGACCTGGGAATCGAACCCAGGACCTCTAGCGTAGCAGTCGCGGTCAGGACCACTTGGCTATTGAGGCAGTTCATTGTGAAATCATTATCTATAGCGCGGCTAAAGTTCAAATGAATTAAAGGTAAACTTATGTATATAGGGATATCATGTGGAATCCTTACACTAAGCTATTTAATATGCAAATCACGTTTAAAGCAGACCCAGCAGGTATCCTTAACGACAGCAAAAAATACAAAACGAAGGAGGTGCGATGCCTTAACTTTTTTTGTTTATGGCTCTGTGTTCCATGATGGAGAGAAATAAAGTTAGTTGGCAACACTTAGAAGGTATACTCTGCAGCTAGTTCCGGAATAATAAACCAAATTATGCGTAAGCTTCAGCGCCTGCTACTAGGTACGCTAACTCAATTACGCGACTACGGCGGACACCAAAAGTAGGGTTACCTACCTATATATATTTTTTTTCTGTACACTAATAGCGGTACTTTAACTCAACATAACGAAATTTTGTAAGATAACTGTTACCTTCTTCGTGAAATATTTATGCCAATAAAAACTTAGCTTGTTAAAAAAACCAAGTCTCGCGACTCAGTTCTTCTATCGTAAAAAGTTGTGAGATCCATGTAATACCAAGTCGGTTCCATGTAATACAATTTGCACTTTCCACAACGAAGTAATAGGCGCTCGAAAATGGGCTGAACTGCTTCGAGAAAAGGATGGTACGGCCGTGTCGCTACTTTTTTGTAGCATTGTGTACAAATGCTGAACATGATAAATAAAAGACTGAACAACAAATAATAAAACTTCATAATACCTAGACACCAAACTTCTCATACAACTCTTTGCCATTTAGATGTACAACGAAATCAGTATTCCTCGGGCTTTTGACAAAAGCGACCTAAAAATAAGTTTATCAGGAGACGCTCTGAGTCAAGGAAAAACAGTATAAACATTACATTATTGTGTTATTTTTATTCGTTACAGCGGTTTCGATACCCCGCACCGCGATACTCAACGCGGCCTACCGCAAAAGTGATAGCAATCTATTCGTCAGATAATACACGTAGTGTGAATAATATTAGGCCCTAATTATTTATAATAGACTAATTGGTGCTTGCGGTTTCACTTGATGTCCTTTTTAGCATAAGATGTAGGATGTCCTTGGCAAATTTTATTGAAATCGGTTTAAACAGACATAAGACAGCATTACTTTCGCCTACAATATTAGTGTGGATGGATAGTATTTTGTATTACGCTTTTAATCAGCTTGCAATGTTTATATGTTTGTTTAGATAAAATCTTGCAAGCTGCAAGAACCACTTCCTCTTATCCTGCAGAGTTGAATTTTTACATGTTGATTCAGTTCCAAGTAAAATGCATTTTTATGAAAAATGTGACCTTTATGGAAAGCATGACCTGAATCCAAGATTAGTTCCAAATAAAGGAACTTTTCACCGATCAACAGCAGAGTGCGTGGGAGCATGGGCCACAGACGTTTTTGTATACGCATTTAATTATGATAGCTGGTTTTTAATTTTACCATGATATGGTTGCTGCACTTAGGGTTGGGTCCTGACTAGGGTACTCCTCAATAGTTAGACAACAAGGTTACACAGACATGAAAGGTATACGCATTCAATTATGATAACCCATTCAAGTGTCACCATGACATGTACTGAAGTTTGACTCCTAACGATCCCTCGTTAAACTCTTAACGGTTAACAACATAGACCCGAAATTTTGTATGGACACATTTAATTTTGATACCTGGACGCTGGTGTATGGTTTTCCCAGATATACCTAATTGCTGTTTTCTTCTATTTTGAGCATTTAAATAAAACCTCGTTTATAAACCAGTTTTTTTTTTACTATTAATTTAATCTGTAAGAAAACTTGTAACAAAGCATGATGAACAAAATCTCTAAGTGTATTTGAAACTGTGGACGCAGACCATAATTTTTTTTTATTCGTTTATTCGTGGATATTTAACATACTAAGTAATACATTTCTTCTGCCAAACTGCAGTACAGTTTGTCGACATTATATAATTATAATATATATATAAGGATATCTATCTATACTAATATATAAAGCTGAAGAGTTTGTTTGTTTGTTTGTTTGTTTGCTTGAACGCGCTAATCTCAGGAACTACTGGTCCGATTTGAAAAATTATTTCAGTGTTAGATAGCCCATATACTGAGGAAGGCTATAGGCTATAATCATCAAGCTACGCGGAAGACGTCGCGGGCAGAAGCTAGTATATATATATATATAAGTATATGTTTGTTATGTTGTGAAAAAGGGATAGATGTATAGCAAGATTAAGGCCATCCTCTTTCAGTAGCTTCAAAATACGGTCCCTGACAATTACATAACATAAAAAGAAAATCTCTCAGACATGCAGGTTTCCTCACGATGTTTTCCGTCACCGTTTAAGCGCTTGATAATAACCACATGACTTCTAAAAGTCAGAGGTGCGCGTGCCTTGGATTCGAACTCGGGACCTTTGACTTGACAGTCCAATGGTCATATCACTAGGCACTGTTCTCACTGCCCTGACATTTATTATTTATTTATATAAATTTATTCAGACTACTCAGTTTATATCAAATTGTTAGCAATAAAAATACCGTACAATTTCATCATCTAAAATTTTGCAAAGATGTGATGCCGCAAAAAAGGAAGTTTTAATGATACTCAGGAAATTCTCCAAAGAAATGTGTTGCTTAAAACGGCAGTCCAAAAGCCTATAGATAACATAAATTTTTCGTTTATGTTTACGCAATAAAATTCCTAAAACTTTTTAAGAGCAATAAAATTGAAATTATTAAAGACTTGCGTACAGGAGTGGACGAATACCTATTCATTTCAGTCACTATTGAAGGTAATATCGTGAAATCTGTTCCTAACTGTTATGTAAACAATTATGCGACCATAGACAATAGCATTATTGTTCACACTTAATTTTTCGGTGCGACATAGCAGTAGCACGGATCAACGTGTCGTAGAAATAAACTAGGTTAGTGAAGTTCCAATACACGATACTGCTACCGTATCAGTTATAATTATTTCCGTCGTCATGCGAGTGGGTACGAACCTATCATAATTATTATTATACTTCTAGATAGGTACGTACTATAGTAATATTGCACGCGCACTCTCGTTACCTACTAGTCTATTGAAAGTGCATTATAGCTTAAGCTCATAGCATCGTCATTCATTTCATTAGTGTAGTACTACGAGTGCCAACTCATAATCTACATATACAAATAAATAAAATTGTAGTGTATGTTTGTAAAGTAAAAATTTGCGAAACGGCTAGAACACTATTGACGGAACTTTCATTGACCGGATAGCTCAGCTCCGATAGCCGAGTAACTTAGGCAACAAGTCGATGCGAGTGAATCCGCGGGCAACAGCTAGTGAATTTTACATTATTTAATAGGTACACCTATTTAAATAATGTTTAAGGTGAATACTTTCAGCAGTTAATTTATTTTTGTGCATGTGGCACAAAATACATAAGTAAATCCATCTACTTTAATAGGTGATACATCAAGAGATGGATGTTGACAACCCTAACAATAAATGTTTTTAATATATTGACAAAACCCTAAATTAAATTATGATGACTTTCATAAGTTCATAGGAGCTGGGTGATATATATTATCACAGAAGAAGAGTTTCTTTAGGACATGGAATTCTTACATGCTAAACAATAGAACTTATAATTAATTCCAATTATAAATCCCATGACTTACCTACCTGCAATAATAGTTTTACAAAAAAATATTGACGATAAAAATCAAAGTACATACCTAAGGCCTAATCCAAGCTTATCCTTAAACAGCAATGGAGTAGTAAACCCATTCTTCTGTAGATAAGACACGGTTAGGTCCGAGCCATGCATATCTAGTACGGCACCAGAATGTTCAAATCTGGGACTCTCCAGCTTGTCAGCCAGAGAGAAGCCACGGCCACCTTCAGCTTCATCATCTCCCAATGCCCATTCATCCGAGTAAAGCTTGCGTTGCTTGCGTTCACGCTAGGAAAAAATATAAAAGTATTATTACCCACTGATAGTATTGTATGATGAATTTTAGATGTATAAGAACCTGTTTCATTGTGACCATTGCAGACCTAAATAAAGTTTAAAAATAGTTATCATAGTGTATGGCATACCTAATGATCTCATTCTGAAAGGCCTATGCTTAGCAGTAAGCTGAACCTATTGCAATCTAATATTATTGAGACCCTACATACCTAGTAGTACTAAAAAAAAAACAGAACTATAATAATATGTGTGGGTGTATTGGTGTATTGGTAGTAGGTATGCACTAACAAAATAATATTGTAGAATTTTATATACTCATAACAGAATTTATGGCTTAAAAACATGTTACATAAGGGTATATATGTATAAATCGGACAGATGATTAATAAGTATATTAATTGTTTCTGTATGCTGTGTTTGTTTTAATTGCTTCTGTTTGCTGTGTTATTCAGTTTTCCATGTATGGCTTTCGTGATAGGCTATAGGTAGTTACTAAGAACTACTATTATGTGTAAGAAAACAAGCAATTGCTAGGTAAAGACATCTTTAAATTTACACCATTAACACTAGTTGTGTAAACTGGTACAGCACATCATCATGCATTACCAGTGTGCAGTGCAGGCAGGTAGGGACTTTAGACAATAAATGTCTAAAGTCCCTACCTGCCTAGCTTTATTGTGATTTGCTTTATCTGTAACTTTGCTCAAATAGAAAAGTTGACAATACCTACAGTGGGCAGAAGTGATTAGTGACTTTCACTTTTAAACACTTTTTGTGAGGCAAGTTTTATAGGTATTTTTATTGTGAAATTTTCTTTATTTTTTCCCAGCTTCTAGTACAAAAAGTGCATTACTAGACCGTTGTAGTCTCACGTTACGAAGTAGGTTATTTTTTCAGTCAAGGCCAATGAATGAAATACGAGTAGAACAAATGGTAGGTGTACCTTTGTTGTTTTATTAAAACTTTTGTGAGGACTGTTTGCATTTTCGTGTAACAAAGAGAGTTCTGTCGATTCATTTATATTACTTCTCTTTATCAATATACAAGTGTTTTAGACGATCGACTCTAGGTTTGCGTGTAATTGTTCGGCGGAAGATTAGTCAAGTAATAAAGTAGATTGCTCGCGAGCACCGAGCGGAGTCGGGCTCGACGTGTGGCCGCAGCATAGCGCGCACGCCCCTGGCCGCCTGCTCTCCGTCAGCCCGCGGGAGGGAAACGCCTTCGACACTCGTCCCTTACTTACCAGATGCCCACAATGCCTCGTGCGTCGAAGACGTCGCTGGCGCACGGAGTATTTTGTCACGTCGTTCATTATGAACCGCCGCTGTATCACAATGCTGCGATCTCCGGAAGTATTATAGATTTTGACACATTCTCGCATGCGCGAATGCATACGGCCGCCGCGTTTTAAAACTCGGCCGCGGCGTGATCACAAAAAACGGAGTCCGATGACCCTCAATGACTATATTCACAAACAAAAACTAGATTCAAAAAATGATTCCTATCATCATCCCGTAACTTTCGTAAATCGATACACGATGCAGCGATGCACCATTTCATGTTTACGTGATCCCAGATAAAGCCACCATGGCGTCACCCGGGACTAAATACGCAAAAATCTAACAATAAACACTCACCAGCTGTCTCGGAACTTGTTTTTTAGTATTCGGCAGTGTTTCCGACATGTTTATTGTAGTCAGAAACACTGCACCACGAAAATAACACTATTTTACGTAAATATTTTACACGGAGCACGAGAAAAAGTAACGCAATCCACCATTTGCAATAGTCGACACTGCTGCCAACCGTGCGGCGAGCAATCACTCCGGTAAACTACTGGAGGTTGGTAACACGTAAAATGCCCTATTGGTTTATTTATGAAACACGGCGGCGGGAGCGTTCAAAACATCGCAGAATCATTACGTAATGGCTTTATAAAATAAAATGAACACCAACTTTTAAAAGCCCTTTGATTAAACGTCTCTTTTTATAAAACTGATTATATAATACACAATTATAGGCAGAAAAAAATTGTTGCGACTGGGATAAATAACACAAAATATAAGCACAAAGAAAACGTTTATTTACAATATGAAAAATATGGTACAAATGTTGCCCGTACCTATTAGTTAATTCTATGCATGCGTTCTATTTCAGTTTCTGATTTCCAATCTAAGCACAAAACGCAACGAGAATATAGCTAAATTATTATTTTTTAGCTATCTACACTGAATGTCTTTCTTGCACATCATTTTTGTAGTCACGTCATACACGCATATTGCACGTCATACATAGGTATGTATGACGATACATACCTATGTATGACGTGGCTGGTAACTAATACATTTTAGGGTTTAGTTCATCAAACATTAAATTTTATATTCTAAACATCTATCACCCAGGAGTACTGTCTGTATGCTATGACATCTCCTATCTTCCATGCTCAATATTAATTATGTAGGTATATAAAATGGAAATACCTACAGCCCGTTGGATTTTACCTGTATAACCATTTTTTGGTATTGGTATCATTTTTTAGGATTCCGTACCTCAAGTGGAAAAAACGTAACCCATAAAGGATCACTTTGTTGTCCGTCCGTGCGTTCGTCTGTCTGTCTGTTAAGACCCTTTTTCTCAGGAACACGTGGAGGTATCAAGCTGGATTTTTTATCAAATACTGATGTCTACTGTCCCTTGGAGCTCTGAAAAATTCAATCTTCTAAGCCAAGCCAGCCAAGCTAACGCAATCAAAAGATACAACCTTTTAAGCTGCAAATTTCCGCAAATTTTCGATACTCGCAAGGGACTCGTCTAGATAGATAGGAAAAATTGCGGAAAGAATACATTTTTAGTTCCATCATATAATAAAAATATGTTGAAGTAGGTACAGAACCCTTTCCCCGCCCTGGGACCTGGAGGCGAAAGCTCTCGCGTCACTGTATCGGTGGCGCGAGCAGGAGCGGACGCTGGGTGTGGGACCGGCGCAGCGGCAGATCGTGCTGCGTCGGTCAGAGCTCCAGCGGGTCCTAGTGGCGGAATGGCGGGACAGGCTTTCACGCCCTACCGCCGGCCTCGTCACTATCGAGGCGGTCCGGCCAGTGGTCGAGCGCTGGCTCGGGAGGAGGCACGGCTCCCTCACGTTCCGGGCGACGCAGGTGCTCTCGGGGCACGGCTGCTTCGGGAAGTACCTGTGTCGCATAGGGAGGGAGCCGGACGCCCGGTGCCATCACTGCGTCCATTGTCGGGAGGACACGACGCTGCACACGCTTGTGCAGTGTGCGGCATGGGAGGAGCCGCGCCGTGCCCTCGTCGCTGCGGTGGGAGACGACCTGTCGCTGCCGGCCGTCGTTCGATCTATGGTCGGCAGCGCGGCGTCTTGGGATGCAGTGATCGCCTTCTGCGAAACAGTCATCTCGCAGAAGGAAGCTGCGGAACGGGAGAGGGAGTGCGCGAGCACTAACCCGATCCGCAGCCGGCGCACCGGACGTCGGCGGAGGGCCGACAATGCCCTCTTCCGGCCTCCATAAATGGGTCCGGGGTAATAATAATAGAGTCAACTAGTTAACACAAGTAAAAATAAAAAAGTTTAGCTACATTCAACTTTATAAAATTTCAACACAAATGCAACTGGAAACAAAAGCATACCTAATAAAATTATACTGCCACGGAACTAGGGACTACCTTTGACTATATTACAGACTACGCTACTCATACTATTCCCTACTTCATAATTATTGCAATAAAAGATTAGTGCACACTGCACACATTGACAACAATATAATTGTGTGCACCGTCCACGTTTCATTTCTTTCAATTCAATTCAATTCTTTATTGCGTTCCATAATGTACATATAAAATTAAACAGATGGTAAGCTTAAAACTAAGAACCAAATATGGACCCTGTTGGGCAGCAACGCTAAGTACGAGAGAGGGAGATGTACCTATCTATACATACATTAATAATTTAATAATGATATTTTAATTAAATTTTTCTAACTATATTTAGCCTTCATTATTTATTGCACTTTTTATTTAATATCTTAATAATTATGTACTTAAATATTATAAGTTTATATTTATAATTAAGTATATGTATATTATTATCTTTTAATTGTTACGTAAATATGTACCTTTATGATATTTATTGCATTAATTTTTAATGTACTTAATGTTATTTTTTATTTTTATTTTATATTATTATTTATGTAAGTAACTATTTGAATAATTGCACTTCTATTATTGTAAATATATTTGTTATTTTATGTTTATTTATATATTAATTATTATTATTTTATTTATTGTTTTTAAATTCTTATTTTTTTTTATTGCTATTGATCATTTTAGTAACAGTATATTATTATACTTATATTACCTTTAAACTATATAATAAGTATATATATTTTTGGAGAGTTTTCAAATAAGTATGTATGTATATCTCTAAAATATTATGCTTCAAGGTATTCTTTTATGCTGTAGTAAATTTTCCTTATTAAAAAGTGTTTTATTTTATTACAAAAGATATTGGACCTACTTTCATTTTGTATGAGTTCGGGTAATTTGATAAATATTTTTATGGACATTACCAAAGGGCTTGAGGAGTTCAAGTTCAAGTTCAAGTCCAAATGTTTTTATTTCAAATAAGCTTTTACAAGCGTTTATGAAACGTTGTGATTCTAGTTGCACGGTTCCAAAAGGTCGATCCTATGGAGAAGAATCCGGCAAGAAACTCCATGGACACTCTTTTAAAATAAATGAATTACAAACTTCACTGGTACAATATTGCGATAACAAGATGTGAGGACGTTGAAGTTGAAGTTGAGTGCATTTCTAGTCGGGAAGTTGGTAGATTTGAACGGTTTTTGTGCCTAAGTACGATTTTTGTTTGTATGTTTTCGCGTCTACTATAAAGTTCAGGATGTTTCCGGACAAATTTACACAATTCTAAAATGTAAATGCATGGTAGGGTTAAAATATTTAGCTTTTGGAAATGCGGTTGACAAGAATCAGTTTCTTCAATATTTACCAAAATTCTGACCAGTTTCTTTTGTAGGGTAAAGACAGTTGGTGTTTCTGTGCTATTACCCCACAAAATTACATTTTTCTATTATATTTACAGAGCTGATGAAGCAGCCAGCATCTTCTTTCAACAAGTTTTAGGCATTTAATTGTATACCTACGTAGGAACTCGACAAAGAGCGTAGGTAGTACCTACTACACCGAAAGATGACCTAGTCGTTTTACAAGAAAGCTTTCAAAATATCTTAGAATGTTGTGAGGTTAGTAGATTTAAATATTTTTTCGGTTGTGAGTTATATTTCATTGTAGCTCACTAAAAATATTTTTAACTAAAATATCTTCTGTCATTTGGGTGAATATTTGAAAAATATTACAACGTCATTTGCCTCATCCCAAAATTAAGAATGCAGATGTTTCAAACTACAATTATTTTAATGAATACTTAAACTGCCGTCAATCAATAAAGCAAAATAAATAAAACAATTTGCAATGATATATATAATTTTCCACCCATCTAAACACTAACAGTTTTTTTTTTTTTTTAAATAACGTTGTCTTGCCAAACTGCAGAATAGTCTAGGCAGTCTAGGCGAGAACACCTTGGGAGGCAAACCTCCCAATCCCAAGGTGTTCTCGCCTTGTCGCGGCGGCGGGGGCTGAGTAACACCGCAGGGGGTTAAGCTTAGTAGAAACGCAGGGAGGGGCTGCTCCTGCGGGCTTGGCCCAGGAAGCCCGCATTGGAGCAGCGACTGCGGCTGGAGACTCACTCCTCTCCTAATACCGGCCATCCCACCGTTACAGGGTAGCGGCGGGAGAGGAGTGCCCGTATTAGGGCATTACCAGGCGCCGCACTTCCTGCCTTCTTGGGACACGGTGGGGCCACAGGGGGAGAGGGGTGTCCGTATTTCGATATGCCGCTCTCTCTACCCTCTGGCCGAGGTGTAGACTGCAGCGGGGCCACACATCTGTCGCGCCGCAAAGAGGGCCTTGGATGGCAGACTCGGGGTCGTCAGTCACACATTGCACTCGGTCCGATGTCGGAGAGGATCCGACATTGGACTTCCGCGGTGGATTCGCGGATCATGCGAGAGCAATTCCCGTGATCCCACCACGGCGACATGCATAAGCCAGTTTTTTATAGGAATTTTTGTCGTGATTTAAAAATACAAAATGCGCCAATACGAAATAAATTTTATGTACCTACCTAAGTACCTATTTTAGCAATTTTGTTTAAGTATATTATTTGTCATGGAATGGACGCAAGACATCTTTTTGCATTCAGTTATTTGTTAGGCGTTTTGTGTATTGGAGTAGAATGCTTGCGAGCAAGAAGTATCACGCTCTCTGTGTTACAAGGTACCTAATCAAAGAAACCAGTCGAACATGCAATGAATTTAAAATGATTTTATAATCACAAATGATAAATTAACTAGGTGGGTACATTTATTAAATTAAGTACATAACCTATATACATTTAACTAATTTGAGATCCACACTCCCAGTCAATTAATTTGGTTTTTCTATGAAATTCTCAGTAGTAGCTCGGAGTTTAGAATTTTTGCCCGGTTTATAGCAACAGGGTCGCCCACAGAACAAAGAATACCTACATACCTAAATTTTTTTTATGTTCCGTGGGCTCGCCCCCTGTTACATGGAACCCAAACATACCGGCGAATCGTAGGTGAACAATGTACCTACCTAAATTGGTACCTAGGTAAATTGTACATCTGTAACCTCTGTGATTTGTGTAACCATTCGGGGAATACATGTTGATGATGATGATAAGTTATTATGATTATATTAATCATAGGGCTGTGAACTTTTGTCATAGAGTTAAAAGTCTACCTACCTAGGTAGGTACATGATACTTACTTCGAATCTCGGTAGCCAGTGGATTGATCGGTCAGCACGATAATTTTGCCGCGTCCATTTTGGTCCAACTTTACATAAACTCCTCGGAGAAATTGTTATAATCCGTTGTGTTGTCCCAAAAGGGTAGGTTCGGGTCTTCGGGTAGACTAAACATTACAGAAGCCCGTCAGCGTCATGTGTCAGTTTGATAATACAGACCGGTTTTACCTCAGTGTGTTCTTACAATAGAGACGCAGCTGTGCTGTATAACTTGTCGCCTGCATGATATCGGATTCATTCGCATCCCAAAGGAATTTTGAGACAAAATATTATGACCTATTCTTTTCTCTAAGTACCAAATTTATCAAAATTGTCTGTCAATTTTGATAAATGTTACTTAGAGAAAATCCTTATGGATCGTCTGCCAGTGCCACCTAGGCAGCGACAGGGGATGTCGGACTCTTACCAATTCAAAACCGTACCTACTTGCTAGAGGTGGGCAAAACATTCCGACATACCTATTAAAATATCGATTTTTTTTTAAATCTATCGTCGATGTTTTTAATCCACGGTATTAGATATTTTTTTGGAGTATCAAATTAGATAATATATTTTTATCTCACACATCATTACCCTTTTTGTCCTCACATGTCCGACATTTTTCATTCTATAGATATCGATATATCGAAATCTATTTTTCATTTGCTCATCACTAGTCTTTACCTTCTTTTGTCCTATAGTCACTAAGGCCATGGGATTCGTGAAACTCACCCTAACAAGAATTAGCTCCTAGTCGAGCTATAGAGTGCTTCCTATTATATTGTGCTATTTTAAAGCTATAGGTATAGTGTGGCTTCAGTTTTATAAAGCAGTTGTTTCTGAGACTTCGAAATAAATTTTATAATTTCTTTGGATATTCGTAAGTACCCTTTAAGTACCTAATCCTAGATACTTACCTATTATAAAGGATAAAAAATAAAACCAGTATAATGCAATCATAGACACATTAAAAAGTATGTAGATTATATTTCAATACACACAGGTGTTCAATAAAAAGAAGAACTTAATTAATTAACCCAATCACGTTAATTATTTAACTCAAGACTATTATTATTACATTTTGTATTAGATACAATATTTTTAATTGCTTCCCACATAATATCGATGACAATCAGTCAGTAGAGAGTTTAGGCGGGAAAATGAAAAGTGCACATTGTCGATTTTATATTAATTTTCAAAACTTGAATTTCTCCATAATAATAAAAAACAGTACCAATGAAAATAATGGTCTCGGAAACAAAAAAAATAATATAAAAAAAGTAGTTAGCAAAATTCAATAAGCATTCTGGATAATTTTCGCAATAATTATTATATTATAATTAAGATTGAAAAGTAGCTAGCTACCTAGGTGCTTTGCCTAGGTGTCTTAGAAAATAAACGAATGATGACTAAATTAAATGCAACATTGACAGGTATAGTCTCATAATTATCACAGATTTACTTATTTAACAAAGAGCACAGACTCAGCATCCCTCAATGTAATTCTGTAGTACTTTAAAACCGGGTCTTCAATCACAAATTCACTGTCAACCGTTCCATTTTCTTCCAAAAACTCAGTGTGACATGTCAACCAATTCAAATACAACTTCAAGTACCTATCGTTAGGGTCTATATCTGTATGTCCCAAGCAGAATATCCTATATGCGTCTTCGCCATATTTTCCGATGCCGCATAAGTCACTCGCTCGTCGCCATTTTGAAGAAACAAACTGATAAGTGAGCTTCCATATCATGTGACCCCTTTTCCTTAATCCCAGGTTATCAAAAAATCTTTCTAAAGATAGTGGAGTGTCATTTAGAACGTGATAAGGTGTTGGATACTCTTCGAAGAAGGTATTAATGTATGGCCTGGCAGTTTTGCCTGAAGTTTTTGTTAAGAATATCGTTGCTATTAACATAGCCCAGGGGTTCGTTGAGAATTCTTCTTCAACAACATAGTGAGGAGAAACTGGCATTTCTCTTGGCGTGATGTTGAAAAAAGGTTTTATATGAATTGTTTCTTGTTCTTCTATCGTAAGTTGGGATAAACTGAGTTCTTCCGAATCCATGGAGGCTTGACTCAGATCTTGAGAAGAATCCAATGATTTTGTTGGTAAGCACGTTTGGTTCAATAATCGAGGACTTATTGCCGTGGCGCCTCCCTCGTTGTGAAAAAATTTGCTTATGCAATCCGTGCTCTCCATATTTCTGCAAAAAAAAGAAAACAGTACTGTTAATCATATCACATACCATCACGCATGTATTCCCCGCATGGTTACGCAGAGGCATACCTACTAATATAGACCGACCGACCGACACAGTTCACCGGTATGTTTAGTTTTGTTTAGGTCCCATGTACATGATGGTGTAGAGTCTTGTTTTACCTGTCTTGGGTCCCATTCAATTAATCTAGTTGAATAACGAAGATACAATCATTCTATTTACATGTAACAGTCCTTAATTCACTCAATGCTCGAAAGGCTTTGCGTCGAAGTCCATTAGCAAATGATCGAGTTAGCTCAGGCTTAGTAGATCTACATGCAATGAAATGGGGTCTCTAATTCTGTTTTGATTAAATATTTGATCTACCATAATTATTAACATTTCTAGTAAGTATATTGGTCTCTCACCATAGTTATATGACTTCAATGAGAAAACTCCGCGTAGAACCTAATATCAGTCAGTACTCGACAGTGCAATGTAACTTTTCCCATAGATTATTTTCCGACAAAGATTAAGTTCTTTATTTTGGAATTAACCGATGTATTAACGGTTAAATTAGAATAAGAATAAGAAATATTTATCAACTAAGTACATAATGTTTTTAGTTTATATCAGGCGAACAAACTTCATGTAACGGATAGAAAATTGTTTATAAAAACGTTTTAATATCTAGTATTCGTTTCAAAGTCCGAAAATACCATGAGGATGTTTTTAAAAGATACTTAAACAAGTAGTTCAAATAAAACTGGAATGTTTCTGCAATCCAAATCCGGCTCAGACTAGAATGGGCTCTTTAGACCCCCATCCATTTAAAAATACTTGCGTCTCTCGTTCATGCTTCCATTACAAGTTTACAATTATGTAGGTACATAGTTAGGTACCCCAGTACCGATAGCTTTGGCCCTGTGCTTTGTCCCCTTCATACTTTTAAAATTATGTTAAACTAGCTTCTGCCCGCAACTTCGTCTGCGTGGACTTCAATATTGGGTCCTACCTGTAGGTATAATAAGTACCTAGCCTATGTTTTATTCCACACATAATCTATATTTGTTTCAGAACACTGCTGCTGAATATTATTTATAAAAATCCTTGACCGCAATTAAGAACAATTTGACATTTAGGTGTGTTAATTAACCAATTATCTTTACTGTCAAGTTGTTAAGTAGTTGCAAGAGTTTGAAGGATATCACGGGTGATAGATGGCACGTTCTTCACAAATATAGGTGTAATTAATTATAGCTGCTATTCACTTACATGCCAATCAAATATCGGGACTGGCAAATTCTGGAGCATTTATGTTATTTCGAGAAAATTACTAAATAATAAGGATCTGCTACGTAAATCATCTTATATATATAAAAGAAAGTCGTGTTAGTTACTTCATTTATAACTCAAGAACGGCTGAACCGATTTGGCTGAAAATTGGTGGAGAGGTAGCTTAGAACCAGGAGACGGACATAGGATACTTTTTATCCCGTTCCCGTGGGATGTGATGACAGACCGCATTCCACGGGGGCGAAGCCGCGGGCAGAAGCTAGTATTTTATAAAAGTGGCCATTTCTAATCCTGCAATCTGTGGTAAGACTGACAGAAATCCTCATTAATGTCGGCCATCTTGGAAGGTGTCAGTGTACGTTATACTCGTACCGAGGACTATTAAAACCCCACTTGCCTTCCCTTGCAATATAGGGTATTACACCTTTTTTTGAAAACTGTTTTAACTTAATCCTTAGATCGTAATGAACCAGTAGAATTTTTATTTCAGTTTTATAAAACCGAAAAATGCCTTAAAAACGATTTTTAATTTATGATTTTGAATTTTCGCGCGGAAACGCTAGCCGCCATGCTACTTCGGGTCGTGACGTCACTCCGTTAGTAAACAATACAACTGCAAAAGACCAAGTAACGTCAACTATCTATCGGAGTGACATCACGTCGGAATCCAATATGGCGGATGGCGTTTTAAAACAGATTAAAAAAGACTATTTTTGAAATTGAATTATAAAATGTACATTGCATTTTTATAAATAAATACTAACGTTTCTCGTTTACTTTTTTAAAAATCTATCATAATCATGCATTTTTCTATTTTTTCTTACATGGTGTAAAATACCCTATTGTCAAGGCTATGGCATTCTTGACATTCGCAACAACCACGCTCTAACAGAGACCTACCCCCAGTACCTAATACATGAAAAGATATCGATGACAACGATATTAGCAGAAATGTTTTTTTTATTCATAATTGCTTAATAGCGAAGTGTCCTCGTTATAGTTGCTCCCACTTCTATTATTAGTTTCCCTTTTGATATCTCTATAGCCTTCCTCAATAAATGGGCTATATAAGACACTATTGTAGCGGTGTTAGGTATTTGCGATAAATACATTTCAGCTGCGAGTTATTGCTATTGATGTGAATACAAACTGGAAACGAACAAAAATAAAAATAACAAAAGAAATGCTTTCTCTGAAAGAAAATAAGAGTTAGCTACGTTTAAATTTTATGCAGTTTTTTATAAACATTATTATAAAGTTATTTTAGTGAAGGAACATTATTATAGTTTTTAAATAATTACCCACCCACTGAAAGATAAAAAAAACACTGGATATGTTAAAAATCATGCTTAACTTTTTCTGGTTCACAAAACTGAGTAATAACTCCCTTAAAAAAATAACCATCAATTAAAATATTTCCTTAGAGCTTGGATCTGTGCCGTTAGTTGAATCATAATTATTTATAAAAAATGGTTATAGACTAATGAACAAAAGTACGAGGATTCATTATTAAAAGGTCAGCTTTTGTAACACTGTTTAATTAAAATTTTAATGATGGAAGATGTTTTTAACTACTGCTTTATGACAAAAGATATATTTTCTGTAGGTAAAGGAACCGTAACGTTGGGAACTAAATATTGTCAATATTCGCGAAAAATGCGTAAGAAGTACATAGTTTTATTTCAAGATGTACCCAGTAGGTAAGTTATTTCTCCGAATTATGAAATAATCTATGGCTTCCATTAAATTGTCATCAATAAATATTCTCCATCCAACATTTAACAATGTTTTCCTTCTAATCACAATATATTATCACGGCAATGTTACATAATCTTTTCTAAAACGTAATTTTCCTCTCGTCACCGATTTTCATAGCAGTGGGAAAACACCAATCGTGACTTAAAAACGCATCATACATAATAATATTTATAAATAATGTTCATATTACAAAGAAATCGACAATTAGGTATCAAGCTATCTTTCTTATTTGTAGGGGTCAGTGATGACCACGTGCTGACCTTATGGTAAGACCATGACTAGAAAGTTCACAGATTTTAAGCCCGAATTCGAAGCGCTGTTTTGACTTTACGATATCATAATCATAACACGTTGTCAGCCTGTATTCTCCGAATGGTTAGGCAGAGGTGTACAGCACCAGTTCGCCAGTTTAGGTTAGGTCCATGTAAAAGAGGGTCGGTACCAAAAATCCAAAAAGTGATTACTAAGTTAGGTTTTATCATTTTCCTACAAGAAGGTCACCGGAACTTGCCATCACAACGCCCACATAAAATGTTGACGAAGGTAGGTATTTTCTTTTCCTTCCTAAAAATCTAATGAAGGTACGATTTATTATGTAATCCTGAGGTACTTTGAACTTTCTATAGTTTTCCACGATATTTGTAAATATGTATTTTGGATGGAACAGGTTTTGCATGCTTATTAAATGCATTTCCAAACGAATAGTTAATAATACAATATAATAGTTACTAAAAGACGGACCCGCTTGATGATAAGCGATACCGCACCGCCCATGGACAGCCGCAGCACCAGAGGAATAACGAGTGCGTTGCCGTTCTTATAAAAGGGGTCTTGGCATTGACATATATATTACTACTGGTCTTGGCCTCCGGTAATCCACACTCACTCGGCGAAACACCCATTCGTGCTGAAGCATGATGTACATGATATTTATTCCTGTAATTATAGATCTTTTAAAGACACTTTTACAAGTCAATGTTTTCAATTTTTTTTTAGGTACTAGATGGCGCCGGCTTTTCCTATCTGACGACCTCTGAGAAGAAGAGAAGCCGAAACAAACTTAGAGAATCATGGTCTCTTTTAAAGACCAGACCAGTAGTAGTATTATAAGTTACTAGCTGCTGCCCGCGACTTCGTCCGCGTAGCGTGATGATATATAGCCTATAGCCTTCCTCAATAAGTAGGCTATCTAACAGTGAAATATTTTTTCAAATCGGACCAGTAGTTCCTGAGATTAGCGCGTTCAAGCAAACAAACAAACTTTTCAGCTTTATATATTAGTATAGATGTGTGTTACGATGTAGGGCAATATCTGAACAGGCCTTTTGAAGAAAGAGCCATAGCAGCCTTAAGTTGACCTGACGCTGTCGTCCTAACTGACGACACGCATACACCAGTCATCGTGTAGCTCAACCATTATTTAGGGAGCTCAACGACCCTTTGCACGGCAATACCAGATGAGCAGAACATTTGCGGAGGCCATATGAATACTCAAGACCGTCAGAAAAATATTATTATTAATTTATTTATAGAGTTAGATTGGACCTTGAAGAAGGACATAGGCTGCAAAAAATCCTTTCGGGTGTGAGTTAAACCGCGGGGAACAGCTAGTTTTGTTTGACTCCCCTTGACGCTTACACAGATTTGACGGGGACTACGTTTCATGACTCATCACATTTTAAATACAAGTGTTGTTAGCTCAGGTTGGTAGTAAAAACAGGTAAATACAACTCATACAACACACGTTGATTACAGTCTTATGACCAGTAACTTTTAGAACAGCATTGTTACGTAGTGTTGCTTGTTTGAAGTCTTTAGATATACCTATTTAAATACTTAGTGATGCAGATGACAATGGCAGTTATTTGTTGTAGTACTTTTAATATTTAAAAAAGTACTTACTTAGATTATATTACTTGTTGCTAAGCCAACTTTCCCATTCTCCGTGAGAAACAACATTATTGAATCTAAACGGCAACTTGTTCTGTAACAGCCTAAACTACCTGCCTAATTAGTAATTAGTATTTTGTAGCAAGATGTTTTCTTCACCATTTAAGCGAGTGATAATTAACAATTAATGCCTTCAAAATTTTGGTCGGTGCGTGCCTTAGATTGAGACTTTTGACTTAGCAGTCCAATGGTCTTATCATGACGCTATCACTGTATTCGTCCATTGTTCGATGTAGGCCTCTCCTAGTGAGGCCACAGAGACGTGAGGGGGCGACAGAGAAAAACGATGTGTATTAAACATTATTCTAAAATCCCAAAACGTTACACCCTAATGGTAGGTACTATAGCGACCTAAATATTAGGCCCAAAGCCTATGCTCTAAAGGGCGCATAAAAAACTTGACAAAAACAACTCATTGTCTTCTGTTGGTTTTTAACGTCACAGCGATAATTATATAAGTGGTTTTTATTTTTGCTTTATCATTATCAAGATGAAGTTTGGGGTTTTCATTATCATGATTCGAGTTTATATTCTCCAATATCCATAGACAAAGGTTCATTTTTGTCTATGGAGTAAGATTATCAATCTGTGGTAGCTTTTGGCGTACCCAGGCCCACACGATCCTTTGCCGAGCCTTTTGTGGAAAGACTATAGATTGCCGAAAACAGAGCGACCGGAAGGAACTGTCGGAACTGAGGAAGGTCGGAAACACAAAGATGCTTCACACTTTGCGTAAGGGTGACCACCTGACAGTCAGGCTCCAAGAGGGCTTACCACCGAGCAGGTGAAATATTTTCTTGCTTCATACGAGATCTCGACTTGAATGACAGATTGTATTTTAACCCCACAAAACTGAAAACGTTTACGAGTCTTCCATTAGCCTAAGGTTTTATGGACTGTAATCCGTAGCAAGCAAGCAAGTGCACACGGAATATAAACTTTCTCTTCCCGTTCCATTTCCGTACCCCCCACAGACCGAGTAGCAATAGGCCATGCATAGCAATCAATGCAATGTATTCTATGTTGCAAACAGTGCGAAGTATTCGATGGTTGGTTCCCAGACAATTCGATAAATAACCATATTTTAAAGACATTCAAAAGAATAGATAGAGCATCCATAATATGGACAAACCTACATTAACATCGAACTTTTTTTGGATAATCTATGGGAAGGAAACAGGCTTGGACTTAGAGGTTCAGGGCCTTTAGGCACTTGACATTTGGGGCCCCTTCAAGCCAGGGTTTTGAGATTATTTGTAGGTGCCGCTACTGGGACTGACTGGGGAAGTAAGTAAGCCTAGGCGGAAATCCGGCACTGGATGGAAAGGGTAACTTAGAATACGTCTGCCTGCACCTTTCCTGTTTGGAAGAGAATAAAAAAGGGTTCAGCGAGTTTGGGTAAGAGTTTAGTTTCTCATTTATATTAGTCGAGATGTTATTTATTAGTCGAGAGCAAAATATCCCCGCAGACTCTACCTGGTAGTGCTGATACCTTGAGATTCACGTACATAAACCGCATTTATTGAAGAGAAATTGACCTAAAATGTACTCAATCTACTTTGGTATAAAACAACTGTTCAAATAACTCAAAATAGAGTATGAAGTATTTATGAACTAAACGATAAATATTAAAACTTCAGCGTTGATTGATCACGACGTGCTGCGTACCGTGGAGGTTGGAGATAAGCAGGAGATTTTAGTTGGGATGATGAGGTAAGCAAATAAATAAGAGAGAAGACTCAAGCGAAACGTGATATTGCCTATACATTATATCATACAAGCAAGTAAAACTTAAGACATTATTAATTTATGACATATATGTCATTTATGGGTAGTAGGTACCTACATATTTTATTATGAAAAACAACTTGTTTCGGAAATTGTTTTCATTCAACAAAATTCTAAGAAAATGTTACGAACACACTTGCGCCTCACAAACATCTGAGTCAACGAGCGAGACGAGAACGTTACGACATTAATAAACAACAAATGATTGTACTATTGTTAACAATTTGCTTTTCCGCGTGGATAATGCTGCATATATTAATCGATATTAATCGCATGAGAGTTCGAATCCACATGGCATGCTTTTTCTTGGGCTCTGCCGCTTAGAGAATCCACTTGCTTTATTGCGAGCGGCTGCATCGTCGCGGTAGCACGCACGTCGGTCGCCGTCTCGCCTCGCGCGTTACCCAACACCGTAAAATCAAGAAAAAAATAAAAACAAAATACAGCCGATAGCATTGATAATTAATTCGATTCGCTCCGACCGCCCGACAACGAACGAGTTTTGAAAAAGAAACACTGTTTACAAAACGCTTTCCTCGATTTGCGTTCGGTACGCGAGTGAATTGAATATCGAGTTAGTTTGTAACTATATCGAGTGTGTAGTTGTCTTCGGTATCGATGTTTGACGGAAGCGTGATTGTCGCTACGCTGAACTTGCTGCGCGCTTCTGGAAGGTCAAGGAACACAGGTGGCGAACGGTTATTCATGCGTTGATCGATTATTATGATCGCTTGTAGTTATTTCGCTGATGCACTGAATGGTAAGCGTATGACTCAATATTTTTTTATTGTAGTGGTTTTATTATGATAGCAACACTTTACTATCTCATTGAACATTGATGTTCTAACCGCAGATTATTATTCTACTCCAAGAGCTTCCACTTAGCTGCGGTCAATATGTAGCTGTCATTTTGCCCTGAATGGATAATAAATAAGATGAATTTTGTATTAAGTTCAGATAATAAGGAACTATAAAATGTTTATAACTTGTTCGCGGGTATGTAATAACTCATAACAATAATAACCGCAGCTGAGTTAGAACACTATAAACCGTATTCAAAATATTTCTAGAATTTGTGAACAATTAACGATATTTTTGAACATATTAATTTAGAGAAAAGTATGAATAATTGTTGGATACTTAAATACCTACTACATAATTATACATTTATTGCTATGTTAAAAACTTTAATTATTCGTTAGTGCCTTTGTTACGATTTAGTGATTGTATCATTGTAAGGCTTGACCGTCGCGCGCTTTCTTATAGCATAGGGACAGCATAGGATTCACTCTAGTGTCATAGTGTTATAATAAAACATAACATACATACATTACTTATTCCCTGAGGGCGTAGGCAGAGGTGTAAACTCACAGTTCTCCGATAAGAGGGGACCCTATTGACATTAAGGCTATGACAACAGCTAAATAGGCCATATCTCGAATAAGTTTTAGCCAAATCCATATGACAGCGAAAAAAATGTATGTTAATCTTGAACGTATTCCGGAAAATTTCGTTGAATTTAAAACACATTTTTGAAAAGTTTTCTCGATACAAAAAAAAGCTAAACTGACCTCTTAAAACGACCTTCCAAATAAAATATCTGTACTACTAGTCAATGTTAGTTGGCAAAAAAACCAAACTCCCGAGCTGCTGCTTACTGAGAATTTCATAGAAAAACGCTGCTTAACCTGGGAATCGTACAAGGACCTCTACGTTGTAGCAGTCGCGTTTGGGACCACTAGACTAATGGGGCAGTTCAAAAAAAAACAAATAGTGAAAGGATGAGTATGTAACAATTTCCATTGGGATGATTTTTGGTGTATTGGTTTCCTAAGTCATCTTGCATTAAGAAATAGAGCTATGAGTTATTCCTTGAAATCCTTTGTAAAGATACCTTCATTATTTTGTATAATTTACGATTCAAAAATGTTGCACCTAACGTAAGATTGAATCAATTGATTATAAAATCGACCGTGACAAAAGCGTTTCCACAACATAGTTAACCACACAAGAAATCTAAAGAACCTCTTTAACTTAAATAAAATCACAATATAGATATTTTACCTAACTTCATTACGCAAACGACACGATTTATTTACTTGTGGTACTTCATGCTATTTTTATATGTTTGTTGACAACTTTCGACCGAAAGTCCGCATTTATAAGGGTTTGTTACCAAGTGATTCCTACAATCAATGTAGGTATTTTTTTTTAAATTTAAGAGCTCAACTTGTCTGTGGAGCAAACGCCACTGTTCTCTATCTTCTGCTTTCCGTTTTACCTCTTGATACGAATCGATCGCAATCCTTTCTTTCACTTCTTCCACAAAACTTCGTCTAGGTATACCCTTTCCTCGTTTTCCTTCAATTTTAATTTCTAGTAGCTCTTAATTTCTTTTAATTATGAAGTCGGTGGTCAGTGTCTTCTTGAGTTTATCTGTGTGTAAGTAATACCTACAGATCCATTTAGTTTTTAACTTAATTTGTTTTATGATTAGTCATTAGCGAGTTTTACAGCTAGCAGACACAGTTAGACGTCAATCAAATCAGAGCTGTACCGACAACTGTAGCTGTAGGTTGAACGTTGTCACTTGGGTTACAGATCCTATTCCCATCTGTCAGAAAAAATAATGAACATGGTTTATAATTCATATAAATAGATTTATCTTTATATACCAATTGGTAATATAAACGATAAACGAAATTTAATCCCGGAATTCTCTTTGTACATCCATAATTCACCATATTTCAAAGTTTACAACACCACTTTATTTACTAGGTATACTGATGCTGCTTATATTTTCCCGATTTATTCTTCTATAAAGATCATTGCACGGTTGCGCTATGCTATTTGCTGAAAAATATTTACATTGCCTACAGATAATTATTCCTGTAATACCACGACTCTGGAGAAATTGCGTTTAATCAACTAGTGATCATAGAAGGCAAACATTGATTTATAATTTAAATTTAAACACGTGACAGAATGACAACTTTGGCAGAAGCTACGATCCCGTCCTATAAATCCATCCGCATTAATTAATAAAATTTATAAATAATAATAGAATTTCGCAGCATAAATAGGAAAACAGGTTTATATTAAATTAATCATAATTTATAAACAGAAAACGATTCTAGATAATAAATTTGTAGTAATTCGGCACATCACACTGTTCCATTGTATCAAAAGGAACAGTGTGATGTGCCGAATTACTACAAATTTACTATCTAGAATCGTAATCTTACATATAATAAGAATGTAAGTGAGCCGTGTCTGTACATTGCTTATATTTACAAAAAAACTAATTTGGGGTACTCAGAATCGGTAACACAATCCATTTCTATTATTTTTGGAACTTTTGTCTGTCTGTTTGTCTGTCGGTTTGTCTGTCGGTTTGTCTGTATGTGTGACCGCGCATCAAATGATAACTACTGAAGAGATTTGGAGGAAGTGGACAGGAATTCATAGCCTGTTTCTTGAATTAACATTTAGGCTATTTTTAATTCAAATCGGTTCTCTCTATCAAAAGTTATTAACATTTTAACCATTGACAACGCTGAATTTTAAAAATAACCATTGAAGTCAATTTATTTTTCAAGTAATTCTGTATTAGACTAGCACGGATCAAACATTATAACAGAATCAAGTAATAAAATTAAAAAATACACTTATAGGGACTAAATAAGATAAAACAAGAAAATAAAGCAGATCAATCAGAAACCATTATTGTGGCCAGGAATTGATTATTAGTACAGTTATTTTAACTCTACTTACACAGGGAATCACGGGGCATACATAGGATTTATCCAGCGAGCACAAGCCGGTGTAAAATCTAAATATTTGAGTAGGTTATAGAAGTAAACAAAGAATGACAACTTATTTTCTAGCGGACTAACACGGCATCGTTATTACCCCAATGAAATTTGATTCGATAACAGGTGTCATTTTGAGTTGACAATTTTGACAATTATTGTTTTCTTCTTTAAAGCATCCAGCCATATACTTAGTAACTTATTTTATAATTTGAAACCTCCATAATGTAGATACAGTGCGCACACTTTATTTGAGAAAGTAACTAAAGAGTTTCCATTTATTCAAATAATTAAATAATATAAGTACCCTAAAAATATACCACATAATAATATGTATGCATAATAATAAAAAAAAAATGCAACGTGCGTTGATCTTAATTTACTGACGCCGAAACAGTTATTTGAGATTTTTGTCTATGTAGGTATGTCTGTTTATATTTCCATGCTTCACGTCAATACCACGTGAACAAATTTTTGTAATTAAGTAATTTATAGTTCAGAAATAAGGTATTCAGAGGTCCATGGCGCTAAGTGTATTACAAATATGGAAAATCAAATTTTTCGAGGTGGTTAGTTGAAACTTGGAGAGGACAACGTCTCTCAGGTCAGCTAGTAATAACTATAATCGTAGTAATAAGTTTTCCGGTCGTTTATTAATAATTCCAGTGAAGTAGTAGTAGACGAAATGGTACGGTAGGAACTTATCTCAATTCGAATAATAACACAATTTTATAAAATATTGTTTGGATTACGATTTATTTTGGTATTGCGTTTTTGTGGGCAATTCAAGGGCATTCACATTTTTTTATATTACCGCAGTACCTACTTACTATAATGTTTTTGAATTCTGACATTACATAAGCTATTTTAATTAGTTGTTATTTCATGGCTGTCATATTAATTAATTATACAAAATTATTGTGACTTCTTATGGCATATCTTCACGTCAAAATTGATGATTTTTCCTATTTATGTATTTTACGATTTTAAAGTTTCTCGATGGTTTGATGGAAGGATAATACAGAATAGATCCGAGAAATATAAGGATTGCAATGATCGTTAGCAAAAAAGATCCTAATCAGGATTTTACTTCAGCTTGCGTCAACAATAGCTTGTTTTTAAACAAATGTGAATGGGTTTTGCCCTCTTACGAATAGAGCGTAAAAAATGCTTTTCGAATAATACCGCCGTTAATCTTGTCTCAATCAGGCGTACTGAGACGAGTCGGGGCAAAAACGGAGGGGCACCGACATCCGTCTTTCTCAGCACTAAGCAAAAACTTATTCAATACATCCATCCAATCATCATGTTAACTATAAAGTAGGTAGGTACTAACATAACATAACATACCATCACGCTTGTAGTCGCCGAAAGGTTAGGCAGAGGCGTACTAATGTACACCCACAGTTCGCCGGTAGTATGTTTTAGGTCCCATGTAATAGGGGGCGAGCCTATTGCCGTTAACCGGGCACCAATTCCTAACTCCGAGCTGCCACCGGGAATTTCATAGAAAAACCCAATAACACTTTGCTCGACCAGAGAATCGAACCCAGGACCTATAGCGTAGCAGTCGCGCTCAGGATCACTTGGCTAATGAGGCAGTTAGTAAGTAGCGTAAGTAGTAAGTAGCAGTTAGTAAGGTAAGTAGGTACTACATAGTTAGAAATAAAATCTACAATAGTTTAAGAACAACATGATTGTCGAAAAATCTTACATGTCATGTACTCTCAGTACTCTACCAATTGTTGGAAGAGAGTTACAAACTTACAATTAAGTACTTACTACTTTCATAAATACACATCTATATATATAAAAGAAAGTCGTGTTAGTTACACTATTTATAACTTAAGAACGGCTTTCGCTGAAAATTGGTGGAGAGGTAGCTTAGAACCAGGAGACGGACATAGGATTTTTACATTTTTATCCCGTTCCCGTGGGATGTGATGGCAGACCGAATTCCACGGGGGCGAAGCCGCGGGCAGAAGCTAGTAATTTTATATAAGAAGTTTTGTTTTATAATTAATTTTCAACGTTCAGATTGGTTTACCTACGCACAAAAACTCGGTAATATAGGCACACTTGCAAACAAAAAAATATATTTTATAGATCTTATGTAAGTATAGTTTCGGAGATTTTATAATCAGTGAGCGGTGTACCTAATACTTTTTATAGTCATGGAGTTTGAGGTTATCAAAAATTTTATTAATAACAAAGAAACCAGTTTGGAACTTTGGATTTGGATGAAAAAATGTTAAATCCATCGACGATGATAAGTAATTACTATTTTTTCATATATTCATGAAAAAAATATAGGTGACTCCGGCCGGTGAGTTTTAACGGTGTATTACCTATATCATCAAAATAGCTGTAGACACTTTCTGACACAAAATGTAGCCAAATTAAATTTCTTTGTCTTAGGGGCTCTAAAATATATATTCGCAAAATAAGTTTGAGAAGGTTCTCAAACTTATTTCGGTCGTACTTTCGGTAGGTCCAACCAATGGTCCAACATTAGCATCAAGAGATAATGTGTAGTTCCGCAGTTATAACGTTTACAATAATGTTCATTTATAAACCAATAAACGATAAAGCGATTTACCTACATCGTTGAAGGAATATTAAGATAGTAAACAGCTCACATAGAGCCTTGTCCGGTACCTACCTCTCACGGCTCATGGCTTTCACACTTCCGCAGACGCTTGGCGTTATTGGCGAGTGTTATTATTTAGCAAAATATTCTTAAAGATGGAGAAAAATTATAGCACACACACCGTGTACACACACCATCAGTATCATCATCCATAGTTGTTATCGAGTACTGCATAAACCCTTTTACGTAATGTATCCCTAATTTGCGCCATTTTTATTCAGGTCTAAATCACACACACACACACATACAAAAAATAGAAGGAAAAAAGAGACTTTATTAATATTTAGTCGCATGCCGTTATCTGGTATGGTCTTTACTTATAGACTTATAGATTAAATGGTCAAAGGGCCTTTATCACGAAAAAGAGAGAATAATTTATGATTTCTGTGCCAAATTTTATCCAGATCCGTTCAGCTGTTCTGGCGTGCTTGAGGATCGAATCTTTCGCATTTATAAATAAGCATTAGGCCTAAGATAAATGTCAGCCTACAAAGTTATGTCGAAACATAACTGTTATAAATAACTACTTACACGTCAAACACAAAAATTAACGGGATTAGACCATGACCATTATGCAAAATGGAAATAAAATAATGATTGAATTCCTAGAAACAGTCGGAAAGCTATTCAGTCAGTCGTTAGCGATCGTCGTAAACATAACCTTCGAATGAATTATCTACACTCAGTATTCTCCGAAAAATTAGGCAAAGGTGTTCTATTGTCCACCCATAGTTGGCTCGTAAGTTTTATGGTTGATCGTGTGTCATGAATCAGGAATAATTCAACCCAAAGTATTAGAAAATCCCAATAAAGCTCAACAGCCGCACTTTTGGCTAAAAAAGAATAAGGGTATCTATTTACTATGCAAGTAAATTATTAATAGGAATGGAGAGAATTAAACAGTAATCAGTGGATAGATAGATACACGTTCGGATACGCATACTTGCATAAGTAGTCTCGTTTAGGATAATGCGGAACTATAAGGGCTGCGATCATTTATTTGTAAATGTATCCGATAACTGCGAATGTACATGGAACTAAATGACGTTGTCATCGATAAATACTCACATAATCGATTCCGAGCACGACAATCCCGACGGTCTCGACGTTCCAAATTTAAATGCACAAATAATTAGCCAGAATTTACGCCCTGTCCAAATAACGAATCAGTCAATTGATTTGCTTACTTAGAGAAAGGAATTTCACATAAGGTACAAGGTACAAGTAATGTCAGAATCCCATCTCTAATAAGCAAATTTATCGACGGATTTGTTATCGGGACTGGCCGTAAGTGATATGGGGACCTAGTGAAAGTGAGTAGATACGGTATACTCCCAAGAATATCTATCCATTACATTACCAGCACAAAGTGGCGAAATGAAACTGTGTGGTTTAAATCGATTGGACGAAAGGGGGTCCCTTTAAGCAGTGGAGTCTGACTAACTCCATCAGCTTCCCAAGCTGGTTTAAGACCATGAGGATTTCCACCGCCATCGCCAACACAGTGTAAAAGTACTTACGGTGTTTTATTAATTACTAGCTTCTTCCCGCGACTTCGTCCGCGTAGCGTGATGATATATAGCCTTCCTCAATAAATGGGCTATCTAACACTGAAAGAATTTTTCAAATCGGACCAGTAATTCCTGAGATTAGCGCGTTCAAGCAAACAAACAAACAAACAATTCTTCAGCTTTATATATTAGTATAGATTTAATCAGATTACACAAGACAGAACAAGGATAATGATGTTAAGTTGATTGCAACTTAATAAATTATTTAATTATCACTACTTCCATTACTTATACCCATTTTCAGTAAAAAAAAAAGCTTATTTACAGAAGTTTGTACCTACTTAGGTACTTATGTGTTAAAAAAAGTACAGGTGAATAAGAAAAACATATTAGTAATTCATGAAAATTTCGTATTCCGACCGTATTCTTGACAAATGGCCAAAATTACTGACAGTCATGTCAGGAAAATTGCTAAAGTGACGTCAACAATTTTCCTCACCAGACGTCAATGGCCTTATTCTGGTGATCCATGGGTGATCCTAACTAGGTATTGACATTTCATTTTTTAAGTCCTTCAGGCGTGCCACTGGCTTTAGCTCACTCGTTTGTGAATCCGAACTCATTCATGTAAGTGGAATTGGCGATATCCAAAGCATATTCCTTTCCGTGGTCAAAAAAAAAATGAAAAGTAGTATCGCAGATGATGACGGTAGATAGATAACCGCGATAGTTTCTTATAAAATATGTATGTTATAAAGCCTTGTCGTAGGTAAAGGTTACTGTCTCTGTAAAAAAACAACTAAAATGAATATTAATCATTGTTTGTTAGTTTAAGTTAATGTACCATATTATAATAATATGTTTGATGAATTTATTAACATAATCATGTATATTTATAATGAAGTCGTGAAGAATTCTGCGTCACTTAATTATTTAAAATATCTATCCAACAAACATGTTATCATGTTCGTGGATTTATATATTTATATTATTTATCCCGTATAATATATATTATAACCACTAAATGTCAATAGATATGTTTTGTTCAGACTTTCTTCGAATAAGCTACTTTTTACCCAAGAATTTCACATATTTAATTAAGTAATTTATAAGCTTTAATTAAGTAACTCAGTCTGTTAAAAGAAAACAACCGGAACCGGATTTACAACTACGCAAAAACTTGGTTATAGTTAGGATATGACATACGAATAATAATTTAAAACATTATTTTGCGAATTTTTTGCATTTTCCATGCTAAAATTATAGTGAAGAAAAAATTCGACTGCGGGCAGGTTTCGAACCTGCGTCTTTTGGTTACAACAGATGCTATGACCACTAATCCACGGCGAGTCCCACCCGCCAGGTCGAAATAAGCCTTCACAATCTGAATTCACATCTTTTTCTTATAATTTTAGATAGGAACTATCATTTTAGATAAAATTACACGGTAAAACTAAAAATCTAATCAGTTTTAAGTATGAATGCAAAACTACGTTGGCAGTTTCCATCATGGCAATTGGATCGTCAACTCAATCAAGCAATCTGGGCCCGAGTCAATTAAAGTACGGAACATTAATAGCAAGGCAGATTAATACTTGACCTTTATATTTGCAGTTATAAGCATCTGTATTGTATTACCTGCAACTGCCTTTGCATAATATAATTAGTACTGCCCGTGGCTTTGTTAGAGGTGGGTCTTATGGATTTAAACTTAATTTTCTTATCTAGTCATCAGTTTAAAATTACCGATATAGATCGTCACCTAACGTCCAGCTCCCTACTCCAGCAATCTAGCCGAAAATCCAGTTAGATCTATTAGTGCAGTTGGTGATTCATTTTTAATTATATAAATAACATGGACAGTCGTACATAATAAAATGAGAGAATGCTTCTCAGGAAATGAATCTTAATTTTTTCAAAGTCCATATTCAAATGTTTGCCTAAATGATATTGTAATAATTGTGTTGTACTTATACAAATTCATTGGGGTCACCACCAAATTAGCTGGTGCACTGCCATTGCGGTGTAGGAAGGAGCTGCATTCAAATGTTAATAAGTTTGCAAGGACAACTGCATCACATTAGTCTTCATTATAATTATGTATTATATTGACATAAATCACAGTATATTGATCCGCATTCCCAATAAAATTATCATTTATGGATTTATAATAAATATGTTGTAAAGAAAAATTGAATAATATTTCTTTATAAATCCTAATTATTGTAATTTAATTTAACTCCGTGCTTTAATCTGGCAGGGACAATTTCCAAAACTAGTGTGTACCTACGGACACACTACGGATAAATGCGAAAATGACTATGTTTGTTTGTTACCTAGATTGCATCCTGGATTCCAATCAATTTATGTTGATATTGGGGAATTGTTAGTCATATTTACTGAGATATTCTTATACACGGCCCATTAAAACTATTAAAAGGCAGATGTAACAAATATTATCTATAAAATGTTATATTACTTGTTGGGATTATATTTGTTTGATGTACAGGCCGGGTCACCAACCTATAAAGATCATTCGTTGTGTCAGTTTGTGTGGGGGACCATGATTGTGTTGAAGGATGAGCGAATGAGCGACAATTTTATCGACACATTTCCATTGCCGGAGATGTATTTAAAACTAGCTTCTGCCCGCGACTTAATCCGCGTAGCGTGATGATATATAGCCTATAGCCTTCCTCATTAAATGGGCTATCTAACACTGAAAGAAATTTTCAATTCGGACCAGTAGTTCCTGAGATTAGCGCGTTCAAGTAAACAAACAAACAAACAAACTCTTCAGCTTTATATATTAGTATAGATATAGATAGTATAGATTACCAGCAATTGCTGGACCCCTCCAAGAGACGGGATCTTGCCTTGCATACGGCATTCTTAATAATCCGGCAAAACTAACTAGCACCAATTTATTTGCTAATCCAAAATCCCACACGTCATCTTATAAAAAATCTCTGAATCTACAAAATACGTAGTCATTAATGGGTACCTATAGCAGAGACTAGAGAGTATATTATCGTAATAACATAGTAGATGGTTCAATGTGTTGTTGTTGCCATGTCATTATGTTTCGTTCCTTCGTTTTAATCATTGTAAAAAAGCTGTGTCTGTACATTGTACATTGAAGATATTAAAAAAAAAACAAGTGGGTTAGGGTAAATATCTCCGAATCCAAAAATATATTATTTAAAATTCTTGTCTGTTTGTTACGGGTTGGAGCAAAAACTACTGAATAGATTTTAATTTTGTTATCACTGTTAGAAAGCATAATAGGTATAATTATGTTCCAACTTAAAAACTGATGAACTTCTTATCGCTGAGATACAGCTTGACCTCTCTGATGTATACAGACCTATACAAAGAGGAGATCATCACTGTTGGTTTTAGATTAAATTATTTTTGGAATCCATTTCTAATCCTAATATAATTTCCGGTTAGCGAAGCCGCGGGCAAAAGCTAGTACAGTAAGTATAAAGTTCTTAGGAGAAGTATTGACACCAAAAAAGAGTGGAACTTGAATTTTTTGTTTGATAAAGAATTATTTTTAGTCTTCTTATGGTTTTTGTCCCATACCGGTAACATCATTGGTATAATTTGAACAGCTCTCGGCCGTTCCTTAGCCATGCGTTCGTATTCGAGTCGAAATCAATTATTTAATTTCATTTACACACTTATTACAGGTACTTTTGGATTGTCAAAATACAGGTTAGATACCTATTAGGTTTTTTAAGACTAAGGTTACTAAATAAACTAACTTTACTAAATAAAGTATGGAACCTTATTGAAACACCTGCTTACCTGTATCCATGATAATATACGTGACGGTTAAATTAGATTTACCACAAAACAGAACGCTATAACCTTGAAAATGAATGCACCTGAATATAAAATTCCATGCAAATAATATTTATATTTGCACAGCTGCACTTATTGCTGTCATATCTGAGCCGCGCGAATTTGCTCGTATTGATCTCATTGATGAAAATTTCTTGAGATTTTTCCACTTTCTTAGCGCGTGTTAGAACTTCAATATGCTAGGTAGGTTTCTTACCAAATAATTAATATTATAAAGCTTTATAAATAGTTTAGATTTCGGAGGATTCCGCTTATTCACATATACATAAATAGTAACAAACACTAGGTACCTATTAGTACCTAATACCTATAATGATAAATCAAATCAAACGTGTGAATTACCGTTGATGTTGAAAACCACACATTTTTTTCCAATTTCCATACAAGTATTTCTAAGAATGAGTTCTAATGAATAGTTACGAAACATTAAATTCTCAGAAACCTAATTTGTACAGACAACAATTGGATGTTAATTGCGTACTACAACTTATGTTGCTTTAAAGGTAACATGGCAATAAATAAACAGCTCATCGTAATTCTTCCCGTGTGAATAAAGGCTTGACATGATGAACGAATGATTTAATGACATTTATTTGCAGAA
This sequence comes from Acronicta leporina, assembly GCA_947256265.1. NCBI lineage: Eukaryota > Metazoa > Arthropoda > Insecta > Lepidoptera > Noctuidae > Acronicta > Acronicta leporina. Next base: position 8,426,830 of record OX366531.1, read on the forward strand.
CATTGGTAGATATCATTTAGTTCCATTCAAAGGTCCTTCTTCAAGTTGGATATTTTACAATTTCGTTTTATCATGAAGGGTGAATTTTAAGTCTTAATATTTTTCTAACCTACATAGGAATATTACAGTTCCATCAAATTAAAAAAAGGATAAAGTAAAATTTAAATATCGAATGTGACAAAACATGTTTAAAACGTATCTTCTGCTTAGTCGCTGTCTTCATTACTGAAGGTCGTGTCTAGTCTGACGCTTTAGTTGCTCAATGAACTATGCACCTCCACGCGTTTCTGTCCGTATATAACTAGTCTATTATCTGTGGTATATATAAACGAATATAAAATAAATGGTACCCAGATAGCCAGGGCGCTCAAAGCAAAAAGGGAGCTTAAATAAAATAAAGTAATACCTAACTAGTTATGGTATTTTATATCATCTTACGTATCTTCTTATCTAAGATTTTGTTAGTTACGTTAGTAACTAACAAAATAGGGGGTGAAAATAGAGGGTGGTAATAAGTTATTATTAGCACCCTCTTAGGCTAAACATTTTGAACGCAGAATGATGCGAGGGATCCATAAATACATTAAAATAGATAATTATTTGTGTTATTATCTAAATAAAAGACCATAATGAACCCATCTATCGTTCCACTGCCGAGCATGGGTACACTCCTCTCATAATGAGACGGATTAGGCTTGCCTAATGCGGGTTGGCAGACTTCAGAGCCGTCGAGAAAATCTCTCAGGTATGCAGGTTTCCTCACAATGTTTTCTTTCACCGTTGTAAGCGAGTGATAATTAATTACGAGACCTACGACATGACAGTCCAGTATCCCAAAGCTATCACTGCCTCTTCCAATAAAAGAACGTAAAACAACAATTCAATCGTCTTCTTCAGCTAGAGAACCCTAACAAACCAATTCGCGATGGCATCATTACGTCAACAAAAATAAGTGACGTCATAGTGAATACAAAAAGTGTTAGACTCTTCAACGGCGCGTGGGCAGCTCGTAATTAACGTGTAGCATTTACTACACAATACCAACCTACGTGTTGTAGAATATCGGATCGCAAGGCCGGTATGGATACTGTCAGAGATCAAAGATCAAACCCCGGATCAAAGGTCTTTGTATTAGTTGTTGCTTAAATTGAAGCTTAAAGTCTGGGTACTTAGAAGTCACATAATTTGCTACAACAGTTATGAACGAAAGGGCATTCATTTCGAAACTAAGGTGGACTAACTTAAATATCAAGGATTTCTTATCAAAGCTTGAAATAGTACTGTAGAAACGTAGATTAACGGTATCTCAATCCGAATAATAACACAATTTGAATATTATTTATTGTGGTAATTACGTTTTTGTGGGAAATCAATTTTTTTTTTTTATTGGCTAGTTTGCCGATGACGACAATTCAGCCACATACGAAGTGAGATGGAAAAACGTGTGTGTGTCTAAACATCAATTTAAAAAAGAACTATAGTAAGAATAATTAACAGTGAACATTAAATCATAATAGAATGATGTTAGAGCTCAGTGAGGGAAGATACTAAAGTTTAATGTTGTTGCTACGAATGAAGATCATCAAGGCCTCAAGTATTTTGGGGGAAGGATAGGTCAGAAGACATGAGAAGTTAATTGGGAGAGGGACCTTTAATTTCGGATGGAGACTGTATAGGTCTAGGGATGAAAGTTAGGTATGTAACTTATGTTCAGTTTGAAGTTACTAAGTGAAAAAGCAAAGTGATTGATTTACCCATAAGAAAGACTGTCTAACTGACAAAGAAGATACATGTTATGACCTCCGACGCGACTTGGTCTAGAAAAGTACCTACTAAAAATGCGTTACAATATTTTGTAATTATGATTAATTACGTAGGTAAAAACCAAAACATACTCCAAAAAACCTATCCCTTTCTTTAAGCTTTATCGGAGTCTTCGTAAAACGTCAACAATTTTTTACCTAAAACTAAAGAAAAATATTAGAAATAAGTACCATCATTTATCAAACATTTTTGTTGCATAAAATTTACACCTGCGCATAAAATCGATTTCAGTTTTAATTAAAAACTAAATTCATGTTTTTTCAGAAAGGAACGTGCCAGCTTTTCTTTTTCTGATTCGTTCGTATTAAAACTATTTCTGATGACAAACCATTTTTTATAAACACGGAATATCCTCATAGATTTGCCTGCCACTAGGGGAGGGGGCAGAGTTCGTCAGACTCGTACCGACCAAAAACTATACTAGCCTTACCTTGCCACGGTCACACCCCATGAGATTCATAAGACATTTGCCGTAGCAGGCTGTGGCCCAGAACTGTTGTCAAACCAAGGCGTTTACTTATTAATTCTTAGATTAAAGCTGCACAGATAGAGATAGAGTCAGCTTTGGACTCGAGTCTGCGAAGGTACTTAAACCTTCCATAATCCATTACACGTTATGACGAGGTTCTGAATACATGTATAGCGCGGAAACAGCAAATATAGTAGTGTTCGAGCTGGTTCGTTTTGTTCGAAGTGAGTACCTTCCATTACACATTATGGGCCTGAAGACGGAGTGTACCCAACGTGCCCAGCAGTGGATATTATAATGGGTGGATTATGTTATGTATGACGCAAACAACACGACCAATCTTAGTGACTTTTCTGACTTATGTTCGTGACAATAATAGATTTCGCATTTTGGTGCTAAAAATCTAAGTAGGTAGTCTCAATTTATACTATGTACAAGTAAGCGGTATATGATAAGCCAACTTTTTTATTTCATACGTGCAGTCAATTTAGGAAACTAGAATAATAGGGGGCGAGCCAATTGCCATTAACCGGGCACAAATTCCTAACTCCGAGCTGCTACTGGGAATTTCATCGAAAAACCAATAACACTTTGCTCGACCTGGGAATCGAACCCAGGACTACTTAGTTAATTATCACATGCTTAAACAGTAAAGAGAAAACCGTGAAGAACCTGCATGGCTGAGAGATTTTCTCAACGGGCGTATGAAGTTTGCCAACCCGCATTAGGCTAGCGTGATGGACTAAGATAAGAACGGATAGGATTTTTTATGGAAGGCATTTTAAGGGGGCAAACGAGCAGAGGGATGACCTGATGGTAAGATTACCAGGCGTCACAAGTGCGTTGCAGGCCATTTAAAAGGGTTTGGGTGTCTGGTATCCTCATTCACTCGGCGAAACACGACGTACCCAAGCGTTGTTTCACATCGGTTTTCTGTGAGGCCGTGGTATCACTCCGGTCGATTATTACATTTTTTTTCATAACTTTCAGCATGGATCATGTAGTAACATTGTAATGTTAACACCCGATCAACCACACGATAGCCAAGTGCAAAACATGTTTATAAAAAACACGCTAGAAATGTTAAACAATAGTTACATTCGAATTGATTCGAATGCGGTTTTGTTTGGTATATAACGTCTATGCCTCGCCTGTTGCGTAAGCGCAGAGCTACTATTACCACCTAGTTAGTTGACTAATCCAACATAAAACTACAGTGAAGACTTCCTATGTATAAGCTTGACTATTGATCTTGTAAAGAAGTAAACAGACGACGAATTGCATTAATATTTCAGCGTAAATAACTACTGTTCTTACAATGTCAGTCGATTATACCCATTCAAATTAATTCTTTGATTGATACTAGAGAAAATTTCTTTTGTAGTTTAAGTTTAAAAAAATAATAGTGAATTCAGTTTTTTACTCGGAAACTAAGGCCCACGATACTGTATTTTTTTTTACATAGATATCCTTTTATTTATTTCTATATTTTAAAACAAGTAAACTAGGCAGTTAAAATTAAAAACAAAAGACTGCGCGTATTGTATTCGCGAAATCTATGATCATAAGACTACAACAAACATAACTTGGTACCAACAATGTATAATTAAATAGATAACGAACTTCTTTTTATACAAAATAATTCTACAATATTAATATTACAAAAATGGTAACACCTCAATTAGTCACAAATACATGTAGTTTGTTAATGATAAACATTTGCCGGTAAAACATAAGGATTAATCTGAAGCCATTTTTTTATAATCATAAACTGGCTTATTATGTGTTTCCCCGAACGAGTAACGAACTTTTTTTTGCAAGAAATGTACAGTCAGAAGCATGGTCCATGTATAATTGTGCCAGACTCGTTTTATGTAAATATAAATAGTTATTAATACCAAACACAATGCCTCTTTGTCGTGCAGTCTCGACGATTTTTTTATATATTTTTTATATAATTGAGTATATACATCATTATTACAATATTATATACTTGTACAATCTATTAATGTGTCATTCTATTCAGGTTGCGGTGTTTCTATAGAATGCTAATGACTGAAATGAAAGACACGTCGTTATCGTAAGTATTCGTAGAGGTTAAACTATACCTACTGATGTAGGTAACATATACAACTTAACACGGTTTAAATTTTCGTACCAATTGGTGTATAATGTTCCACTTCGATTTTAAATATGAACGAGTCATAATATGTTTCCTGGTTGGGCGCGTGCCTCCTCTTCCGAAAGGTGAATAGTCCCTACACCATCCACTACGTGTACTATGTGCAGTTTGCAGGATTTCACGTGCCATCTTAAACTTCGTGACTTCCCATTAAACGTGCAGGCTCGATTATCAATTTCTAATCAGCACAATTCAAATCTGTAAGTACAGTACTACTGTATCAGTCTATCGGTTAAAATACATCCACCCACATTTGCATTATATAATATATTCTTTATTTTAGACATATAGCTACATAGTCCATAGAATTGTTACCTATTAGTAAATGTTAGTGAATTTGTTAGTAGGCCTACCTTTTTCATTATTAAAATAATGAAAAAGGTGTTAGTAGTTTGTTAACAAGGCGAATCTACAATTTTTGTCTAAACTAACTAAACGTTTTTTTATTTTATTATGGCTTCGAAAAAAATATTTTTCAATGTACTAATGTAATCATTTTGTGGTTAATACCACAAAATTGTTTTAAAACGGATTATTAGGTAGACTTTAAGGGTAAGTAAGTTAAGGGTTACATTGGCTGCGTAATAAGATAAAATCATACTCTCCACTTCTCCAGGTACCTCCACCCTCCACGAATGAGGCTTCCGGCGACTGGGACCGCAATTAACTCGGACCGCGGTCCCAGTCGCCGGATCCATTTAATTTAAATATTTTTCTTCCGGCGACTGGGACCACCAATTAATCCATACTAAAATCTATTGTTCAAATTAAACAACAGTACAGTCAAACGAAAAATGTTCAAAGTACCTAAGTAATATTTATAGAAAAAAACTCTTCGTTACAAAATATTTAAGTATTTATAGTTTGCTGACGGTGAGAAGTTGAAGGGTTTCCTTTATCAATTTTGATAGTTCTAAAATGGTAATATATTTTATTTTAGAGATGAATAAATAAAACTCTTTAGTGGAAAACATTATAATAAAAAAGTGAAAATTAAATAACATAACCATAATTTTATTTATGTTTGTTTTAGTAATATAGTAGTAAGCAAATAAACTGCCTCGTTAGTCTAGTGGTCCCAAGTGCGACTGCTACACTAGAGCTCCTGGGTTCGATTCCCAGGTCGAGCAAAGTGTTATTGGGTTTTTCTATGAAATTCTCAGTAGCAGCTCGGAGTTTCGAATTTGTGCCCGATTAATGGCAATAGGCTCGCCCTCTATTACATGGGACCTAAACATACCGGCGAACTGTGGGTGTACATTAAGTACGCCTCTGCCTAACCCTTCGGGGAATACAGGCGTGATGGTATGTTATGTTTTAGTAATCGCAAATCGTTATTAATTGTGGTAATAGTACGCCTCATCCAAGATATAATCTTGAATTTCTAGTGGTCAAATTTAAATGTAAATATGTATTTGCAACTCATCGCTTGAGCAAGGACCCCCTTATTAACTTGGTTTGTTTATAAATAAGACAAAAAATTACATATACCTGAAGTATTCTATTATCTGTGCCTGAAGACTAATGATTTCAAGGTACTGCACTATTTAAACGCAGGAATAACTTAATATCTAGTATAAGTAAGTAATATTTTTTATTCAAAGGATTTTACTTAGAACATTTTTTCGTTTGACTGTACTGTTTTTAACTTGAACAATAGATTTTAGTATTGATTTATTGGTGGTCCAAGTCGCCGGAAGAAAAATATTTAAATTAAATGGATCCGGCGACTGGGACCGCGGTCCGAGTTAATTGTGGTCCCAGTCGCCGGAAGCCTCACACGAATGAGGTGGTTATAACTTTGGAGTGTGCATAATCCTCATGGATCGTCATTAGTCTGCCGTCTCTGGGCCAACAGGGAATACTGGACCCGTGCCGATTAAATGCCGCATTTCCTTTGTCTTAAAGTAACAACCATCACGGACATTCGTGACATTCGCCATGACCAATGTGGCGATAGGTAAGCCCTGCAAAATGTACTATGTAGCAGTGTATTTTACACGGAAACCTGTGCTGCTAGGCAGATATAACAATAAATATATCCGGCTTCGCAACAACAAATTGCAAGAATACCCACCGCCACGTGTAGCGGTCATGACACGCTGCAAATGTTATACAATAAGAACAATGCCATGTCTTATGTAAAAATTATTAGCGAGAAAAAATAAGTTGTGGTCTGCGGACAAAAACATATGGTTCGCGGTCACACAAGCCAATTTTATGCCACAATTAGATGGAACAAATATTTCTAGAGACAAGGGTGTGTAGACAGGTGCAGTCTCGGTATCTTTGGTGGCTGTGAATACATTCGGCACACAATTTACGTCTACGGAAAAAAAATACTAAGTGTTCAACTAGTGTACAATTTGGTTGCACAAAGTCGAAAATGGATATATCAAGTGTGTATTTATTTATCCGGTTCACCAATTATTATTTTAAAACTGAATTGTATGCGCTTCTTTGTATTCAATACATTTCAGCGAATAAAAGTAAAGCAGAGGTTGTCAAACTTATTTCGTTTACCGCCCACTTTGTTGTGAATCAACTATTTTCCGCTTTAACACACCCAAATTTTTCTGGACTCTTTACGCCCCATCGTGAGGAAACCTGAGAGATTTTCTCGACAGCGTGTGAAGTCTGCCAACCCGCATTAGGCTAGCGTGGTGGACTATAGCCTAATCTCTCTCATTGTGATAGGAGACCCGTGCTTAGATGGAGATGATACTACGCTAAATGATATGGGCATTACAAAATGTTTAGGTTACATAATATTTTGAGCACAGAACAGTTAGTTTGAAGTTTTATATTCTGTTTCGATTGTTTCTGTTATTAAAATGAACGTATTTAATGATATTATATGAATTTGTAACTTTATTGTTTTATTTCGAACGCTAACAATACAGTTCAATACTTGAATGCAAAGGAATAATCATTGTTAAGTAACATTTACCTGTAATTCAATGACCAAATAATATGAAACTTTGCCTACAATGGATCAAAATATAATTATCCTTGCACAAAATGTAGAAGGTAATAATGGACCGAATTTCTCATACAAACGTAAATACCAAAATAAATCCTAATTCAAACACAATTTATCAACGTGTTTGGCGACACGTTTGGCGTATCGGCTGAGCGATCGGCTTGTGCGACACGTGTTGTGGGTTCGATCCCAACACGAAGCAAATATTTGTATGGTCTACAGGTAGTGGTTCCGGATCTGGGTGTTTGTGTATGTGAGAATTTGTGTTTGTAAACGCACCCACAATACTTACAGGAGAAAATCCTAGTGTGGGGCAACGTTTTTTAAGAAAAAAAAACGTGTGTTATTATTCGGATTCCGATACCGTTAATCTAGGTTCCTGTTCTAATATTTCGTCCAAAATACGTACTGGAAATAAATGTGAGCGAATGTAATTCTCGATATCTTTGCCAAGTTTGGAACAATTTTCCAGTCGTTTATTTTCAGTGACAAAGTGGTAAATAAATAATATATAAAAAATAAATAATTAGTTGCAACCGTTGCAACTTGCAAACTGGTTGAATATAACTATCGTTATTGATTTCCAACATGACTTTCCTCTTTGTGATAACAGAAAGAAGTCATGTGTTTATATTGTCTTATTTAATCCTTGTAAAAAATACACTTGAAAAAAAAACGTTTTTTTAAGGATACCTATTTAAATATAAATTCCTGGAGTATTATTATAACATACTTTTAAATAACTCCTGAAATAAATAGCCATTATTTTGTTCCGACACTTACCTTTAGAAACTAGTAAGTTATAAAATACCTTTTTGATCATAGTTAAATATTTCCTATTTAATATGTATGCATCATACATAATATCTATGTCATTCATTTCAATACGGTATAGTTAATATCGTTTGTTTCATACTTTAATTTTTTTTTTAATTACTGTTATTACAGCATAAAACAAACACAAACTAACCCCCTTATTCATAATAATATAAAAAATCTTATCTATATATATAAAAGAAAGTCGTGTTAGTTACACTATTTATAACTTAAGAACGGCTGAACCGATTTGACTAAAAATTGGTGGAGAGGTAGCTTAGAACCAGGAGACGGACATGGGGACGGACATACTTTTTATCCCGTTCCCGTGGGATGTGATGAGAGACCGAATTCCACGGGGGCGAAGCCGCGGGCAGAAGCTAGTAAGTTATAAACCTTCCATAGCTATAAAGTGCTTCGTCATATTTTAACTTGTGATAATATTCTGTGACAGAGACAGAAGACAAACACATTATAGCTTAGAAGTTTATATTATAAGTATTTATATGAGTATTTAACCCAGATATCCGCTTTCGAAACATGATCACTGTGTATAAAAAATCTTGCGTCCATCAATGCGAGTTTGACAACCCAAAGTGACTGACACAAGTAATTTCCGGCGAAACCTTAGATTAAGTATGTACTGATATCTACTAATTAAGTATCTATCATTGCATTTTGACGTAGGTATCTACATTCTAAGCCTCATTAGCCTAGTGGTCCTGAGCGCGACTGCTGCGGTAGAGACCCTAGGTCAGATAGTCAGATCAATTCCCAGTTCGAGCTAAGTTATTGGGATTTCCATGATGATCAGTTGCAGCTCGGAGTTTGGAATTTGTGCCCAGTTAATGGCAATAGACTCGTCGACTATTGCATGGAACGTAAACATACCGGCGAACTGTGGGGTGTGTATTAGAACGCTTCAGCCGACAGTGTGTTATATTATTCTAACTTCATGTTAGATACTAAAAAAACGCGGTAATAAGAAGAAGACACTAAAATTAGACTTAATGGTCACAGATCGCCTAATAATACCGGTATGTCCCACACTCCCACCAAAAATGTGTCTTTACCCTTATTTACTTATAGTTTCATTCTAGAAATCTATTTTATAACATTCCGTTTTCAAATCATCATCATATTGTAATAGGAAAGACGTTGATGAACCCTAAAATTTAAAACATTTGACGACTTTTGTGGGCGAATGTACGTTCTAAGTTTAAAGACAGACAGACATCCGTTACCTACTGTGTTTAGCCGGCCATTATAACGCGGTAGTGGTTGGACCGGTCCAACGAAGGTTCTACGGAGATTTTCTACCAACAGTCAGCATAAAAGGCAACTATTGTTTGTAGTGTTTTAAGTTAAGGTAACTTAGTAACTACGTAATACTCAACGCACACTTTTTCCTGTTTAAACTCTACATAGTAATCTCCCCCTTGCTGAGATTTTCCCAAAGGACTTAAAGCGTGGCAATTCTTCAGTCGGCATGATTTTTAACATGAAACATAACATAACATACCATCACGCCTGTCTTCCCCAAAGAGTTAGGCAGAGGTGTACTAAGGTACACCCACAGTTCGCCGGTATGTTTAGGTCCCATGTAATAGGGGGCGTGCCTATTGCCATTAACCGGGCACAAATTCCAAACTCCCGAGCTGTTACTAAGAATTTCATAGAAAAACCCATTAACACTTTGGTCGACCTGGGAATGGAACCCAGGACCTCTAGCAGTCGCGCTCAGGACCACTTGGCTAATGAGGCAGTTTTAACATGAAAATAATGAATTATTCAAGAAATCTGTTCGTGTAAGATAGAGTACCTACAGCGGCATCAGGCGCATATTTACGTAGCGCGTTGCGCCGGAACATAATCGCGACTTGTTATTATAAATCACGTGTGACAGACAGGCCAGCGCACGCGCATCGCTATTAAAAACATATAAATACCGACAGTAATGACTGCACAGGCAGTGACTTAGAAGCACTGCACAAACATGCGACCTCGCTTGCTAGAATGAAGAGGATATCGAAAATCAACCCTACGACACGCGCGCAGCGGTAGTGCTTGGCGAGATAACCACCTAACTACACCAAACGTTCGGATTCTAAACTTTAAATTTGATATTATTACTCGTGTTTGAATATTCTATCCTGGAAAACGTGCTGTCTTTCAGGGCTTATGTACCCTAAGCACGAAGAACTATCGAATTCGTATCGTAAACGTATCGAGTTTTTTTCAGCTACAAATCTCATACATACATACACATTTTCTCCCATTGGGGTAGGCAGAGACTATAGATTTCCAGTTGCTACGATCATGGCACACCCTTTTGCTTCACCTACGTTCATAAACCTCCTATTCTCGATTTCAATACGAATGAATATGTTTTCGTAAGTTGATCGTGCTTGAGCTACTGAATGAAAGCTAGCTGTCAGGTAATTATCGGGAACTAACTGGGACACGGGCATAGTGAAATAGGCCATTACTATTTATTTACACTTTTTACAAAATAATTGTATGACATACAAGGAAGAGCACCTCATCAAGATTTAAAGCAAATGAATGAAGAAAACACAATTTATAGATATGTATAGTCACGGAAATAATAAGTTACGAGCCGTTTGTGGTCATAAATGAGAACACCTCATTTACTAAAGAATAGGTTATATGTAATATTATTATATCGTATTGTATAAATTATTCATTCATTGTTACATTACCGATTGCGATACAATTTTGCATGTAACTGTAATATTTTCCTTGGCGAATCATAATTTCACAATAGGGAAATATGAGACCCTTTTCATTAACGACCTTACTTAGGTAGGTACTCTTTGTTTAAACTATGTGATGCTGTATTTTTTTTTGTTTTGTTCCACGGTAATTAGCATTTAAACGAAATACATAGGTACACCGATACCAACATACATACACACGTCTTTCTCCCACAGGGATCACCAATTGGCTAAGATTCTTGCATACTTCTTTTGCTTTTTCCACGTTCATTCCTTACTTTTTCAGAAAAAAAAGACAACAGCTTTTATTTAAAAAAAAAACATGGCTTATAAGGCAAGGGAATCAAAATCAATGTGTAAACTATAAAGCCACAATTACCAAATAAGATATTTGTAAAAGGAAAAACATCAAAACATGCGGATAATAACAGGCTAATGGCGTAAATCTAATGAGTTTGCTGACAGTTTACATACCAACAATACTTGGCGATAAGGAAACAGTTTTTAATTAGTATAAATTAGCCTAAAGCACGGAGAGCCTAGTAATTATGACCATGGAATGAAACGCCATAATGTAGGTCTCAAGTACGAATTCAAAGTACGAATTTGAATTTTTCCTAATAACATTTTTATTAATAACTAGCTTTTGTCCGCGGCTTCACGCACCACACGCTTTTTTACAATTTTATAATAGTAGAGAAGAGAAGAAGATTAATTATATCACACAATAAAACGGTAAATCTAAACATCGTGAGGAAAATTGCATGCCTGAGATATTTTATCGACGGCCGGCGGCGTGTGACGCGACCCGCACTAGGCCAGCGTCGTCAACTATAATTTTGCTTTCAATACACATAGCATTTTGACATTTAAAAGTCCATAGACCAGTACTCAATGACCAAATCCTAGCTCTAGTTAGCAAGATCTGCCAGATTTGTCATTGAAAATGGTAGTTTGATACAGTGTAACACCGTCGAAGTTTTAATAAATAAATACAGCAAGTTAACATCAACAATCTGCGAATTCTACAAGACTTCTCAGTTCACTAGACACTTATTGTTTACAAAACATACACCTTTTCGTCTATGTAAATAGTTTAACTATATTTCGCAGTTTTTTGTGTTATGTGCGATTTCTGTTTAGAAGCCGTTTTACAACCTACGACTAACATGACATGAATTACAATTAAAAAACAGAACAACTGTGAATGAATCTATCTTGTATACCGAGGGTTCCGTACTAACTTGCTAAATTCACCAAAATCATTAATATTACTGAAGTTCATAAACTATGAAAGCAAAGATTAATTACAAAGTACTTTACGATTTTCGGAAAGACTGCTTCTTGCCAAATATGATTCTAGGTCATCAGTATATACCTACTCAAGGATTTCATTTACTATCGAGTATCGTATTATCCTGTACTAACTTCTGCCCGCGACTGCGTCCGCGTAGCGTGATGATATATAGCCTATAGCCTTCGTCAATAATTAGGCTATCTAACACTGAAAGAATCTTTCAAATCGGATCAGTAGTTCCTGAGATTAGCGCATTCAAGCAAACAAACAAACTCTTCAGCTTTATATATTAGTATAGCTTCTGCCCGCGACTTCGTCCGCGTAGCGTGATTATATATAGCCTATAGCCTTCCTCAATAAATGGGCTATCTAACACTGAGAGAATTTTTCAAATCGGACCAGTAGTTCCTGAGATTAGCGCGTTCAAGTAAACAAACAAACTCTTCAGCTTTATATATTAGTATAGATATATCCTGTATAACGGCCATATTTTTCACATCGTTGACTTAAAAGCTTGATGACCCCAAGCGACTGTAGGCCTAATTATTTCCTTTTAATTTCAAATTTAGACTAGACAGACAGACGAAAAGTGATCAAATAAGGGTTCCTTTTTTGATTAGGAAGTAAACTGTAATGCGGTAGAAATTAAATCATTTTCGATCGCCACACGGAGCAAATATTTGTATGATCTTCAGATCAGGTAGTTGTTCCGGGTCTGGGCGTTTGTGTATGTGAGAATTTGTGTTTGTAAACGCGCCGTTTATTTAAAACCGTGGGCTACGTTTTTTGTCGCCAAGGGCGGCGGCAGGGTACTTAAATATCAGACTCAGACCAACTGAATACTGAATTTGCCTTCCCTTCCATTTTGTATCTGGAATCTAAATTGCCAACAGGCCACCAAATAATAGGAACCTACTGTAAGTATAGGCGTAATTAATAAGCCATGGCATGCTGAGTCACTTCAAAAACAGTTTAGCTTTCGAGACATTTCGGGTTTATTTGAACAGAGGTGGGTAGTTATCCAAAATGACTAAAATTTACAGGTAAGTACGTTTTTTGATGAATCACAAGAATTCACGGACGCACGTAACGACGGATACAAATCACGCTACATTTCAAGTATAAGCTAACCTTTATGTGGACGAAAAGCTGACTCGCATTGTGGCAATTGAAGGTAGGTATTAGCACAGATTAGGTAATAGTTAACAATATTAGCATATCATTTCCATTAAAATATTGGGAAAGGGATGTTACATAAGTACTACCGCAAATCGATTCCAATAGCGATAGCTAGAAAGTGGTTCTAAGCGCATAGGGCCGCTCTAACGTCAGCCCTTCGAGGCTGGCGACACTTTCTCAGACAATAATGATTCGTATTGTAACGCCAAAGAAGATGAAATGTCGTGGACGTAATACGGCGCGGAAATGCAAATTGAATTGAGCTCTCTTATGTCACATAATTCCATGATCCAATGTTATCTTTACATATTAGCACCTATAACGTATTTATAGGCGGGCTGAACATCTGCAAACTAACTTTTTATGCCGCATGTTCGTACGTATTTACATTCAAGGTCCTCAGAGAATAAGTTAGGTCAGTAGATTACGAATAATGGTACGAAGTTCAGTTTCTGCTTGAGAAACTGAACTTCGTACCACCCGTTTTCGAAATTGGAAAAGAAAACGTGCTACCACAATGTCTTCCTTTCCACTACGTTCTGCCTTAGTGGACTTCAAGTTTTCAGTTGATCCAGTGACTCTTTCGGCTCCATACGTTTGCCCCGCGGCCACGACAGCACCAACGCTTTTGTCAGCTATAGGATCAGTAAAATTCCCATGTAACTGGCCGATGCTTCATTTTTAATTGGTTTAAATTGCTTGGCTCTGACATTGGTGGGATAGTTAGGACCGAATTTAGCCAACTAAGCTAACGATGTCTCGTAATATGAATTTTCTTCTTTCTTTTACCCGACCGTCAATTATAATTATAGTAATCAGATCTTAAAATATTATTTACTGACAGCAATAATACACAAAACGATTACTTGTGTACAGGATATCGGCAATAAAATTCATTGTCCGTACTTCAATATTTCATACATTATTTATGTCGATGACATGTCGACATAGCATTGACAATAATGGATCTATGCCAGGCTAACGACGCGGCAAGCGTCTGAAATAGGCAGAATTAAGATATTCCATTGCTTACAGTCATATCCTGATCGTTATCCTTACTCAGGATGTTCTAATCAGGAAATGTGGTTCTACAATGTTCTTACTACTTGATGTTCTAGAAATACACCATCTTATCGTATCTCAGGAAGTTTTGGTTTATGTTTCAGCTTTTCAAGCTGATTAAATCTGGTAAGGCCGACATGCGCGACTAGTAAATCGTCATCGCAAATCGTGTCACGTGATGGAATCATTTTCTAGCAAAATAAATATTAACTAAAACTGCCTTTAATAACAAAATAAATATATAATGTTCTGCTGCAACAACTGCTACAACTGCTTCAATAGCCAAGTGGTCCTGACTGCGACTGCTACGCTAGAGGTCCTGGGTTCGATTCCCAGGTCGAGCAAAGTGTTATTGGGTTTTTCTATGAAATTCCCAGTAGCAGCTCGGAGTTAGGAATTTGTGCCCGGTTAATGGCAATAGGCTCGCCCCCTATTACATGGGACCTAAACATACCGGCGAACTGTGGGTGTACATTAGTACGCCTCTGCCTAACCTTTCGGGGAATACAGGCGTGATGGTATGTTATGTTATATATAATGTTATGTGCGAAACAGTTTCTGAAGTCGGCGCCTTCGATTTGGTGGATCTTTTGTTTTCCCCATCGACTTTTGAAGTTTTTCAACATTTTGAGTAGCAATTAGAATCCAACATACGTACGTGTTATTTTTTTTTTTTGTGATCAAATATTCACCAAATTTGAATGGCACCCTTAGGAGTATACTCTATCATACAAAAATTGAATTATTGAAATCAATCACATTGAAACATACACCCACGCTTTTTTTCCATATGGGTAGACCGAAACTACAGACCACCACTTGATGTGACTCTTGCATTTTATATACATCTTCTCAATCATATTTTTGCACTCAATAGATAGTAGCATTTGTAACATTTATAATGGCTGATTCACATGGCATAATTGGAAAGTGTGAGTGTATTGGTGTGAGTTAAAAAAAAATATTAGGTAGTAAACTTAATTTAAAAGTTCAACTACAAAATTGAGATGTCAATAAGTGGAAATCAGAGAGGGCTGATATTATAATCTGCAAAAATTTGCTGTGACTTGGCTAATTTAAATTATTTTGACTACATAATATATAATGATTATAAATTAATTGTAATGGCTGACAAATTAAGATCTGCATAAGTTGGTACCTACCTAGTGAATCAATTATATTGTTATTTTTTTTTATGAGCTGTTAAGCTTATTATTTTACATATTACCTCTAATTTGTACACCATAGTTGGTGTACAAAAAAAACATGCCACTCTATTTACTATGATTTGAACACCCTGTGTGACTGACTACTCAGTAGGTAACAAAACACATGTTTTTGACAAATAAATCAACTTATTTATCTTTAATCGGCATGTTCAAAGTTCAAGTTCAAATGTTTTTATTTCAAATAAGCTTTTACAAGCGTTTTTGAAACGTTATGATTCTAGTTGCACGGTTCCAAAAGGTCGATCCTATGGAGAAGAATCCGGCAAGAAACTCCATGGACACTCTTTTAAAATAAATAAATTACAAACTTCACTGTTACAATATTGCGATAAAAAGATGTGAGGACGTTGAAGGATGTCCAAGTTTGACCGAGGTCGACTATATTAAACGAAGATTCACGTTATTTGAGAACCCGATGTCATTTCTAGATAATAAATAAACTATGTGGTAAAAACGCACACCATCAAGCGACAAATGAAACTAGGTGTCTACTTAGACAGGCCACAACGTACACACATAATACAGTTTCTGTTGTGGTAAACAATACTAAACATATGAAGACATCTCGATATGTAAATAATATAGAATCTGTCAAAGCTATGTCCATCTACTTACAAGGTTCCTACTATAGCTACTAGTAACTGACCAACATGAAAATTAATAAGCTTAAATTAGTCTCTAATAATCAACAGTTTCATTTTGCCAGGGAGGCCACAAGTGCATCCGTACTTAACGACCACACATTCTTATCGTCAACGTAGTCCTTGGTTTTATAATAGGCTTTCTTAAGAAGAACAGATTTGACGTGCATTTTAAATTTCTTGCCAGTGAGATCGGTAACACATGAAACGAGGAAATGCATTTTAAGTAAACAAATAAATAAAGAATTGGGTATGGAACTAGGCTAGCCTCTTATTACATGGGTTCGTCGTTTAACTAAGGGATACTGTCCTAAACAGTCAGCTGAGGGTGATTCTGGACTAGTTAAAAAAGGTTCACATGATATTGTTATAATTCACTACTCACCGGCTTCACGAACACACATGTAAAGCTAATTACTATTAATACAATAATCAACTGTTGACACTGATAAATAAATTAATAGAAATATTATTTTCGACTAGAAATAGCAAGTAAGTCATTTGTTTATTTCAAAATACTGTGTTGTTTGTCTCTACCACAAACACAGCTGACAGCTCATTTGTCATTGATTGCTTGCTTGCTTTCTGTCAATGTCAAATGACGCGTTTACAAATACTGTTGTTAGCTTATTTCTGTTCTGCATAGCATGGGATGTGAACTTTGACTATCTATCTATAAGGACCCGCCTCTCATGATCATTCCCCTCTGTCAAGGTAGTGGATTAAAAAATCTAACGCGTTTATCAAAACTGTTTCCGAAATCGATTTTTCATTAACAGAATCGTTTCCGCTCAGTAAGGTCATCATAAATGCTCCGTGTAAATACCGATATACGTGCAGTTAATGTATGCAAAAAAATATCTAATATCTTATTTAGATAAAGATGGAGTTATTTTCCGTATGTAAGTATTAAAGTTCATTTATTTCTATTTAAATCACTTATTACAATTTATTAATAAAGATCGAGGACGTTACCGATTCAATAATCGAGTATAAAATAATCGTTTAGTTCAAGCATGCACTCCCCACGAGACTACCCGCACTCCCCACGAGACTATCCGCACTCCCCACGAGACTAGCAAATTTTTTTTACTAACAATATGAGCCTTCTGCTAATAAGCGTAAGATTTAAATTTGAAATAACCATCAAAATGTCATTTTTTGATTTTCAATTATATATCATCCAATAGGATGTCACCATTTATGATTTCCAATTATAGGTCTTAATGCAGAATTACCGTTTTTTGGCAATTATAGGCCTTATATATATTATGACATAATGCATAAAACTCGAATTTTAAAAAGTGTAGCGAGACTATGTCCCTCTTTTGTTTTGTCATTTTAATTAATGATGTGATAGTGTTTGTTTACGATTTCGAATCGATATCGATATTATTTTCGTGTTTAATGTAAGACCAAATTATAATAATTGCTAAAGATCACTAAAGATGTATATCATGAATTTATAATATCACTATATTTTTATAAAATTTAATAAAATAACATTTTTGGAAATGACGTAACTAAGATTATTGATTATTTTTGATATCCAGTATTAGATATTTTATTTGTTACTTTTTCAGATCTACAAAATACCTTCATTTAAAATGATATAGGTGTGATTGATAAATAATAGCTTAAGCCGTTGCGGATAAATTTGTTGACAAAAGAATTTATAAATTAACATATTTAAATCGTATTTCAAAAATCATTGAAAATGATTTCTAAGATACGGTATGGTTAGAAGGTCTGGGGTTTCTTTTACCGCTTAGGTGGAAAACCAGCACATGTACCCGCCTAGCACCCGCCTGATGGTAAGTGTATATATAGTGTTAATGTACCCTATTATATGAACGCTTGCAACACCTGGGGTATCACTCGCCCGTTGCCGAACCTGTAAAAATCTTTTCACACCCGGTAGACAACCCTCAACACCGGTACCCCCACTGCCAACATAACGCTTCCTCGCGGAGCTCTGGCGATCTTGCTCACCGTTAGGAACACAACATAGTACAGTCACAGATAATAGAATACTAGTAGTACAGTGCTATGTTATTTGGCTACTATTTTCTGCAAAGTGTAGGTGTTTCCCCAGTTGGGCAGCTCCAATTCTAAGTGAGTTATTCAATTCCACTATGCCCTGCCTCTCGGGGTGTTTCTTCAAACACATTATTTTCTTTTTTCGATATCCGGCTCAAAGAATTAACGAGAGTACGGAACACGACATACCATCACGTCTTTATTCCCCGAAGGGTTAGACAGATGCGTACTTAGGGGGCGAGCCTATTGCCATTAATCGGGCATCAACCCTTAATTTTATAGAAAAACTCCAATAACACATTGCTCGACCGGGGAATCGAACCCAGGACCTCTAGCGTAGCGCTTCTGTTCATATTAACGCGCGACATAATGAACAAAATCGTATTTACTCCTACTTATATCTCGTGGGAAACAAAATGCTCTGTCTAGTGTTATTCCTAATATATCAGCCTGGCAAAGAAAAAAAAATCAAAATGAAAGAAACAAACTAATTGGTATCAAAGTATTTGTAACATAACGTCCCCAATATCCGCTCTATCTATACTAATATTATAAAAAGGAAAGATTTGTATGTATCAATGTATGTAACAAATAAACTCAAAAACTACTAGGCCGATTTCGAAAATTCTTTCACCATTTGAATGCTACATTATTCAAGATTAACATAGGCTATAGAATATGTATTTCGAAAAATTTTCGATTTCTCTCACCCGTGCGTTTATTTTCCAATTACATAGTATGTTACACCTATCTATACCTAAACAGTTCCTTTGTTCCAATGAGAGCATTGCATTGAAATTAATTATGACGCAAGATATTAAAAAGGTGTTTATGGATGATTTTAATTTTGCAAATAAATAATAACATATAAAAATAATTTGTAATGTTGTTACGTTTTTCTCCATTCTTCCTAAAATAATCTATCGATATAAAATATCGACATAGTAACTTCCTAATTATTTTTATTGTATTATACGTACGTATTGTCGTCAATTCTTGTATGTTGACGTATTTGACCTCTATGTGTGCGTAAATTGTGTTAATGGTAAAGAATTTAATATGTGTGAGTTCGTGGCGATACAAAATGATTTTGAGTATGTGTGCAGCAATGTCTATGTAGTGTTTCCTCCCCCCGCACCAAAAGTGACAGACTTTTTTGTTCATAGAATTAAGCGCGTCACTTGTCCAGGGATAGATAGTCAAAGGATGTGAATAATGTTTCTACTACTTTACTCATTAATTTATTTACGTGCCAATTTTACCCTTTTTTAAACTTGATTATGCATTGCATACATCTGCATATGCAGAAGATGCATCTATTGACGGCGCTGTTTTCAGTGAACTAAAATTTATTAAATTGAAATTATTTATTAGCTGTTTTTGTAAACACCGTATTTATTTTTATTTCTAATTTCTATACTTGAATACTTGGTTTTATAGCTCTAAAGGTAACTACACTTTTGCAAGTCCCTAAAATTAATTTATTGTTTTTCTTTACAGATATAGTCATCATGTTCTTCAAGTTTCCACGATTATGATAATTCCCACAAGTAAAATGTTGGAAGTACCAGATAATGTAAGTAAATTACAATTAAGTATATTACTCCTAACTCCTAGACATAATTATTTAGCTATCAATAGCACGAATTGCTCGAGATCAAGATCACACTTAAAAAAATAAAGCGTTTGTAAGACGTAAGTGAAGATGTGCCTACATCTACTTAACTACAATCAATAGGTATCAATCAATCGCTACAATCTTACAAAGAATAGATAGGTAAGTATACTGTAAGTACCTACATACTTAGGTACCTACTTACAGTTGTAATAATAGTCACCACATTTAACAGCTATCAAGTCGCTATGTCTTCAATTGGAAGACATCCAACACCTTAGTCCGTGATCGAATTTCTTCCATAGTTGTTTTTATTAATAGTCAAAATGGCTTTATCTTATACAGTGTTTGTTTGTTAATCTGGGGTAAGTTTGGTTTGGCTACCATTACCTTTATATTTAACTATCAACGCAAGATGAATATTTTTTCAATGGTTTCCCTTAGACGCGGCATTCTATAGTCGGAAACGGGTTTAATAACTGTTAAATCTGCTGATGTTGATTTTATTTTAGCGCAAGTAGGCACGTCATATCCTTTCTCCTTGCGGGAAAGTCCGCCGACGAATACAATATAAATCTTCGTACACTTACAGGAGTTATGGGCTATGTATGGGCCTACCTTCTCAGTTGATACGTTAGGTACGGTACCTACATAGTTCATTCATACCTCCCTAATAAACTTCAAGTTGCTCGGGACAATCATTTACTCATTGTCACTCGTTGAAGGTACTTTTAACCCCTCATCAAAGAACAGGCAATTACGATAATACTTGATAAGTTAGGTACCTTGGTTTTACAGTGTAACCAATCCCTAATTCGCCATGATTCGTTCAGTAATTAGTGACTAGTGAGCTCTTAGATAAACTCTCATTAGAAAACACCATGTTAGGATCCAATTAGGTCAGTGCAACTAATTTAATAATTAATGAGGCCAAAACCTACCTTATTCTTTATATTTTAATGAACCTGTTATAATTGCACACGCACAACAATGCTATCACTGTTCAAGCCCGCATAAATATTGACATAAGCGTTTAGCGACCGTATCATCTAATTTTTTACACTACATAATAATATTCAGGGCTGTCTTTGCGTCATGAAGTATTTGTTTATGTAATTATATACGTATTCATTAAAATTTATTATTTATTACTAAATCTATCTTCTTCTACCATGTCGTCACGACTCATGAACTGCACTAGGTACACGCAGGCCCGTATTTCCCCTTAGGCCCACAAGGCCCTGGCCTAGGGGCCCCGCCATCCTAGGGGCCCCAGTTCCAGTAGCGGAACCTGCATACAAGCTCAAAAGCCTGGACTAGCCTAAGCTTGAAACTTTATCGAAAATATTCTCAAAAGCGAGCTACTTAAAAGTTAGTGGCCTTATTGTGGACACACTTTTCCAGGACTTTGTCTGCCAAATTATCAAACAAAACACACGTACGAACTTTGACTACAAAGCGTACGAACGAAGCGGCTGCTTCAAGATCTTTCAGCCTATCTTCTATGACAGATGAGATGCGATACCCTCACGACGTTCTTCTTTTAAACGTGCTGCAGCTATACCAGGAAGTTTTGCGACAGAAAGTTTTTATGTATAAGACACTATAGCCACTTGTAATTATTTTGAAAACTTCGATTAATTAAAAGTAAAAACACCACTGTTCGATTTTCAAATTTCCCTCCACATTTTTTTGAGAGCCAATTCAAATTTTCTTCATATTCGTCTCATAAAAAAACTGAATCTGCATCGAGAACATTTTCGTGCAATGATTTTTTATGATTACAAATGTGGCCTACAACCTCATGAGTCATTTGATCGACTTCGAATTACTTTTATGGATGAAGAACCTTCATAAAAGCAACCATATACCGCTGGTATAGCGAGTTCAAACGCGATCGTCTTACTTTGGCGCATGAACAAAGGAGTGGTCGTCCTACGACGGTTGTCACCGAAGAAAGTGTGTTGGCAGTAAAAAATTCAATTCAAGAAAATACACGAATTACGTACGAAGAGATTCAGCATACTCTGCTGATTGGTTCAGTAAGTGTTCACAAGATTTTGCACGAGCACCTTCGCGTAAGGAGGATAGTTTCCCGCTGGGTACCAACAACCGGTGGGCACAACCTCACCGAAGCTCAGAAGCAGGCCCGTGGGGATTGGTGCCGTGATATGATACAAAAATTTGATGCAGGCTCGTCACGGCGCGTTTACGACATTGTGACAGGTGACGAATCCTGGATTTATCAATACGATCCAGAAACAAAACGTCAGTCGAATCGACAGTTTGGCTGTTTCAAAATGAACCAACGCCTACGAAAGTGAAGCGATCGAGGAGCGCAGGATTTTTTTTATCGCTAGTTTCTTCACTTTTTCTTATCTTGTGTGGGGCCGAGGCAGCAAGGCCTCAGAGCACTTCGACCCAATGGGATCTTTTGTGCTTCCCCTAGATACCTAATCCTTATCCTCCCCCAGTTCTTCAAACAGCTCTTCCATAAGCTTTATAATGAGGCCTGGGGGTATGAGTCTGTAGTCCTCTGGTCCTGGATAACCCTGCCCCAAGAGGCACATTCGCTTTCTAGCCAGTGCATCGCATGTACACAGAAGGTGTTCCATGCTCTCAATTTCCCTTTTACAAGCCCTGCAGGCTGATGTCTCCGTCAGACCCATCTTTTGAAGGAGAGCGTTAGTCCCGTTCTTCACTTTGATGGGGTACCTAATTTCAATTCCACTTTCTGAGTGTGCCACGTATATGGACCAATTGACTCGGCTCTTCGCCTTTATGATAACTCAAATCTTTTATGTTTCCGTTTGCTTCCCATGAATTGTTTTCGAGAGCTCTTTACCATTGTTCCCACAACAGAGGATGATGTCGACGATGTTCTGGAGATACTGAGTGTGTTTTAGATCTCTCATCGACAGTTGGTACTTGAGTGACTATAAGAATAAGAATAAGTATAAGTAGAATAAGTAGTAATAATAAGAGTAAATTAAAAAAGTAAGTGATACAATTAGGTTTACAGCGGCCGCAGCACTAAGCTCAAGGCTTGTATCGCAGAGGCCAGGATGGATGTTATTATATAGGTTCACACTTTGATTTGAGCTCATTATTACAATAAAGAAAATAATTAAGTAGGTTACTTTTTTTTTAAATTTAATTGTTATTATTTAGGAACTACAGAGATAAGTAACTAGGTTAAAGTGTAGGTGTGTTTGTGTGTATGTGTTGTGTACTTGTGTATGATTTAGGGTTAATACATATTTATGCGATTTATGATGTGTGTTGGGTTGAGTTGTAGAGAGGGGGGGGGGATCAGCTAACGGACTGCTATATATTTTCTGTATCCTGATAGTTAAGGTTTACAAGCCAGTTCTCGATGATAGATTTGATTTTACTTGTTTGTAAGTTTATGATTTGTGGAAGGTTTCTACACACTTTATTGTAGATGTGTGGAAGAAGAAAGACTGGCAGATGTTTAATAAAAGTTGTCTTTATGATAGGGACAGGTATTCGGAAAATACGGCGTTTAGTGAGATGGGGGTGTTCTGGAGAGTTAATAGCTGATTTGTGTATTTTCATACTAGCTTTCAGAATGAAGAGCTGTCGAACTCTGAGCACTTTCCCTTCCTTGTACAAGTCGTCTGTAGGCAATCGAATTGGTTTTTTAAGCATCACCTTCAAAACTGCGCGTTGGGCTCTTTCCAGTTCGATCATTTTGGACTTTATTGTTCCTCCCCAAGCTAGGATACAGTAGTACAGTAGTGATTGAGTTAGCGCTTTATACACCATTACAAGAGTATCCTTGCTGGCGCTTCGTCGTAGGGACTTCATTATCCAGATAGTTTTCCTTACTCTCCTGGACAGAACCAATATATGGTTTTTGAATGAGAGATTCTCATCCAGTATTACTCCAAGGTATTTTATCGAGTTTATTTTGCTTATGGTATTGCAGTTACAGGGAAAGGGGGACAGTGTTTCTCTGGTTTTACAGGTGTGAATTTTTAGTTCTGCGGGTAATGTTGGTCGTGAAGCAAGGGTTTTGTGGAAGGCAATATATTTAGTTTTCTTCAGGTTTAATGTCAACAAGTTCTTGTTCAGCCATTCCGGTAGTGCTGCCATTCCTGTTTCAGCGACTCGTATCACTTTGTCCCATGATTTTCCTCTGAATAGCACAGCCGTATCATCAGCATAGCAGATTACTTCAGCACCCTGTATGGTAAGTTCTAAAATGTCATTGATGTAGATGCAGAAAAGGGTTGCTGCCAGGACACTTCCCTGCGGTACTCCTACGCTAATTTCCAGTGGTTTACTAATATTGGTGCCTACCTTCACACACTGATTGCGTTTTGTCAGATAGCTATGAAACCAGTCCAGTGATTTGCCTCTCACTCCTTTACCTTCTAGTTTCCGCAGAAGTATGGGAACCGATACAGTATCAAAGGCCTTGGCGAGGTCGAGGAATACTCCCAAACAGCAGTCGTTCTTGTCCAAGGCTGTTGATACTACGTCTGTCAGTAAGACAACTGCATCTTCTGTGCACTTGTGTGCTCTAAAACCAAATTGTTTGTTTGACAGAAGATTATTTTTGTTTAAGAAGGAGGTAAGTCGTCTATTGACAATCTTCTCTAGTAATTTCGAGAATACACTGAGCACTAAATTTGTTTGTTCACAACTGGGACAATTCATATTTGTTTGCAGCCAATTTTCTTACTTTTTTCTGGATGTATCAATTATTTGGTGGGATTTCTGCCACTTCTGTGATGCAGCTCGTGCGAACCTCCGACATAATTATTTTAGAGTTACTCGATCTTCCAAACAAAGCACACATCTCGTCAAAACGGCTGAACATTTTCAACAATTTATGTTACCTGCAGTCAAGATCTATCTATATATTATCTACTCTTCTCGTAAGCAATTCAGTTCTAGTTGTGTCTTTTGTTTTCGCCACTGACTTCCGAAATAGTTTCGAACATAACATTATTTTTTGTGTTTTTAAGGGTGTTTTTTTTGGTAAAAGTTATTTTATTTCAACATTTTGAGTGGCGAGTAGAATCTAACTACCTCGACGTGGTTGTAATTTACTTATTTGGTACATGTTATTGTAATTTTAACATCAGGTCTTCACCAAATTTAAATGGGACCACTTTGGGAGTATATTTATTCACACAAAAAATAATTTTCTAAATCGGTTTATAAATGGCCGAATAATCGCGTAACACACAAAAAATAGAGACGAATTGAGAACCTCCTCTTTTTTGAGGCCGGATGAAAATGGAATGATTTCGAGATGGGGGAGGGGGGCCCCAAATGCCAAGTGCCTAGGGGCCCTGGCCCCCTAAATACGGGCCTGGGTACACGTAGGTTATTCAGAGACGAATCGAAGCGTAATTTATCGCTTCCAAATTGTGAATTGGAAGCGTAATTTTACGTCTATACTTATTTATTTATTTTGTTTTACTATGACAGGTTAAACCACTATGTCACTATTCTGTGGTCACCATTTGTACCTACTAAAAGGTCATGAGTTCAAAACTTTGGGCTTGTGCGTGAGCGTTGCTAAACCATGCTTACCTTGACGTGGTATTTAGAAATAGAAGACACTTCCTTCCGTCGGTTGCTATGGCTCTGGCAGTCTGTTATCCATAGGGACTCGTAAGATTTGGCAACGCTTCAGAAAGTCCTCTGGTTCTGCCAGTGTCCATTGGCGGCGATGTCTTCTTACAGCCAGGCGGTGACTCAGGTAGCTCGTCTGTCGTAATTGTTAGTAACTATCTTGGTACCTTGACGAAATTTATTATTCTTGATTCTTGGTAGTTGTAATAAATAAAAAGAAATGTAACTTCTTTCTTTCACTTTCAACTCATCGTCATTCTCCTAGCTAACTATGGGGTCGAAATAAGCGACTGCCATTAGACCTCCACAACCCAATATCTGGGAAATATAGACTGGTTGTTACCGACTTATACCATTAATGATTGTCATAGGTGTGTTTCTGACTGCTGGGACCGCCATCAAGCTGAGACGGGGTATCCTCGATGGTATGGTCACCCATCCACACATTGAATGAACTAATGGCTTGGGCGGATTACGTGGTTGACCGGTTCGAAACCCACCCGTTGCACTACCGACGTGAATCTACTCGTAACATAAGCATTGAGCTTAGCACTAGGCTAGGGGTTAACAAGAATAGGAACTAGTAAGTAGGTAATGTGCGACCTACATAGTGGGTTGGACTGCCTTATTAAAAAAAAACAATTCAACCTAGGAGATCGGATAATGAGATATATAATATATTTCCTAAGCCCTGAACCCCTTAAAATATTCGCACCGTTCATGTCATGAATGCCATTTCAGTTTAATTTGGTTTTCATGCCGTTTCAGCCCTGAAATTGTCGTAAAACTGCAAATATTCATTGGCCACACAAGTATTAGCATCGCTTATAGTTTTGTAAATAGCGCAGTGTAAGATTAACACCGCGAACCGTACTACGTTGTACGAAATCTCTCTGCAGCGTGTTATTATCGAAATATTCTAGATATATATTATCCAGGTGATATTTAGAACAGGTTTCTAGTTTTAGTTATTCAGATTTTTTAAATATATAATCAGATTCCTTATTTGTATTTTAAGAGTGGATTATTTAAAACTTTATAAAACGTGTTTTGTGCCCAAAATCCAGATATAAAAGCGGCTATTTAAAAAAATACGCTAGTTTTATTGGTTTGTGCCTCTCATAGGTAAGTAGCCTACCAATCTTTTTATCAATGAATTTTACACATGTATCTACCACTTTAATCGCTTCATATCAGCTGTAAACCCTATGAGGAATATCCCTCGCATTAGACCATATTGAATTTGTTCTAGTTGCTGCACTAAATCTTAAATCCTATCTCAATGTCAAATATAGTATATTTATTAGTACATATATTTCTTGAGGGTAGGTAGAGCTGGTGTGTCTACATAGGTACTATATACATATATACATACATACTATGTTAATCCTCAGATTAAAAGGACGATACTATGGCCTAAGCACTCCTCTGCCTTCCTAATAATGGCACTTGTTAATTTACATATATTATTTATATACAAATATTCGTAGTAAAGGTTATCTTCGAAATGCGAACACTTTAGAACAATAGGTTTTTGAATACTACGTATTTATTTAATTTACCTGAACTCAATATTGAGTTTAGATTTAGGTAGCTGTACCTAAGTGTACGTGTTTTTAAGTCTTCAAATATTATTTAACATAGTTGTTGGTCTCGTAACAATAATAATGCCCACACCTACCTCATTTAAAATAGTGGCGACGACTTTTTATCTCATATAGGTAGTACTTACCTTGTTATAATTGGCTTACCGGCTTACCCATGTTTATTTGTTTTGTTGTGTAAATTACAGGGTACTTATTTAAATGATGAAAATGAATAAAAGTCTACAGAATTATAAGATTTTGTAAACGAATCGCCTCAATTGAAGTTTTAAGCACAGATTGAATAATAATTAATTAATTATTAAATTACTATAGTACTTATTATTCAATTATAAATAATCGAAGCTTACAGCTTCGTCATCGACAGCTTCGTGAAACGACTCGCGACCGTGCGTTTGGCTGGATTCTCGCGTCAATAACAATAAGTAATAGCTAAGTAGCACTATTGGCTAAATAGTTCTAGCTGGTCTAAATAGTACCTAGTTATAATTTTAGTTGAAATATAGATACTGTGAATTAAAATATCAGTACATAACTTAGTTATCTTAATAGAGTTACAGTATTAAATAGGGGAAGATGTAGATATTTAGGTAGGTACCTACCTACTCACATTATTTTTGTAGTACCTACTTACTACGGTTCATCTCGGCAGCTGCTGGTGAGTTTTCACGTTTCAGTTTTCATATGCGTACATAAAGTCACGCCTCTTTCCCGTAGGGGTAGGCAGAGACCACAGACTTCCACTTGCTACGATTCCGACATACCTCTTTAGCTTCATCCACACTCATCAATCTTTTCATACATGAACGTCGGTTTAGGGTACTTTGATGACGGACGTTTGAAACGTTTTACGATTGAGGAACGTTCGCCTAGGCCTTCCCCTTCCTACATTTCATTTAGGGAATGTAGGAATGAATGTTTTCATATGTGATTTTCAAAAATGCAAAGTATAGCAGGTACTTACTTAATTACATAATGCAACATTTTTTTTTTAATAGCTTACTAGCAATGCGGGTCGCACATTACTAGTATTCTTGTTAACCCCTCGTGCTAAGCTAAATGCTTGTGTTACGAGTGGGTTCACGTCGGTAGTGCAATGGGTGGGGTTCGAACCGGCAACCACATGATCGCAAGTCCGACGCCCTGGCCATTAGGCTACCTACGCTTCCGGTCCGCTTCCTAATTACCGGCCATACATTTATCAGCAGAACGATTAACCTGATAAATAAATTAACAATTATTAAATTACTATTATCATACAATTCATTAGTTATGGAAAATGCTAACTAATCATTACGATTATAATCCTTATTTTCTTGAATACCTATTACAATATTTTCCTCCCACAGTATTACAATATTTCCCTAAATATTGTAATAGTTACTGTGCCTATACATTACCCACACACTACTTATAGAATGTATGTACAAAAAACCGTGTCAGGAAGCAGTCTAGAAAAATTAAATAAAATATCTTAAGATAATTGTGGGAATACGTTTATGTTCGGCGTAGCGGCTGAGCTGTCGGCTTTTGCGCCCGGGTTGTGGGTTCGATCTCCATACCGAACATAAATTTGTATGGTCTACGGGTAGTTGTTCCGGGTCTGGGCGTTTGTGTATGTCATAACTTGTATTTATAAAAGCACCCACGCACGATACAGGAGAAATCCTATTGTGGCGTAAGGTACCTATTGTTAAAAAAAACTTCGTATTGTTTTAATACAGTTTGATTAAAACAAGGACTTTATAGATAAGTAGGCAGTGTCAATACGGAGTGGCTTATACTGAATGAGAGACCGGATAAGCAATGATATCAATTTTAAATGAACATTTAATTTTAACTAATGAAAAACGTAAAATGATACAAGTACATTGGTTAGTTGTTACTTATACTTATGTATATTATTTAGTACATAATGACTAAGTACTTTCCATAAAAAATAATTGATGTAGGAAAGTACATAAGTAACTACATATTTCCTACTTTAGCCTGATTCAATATCGTTAGTTATATTATAAAGGGCTATACAAAATAAATAGGTACACCTCTCAACATTATGATGATAAAGCATGATACTTAATTATGATACAGACATGCAACCACGTCCACGCCACAGTCGTTATTTTCGGAACAGTTTTTATCAAGTTTCCTCTGCTTCGTCTTCTATCGTGACAGCACGAGCTCAATAATAATTTATGACGTTTATCGGAAAATTCGTAGCTGCAGCACAGGTTTTACAACACGTGAAACGGAGAACGATAAAATATTTGCACGTGATTAGTCAAGTCACCTTTTACAACCGCGACCATAATTTTATGCATTCGATAATTATTTCTTAGATTACATAAATGCGGATGTGAATAGATGACGATCCAATGCTTTACCCAATAACTTTAACTTACAGAGACTTCTGTTATAGACTAAATAAAGTAAAAAGTTGAGCAAAATAAATGCTTACCCATGTTTTCTGTTTATTTGGCTGAATAAGCAATATAAATAAAAAAAATGTGTGATGATGTGCTCAGACTTATTTATTTGAAGAAGGAAAGTGATGGGTAATAAAAAGATGGCACAAAAACCCAGTGTTGTTTTCCTCAATTTATGTTATGATTGCATACAAAGTCGTGCGGTGATTCCATGGAATAAAAAACTAAACTAAGTACTGCTCAACATTGGGATACCCCCTATATTTATTGTTATAATGGATTAATTTTACTATTGCATCAATTATTTTATGAACTATACAAACGTAGTTTTGCCTCGGAGCCGAGCACGAGAACTTGGCCCCGACCGGTCAACTTTCCAAGTTGTTATGTCCGTTCTGGATCTAGTTCCTCGTTGAGAATTTGTTTTATTTAATTATGACCGCATTTTTATTGCCGTAGATTTCTTCATCTTCTTTCTTTTCTTTTTGCTTAGGTACCAAACCAACCCATGCTATTTCTATATATTTGATGCCGGTATATAAATGTGTAAGTATCTATTCAAAATCACTCTAGCACTCACTAAATGCCATTGTATAATATTTTCTAGAACCGAAGGAGTCAGGGCTTCAATGTTTAATGTAAACTAATTATGGCTATAAACAAATTTATTTATATGACCTACCTTTTTATAAACAAATTAATTCTAAGCTTTTCACAGCTTCCATTGAAGTACCTAGACAAACAGCAAACTAAAGCTTAGCTCTGCAGCCTCGTTAATGTTCTCTGTCTGATCGCGTTTTTCTCGACCATCGTACTATCAATGCCTTGGCCCCTAGTCTGCTATTTCAATTGACTCAGAATGACCGTCCAATGGCACTAAATGACATAAGAAATGACAGATTTCGTAGAGAAAACTGTCAAAAATCAACCAATATGAAGTCACTGAATCACAATTCTGACACAACTAAATAGTAGACTCGGCACCCTTGTCTGAAACGACTTGCTAGCGCAGAGCCAATTATCGTCTGACCTCACAAGGAAATTCGGATAGGTGCGATCGTTTTTTTTGTAACGTATGTTGTACGCTCGTCGTCAGGGGTATGTCCCGTCATGATCGATGCAAGTGTCACGAATCTCATGGCCGTGTCTATAGGGCAAAGGATGGCAAGTACGGTTTTTAGTCGGTACGAGTAGATTTAACGATAATGCCTGCTACCTCGCCAGGTGGCTGACGATCCACGAATTCCTTAGGGTCAATCTATGTCTATGTCAATCATAAACCTTAGATTAAGGGTACCTACCTTTAATTTTTAGCGTACCTAACGTAAATCGTTTGCACTTAAACTAGTTTTAAATTTTGGTTATCGTTCAGTTGTACAATGTAGCATCAATTATGAAAAACCGATAAGTAGGTTCCTACGACCATTTCATTTTTATAAGTTGAACCGATGTATAAAAATTCAACGTTGAGTTTAGATGGACTTTGCAACTAGGTAGATAGGTACATTATTAGGATTTTGTTACCTTGGTTATATTAAAAAGTCTATCTTCATGGCAGACACAGGATTACATGGAAGAATGTACATCTACTTACTCGTAGGTACTGAAGGTATTAAAAAAATATGACTTCAAAAATTAAGCTCTTTTAGTTTTATTATTGGTTTTTATGCATTTACGCTGAGCATTTTCTAATGTTACCTGGTACCTATTCGATGTTTGTGCTCATCATTGTTTACTTGTCTTGACATGAATTAATAAATATGTAATATCAAGAAAACTTACGATGTGTATATTATGCTTAAAATTTACTACTTTACGTACGGCAATGACACTTTGAATTTTATTATGACAGCTATGGTCCATTGGTCCTTTTGTGCTTGGAATAAAAGGACTTGGGTAAATGTTTTTACTCGTGATATTTTATGGAGAAAATGGTAGGTAATTTATATATTTGTGGCTTTAAAAAGGCAAATCCTTTTTGAGGCGACAAACCTGCATCCTCCGATTTACTAGGTGTATTTTTGTAAAAATACATACCTACCTATACCCAGGCGCGGAAAGAGTTGTTCCATTCCGGGATTGAACCCACAACCCGTGGCGCTAAAGCCTATCGATTATTCATTAGGTCAAACGTACGGTAAAAATTCTAAAATGAACTACGTAGGTATATCGATGAACACGGCAACAGAACAGCCAATACCGCGGGACACAGTATAGTTTTTTTATGGGGTAGGGGCAAACGTGCAGACGGATCGCCCGATGGTAGTATCTAATAGTTATTTGTTATGCAAGGCTGCAAAGTTGTTTTTTGGCGCGAATACTTGTATTGAAACCTGAGCAAGTGAAGGATTCTAGAATCAAAGAATAGAAGAAAATATAGAATCCTGGCCTGAGCGTTGCGAGGGTTTTAAAGGTACCTCTACGAGACGCAGAATAACTTTGCAGCCGAGCGAAACACACAACTTTTCACCTGACTACAGCGAGGAAAATGCTAGGTGCAAGAAAAACATTGAACAAATTGTACGCTTGTAAGTACTTTTCGCGCGATTTAACCGGCAGAAAACTTAATTCGGCATTATGTCGATTGCACTAACTCTGCAGGTGTTAAATTTATATCTTCGTCGTTACTGGACTCACTCATACATTTATTATACTTACGATTTTATCAAAAAGCAATCTAAAATAATGATGGTAGGTACATAAGTGAATTGATTAGTCATTACAGAGAAGAAAATTTTAAGGTTTTTTTTCATGCAGGCGTCTTATTGGCCAGTGCGATTATTGTAAAAATTAATGTGGTTGGCGCATTAACATGAAATAAGTATTTATGCGTTTTCAGTCGACCGGCGGTAGGTACAGAAAATTATTGAATAGAAAGGTTCGAATTTTAAATACTATTTCCACGCTAGGGGACAAATTGCACTTTTGCTCGCAGATTTCGAACGATAAACAGAATCTTTCCGAGCTTGTGAGGTGAAAAAGAAATTCTTACCACAGCTCCGTACCGTACCGTACTCCGTTAGTTTACGTCTTCATAACTCTTTTTCTTACGCCTGCGGGGATTTACGTATCTGTATTCAAATACCCATGCTAACAACTACTCGCTAGTGATTATTTCGAAGCGTGATTATTTAAAACGTCGATCTTCCACTAACGGAGTCAGTCAGCATTTCCCTGTTGACGCGCATGCTCGTCACGTCACGTAGAAATGTCAATTTTCCCGCCCTTTGGAGCGCGGCAATATTTTATTGTCTGTGATAATTTTAATTTTTCGAACGATCTTTTTAGTGAGTTTATACAAAAATCGACTAATCTTAAATTATCTTAGTGATGTGATGTGTGTGAAATTAACTATGCAAACATTATAATTTGGTTTTAGTGGCGCTTTCCAGTGATATAAATTATCGGTACATTATGAAGGAAAAGGTGATTTTTCTTATTACAAATTATACCTACTTGCTTATTATCCAAACATACTTAAATTTAGTTTCAATTTAGGAAGATAAGCTGAGTGTAACTGTCGACCATCACCCAAAATCGTAATTGATTATAAATGACCAAAAACATCTATTAGGTAGTGAATAATGACTTGAACAGAATCACCAAAAATATAGGTAGGTATCCTACTAATATTATAAGCGTGAAAGTTTGTGAGGATATATGGATGTTTGATAATCTCTCAGGCAGAGATTTTACATTTTAATTAAAACTTAATTACAATAAAATAGCTAATACATCAGAATAGCACATGGGCTATATAATTCAAAAATCTACGCGGACATAGTCGCGGGCAAAAACTAGTATTTTATGAACGAATCCTCTGGCTGTTCTTCAGTAAGTATTTTCAAAAATTCTTGCAATGTAGAGTCATTCGGGTCAAGAGCACGCATTTTTTTTTTGATGGCCTCCCAGACCTATAAAGAATTATATAATTGGCATGTTATGATATTAAATCTGTAGAATATTTAATAAATTTTCACTATTTAAAAATATTTTCCATCAAGATTAATTAGTTTTAGCCCTACATAGGCTTAACTGAAAACTTTTCCAATGCGTACTCTTGCCCCGATGTGTGGGTAAAATTACGCAAGTCTTAGGGTAAAGTTACGCATGCGGGGTAAACGTACGCATTCAGATTTCTAAGAGAATACAATTAAGATTGGCAATAATCAACATTTATTAAATCTTGTGAATAACATTATAAGAAAATTAACATTAAAAAAATTAAGAACGTTAAGAATTAAGTATTATATCTATTATATGTGAAGTTTGTCTTAAATTATTTATATTGGCATTATTAAATTATTTATATTGGCATTATTCATTATTTGGTCATCTGAGATGAGGGTCCGCTGAGGGGCCTTCCTTATGTAATTTCAAGTTCAAGTTCAAGTTCAAATGTTTTTATTTCAAATAAGCTTTTACAAGCATTTATGAAACGTTATGCTTCTAGTTGCACGGTTCCAAAAGGTTGATCCTATGGAGAAGAATCCGGCAAGAAACTCCATGGACACTCTTTTAAAATAAATAAAGTTACAATCTTCACGCAGGTACAATATTGCGATAGCAGCTT
Organism: Acronicta leporina; assembly: GCA_947256265.1. NCBI lineage: Eukaryota > Metazoa > Arthropoda > Insecta > Lepidoptera > Noctuidae > Acronicta > Acronicta leporina. The sequence continues at coordinate 8,461,121 of OX366531.1, forward strand.
GTGTGAACATTGAAGGCTTATGTCTAAGTGGAAGAGGTCGATGTAAAAAAAAAATAAAAAATAAACTATGTGGAAAACACACACATCGTCGAAGTATATAAAACTAGGTGTCCACTTAGACATGCTACAATGTACACACATTTACAAGTCCTGTTTATAAATAGTTGGGGACAACAATTTCTCGGCATTTTGGTGTATTCTGAAAGATTGAAAATTTTTTGATATTTTTATTTCATTTGTATAAGTACGCAACGGGGATTAACGTACGCGTGCGTACTATTAATCTCGTACTCTTACCCCAATCGGCAAATATACCAAATAATCAGTCACAACACACACGTTAAATACTTTTTACGAATATGATAAACTTACATAAAAACTACATTAAATGAACAATAGAAATATAGTATACTTACTGGCACAGAGCTATCTATTTAACTACAGCACACTTTTCCGTGGCACAAAAATTAAACGAAATAAGCGTGCTACAAGTATTCGGCGACGTGTCGCGACCAGTACTAAGATTGCGTCGGCGCGGCGCGTGGCTCCTAAACGGCGACAGTAGCGCCACTCTGTTTTACAAACACAGACCTCAGCCCCCCCACCCCTGTCGGAGATCGGACCACCGCGTACTTTTACCCACCGCGTGCTGTTACCCCGAATGACCATACGATGTTAACATCACGCCTGTATTGCCCGAAATGTAAGGCGCAGCCGTATTACTACACCCACGGTTCGATGATATGTTTAGGTCTCAAGTTATAGGGGGCGTACTATTGTCATTAACCGGGCACAAATCCCAAACTTCGATCTGCTACTGAGAATTTCATAGATAAACACAATAACACTTTGCTCGACTTGCTAATCGAACACAGGGCCTCCTGCAGAGTAGTCCCGCACAGGACCAGGCTAATGAGGCAGTTTATATAGGATGAGGGACAAGCGTCATAATTGGCAGATAATCTATAGCATTGCGTACTTCAATTACAGTTAGTACTTACTTCATCGTAGGTCACGCTCACCAGAATGTGCCCTACCTAACTAGGTATCAACATCGACATGGCATTGCTTCCGATAGCGTCAAAAGCAATTTTACCGACAACCCTCAATCATCATCATCATCAGCCTATAACAGTCTACTGTTGGACGTAGGCCACCCCCAATGTGCGCCATT